>OU015751.1:23473275-23494797 GCA_907169655.1 Acomys percivali | reverse complement strand
GTGTGTGTGTGTGTGTGTGTGTGTGTGTGTGTGTGTGTGTGTGTGTGCTGGGCCCAGAACTTGGATTTCCAGTCATGATTGCGTTCTTATTCTTACAACTTTTCTGCCTGGTGACGGGGTCACGGAAAACTCAGGTGAAATGAGTTGTTTACAGCAGAGAACAACTTGTATGGACCAACTTGAGAGCAGAAAGTTCGGCTTGCTCACACTTTCTTAATATTTATTTTAGAACACTACTCACTCTTCTCCTTGTGATAAGAAATAATGCTTGGCAGGGCCAATAGGCGTGGGAAAAGTGTGGTCAGTGAGTGAGTGGCTTTGAGAAGCAGGAAGGACAGAGGATGTGAGCAGAGGGCACCGTGCTACTCTCAGGCTCATGGTCTGAGCAACGTCCATTTGGAGGATGTGCAGCAGACTCCTTGAGTTCCTCTTCTAAGGCTGCTCAACACTCCCCGCTGTAGGGAATACACTTCTGTGTTGGCTTGGGTTCCGCCTGGCTGACCATCCTGTAGGCAGGCAGCACAGAGAGGTGGGAGTGCCTGCCTGCCTTGGTGGCAAAGGCAGCTTAGAGTCTAAAACCAACCTCTCCATTAAACCCTTAGCTTTAGGGCTGACGTTCTCAGTCGTTTTGTTCACCTTGACTCAAACTAGAGTCACCTAGGAAGAAGTAACATTCCGTCAGATTGGCCTGTAGACAAGTCTGTGGCGTGTTTTAAATGTATCGTTATTAATGATTGACGTGGGATGTTCCAGCCCCACTGTTGTGCTAAGACCCCTGGGCAGGTAAGCCTGGTTTGTATTAGAAAGTAGGGCAAACAAGCTGGTTAACAGCGCTCTTCGGTGGCCTTCCTTCAGTTTCTGCCTCCAGGTTCTCGCCCTGAGCTGCCGTTCTACTTCTGTGTATGACAGATGATAAGCTATAAGCCACAACAAACCCTTTTTCCCTCTGGTTGATTTTGGTCAGGGTATTTATCACAGCAATAGAGACCAAAGTAAGACAGCAGCCTAATTAACAAGTGAGTTGGTTTCGCCCCACCTGAATCAGCATGGCTGCAATTCAGTAATACAGTCAGCCCACCTTCTGTTGCTTCTACATTCATGGATTAAGTCAACCGTAATATGGATTTGTTCAAATTACATCTGTGGAAAACATACAGACTTGTTAAAATCGTTATTAAAATCATCCCCTAAGTGATACACTAGAACAACTGTTTCCCCAGGGCTTATGTTGTATTTAGGATAGAGAAGGAAGTGCATAAGTTATAGGTGAATACCAAGCATTTTTTTAAAAAAGAGACTTGAACATGTATGGACTTCAGTATCCAAGAGGGGTTCTGGAACTAGAGACCCAGGGGCAGCCATGTAGGTTTCCTGCAGGCCTGATCAGCGCTGGCGTGATCTTCGCATCTCTGCCTCCTACGGCCACCACTCTCTCCCTGCTGATGCCCAATCATGGAGTTGATACTTCTGAGTCCTGCCTCTCTTCTACTCGGCAAACCTCTATTCATCTTCCAGAACCCCAAATGCTGTCTGCTCCGAGAAGCCATCGCTAACAGCAGCTATTCAGAGTAAACTGCTCTGCTGCTCTCCTTCTGAGGTGTTGCTGGGACTATGACCTCGCTTCCATAAAGGGGCTTGTCATGTCTGTCCTCTTGCCTTTCTCATATGGAATTTTGGTGAGGACCTAAAAGCACACAATTGTAGCTCCCTAATGCATCATCAAGCATGCTCATTTAAATTCTTCTGTCATCTCAGTTTCCCTGAGTGTTAGAAGTATCAGGCTTGAGCATGGGTAGGCAACCATCTTTGATTCTATTTGGAGGCCTTTTCTGCAAAGACATCAGGCCAGAGATCAGATGACTGGCGGCAGATACGGTCAAACAAACAAACGTTCCACCGAAGCAAAGTGAAGCTCACTAGACACGGCGCTCCGTGCATGTGTGCTGCAGAATGTTTCGACAAGGGATCTGCATTCAGATCCCTTCCCTATTTTACCTTTTTGAACTATAACCCCCTCATCTTTAATCCCTCCAATTCTCGGGGCTTTCTCAGCAAGTCAGACTATATGTGTAAAGCATCTGCAGTTATTTCAGAAGAGCCCTCAAATGGTTGCTGCCACTGGAAAAGCTAGCCACTGTAAGTGACGATTAACTGGCAGTGTGTGTCAGTGACAAGTAGTGATCACGGAAGGACAACGCAACATGCGAGGCGCATGGGTGTGTCCCTCAAGTGTGTTCTGTTGTCCTTAGTATTCTTTGAGGTATGCGCTCAATAGCAGAATTCAAGTCATATAGCCTTAGATTAACTTTTAATTAGACTGATCTCATCTAGCTCCATCCCTATTTTCTATCCTGTCATGTAAATCTAGTGAATTGGCAGAGGGGATGCAGCCCGCAGTTTATCTGCTCACACCAGAGCATCCCCATTCATTGCCAAAGCAAATGATGGATGAGGCATTTGAAGTGGAAATTAGTTGAGTCTGGGCATATGGTTGTTGACTTTTGATTATCCACTTACAGTATTTTAAAAATTAAATTCGTACTTTGTTTCCATTTAACAAAAGAAGATAAATGTTGGTGTTTCTATTAAAACAGAAATTAACAAACGCTCTTCAGTGATTAGGTGGCTTGCAGGGCATGGGAATAATCAATAAGAGATTTAATTTTTCAAAGCCAATTTAAAGGCTTATGTAGAGAAAACCCTCTTGTTGCAGAATAGGTCTGGCCAGCTATGTGCAGGTGTGTGCGGCAGGGTCAGCCCTGGTGCCCTGTGAGCACCTTGAGAATGTTTAGCAAACTTACCTCTCTTACCATCTGCTGGACAAGCTGTGTCAAGAAGGGACCAATTATTACTTGAGGTGTGGGACCAACTGAGAAAATGCTTGATATTTAACCACTGTGCCATTGACTTGTATGTATGTATGTGTGTGTGTATGTCAGAATTTAAGGCTGTATGAAAAGGGGATAGGGCCATTTTTGTAGTAGATCTGTGCTCTAAGAAAACTCAGTCCTGGGAATTCAGTAAATGCCACAATTTAAGCTGAGGATAATTTTTCTTTAAAAGTAAAGTACCATGTCAGTTCTGAAACCATTTACACACAAACAAGAAAACCAGACTGAGTAGGTTGTACTGATATACATGTGTGTATGCATATATATGTATGTGCATATATATGTATGTATGTGCATAAATATACATGTATATTTATATTATGTAACAATAATAGTTGAAGAGGAGAGGCTACAATTTGAGAGGAAGGGGTTGGAGCAAGAGTCCCTGGGAGGAGCTAGAGGAGAAAAAGGATAAGGAGGAAAGTGATGTCATTCTATTTTATTTATTTATTTATTTATTTATTTATTTATTTATTTATTATGCCATTCTATTTTAGTTAAGTACTTAAAATATTGCTCTGACTGCTAGATGGGCAGAACAGGAAAAATAGTACAGAGAGGAAAAGTTGGAAGGAGACAGGAAGATGGAGAGGAAGAGAGAGACGATTGCTTAACAGGTAGTCAACATGTCTCCTTAGCATTCTGGGATCCCCACATATGCACCCTTCCTCCTTCTCCATCAAGCTTTGTGTGTGTTACCATAAATTCACCAAGGGCTGGGGCAGCTTTGGCTGTGAAAGGGAGAATCAGAGTCCAGGCCCTGGGCTAAGAGGAGGGTGCCTCTTCCCTTAGGGTTGATCATCACTCAGCCAATTAAATTGTCAGTCTGTGGAAGCGTGGATTTCTAAATAGGTCTATAAGTAATTTCACAAATGGGGCCTCTGCTGTATAATAGTGTGAGAGCGACTACAAGAATGAATTTGCTGAATGAATAAATCTGTAGTAGCAGGCAGCCAAATGTGAAAGGCTGGCCTAGGGCAGAAGTAACTTCTTAAAAAGGGCTCATTCATGGGACACAAAAGCCACCAAGCCATGTAAGTGACTCCTCATTCATCAAGGGGCGGACTATCAGCGCATTCTTTGTTTCCAGCAGCTGAGATTTCAAATAAGAACCCTTCCACAGCTCAGAAATCAGACTTCTGCCAATCCCCTCGCGTTAGACTGCGACACGCAGCTGTATTGCTATCAATTAAAGCTCGCTGCACAGATCTTGTCAAGTTAAAATGTGGCCAAGAGATGGTTCTGCCCAGCTAGATTGGGGCTTACTGAGAGCACAAGTGCCATGGTGGAGGGCAGGTGGGCTGCAAAGCTATCTGGGTGAAATGGTTTACTAGATCACCTATGTCTTAACCCTAACCCTGCGCCTTTCCTCCTCCCTCCCCCCCCCCCCCTACCCCAGGGTGGTTGAGTGTCAGAGGCAGGAGGGGACTTACAAGCTTCCTGCTGTTTCTGTTGTGACCAGCTGAGCTTGGGCTCCCCAGCTGGCACTCCAAGCAGCAGGGCTCACTCATTGCTTAAGTAGAAGGGGTCAGGGCCATCATGGGTCTCAGCTTTGCAGATCCAGAGCTGGGATTGAGTAGAGGGGCTGCAGGATGTCTGTGGAGCTGGAGGGAGAGTATCGGACCAAGTAGAGACCTAGGTGACTCTGGTTTTGGCCTCCCTGTGTTCTCCATGGTGGGGCTTTGTGTGGAGGAAAATTCAGAGGCACATATATGAACACTGCCATAGCAGAAGAGATGCCCCCAAGGCAGTCTTCCCTAGTAACTTGTAGTGCACAGTCTCGAGCCAGAGAGTTAGAATGGTGGGAAGTTGTGCATCAAATTCAATCCCTCCATGAAACTTTATAAAACGGAACAAGGTTTTACACAGGGCCCAGGGGCCCCTGGGCACAGATGCAGTGTGTGAATTGGCTGACTGGTGTCCTGAGAGCCCTGAAGCCTGTCCTTGAGACGAGAGACATGGTGTCCTTACTCCTCGCTCCGGTGAGGGCCAGCAGAGAAATGGCTGTTATTATTTTATCAGTATGTTTTATAGGCATTGGTTACTATTGGTGCTTTATTATGTGCTAAAACATTCTAAAGAGCTGAATTTCATCTTTTAAGGGGTTTCTCTCTATGTTTTAAAATAGATCTTGAAGGGGATTATGCGCTCTCTGCTACTAATTCCAGAACATTTTTATCGTACCCCCAAAACTCCTTGCTCAGTAGAAGTCACTCCTTTTCTTTCTGTCCCCCAGATGTCACTTTGGATGTTTGCTATATGTTTCATAAGGCGACATGTAGCCTTTTGTGTCTGAAATATTTTCATCTGGTGTTACATTCTCAGTGGTTGTCTTGGTTACAGCATATGCCAATGCTTCTTGCTTTTAATGGCCTGTTACTATAAGGAATACAGAGGCTAGGGTGACTTATCAAGAAAATTTACCCCATTATTTTCAGGGTTGAAAATTCAAAGAATATGGCCCTGGCTCTGGCTAGGGCCTCCCTGGGTAGGTCACATCATGGCAAGAGAACATTCTAGAGGGAGCTATAATGTAAGGAGATAGACTGTAGTTCTGTGAAAACTACCCAGTGCCATCAGAACTACATTGGTCTCTTCTAGGGTGATGCTCACAGTGCCACAGCCATGTCTCATTACATTCCACTTGAGTTGGTTTGACTGGGGATGGCCCCCAGTAGGCTTATACATTTGAATACTTGGTCCCCAGGTAGTAGAACTATTTGGGAAGGATTAGGAGGTGTGGCCTTGTTGGAGAAGGTATGTCACTAGGGGTGGGCTTTGAAATTTCAAAAGCCTCCCCCCCTCCCTTATTCTCACTCACTCACTCACTCACTCACTCACTTACTCACTCACTCACTCACTCAGGATGTAAAGCCCTCTGCTACAGCGACCACACCAGCACCATGCCTGCATGCAATGGAACAGACACTAAGACACTCCCTTTAAAGGTCCCATCACGTGTCACCATTATTGCTATACTGGAAACCAAACTCCTACAATATGACTGTGTAAGGGAACACACTCATATCCACATGCGAATCATAGCATGTCCATGGAATCAGGTCTAAACATTTTGTTTACCCATTCCTGAGTTGATGAGCATTTGAAAAGCTCTCATTTTCTTGATTTGTGAGCAGTGCAGTTTTGAATATTCATGCACAGACACCATGTGGACAGGTGTTTCAGTTTGGGACAACATTGCTGGGACATCCAGCTGTTCTCCTGACCTTAGCAAGAAGGACTGCCAGATGTACTGTGTCTGTACTGTGTCCATTCCCACACGCAAGATGCAAGGCCCCCAGTATTTCTCCATTCCTCCCATCACTTGTTATCATCTGTCCTTTTGACTACAGCAACATTGTGAATGGGCAGTCATGAATTTGAAAACACTTCAGAAGTTTTCCATTCCTCATTAGTTCTTTGAGAATTTTGTACAATGTATTTGGGTCATACACACCTGGCTCCCTACTCTAGCTTCAGCCTCCCTTCCCTGCACACCCCACTCTATGTCCTCTCTAAAACACACAGAGACACGCATGCACAGGCACACACACAAACACAGATACACACACAAAGGTACAGTTTGCGCTGCCTATATATTCTTGGATGCATCATTTTCACTGTAGTATGGTCTACCCACCAAGGGCCACGCCCTTAAAGATACTGTCCCTGACAGCTGTCAATTGCCAATAGGCCTTGAGGTCAGACTTGATGCCGTTTCCTCTCTCGTGCCTGGCTTGAGATTGTGCAGGTTTTGTGTATATTGTCCCCACTTCTGTGAGTTCATATGTGCGTTCAAAGCCCTGCTGTGTCTGGAAAACGGTTTCCCTACAGTCATCTACCACCTGTGGCTCTTATGACCTTTCTGCCTGTCATTTCCACAGTGATATCTGAGCCTCCATGGGGAGGACTGTGATAAAGATGTCCCATTTAAGGCTGAGAACTTCGTAGTTTCTTAATCTCTGCGCCCTCTCTAAGTGCCAACAAATGCAAAAAGGAGCTTTTCTGATGAAGACCGAAAGTTGCAGCAGTCTGTGGTATAGCAATAAATCATGAGACTTTGGCTTAGCATTATGTCCATTTAACAGAGTAAGAGTTGTAAGTTGTCCCTTAGGGCCTGTGATCTGTCTAGACACGGGTTCTTAGGCTGGTATCAGCTATATATGAGTTTCAACTTGTGGAATGTGTATTAAAGCCAGTCAGAAAATGGTTGGTTATTCCTGTGATACTGTGCTATTATTGTATCAGTGGGCGTATCTTACCAAGGCAGCCATTGTAGTGCAGAGGGTATAAGGCTGAATAAGATTGGTGATTATTTTTCTCCTTAGAGAGTATGCATAGCAAACCAGGAGGGAGGAAGCTTCTAGCTGAGTGCCAGCTTCATTCCTCCCTGCTGTATGACTCAAGTGTTTATTATCTTCATTAATAGAGTTCTACCATCAAATTCTGGGGTTAAACAGGTGCATTGGTGGTGGCCTGTAATGTTTGGGGGGGGGGATGTGGACCTTCATGGATCAGAAACTCCATCAGAGGTAATCTACTGCTGACATAGTTATTTGTTAGCATGTGGTGTCTATTAGGGACATTGTTTCCCTATTATATAGTAACTCAAAATATTTTTTGCAAACATAGATATACAGTATAGGAAGTTTCTACAGTAGGCTTCCACATGACTCTTTCAAAATATCTTCAGTGTTATTATGCCTACATATATTCTCTCTCATTTACCCTGCCCTCTCACCCACCCCCATGTACGTCATACTATTCAAACATTCCACTTTAGAACTGTATTCTATCTCCCCCTACCATGAAGTTTCCCCTCTCCCAAGGCTCCTCACTGGTTTCCTCCCTTCTATGAGGATTCCAAATGAAATTAACATATCCAAAAATTCAAAGCTAACACCCGTGAGAGAGAGAGAAAACATGATGTTTTTTTCCTGGGATCAGGATTGCCCTACTTAGAATGATTGTTTCCAGCTCTATCCATTTACCTGTGGATTTCATAACTCTGTTTTTGCTAACAGCTAAATAACATCCCACTGTGCACCCATAGCATGTTTTCATTCTCCTCTCATTAGTTGAGACACATCTAGGATGTTTTTCATGTTCTAGTTATTATAAGTAGAGAAGCTGTGAACATAGGTGAGCATGCATCTGTGCAGCAGAGTATAGTCCAACACTGTTGTAACTGCCTCATGAGGAGGGTCCCTGAAACTTTCTGAGAAACGTCTGTAGCGGCCACACCAGCTGCACTGAATAAGTGTTCTCCTTTCTCCTTTCTATGCCCACACTTGTTGTCATGTGTTGTTTTTTAATCTCAGCCATTCTAATTTCAAAGAAGTTTAAATTTGCATTTCTCTGCTGGCCTAAGGGTGTTGAACCTTTTGATGTTCTGGTTCTAAGTGTAGCTTTTAATGGCTTCGCCATCTCTCTAGCCAAGGATGTTGAACTTCAAAAAGAAAATACTTCTCAGCCATTTTATTATGCCTTTTATAAACTATTTAGTGTCATAACCCATTTTATAATTGAGTTGTTTAGAGGTTTTTTTTTTTTTTTGCTTGTTTGCTGCTGTTGTTTGTTTGTTTTTTGTTTTTTTGTTTTGGAGACAGGGTTTCTCTGTGTAGCATTGGCTGTCCTGGACTCACTTTGTAGACCAGGCTGGCTTTGAGCTCACAGAGGTCGGCCTGCCTCTGCCTCCCCAAGTGCTGGCAGGATTTTTGTTTGTTTGCTTGTTTGTTTGTTTTGTTGTTGTTGTTATTTTGTAGATATTAGCTGTCTGTCCAATATATTGCTGGTAAATATTTTTGCCATTCTGTGGGCTGCCTTTTTGTCAGAGACATAAGGACAAGGCTTTGCTTGACAAAATTCCAACGATCTCTGGCTGATCACCACTGCCCTTAAATATTATGTATGGTCCAGGTGTGATTTTTGCCTAGAAACTACTTTGAAATCTACCTTTTTCCTAAAATTGCCTTTTTCTCTATTTCTCAGCCCTAATGAATTCACACTGGAAAATTTTCCCACAGAGAATGTTGAAAGAAGGCATCTGGCCAAAGGCTTGAAATGAGAGAGTTTTGGGTTTGCCTATTGTGAGCAGCCAAGAAGAAACTGATTGAAAAGAAAGTTAGGACTTTGATATAACAGTACCTGGTTAGATATTGTTAGCTGTAAAAAATTAAATTTGTTTCATTAGAATCTGCTTTGAAAAACAATAGAAGGTGGGCTTGGAACATCATGCTTTACAGATATTTTATAATAGAGGACTCCTTGGTAGTTAGCCTAGGCTTAGATAAAGATGAATAAGCACACCTATTGGTTTGGGACTGGAAGTAAGTCAATTTTTTTCTGTGTTAAAGATACTTAGTTTCAAGCTATGTTGCTGTGACAATCATGTAAACACAATGGCTTTAGCCCAGGGAAATTTATGATTAAACTTTCTCAAGTATTGTTTAAGAAATAATAATCAGGTCATGCTGACCATTGTTTGTAAATTGTAGCATATAGCATTGTAGAATTATTTGTATTTTTTCATTAGATCGTTTTCTTGCTCTGTTGATTTATAAATGCTCTATTAATTGTAAAAGATGAGAAAATCATGATGTAATCTGTTTTTGTTTGTTTGTTTGTTTCAAGATAGGGTTTCTCTGTGTAGCCTTGGTTGGCCTGGACTCCCTTTGTAGACCAGGCTGGCCTTGAACTCACAGAGATCCACCTCCCTCTGCCTCCCAAGTGCTGGGATTACAGGCATGCGCCGCCGCCGTACCCAGCTCCATGATGTAATATGTAATGAAAAAATTGGACTTCACTTTAAATAAAGTACTGGTGTTGGCCCAAGGAAACATAGAGAGACAGAAGAAAAAAAATAAAGTTCTCCTGGACTAGACGACCTTTCAGTTTGCACTACAATTTATGCCTGGGCCTCAATATTTCTTTTCTCCTCCATTCCTCAATCTCTCCTCAACAATTAGTTCCTTTAACTAATAGTCCACCAACAGTTGGTCTCTTTAGCCAGCTGACCTCCACCTTCTCAATTCTCCCTACCATGGAACCACTAAGACTTTCTCTTCTTTGATCCTGAAGCTGGTCTATGGAATCTTTTCATTCAGTGATGTTGTTCTTAGTTTCGTTGGGTCCTGTTGATTAATTTTTGGTCTTAATGCTTATACTATTGGGGTCCTATTTAGAGAGTTCTTTCCTGTACCAATGAGTTCAAGCATAAACCCTACTTTCTTCCTTTTTAGATTTGAGGTACCATGTTATATTTTGTGCTCTTTCTTTTAAGCTCTACTTTATTTGGGGATGATACACCGGGCTGTATGTGCACTGTGTGTGAGTGCCTAGTGCCCACAGAGGTCAGAAAATAGGGTAGGCTCTATAAAAACTGGAGTTAAAAATAGTTTTAAGCTACTAGAAAAACTGGAAACTGAAACAGGTCTTCTGCAAGAGAAGTAATTACTCTTAAACTCTGAGCCATCTTTCCAGCCCTATTACTTTTTTTTTCTCCCCAGTTCTATTTCTTCAGCAATTGAAACTCTATTTTTTTGTCTTTTTATTTGAGGAACTGAGACAATTTATTATCATTAAGCAGTGTATATTAATTCCTGTCATGTTGTTGATTTTGTTTTTTGTTCTCATATCTCTCTTCATTACCTGTCCTAGTGTTGGATATTTGTTCTCTGTGACCTCTTGAGTGAGTTTATCCTTGTATTAGGTTCAAATGTTTCTTCCTGTATCCTCTGTGAAGCTAAATTTATCCCTTGAATTTGTTTTCATCATGGAAATTTTTTATTTCTCCTTCTACTTATTAAAGATAAGTTTTTGCTGGTTATAATACTCTGGGTTAACAACTGTGGTCTTTTTGGACTTGGAGCACATTGTCCCAGGCCTGTTTGGCTTACACAAGTTTCTGTTGAATGATCAGCTGTTATTCTAAGAGGCCTACCTTTATTAGTGACTTGCCTTTTGTCCCTTGTTGCTTTCACTACCCTTTCTTCTGTGTTTTTAATGCTTAAACTATATTTTGGAGACTTCATTTTCTGGCCCCGTTTATTTGGTATTCTGCAGGCCTCTCCTACCTGGATGGGCATCTCTTTCTCTATTTTGGGGAAGTTTTCTTCTATGATTTTACTGAAGATATTCCCAATGCCCTTACCATAATTGTCTTTTTCATTTCTCATAACTCAAAGGTTTAGTCTTTTCATACTGTTTCAAATTCTCCCATGTTTTGTTCATTCTTTAAAAAATTCTGAGTGATCCAATTTCTCTTCTTTGTCTCTGGCCCTGGCTCTCTGTTTTCAGCATGACCCATCCTGTTGTTGGGGGTTTCCATTGAGAGATCTAGTTTATTGAGCTTTTCATGCACAGCATCATTTCTTTTTCTTTTCTTTCTTTTTTTTTAAAGATTTATTTATTTATTATTTATACAGTGCTCTGCATGTACACCTGCACACCAGAAGAGGGTATCATATCACATTATAGATGGTTGTGAGCCACCATGTGGTTGCTGGGAATTGAAGTCAGGACCTCTGGAGGAGCAGTCAGTGCCCTTAACCTCTGAGCCCTCTCCAGCCAACAGCATCATTTCATTTTGGATTTTCTTCAGCAATTCAAGATCTATTTTCATGTCTTTGATTAACGTCCTCATTTTATCTCTTTGCCTTTGTCTCCTTTGAATTGTTTGTCTACAGTTATAATCACTCTTTTGAATTCTTTTATCTGAAAATCCTTCTGTATCACTTTCATTGGGGAACATTAGTATGAGATGCAGTTTTTAGAGGTGATATCATGTTTGGGGTTTTTTTGTTTGTTTGTTTGTTTGCTTTGTTTTTCCAGAATGTAGATCATTTAATGACCCATTCTAACAAAACTAGATAACAATTCAAAAAAGTAAAAGTCATCTTTAGAATCCTGAATGCAGCCTTTTCACTATCCTTTAACCCTAGTCCTTTGGAGGCTATCTTTGTTAGGGTTTCTTTTTCTTTTTCTTTTTTTAATTTTTTGTTGATTCTTTGTGAATTTCATATCATGTACCCCACCCATCTCACCATTTCTTTATATCTGCCCTCCACCCTTGCAACCTACCACGCAAAAAGAAAATAAAAACTGAAAAAAAATTTTAAAAATTTTTCCTGTGGAAGCTTTCGTGGGTCATGGTGTTTCCCACAATATAGCCTTTTGTCCACACAGCTTTACTTATAAATGTCCATTGCATTGAGTCATTGGTCTGGTTCACGGCCTTTAGCTTCTGCTGCAGAGGGGTGATAGCATATTAATTTCTTTCCTGTTATTTGTATTTCAGCATTGTGATATGTACATTTAGAGTTAGTTTATTAATTGACTTTCTTCTTTTTTTTTCATTCAAGTCACATTTCTTCTTTTAGCAATTCTGTTCAAGAGACTCCTACTTCATAGCATGTTTGAGATTTTAGTTTCTTCTGTTTGTCTGCTACTTGGGTCTACAGCCTCTGTTTGTCTGCTACTTGCGTCTACAGCCTCTATTGTATGTGCCCTGTTCCTCTGCTGCACTCTGGTACCTTCAAGAGTTTGGTCAGGGTGCCTGAGAGGAGTTTCTCACCTCAGAGTGTGCTGGTCCTGGGTCTCTAGGCTGAATAGGACAATCTGATGTTCCCAGGCAAGCAACTGGCAAAGCTCTGGCACTCTGGGCCATGTGTAGTTGCTTGAGGGTCCCTGGTGGGTATTGGACTGGAAGCTGGGGAGTGGAGAAAAAGCAGGCTAAAAGGAAGTTGCAAGTAGCCACTGTACTAAGGTGACTAGAATGGAACAAGTAGGGAGGGAGAGTGCTGGTATCCTACATGGGTCCAAACCACGTGTGTTGTCTACAAAACCCTTAGCAACAGACAGACTTCCAACTCAGTGTAAGGAAACCCCTGTGCAGTCTGTCAGCCAGTAGCTGTAAGTGATGACAAGCCCTTAACATTGACCCTCCTTTTCTATAATTCCTTGCTCAGAAGCGGTAAGTACCTTATATAGAAGGAAAGTGAAGTTAGAATGACTGTGTCTGCTCTGAGTGATATGAAAGGTGAGTGTAAGGCTGAGGAGAACTCTGATTCTATGTCCAAGGAGCAGACTTTCCTGCCGTGAGGTGTGTTTGCTTCCTGAGGCACGCACGTTGACACAGCATCCCTAAAGGAACTAACTGCTTAGCTATCACTCACACACCCTCCTCTCCGAGTTCTAACAATGATGACTAATATAGAAAATGCAGTCAGTGTTGGCAAGAAAACGGCTATTCTGGGACAGGGCTTTGGCTGTATAAGAGGCCTGAGGTGCTCGCGCCTTGTTTTTCTTGAAGCCAGCAGGAGGATACCATGACACTCGCCCTGGGAATCAGCCTGAGTTCTTGGTCACGTTTCCTCTTCAGTTCTGGGAAACTGTCCACTGGCCTTCAGTGTTCCTCCCTAAAGAGTGATGTCTTCCTTATCCCTCCTAGTCTAGGCAGCTGGAGCCAGGTTGGGTCCATTACCCAGAACAAGGTCTGGCATGGTCATCTTCTTTGCATTCTTCCTTTGCTCGGGATAGTTCCCACTCTTCAGGTCTTTTGTGGATAGTTTTTTTTTTTTTTTTTTTCAGTTTCTTTGGATGAGATGGGGATTTTTAAAAATATATTTTATTAATTTATTCATATTACATCTCAATCATTATCCCATCCCTTGTATTCTCCCATTCCTCCCTCCCTCCCAGTTTCCCCCTACTCCCCTCCCCTATGTCTGTGACTGAGGGGGACCTCCTCCCCCTATATATGCTCTTAGGGTATCAAGTCTCTTCTTGGTAGCCTGCTATCCTTCCTCTGAGTGCCACCAGGTCTCCCCCTCCAGGGGATGTGGTCAAATATGGGGCACCAGAGTTCGTGTGAAAGTCAGTCCCCACTTTCCACTCAACTGTGGAGAATGTCCTGTCCATTGGCTAGATCTGGGTAGGGGTTCAAAGTTTACTGCCTGTATTATCCTTGGCTGGTGCCATAGTTTGAGCAGGACCCCTAGGAAGATGGGGAATTTTTTTATTGCGACTGTTTTGAATGTGTAAATGGCTTTGGGTATTGTCATTTTCACAGTAATAATTCTTACATTTCCATTGTAGAAGTTGGTTCGGTTCATTCCTAGATATTTTATTTTCTTTGAGGCTATTGTGAATGGGAACATATCTAGGATCCCTCTGTATGTTTGTTGGTGGTGTATAGAAAAAAATACTGACTTTTGTATGTTGATTCTGTATGCTGTGACACTGTTGAAATTATTGATTATTTCTAGAAAATTAACTATAGAACATTCTAAATCTCTTATGTATAATACCATGTCATCTGCAAATAGGGATAGTTTCTACATTGTTCAGAATGGATGTTTCCAATTTCATCCATCTATCTGAAATTTTTATGATTTCATTTTCCTTTACAACTGAATATCTACTGTATATTTGAACCACATTTTCATTATCCATTCTCTAGTTATTTCACATCTCCACCGCCTGGCAGCAGTGAACATGGATGAGCGAGTATTAGGATATAGAATCCTCTGAGACAATGACCAAGAATTGTATAGCTAGACTGCACGGTAGATTTATTTCTAGCTTTTTGATGAATCTCCACACTGATTTCCATAATGGCTGCACCATTTTGCACCCCCACCAAAAATGAATTGTCTTCTCCTTTTCTCATGTTCCCCAAGCCAACATTTGTCATTTTAAAAGAAATCTTATCCATCCTGACTTGGGTTAGATAAAAGTCTCAAACTAATTTTAATTCTCATTTACTTTGTAGCTAAGTTTGTTGAACTTCTAAAAAAGAAAAAAAAGTATTTCTCAACCATTTGTATTTCTTTTTTTTTTCAGAACTCAGTATTAAGTTCCATTTTCCAGTTTCCAACTGGGTTTAGTTTTTTCTAGGTACCAACTGTTTCTCATATGCATCACTTGTGAAGATTTCTCCATCCTATAAGGCTGCCTCTTCACCAGAATGAAGGTATCCTTTGCTGTACTGATAAATCTACAGCATATGATAAACCTTTTAGTTCCATAAGATCCCATTTGTCAACTCTTGGTCTTAATGCCTGGTACTGCTGGGCTCCTACTCAGAAAGTCCTGTGTCTGTGTCCCTACATCTTCCTTTGCCAGTATTGGGGTACCAGCTATTATATATTGAATTCCTTGATCCATATCAAGTTGAGTTCTGTGCAGTCGGTGATATAAGGATCAAGTCTCATTTTCCATGTGTAACTATCCTCTTTGACCAGCAACATTTATTGAAGATACTTTCTTTACTCCAGTGAGTATTTTTTGCGGGGGGGGGGGGGCTTCTCTGTTAAAATAAGGTGGCCTTACAAGTGCGGGCTTCTATTTGGGTCGTCAACTGTATACTATTGGTCAGTGTACCATCTCTGCTTTTATGCTAGTACTGTGGTGGTTTTATTCCTGTAGCTCTGTAGTATAACTTGAAGTCAGGGACGGAGATACCTCCAGCAATGTTTTTATTATTCAGGATTATTTTTACTATCCTGAGTCCTTGTAGTTCTATGAAAAGTTTTGAGATCATTATTTTTAATTTCTGTGTAGAATTGGGTTGAAATTTTCATGAGGATTATGTTGAATGTAAACTGATTTTTGTTAAGATGGGCACTTTCACAGTACTGATACTGACCAACCAGGAGCAGCCTTTCCATTTTCTAGTATCTTCTTCAGTTTCTTACTTCCAGCGCCATGAAGTTTTCATTGTCATACATCTCTCTCTCTCTGAGCGAGATTTGTTGCAAGAATTTTGGGGGCTATGGTGAATGGGATTGCTTCCCTGACTTCTTTCTCAGTGTGTCTTGTCAGCATACAGGGAGGGTAATGGTTTCTCTGTGTTAATTTTGTGTGCTGCTGCTGCTTCGCTGAATGTGTTTATCCAGCCTCGGGAGATTGCTGATGGCATCTTCAGGGTCTTTTATGTATAGAATCATATCATCTGTGAATAAGGATACTTGGACTTCTTCCTTTCTTAGTTGTAGCCGTGTCTCCTCCCATTTACTTTTCTGTGTGTTCCTTGCTCTTGTTTTTCTAGAGCCTTTAGATGCATCATTAAGTAATTAATTGGAATTTTTGATGTAGGTAGATAGTCCTATAAACATCCTTTTTAGATATCTTTTACTGTTCTAGGTAAGATTCGAGGAACTATGATGAGTCAGGGTGGAAAGAATCTTGCCCTTTGATGTAGGACAATGTTTCCTATATTTCCTTTGGTTCTGGCTGTGGACTTGTTACATACAACCTTTACTATGATGACATGTGTTCCCTGTATTCCTAGGCGCTCCACGATTTTATCATGAATGATGTTGGATTTTGTCAAAGGCTTTTTCAGCACTGACTGAGATGGTCATGTGGTTTCTCTCCTGGAGTCTGTTTATGTGTTGGATCATACTTATTGATATTAATATGTTGAACCTTTCCTGCATCTCTGAGTTGAAGAGGACTTGATCACAGTGGATGATCTTTTGGATGTGATCTTGAATTCCATTTGCAAGCATTTTATTGATATTTTTTTCTTCTATTCATCAATGAGATTGACCTGTAGCTTTCTTCTTCTTTCTTTTCCTTCCTTCTCCTCCCACTGGCTTCTTTTGGTTGGATCTTTGTCTAGTTTTGGTCTCAGGGTGAAAACTGGCTTCAAAAAAGGAATTTTGGAGTTGGGACATTTTAAATTACTGCATCTGTTTCATTGGTTGTTATGTGTCTGTTTAAATTATTTGCTTCATCTTGATTTAACTTTTTCAGGTCATATTCATCTAGAAATTCATTCATTTATTATAGATTTTCCAGTTTAGTGAAATATAGAATTTAAGGTATGTTCTTACAATTCTCTTAATTTCCTCAGTGTCTTTTGTAATATCTTTCTTTTCATCTCTAATTTTATAAATTTAGCTTTTCTCCTCCTCCTCCTCCTCCTCCTCCTCCTCCTCCTCCTCTTCTTCTTCTTCTTCCTTCTTCTTCTTATTCCTCCTCCTCCTCCTTCTTCTTCTTATTCTTCAAGTCAGGGTTTCTCTGTGTAGCCTTAGCTGTTCTGGACTCACATTGTAGATCAGGCTGGCCTTGAACTTACAACTATCCACCTGCCTTTGTCTCCTTGAATGTTGGGATGACAGGCGTGTAACATCACACCTGGCCTTCCTTCTCTGTCTTTCTTTTGGTTAATTTGAGTAAAACTCTGTCAATCTTGTGAGTCTTTTTAAAGAATCAACTCTTCATTCCATTCATTATTTGTATTGTTTTTTTTTTTCATTTCTATTTCATTGATTTCAACTCTAATTTTGAATTTTTTTCTTTTTTTATGAGTTTAATTGTTTTTACTTTGTCATGGGGAGCTTTGTTTTTGTTTTTTGTTTTGTTTTGTTTTGTTTTTGATCCTCTTAGGAGTTTTGTAGACCTCTTGGACCTGGGCAATGTTTTTTTCTCTAGGTTTGGGCAACTTTCTTCAGTGATTTTATTGGATTTTATTTCATTCTGTTTGCCTTCCTGTAGTGTTCTTCTCTTTTTTGTGTTCATAATACAAAGTTGCATGTGCTTTTCTCTTCCCATTTACTTTTTTGTGTGTTCCTTGTTCTTGGTTTTCTAGAGCCTTTAGATGCATCATTAAGTAATTAATTGGAATTTTTGATGTAGGTAGATAGTCCTATAAAGTTCCTTTTTAGAACTGCCTTCTTTTGTCCTCGAGGTTTTGGAATTTTTATTTTCCTTTTCATTTATACTAGAACATTTTAAGTTTATTTCTTGAGTCCTTCATTGTTTTTGTTTTTAGCCTTCATAAGATTGTATATTTTCTGTAGTTTCTATTGTTGTTGATATCAACTTTATTCTATTGTGGTCAGCTTATCTCTTAGTTCCATTTGCTTGGAATACCATTTTTTTGTTCTTTTATCCTAAGGTGGTATCTGTTGTTTGTTGATGGGGTGGTGTATTTTTTTTTTTTGTAGGCAGCAGAAAGGTGGGTCCTGATTTTGGTCCAATCTGCTATTTTATGTCTTTTTATTGCAGAGCTGATATCATTAATATTATGAGCTCTTATTGAACAATGTGTATTGATTTCTCTCATTTAATTGTTTTCAATAAACTGTCCTGGAATTGTCTATTTATAGTCCCTATTTTTCCCTTCAGACAAGTAAGTATTCCTTCTAGTATCCACTGTAGAGCTGGCTTAGTGGTCATAAATTCCTTTATTCTGTTTTTATCATGGAATTCTTTAAGATACTTGTTTCTTTTATTTTATGTATGAGTACTCTATCTGCATGTACACCTGCAGGCCAGAAGAGGGCATCGGATCACATTACAGATGCTTGTGAGCCGCCATGTGGTTGCTGGGAAATGAACTCAGCACCTCTGGAAGAGCAGACAGTGTTCTTAACTGCTAAGCCATCTCTCCAGCCCAGAATGTTTTCAGTACTCCTTCATACTTTACAGATGGCTTTGCGCTGTATAATATTCTGGGTGGACAGTGTTGACTCTCTGAATTTGGAATATATCTTTACTGGCCCTTCTGGCTTTAAAAGTTTCTGTCAAAGCTGGGTGTGGCGGCGCATGCCTTTAATCCCAGCACTCGGGGAGGCAGAGGCAGGTGGATCGCTGCGATTCCGAGGCCAGCCTGGTCTGCAAAGCGAGCTCTATCTCAAAAAACAAAAAAAAAAAAAAAAGAAAAAAGAAAAAAAGAAAAAAATAAAAATAAAAAAGAAAAAAGAAAAAAAAAGTTTCTGTTGAATAATCAGGTGCCTTTACATGTGCCTTAATCTTTCCGTCTGTGCCTTTTAGTACCCTTTCTTTTTTTATGAGATTTGAATGTCTTTACTGTGTCATGGAGAGTTTCTTTTCTGGTCCTTTTAGAAGTATTGTAGACCTCTTTTATCTGGGTGGACATTCTTCCCTCTAGGTTTGAAAAAATTTCTTCAGTGATTTTATTAGAAATATTCTATTTGCCTCTTTCTATGCTCATAATGCAAAGTTGCATGTTTTCGTGGATTTCCAGAGATCTCTCATTTTCTTTTCATATTTCTCTTGACATTTTTTCATGGACACTAGCTGAATGATCCAGTTCCTCTGCTGTGTCTCTCATTCCGTAGTCTCTTTTCTACATGACCCATTCTGCTGGTGAGGCTTTCTACTGAGCGCTTTTTTTTTTCCTTATTTACTTTTTCCATTTCATTTCAGTTTGGGTTTTCTTCAGCAATTCTGTCTCTATTTTCACATCTTAGACTAACTCTTGCTTCAATCATATCTTTGCTTTGTGGTTGTTGTATTTTTTTTTTTTTTTTTTTTTTTTTTTTTTTTTTTTTTTTTTTTTTTGTAATAGACACATGTCTTCTTTGAACTAAAAAAAAATACTTAGGGCTATTTTTTATATTCTTTGTCTGGTAGTTCTTCCAAGTCATTTTCACTAGCAGACATGTCTCTTTTTTGGTAGTTTTTCTGTTTCTATTCTGGGACTTACACATCTGTGCTTAGTTTGTTGGCTGGGATTTTCTTTCTTTTGTATTTTTTATTTTAAAAATTCAATTTCCCCCTTTTCTCTTTCAGTGACATTAACAATATTCAGAGGGTACTAAGTCCTGGTAGAACTGAGGTGTTCTTTCCCTCTGTGAGGCTGGCATATTTAGGCTGGATGCTCTGTCTTGAGTATTCCTCTGTGGTCCAGGTGTTGTCATGCATGAGCATGGGTCTAAAGTTTTTACCGTGAGATGGAAGACTCTCCTCCACATGCTTGTGGTCCTAGGCCAGTGTCAGATCTGGTCCTTACCCTGGGTCTTTGACTTCTCCTAAAGCTGCTACAAAACATGAAACTTCCCACACACCAACCTGGTTTGGGACTACTCCTCCCCCTGGGTCTGTCCCCTTTCCAGTTTTTTGGGGAAACATTCAAAAACATACTGGACTAATTAATTTTCTTCCCACTATCTGGATATAAGAATAAAAGTCTGTCCTTCATGCCCTCTCCTTGTACTCACCAGAATTTTTTCTAAGGAGGAATAGAATCTCAATATGCTTTGATTTGGAGTCCCTTGATGTATACAGATTTGAACATTTTTTGTGTATTTATTGGCTATTTATACTTCTTCATTAAAATAATACCTTTATGTTTTTAAATTATTTTTATTTTCAGAACATTAATCTCCTTTTCATATGAATAGCTGGCAAAGACATTTTCCCAAGTAGACAATTTTGTATATTGTGTTTATAACCAAATCCAGGGCCAGAACAGAGCCTCCAAAGAGTAGACACTTGTTCCAGTTGAATGAATTAATTCATTAATGTACTTAAACCACTTTCTGTTTACAATAAAGATTGGAGTTCAAATGAAAATGCTTTAAAACACTTAAAATGTTAATTGAACTTGAGAGCTGTAATTATTAACAAAGTAACAATACATAGGTAAACCCCTTTGAGTACTGGTCAGACCATTGCAAGATGGCATAGGTACTTAGTGGGTGGTTAAACCCACTGACAAGAGAGCCTACGACCTGTCAGAGTCAGTCTCAGTTTCTCTGTCTGCCTGCCTGCCTGCCTGCCTGCCTGCCTGCCTGCCTGCCTGCCTGCCTGCCTGCCTCTCTCTCTCTCTCTCTCTCTCTCTCTCTCTCTCTCTCTCTCTCTCTCTCTCTTTCTCTCTCTCTGTCTCTCTCGCTCTGTCTCTTTCTCTCTCGTCTCTCTCTGTCTCTCTCTCTCAAATTCAGAAAAAAAAACTGTGAAAGTTTTAATATTTTAGGGAGTTCAAATGTATTTAATATTTTAGGAACATTAAAAGTATAGACATTAGCCCAAAGGAAAGTCCTTCCCTGCTCATGTTCTAGCCCCACGCTAAAAAGGAGCTCTTGTTTTCTGCACTGGATGGAGGGACACTTGACTTTTCAATTTTCACTTTAAAATCTGCTTACAAAACCAAATTAAATTGCGGAGAAGGAATTCCTCATAGGCAAAGCAGAACTAAGCTGGCTTGAGTAATTGCACACAAGATGCAGTCTGAAGCTGAGTTGCCACCATGTGCAATGCAGAAATGCAGCATGTCTGAGCTGCCACAGGCCAAGGGCTCACTAGGGCCCTGTCCGGTCTGCAAGCTGCCAAGTGAACCAGCCATTGTGTGAGGCAGCAGTGCCAGCCCCTGTTCCGTTCCCACTGTGCTGACCCTGAAGACTTTCTCTGTGGTGATATTAACTTATTTGTGACATTCACCTTTGGATCTATGAAGTGGCTGTGGCATCCCTTTTGCGGCCATGCCCTTATTAGGTTGGCAAAGCGTTTTGTGAATCAATGCCTTGAGTTTCAAGGATTCCTAGAAGTCAGTGCTGAGTGGCTAGCTCAGGGTCTGAAATGTGCAAGTGTGAGGCCTGAGTTTGAAACTGCAGGCCCCTCATAAAAGCTGTGCATGGTGGTGTGTATCTGCAAACCCAGTGAGAGAGAGGCAGAAACTGGAGAAATCCAGAAGCTCCCAGGCCAGCTAGCCTGGCACATGCAGTGGCAAAACAAAGAAGGATGCTGGAAGGTGAGGACTGACACCTGAAATTGTCCTCCGACCTCGCCATGTGCACAGTGGCATGCATATCCCCCCGTGCGCGCGCGCGCACACACACACACACACACACACACACACACACACACACACACACAC
>OU015751.1:23462884-23473265 GCA_907169655.1 Acomys percivali | reverse complement strand
CACACACACACACACACACACACACACACACACACACACACACACACTTCTAGAAATCAATACGGACGTTAAATATCCAAGGACCATACTTGTCGGTGCCTGGTAGGAAAATACAGCTGTCACAGCTCCTGGCCAAAGACTGGTGTGAGACCCACATACCCAGACCATCCCCCTCTGCGGGCTGCAAACCACGGAATCAGTGTGAGGTGTACAAAGCCAGTGTGTGCATGTAGCAAACCCAAAGCATTGGGTGTTGGGTCTATTTTGAATCAAGCTTATTTCTTTTAACAGTTATTAGCTCCATATGAGTCCCAAATGTAGCTGGGCAGTGGTGGTGCACGCCTTTAATCCAAGCATTTGGGAGGCAGAGGCAGGTGGATCGCTGTGAGTTCGAGGTCAGCCTGGTCTGCAAAGCGAGTCCAGGACAGCCAAGGCTACACAGAGAAACCCTGTCTCAAACAACAACAACATCATCATCAACAACAACAAAGTCCCAAATGTAATTCATCTACTCCTTCCACAGTAGTCAGCCCTTATCTACAGTCACACTTGCTGTGCTGTATTCATTTACTCTCCGTCAGCTTTGATCCGGAAATATTCATGGAGAATTTCAGAAGTAAACAGTTAAAAAGTTCTAATTTATACAGTCTCCTGAGCCGCATGATAAAATCTCACTGTCCTTCTGTGTCCTCCGGGAGCCATGCCTTACCCACTGGTCCAGCATCGCCTCTTTGCTGCCCACTTACGTCATCTGTCGCTGTTCCACAGAACCTGAGGCTAAACCACCACATCTGTGTCATTCTTCTCACACTCTCTCTGGAGGCGGGGGTGGGGGGGTGGGCAGGGGTGGGGAGTAATTTAACACAGTAACTGGAAACCATCCCATAGTATTCACTCTGCAGGCATTAGTATGAATCACTGATGTGTCTGAACTCAGTCTCACATTTAAAGTCCTCACGAGGGGGATGCTCATGGCATCCACTACACAGATGGGCCGGTGAGGCTTGGAGCCACTGGGACATAGGAAAGGCCAGATCTAAGTGCCAGTCTATGTCAGGATCAAGCACTTAGGTACCGCCGTATGTGGTCTCCTGCGAAACTCTCCAGAACTAGGGGACATTTCTTAGCCCTTACAGCCAGGTTCTTAGAGAAAAAGCTTTAATGTAGGTATTTGCAACAAGACAAAAACAAAACAAGACACACACACACACAAAAAAAAAAAAAAAAAAAAAAAACCATTGCCACCCCTGTTTGTGAAACAGGACCTTGAAGGGTTTAGCCATCTAGACCAGGCTAGCCTCCAGATCAAGATTTCCTCTGCCTCAGCCTCGAAAATGCTGGGATTACAAGTGTACACCACCACTCCTGTCTTCCCTTACCATTTTTTATTAGGTTTTTTTTTTCCATCTAGACAGTGACGTGGACAACTGTGTTTAAAGATGAAGCGTTTGTTAGTGTAAGTTTAAAGAAGGTTCTAGAAGGAATTGCCCATCCCTCATGCCCCTATCCCCCTGAGGAAAGGCAAGACCTAATGGGTGTATGATTTGTTGCTACCCCTTGCTGACATGTGTACGGCCCCACAAACCCATATCCGTCCCTGAGGGAGGCTAATGGTGAGCATGATGGCCCCAGGGGCTAGCAGAGTGTCCTGGGGGAAGGAACCAGCTGGCTTGGAGCTGGATTGAGTCTGTGGGCTATGCCGAGGTAGATATCTGTAAGTTGTGGATAGTAAGCCCTAGTTATCTGGAAGGGACCCTAGGGACGCAGAACTGCCAGACTGTGCAGCTCCCTACAGTTACTGTGGACTCAGTTACTTACTCCTTTGTTGGGACCCATGTAGGAACGGTTCAAGTACTAGTCGCTGTGCGACTGCCATCTTTCAAGGATGTATGTGTGTGGCGGGAGTAAGCAGTCCCTCTCCAAACTGGATAACCGTAACCAAGGTCCTGCTTCCTTCTTGCTTAATTGGCACAAGATGCTGCGGTCCTTCTCCTGCCAAATTTAAACTCTTCTTCCCGCTCCAGGAGGCTCCTCTCACTCTTTAGGGGAGAGAGAGAGAGGCAGGGGTGGTGGGTAAGATTTGAAATCCTGTTCCCACTGAAGAGCTCTGAGAACTTTTTCATTTCTTCAAGGGTTTTCTCACTTATATCTATATTTTTAAAAAGCACTCATAACTCCTGCTTCCCAGAACTTTTATAAGCAATAGTCACTACTGAGAAGGTTTGTGAGCAAGTCACACGTCACAGTCATTTATTTTGAGGAGGCTGCATATGCATCGTGCAGCTCCCAAGCATCTCAGATCGGATGGCCTGTGGGACATTCCCGAACTTCACTGAGTCTGTTTCCTGTCTGTAAACAGCTAGTAAGTAATTCAAGAACAACCTCAGGGAGTTGCTGTCAGGCTCCCATGGGCCAAGAAGTTGCAAGTGGGAAGTGGCTCTTGGTACACACAGAGTCAGGGGGTGATGAAAGCCACTCTTGGGAGTGTAGGTGGTAAGTACCAAATAGGCATGAGAGGAACTTGTACCCAAAAGGGCCCATTAGCCTCCTCCTGCTTTTGCTCTGGTTCCGTGCATCTACGAAGCTGATGTGTGTAGACCCTGGGATGTGGTTCCTACTTTAGTCATCTGCATTTACTTCAGTGAAGAGTTTGATGGTCATTGTGGATTGACGTACACACCTGAAATGTCTGCCCTCTCCAGCCCTGGATCCAGCTCCCTGCAGGATCTGTTCTTCTCAACAAACATTTTTTATAGCAACTTCATTAAAAGACAAGACCGCATTGCACAACATCAATTTTATTCTCTTGGCGTTAGAAGGAAACAGGGAAGGACAGATGATTGTTTCCAGTGTTTGGGGAAAATGAAGTCTCTGAAAACTAAAAGCCCTTTTTTGAAAAGGTTCATGGGAAAGCTGCCAGCTTCCCACACTGTTGCCATGTCACCAGTATCGAAGTCTTCTACATGCTGTGTGTCCCTGGAGGCCTGACCTGCTCCACCACTCACAGACTGTGCTATAAAAGGCTGATATAGTGGCTAATTTGTGTGTGTGTGTGTGTGTGTGTGTGTGTGTGTGTCAAAAGTGACACAAGCTAGGGCCATTTTGGAAGAGGGGGACTCAACTGAGAAAATGCCACCCTCCGATAGGCCTGTAGGCAGCCAGTCTGTGTGGCACTTTTTGATTAGTGACTGGTGTGGGAGGTCTCAGACTACTGGGGGCCGTGTCAGCCCTGGGCAGGTGGTCATCCCTGGGTTCTATAATAAAGCAGGCTGGGTGAGTCTGAGGAACAAACCCGTAAGCAGCACTCCTTCATAGCCTCTTCTTCAGTTTCTGCCTACAAGTTCCAGCCTTGAGTTCCTGCCCTCTCTCCCTTCATGGTGGACTGTGTTTGGGATGTATAGCTAAACAAACTCTTTCCTTCCCATTTTGCCTTTTGGTCAGGGTTTTCACCATAGCAACAGAAATAAACTAAGACAGCAGGACATCAGGTGTGTGTGTGGCTTTGTCACCAGTTATTCTATAAGATAATTTGAACAAATGTCTGAAGCTGAAGCCCCACAAAGCTTTACAAAGGAGGCAGGTGGCTTTGGTCCCAGGTCCCTAGACATTTTCACCTAACACAACTCCATGACTCGCAGGATGATGTGTGTGTGGCATACGGCTCTTTTACAGTGTGTGTGTGCTATATACGTGCGGGCACACACGGGCATGGCATCTAAGTGTGCCCCTTAGCATGCAGTGAAACACGCATGGGTTTAGGGAGCTTGAATATGCTATCATGGACTTGAAGCGAATTCTTACTGGTGACCCAAATCCAGAACCACCAGCCCCGGGGTTAGCACCATTCTACGTACTTCTGATTGTCTCACTTTTTCATGTTCTGTCAGAGTTAATCTTTATTCTCTTTGTGACTACATGTGGTGGAGCTTTTCCACTTGTGTTAGGTTCATAAAAAGAAGTATAGGGCAGTGGAGTAGCCCCCACCTCTGAGCAGCTCAGGGCCACCTATGGCTCTGAGGCCAGTGGTGAAAATAATAGGCGGCAAACAACCCAGGGCTGTAGGAAGCCTGCCTAACAGAACAGGAGGATGTACTCAGACCAGCTGGCCGCGCCGTGCTGCACACCTACTTTTGTTCCCTTTTGATCTTATTCATGCTCCAGCCATAACATCATAATAGGGAAAGAACAAGAGTGTGGGAGGTGACGAAGGGCAGGGCAACTCTGCTCTCTGCTGTGGGAGTCGTTTTCCTTCCTCTTCAGACCTCTTGGGGTCCAGGAAAATTGGTAGCCAAAGAAGCATAGCTTGTCATTTCCACCGTGTCCTTTAATCACCCGTGGTGCAGCCGGGCTCAACCCCATAGAGCAGAGAAACAGATTTTTCACCTTCCACTTGGCAGTGATCTGAGCATACATATATTAACTTCAATGAAAGAACAGGACATCGGTTCGTGCTGTGTGGATGTCCGTTGTGCCACCTAGACCACCTTTGTATTAATGTCACCCTCACTATTGGCTCCTTGAAGACCCCTTGACTTCCTAGCAGATGGTCCAGGATGCAGATGGGTCTCACTCTGGCCAGGCCCATCTGGCAACAGCTCTGTTAACCTCCATTTAATGCACTGTATGTCCCAAGGGGACAGGCACAGAAAACTTGAAGGAATCTAAAACTTGTGTGCACATCATCTGCTGGGAAGTCTGGTTTCCCAGCCTCCTTCAGCCCCTTTGAAGCCTAGCTGTCAGGATTGACTGTCACAAGAATGTCCACAAAGCTTTGGGAGGGGACTCTGGTTTTTTGCAAACCAGAATTAAAAAGGTCGTGAGCTTCTTGAAGCTGCGTGCAACCAATGTGTGCAAATGTGCAACATAGAAGGTCCCGTGAAGCATTAGTAGCCACTGAGCTGACCTCAGAAAGCTGGACTTGGAAACAGTGGTGCGTTGTCTGAAGCTGCTTGGGCTTTGGAAACTGTCTGGCTTTCAAAGAACGAAAGACACGAATAAATAGCACACAGGAGTTCCCTCCCCTGCCCTGGTCACCCATGGGGCTTCAAGAGCGCCAATGAGATGAGAATGCAAGAAACAAAAGGCCAGGACACAGCTGGTAATATTTCATGTGAGAAAGAGAAATGGAAAGTTGATATAGAAGTAAAACCTGGGACTGTCCTATTTGCTGCGTTGCTAGAGCAGGTGACATTTATAAACTAGACAATGAGGTTTATCTAGAATAGGATAACGTAAGAACAGGCTGAGCCTCTTTTACGTAGGCCAGCACGCCTGATGAAGTACTAGGAAACACACACAGGGTTATGTCTACATCTCTCTAATTGAGAAGATCACTGGTTCTCACAACCTAGGGGTCATGACCTCTTTTGGGGTCAAGTGCCCCTTTCACAGGGGTCGCCTAAGACCATTGGAAAACACAGATAGTTGCACTATGATTTATAACAGTAGCAAAGTTACAGTGGTCAAGTAACAACAAAAATTAATTTTCTGCTTGGGGAGGGGTTCACCACAACATAAGGATCTGTGTTAAAAAGGGTCGCAGCGTTAGGAAAGCTGAGAGCCACTGGGACACATAACATTTTTTGAAATATTTCTTAGCAGATATTTCTCTGTTTTATTTCTTTTTGAGAACCTTCTCTTCAGATACAAGTCCCTCCCACACGCCTTTTTTGAAAGGATCATTTGATTTTTTTTTTTTAGTTCTTTACATATTCTGGATATTTATCCTCTGTCTGATGTAAATCTGGCAAAGTATTTCTTCGATTCTGTGGGCTTTCACTTCACCTGTTTGTTTCTTAGCTGTACAGAAGCATTTTAGGTTTATGAGGTTAATAATAGCTGACCTCAGTTCCATTTGGAAAGTTTTTTTCCTACACCTTGTGAGGTACTGCCTAAGTTTTCTTCTAGCAGTTTTCAGTGTTTTGGGTTTCACATTTAGGTCTTTGATCCATTTGGGGTGATAAAGATGGGTCTGGTTTAATTCTTATGAATGTAGGCATCCAGTTTACCCAACACCATTTGTTGAAGGTGATATCTTTTCTTTTTTTTAAATTTTATTTTATTAATTTATTCTTGTTACATCTCAATGGTTATCCCATCCCTTGTATCCTCCCATTCCTCCCTCCCTCCAATTTTCCCCTTACTCCCCTCCCCTATGACTGTGACTGAGGGGGACTTCCTCCCCCTTTATATGCTCATAGGGTATCAAGTCTCTTCTTGGTAGCCTGCTATCCTTCCTCTGAGTGCCACCAGGTCTCCCCCTCCAGGGGACGTGGTCAAATATGAGGCACCAGAGTTCGTGTGAAAGTCATACCCCACTCTCCACTCAACTGTGGAGAATGTCCTGTTCATTGGCTAGATCTGGGTAAGGGTTTGAAGTTTATGACCTGTATTATCCTTGGCTGGTGCCATAGTTTGAGCGGGACCCCTGGGCCCAAATCTGCCTATCATAATGTTCTTCTTATAGGTTTCTAGGACCCTCTGGATCCTTCTACTTTGCTATTCTCCCATGCCTCTCTCATCTAGAGTCCCAATAGGATGTCCTCCCCTCTGTCCCAGTTTCCTGGGACATGCCGCTTGGGCTAGTATGCAGATTTAAGTGAGTATATACCATTTGACTCTTTCTGCTTCTGGGTTAACTCACTCATTATGATCATTTCTAGCTGAATCCATTTGTCCACAAATTTTGGGAATTTCTTGTTTTTAATAGCTGAGTAGTATTCCATAGTGTAAATGTACCACAGTTTCTTTATCCATTCTTCTACTGAGGGACACTTAGGCTGTTTCCATGATCTAGCTATTATGAATAAGGATGCTATGAACAAAAAAAATATATCTTTAGTGTATGTGTTTGGCCTTCCTGTTGTGAAAATTACATGGCTGAAGTCACGTGTTCTCATGTTTGGGTCTTCTGTTTTCTTCCATTGTCTACATGTCTGTTTCTATACCAATTCTGAGTTGTTTTTACTGCTATGGCTTTGTAATATATCTTGAGGACTGGGAGGTGATCTCTCTACCATTGCTCTTTTCACTTATGATTTTATGACAGCCAGGGATCTTTTATGGTTCCAGATAAGTCTTAGGATAGTTTTTTTTTCTTTCTTTTTTAAAAAATTTATTTATTTTTATGTACATTGACGTGTTGCCTGTATGGATGTCTGTGTGAAGGTACCAGATCCTCTGGAACTGGAATTATAGACTATTATGAAAAGCCATGTGGATGCTGGGAATAGAACCACGGTCCTCTGGAAGAGCAACCAGTGCTCTTAACCTCTGAAGCATCTCTCCAGCCTTTTTCTTGGGATGGCCTTGAGTAATTAAGTTGCTTTGGCACACTGGCCACTTTTACAATATTAATTCTACTTATCTATGAACATGGAATGTCTTTCCTTTTCTGGTATCTTTACCTTTTTCTTCAGATATCTAATGTTTTCATTATAGAGGTATTTCACCTTAGTTCTTCTACTGTATAGTTTATTTTATTTGAGACTATGGTGAACAGACATGTATCCTATGTTGCTCTTCCTCCCGAGGGTCTTTCTCTGTATGTATGTTATTGGTGTAGAGAAAGACTATTGATTTTTGCAAGCTTATACCATATCCCGCCACTTTTCTGAAATCGTTGATTGTTTCTAGGAGTCTTCTCATAGAATTTTGGGTTCTTTCGTTTGTAATATCATCTGCAAATTGGGTCAGCTTGATTTCTTCTTTTCCAATTTGTATATTCTTAATTTCCTTCTCTTATTGCTCCAGCTAGCTCTTCAAGTGCAAGATAGAGAAGAAGTGGGGGATGGTGGGCAGTCTCTTGTCTCAATCCTGACTTCACTGGGATTGCCTTAAGTCTTTCTTCATGTTGACTGTGAGTCTCGTGTGTAGTTTTATTAGAGTGACATATGTTCCATCATTTTTTATAATAGCTGAAATAATTGTGTGTAGGGTTTTGTTTTATTTGTTTGTTTTTGTTTTGGTCTATAAGTCCATTTTATTACACTTATTTACCTGTATGTCTTGAACCACCCCTGTCATCCACCCTGGTCATGGTGGATAATCTTAATGTACACTTACATTTGGTTTGCAAGTACTTTATTAAACATTTTTTAAAAATCTATGTTCATCAGGAATATTGGCCCACAGTTTTCTTTTTTTTGGTTGTGTCTTTACCTGGTTTTTATATTAGTTTGATAGAGGCTTCATAGAAAGGATCTAGGAGCACTTCCGTTTCTTTTCTTTTTTGGATAGTTTAAGAAGGATTAGCTTAAGAGACTTGATACCCTATGAGCATATACAGGGGGAGGTAATCCCTCTCAGGAACAGTCATAGGGGAGGGGAATAAGGGGAAAATGGGAGGGAGGGGAGAATGGGAGGATACAAGGGATGGGATAACCATTGAGATGTAACAAGAATAAATTAATAAAATTTAAAAAAAAACAGTTAAAAAAAAAAAAGAAGGATTAGCTGTAGATCTTTGAAGGTCTGGTAGAATTCTGTTCTGAACCCATCTGGGCCTGGATGATTTTTTTTTTTAAGTTTTCTATTGATTTCTATTGCTCTTTCATATTCTGCTTGTATTGTGTGTCTGCTTAGGTATTGACTTCTTCCTGGTTTCAATGTGGTGGTTTGAATGAACCCAGAAATTCATTCATTTACTTCAGGTTTCCCATCTTAATTAACCATATATGGGTTTTTTAAACATTCCCTTATAACATCTTAATGTCTGTTGTAATGTTCCTCTGTTCATTTCTGACTTTGTTAACTTGGATCCTCTCTTCTTTCTTTTCATTAAGAGGGCAAGGGTTCATCTCAAAGAACCAGATCTCAGATTTGTGATTCTTTGTGTTGCTTCCCCAGTTTCTGTTCCATTCATTTCAGCTCTGATTTTTACTATTGTTTGTCATCTAGTGGATTTGGTTTGTTCTTGGTTTTTCAAATGTTTGAGTTGCAGCATCAAGTCATTTATTTGTGTGCTTTCTCATTTTTAAAAAATGTAGGCACAAATTCTGTGACTCCTCCCTTCTAGAATCGCTTTTACTGTGTCTTAAAGGTTTCTTTCTCTGTGTTGTGTTTTCTCATTGTTTTAGTTACAGGAAAATCTTTAAATTTCCTTCTTGATTTCTTTTCTGAACCATAAACATCCAGTGATGAATTGTTCAATCCTCATTAGTTTGTATACTTACTAGACATTTATTTGCTGCCAATTTTAAGGTTTGTTGCATTGAGGTCAGGTGGGATATATGGAGTTATTTCAGTGTTACTGAATTTGTTAAAAAGTGTGTGTGTGTGTCCGTCCCAGGCTATGATCAATTTTAGAGAGGCTTCCATGAGCTGATGAGTAAAATTTCGTTCTTCGGCGTTTGAGTGGGATATTCTATAGATATTCTTAAGTCAGTTTGGTGCATGATGTATTTTATTCTGATGTTTCTCTAAACATCGAGATGCTTGTCCTGGCCTGAATGCCTCTCAACTGCAGAAAGTGAGGTATTAGAATCACCTAGTATTGATGAGGTGACATTAACCTACATCTTTAATTCTTAATCATATACTTAATTTAATCAAGTACACTTTTATGAAATTGGTTTTTGGTGCATATGTGTTTAGGATAGTAATGTCCTCATGGTTAACTGTGTCCTTAATCAGACTGAAGTGTCCTTTTTCTCTTCAGGTTAGTTTTAGTTTGAGAAATTTCAATGGATATAAGGGTAGTGGTGCCTGCCTGATTCCTTGTCCCTTTTGACTGGAGTACTTTTGTGTGCTTCCATGAATCCTTACACTCTAAGGTAGTACTTATCTTTGAAGCTAAGATACAGACTGTAGATAAATGTTGTTTGTTTTTTGATTCATTCTGTCAGCCAGTGTCTATTGGTGGGAGAAATGGGACCATTAATATTTAAAGATTTTATTGAAAAGTGTGTGTTGATTGGGATCATTGTATTGTTATTTGTGTCCTAAGTGGTTTTTTTTGGGTTTGAGTAATTTTAGCTTTGTTCGTTTTCTTTCCTCATTCTCTCTGCTATGAGCTTTCCACTCTTCACCAAAAAATATTGCTTCTTGTATTGTCTTTAGATTTGATTTGTTGGGTATAATGTCTAAGTTGCTTATATCATGGGAAATTTTTGTTTTGGGGGGGGGGTCACATTAATCTGGATTGGTCACCTTGGCCTTTTGGGTTTGGCATGCGTTGTCCCAGACTCTTCTGGTTTTTCAAACTTCCCACTAAGAAATCAGATGTTACTCTAATGGGTTTTCCTTGATTTGTAACACTTTTTTAAATAAGGAAAATTTGATCTTATTATTGATCTGGTCTTTGCCGCTGACCTGCAATTTTTCTCCCTCGTATTTCTATAGTTTAAAGGTTTGGTGTTTCATAATTCTTCAGTATTTCTTT
>OU015751.1:23440127-23460460 GCA_907169655.1 Acomys percivali | reverse complement strand
AGCCAGTAATTCTCATCTTCCTCTAGAACCATGAAGTAATTAGTTAACCTTATAATGGGCTTTGAAGATCAAAGGCTATGGAAAGTGCCCTGAGTCACCAACCAGTTTCTGGCTCTTCTGCCCATGCATACCTTCCTGTCAGCATCATTTCTGATATGCATGTGTGTGTCCATATTCCTGTGTGTGTGTGCATGTATGTGCACATATATGTGTGCGTGCATGCGTATGTGTGTGCCTGTGTGTGTGTGCTATTTGTAACTGTGTATATTGCCTCTATGGCTTTTGTTCTGTTAGGTGCTAGTGACAGTCAGTACAGGAGTGAGGTCTGACCTCCCCTGCAGCAGACATAGGCATGATTTAGGATTACCTCGAGTCCCTTTGTATTAACAGCGAAAAGATGGTGTTCAAGTTTTATCAGGCTTCTCCCAGGTCTTGGTTGTCAGGGTGAATACAGCACAGCCCTGTTAGTGCAGCAGGCATAGGAGTGCAGCATGAGTGCTGCGGATCTAGGAGGGCAAGGAGGCAGTGTGGAGCTGTGTCAGCAGCGTGGAGCTGTGTAAGTAGTGCCCATAGATTTCAGAAGCGCACATCCTTTTCAGGAGTTGTCACGTTATCTACCATGGCCTTTGCTCCTGTGCCAAGGAGTTTGGTCCCTCCTGAGCAGGGGAATCCACTGGAACTTGCAGGGTAGGGTCCGGTTTACACCTGTGCAGCCAGCACACAGTAAGGGTACATTAAGAATAGAGGAGAGGTAGGTAGGGGAAGACCCGGGAATAGACATGCAAGCTTTGAGGAGAAGGGCTGGGGCTCGCGGAAGGATAAGCACAGTAAGATGAAGGTTCTATGTCAGGATGAGAAATACGGGAAGTAGGGCTGAAAGGACAGAGAGAGCCTATGGGATGTATAGATCTGCCTTCCAAAAAAGTAGCTAGATTGATTAGAAATCTACTTACTGGTCATCCTGGAAGTAGAGGTTCAGATGAATTTGAGAGTCAGGATACATAGAGGTCTGTAACAGCAGTAGTGAGTAGCCTGTGGCCCACATATGTGTGGGCCTATCAGCCGTGTTGACAATCAATAAAAACCAGAGTCTTCTGAGGCTCAGGATTAATGCCTTTCAGGACCTAGAAGAGGGTAACTTGTGGATCCCTGGCTTGGGTGGTAGTCTGCAGCCCAGACCCTTAAGCCAAACTGACTCCTAGGGGTTGCCTGTTTCCTTGACACTACATTCCTACCCGCCAAGCTAAACCGAGTGATCCAGGGCCAGGGTTATCCATAGTGGATGAAAACGGTCAAGTGGCACTTGAAATGGTCCAGACAGTTGTTAGCCTGTCTAGAGAAAGCCAGGAGTTGAAACCCTAAGTCCTTTCCATGCAGGGGTAGCTGGAGGATGACCCCATGCTCGTTGAAATGAGATGTTTGAAGGAGACAGCAGTGGTGCAGGTTTGGCATGGTCTACCTTGCTCAGTGGTAGTGAAAGCTTCCAAAATACCACCAGAGCTGTGGCTCTGAGATTACTGTTTTGAAACTGGGCGCGACGGCGCACACCTGTAATCCCAGCATTCAGGGAGGCAGCGGCAGGCAGACCACTGTGAGTTCAAGGCCAGCCTGGTCTACAAAGCAAGTCTAAGATAGCCAAGGCTACACACAGAAAAACCCTGTCTCAAAAGACAAACAAAACAACAACAAACAAACAATACCGCCTTGAGCATGCTCACTTTCAGTGAGAAGTTGGGTCTAGCCAAGGGAAGTTTCCTTTTGGGTACCTAGTAGAGATTTTTTTTTTTTTAGCATAAGAACATGTTATTTTCTTACTGCCACTTGAAACCTCTTTCCTCAGTGGAATACCAAGTGCTGCCATATAATCAATAGTGAAAATATTCCTGTCATGAAAAAGCTGTATTTGATTTTTTTTTTTAATGCGGTGGTAAGTTGAGTTGAAAAAGAAGAAATGTCATCTTTCTGTAAATTAGCTAGCAGAGCTAGGATGGGGTTCCCAACCTATTGGCATCCTGAGGTTGGTAAATCCTTGGCTAATAGGGAATATGTGCTATGAGTTGAGGGGTACTTGGCAGCAGCCCTGGCTCTGCATATTAGATGCCACAGCACCCTTCCCAGTTGTGACAACCAAAAATATCTTCAGGAAAATGGTTCCTGATGCAAAAACAGTGGTCCAGGGACTGGCTGGCCATTATATGGTCCTGGGGTTTTTCTGATGGCCCACAGCCAGCCACCTCTTTTTAGTCTTTTCTAAGCAAAGTATTGGATTGCAAACTGCCTTTCACCTGCGCTTTCTAAAATCTGGGCCTGTTGCTTTATTGTACTTCCACCACAAAACTATCCAGAATGCTGTCATGAAAAGTTCTCTGGTGTTACTATTTAATTGGCTGGTGGGGGTTGTTTGTCAATCTGCCAGCAGTTTTCTCTTAAACGCTGTCATCAGACATCTCTGAGACATAAGTGCAGAAAGATTGATTTGCAATGTGCTATTAAAACCCCCTACAAAGACTTTTTGATATACTGCTGCTTTGAGCTTTGTACAGCTATTGATTGATTTAAATACTGCAGAACCCTTGGCTCAGGCAGCCATTGTGAGAAAAAAATGCCACTTCTAGTAGAGAATTGCCGGACACTGCCCGGAGCCATTGAAGTCTCTGTAGAAAATGACAAGGCTTTCCTCCGGCACAAAATGGATCATTGAGCAGGCGTGGAGCACCGGGAAAGAAAAGCAAGAGATACTTGTGCAGCTGGCTGGAATTTATGAGTCAGGACCAGTTAGGAAAGTGTAGGGAGTGGGCAATCATAACGTCTCATCATCCACTTGGGACCAAGAGACTCCTTGCTGCCGTGAAAAGGGTGCCACAGATTTTTGTTTGGGGTTAACTCTGTCTGCTGCTTAAGACCAGAGTAGCAGACACCGTTTAGATAGGTTGACTAACATTGACAGAGTGGCAAAATACCTCCTGACTGTCCAAGACCAGAGTTAGATACTCTTGGAATTGTCCTTCCCTCTGGGCCACACGAAAGCGTGTATGGCTTGTGGGGGGGGGGGCGTGTTGGGAGGGGTGTGACCCGGGACTAGGAGCAGCCTCTGAATTCTTCTGCTAGACAACTCTCCCCTGGCCTGGGAGAGGCTGTGCCACTGGTCCATAGAGAGGAAGACACACACCGTGGTGGTACTGGCTGCTCAACTTGTTTTGAGCCAGTTATCCCCTCCGGTGTCTGTGTCTTCCTTGTCTCTGACAGATTAGTTCATCACTTCCTTCAGAGCCTTTTCACTGGAGTGAAGTGGTGTTATTATTATTTAATAGGATAGACTGTTCTTGAGGGTATTTTCTGGTCTCAGAATGTTGTTGATATATATAAGACACACAGAGACCATCAAACCCATGATTCCAAGGGCAAATTTCTGGGGAATTAGGGACAGTCATTCCAAATAACCCCCTTTTGTTTTTCTGTTTTCAGAATCTATCCCAGCTTCCCTATGGCAAGGCCCTCTACAGCTATGAGGGGAAAGAACCTGGTGACCTCAAGTTCAACAAAGGAGACATCATCATCCTGCGGCGTAAGGTGGATGAGAACTGGTACCACGGGGAGCTCCAGGGCACACATGGCTTCCTCCCAGCCAGCTACATCCAGTGTGTCAGGCCCTTGCCACAGGCTCTGCCCCAAGGCAAAGCCCTTTATGATTTTGAGATGAAGGACAGAGACCAAGACAAAGATTGTCTGACCTTCACTAAGGTAAGGTGAGCCCCATGGTTGACCTCTGTGTTCACTCATGTCTTCTCCATCAAGAGCCCACACCTAGGTTTAGAGCCTGGATTCTCCTCCAGGCCAGGAGCAAGTGACCACCCTCCCTCCCTGTGCCTCTGTAAAGAAGGGGTGGGGGGGGAATGTGTGCGCTTCATGGATTAGATTGCCTGAGTACTAATTGTGCTTGTGTGTGTGACTGTGTCTGCAGAGTTGTGCTGATGTTAACTTGAGGACTGTGGGGAGGTTAGAATGCTGCAGGTTCAGAGGCTAGCTTTATCCCCTACAACAGCCATTCTTTGACTGCCTCAGTGTTAGAGCTAACATGCTGCGAAGGACAGTTGAGACCCTCTCAGAATCTATTAACAAACAACTAGCAACCCAAAAGCTGAGAATGTCATTAGATAGGCCTGTACACAAGCTTGCCCCACCGTGCTGTAACTCATGAATATACCCACCACTGTATTTTATTTTTAATTTATATATTCACTTTACATCCCAATCATAGCCCCCTCCCTCCTTTCCTCTCAGCCCCTCCCTCCCACACTCTTCCCCCTATCCTCCCTCCCCTTGTCCTCAGAAAAGACAGCCCCCACCCACCCACCCAATCAACCCAGCACAGCACAGCAAGTCAAATCAGGACAGCTCCTCATCCACTGAGGCCTGGTAAGACAGCCCCATTAGCGCAAAGCAGTCGAAAGCAGGGGACAGAGTCCATGTCATGGACAGCACCCGCTCTACTTACTAGGGTGCTACATGAAGATCAAGCTCCCCATTGGTTACATATGTGTAGGAGGCCTAAGTCCAGTCAGTCCACATCCCCTCCTGCAGGGCAACAGTGGAGTCAACTAGGCCTGGAGAATCTTAATGTTTTTATTGTTGTTGTTGTTGTTGTTGTTGTGATGATGATGATGATGTATAGGTGTATTGCCTGCATGTACGTCACTGTACCATGTGCATGCCTGATGTGATGCCCACAGAAGCCAGAAGCGGGTTTTGGATCCTATGGAGTTACAGATAGCTGTGAGCTGCCTAGTATGTGCTGGGCATTGAACCTAGGCCCTCTGGAAGAGCAGCCAGTGCTCTCAACCACGGAGCCATCCATCTCTCCAGTCTGGCATGGAGAATCATTTGAAGTGCTTAGCCTGAGGACTTGGTCACTTAACCAAACAGCATTCACTGCAGAGCCAGTGAAACACTGGGTCAGGCTTGTAGTCTTTCTTGGGGTCCCTGTGCTAATTCACTGGGGCCAGGTGTCAGACCGCACTTGTCGCTACTGTTAACGACATTTAGAGGTTCCCAGGGAAGCAGGTGGAGTCTCATTTTATTTACTCTGCAGTCTTCTCTCTTCCCTCCTTCCTTCTTCTGTTCCTTCTCCCTGCCCACTCCCTCCACGGGCTGTAAACAACAGAACTGGAATTCTCAGTACTTGGCTTGAAGAAGCAGTTCCCCGAGATTACTGCCAGTCTTCCCCCCCCCCTCCCCCTCCTCGTCCCCCCGCCGGTACACACAGCTTGCCTGCAGTGCTGCAGCTCTCCAGCCCTCTTCAAGAGTACCTAACACACCACTTTTTTTTTTTTTAAAGAAAATTTAATATTCTTGCGCCAGACTGCTGTTTGTGTCTTATTCTATTGTTCTCGCTGACAGTGAATAATCTTTTTTTTTTGTTCTGGGAAGCGGCCCTTTCTTTCTTCTTTTCATCAAGGCGTTGAGATGCTAATTCCCATTGTCATCTCACTTAGCTCCTTCCGAAGCCTACACTAAGTCTCCCTCTCTTCTCTCCGTCTGAAACCTCTGGCGCCTTCCCAGGGTGCCTTGCAGGTTCCCTACTTTGGAGAGCCTGCCCTGTGTGTGCTGCTGCTCTGTTCTGGCACTTGTACATTCTTAACGTCCCTATTCAGTGGTTCTCAACCTTCCTAATGCTGTGGCTCGTTAATACAGGCCCTCATGTTGTGGTGACCCCAAACCATAAAATTACTTCACTGCTACATCGTAACTGTAATTTTCCTACTGTTACGAGATCGTAATGTAATGTAAATATGTGCTATGCAGGATATCCGATATGCAACCTCCAAATGGAGTCTTGACCAACAGCTTGACAGCTACTGCCTTGCATCCTTCTAAGAAAACAGGTCCCAGACAAGTGGTAGGTCTATTGGCTCCAGCAACAGAATCAGTGGCATCCAAGGCCACTGTAAACACACAGGAGGGAGCTTCTCAGCATAATCACTAAGCAGAGAAAATCACTAAAGCTTTAGATGTTTCCTGGCAGGCCAGCTTCTCCTGTAGGATCCCAGCGTCCCCTGCCTTCCACCGCCACCCTAGGTGCCTCTGCCTGTGGCACTCACTGCCAGTAAAGACCAGAGTCCCCTGGACAAGAGGACACATGGATAGCTGTCAATTCCACAAACAAAATCTTAGGCCTGACCCCACGCTGGGCACTATACTGTGTTCAGAGACTCACTTGGTACCCCTGGGAGACAGGCACAGAATGAATGAGTCTAGAGAAATTAGTGTGAGGAAAGGCTGCCTCAAGGGAAGCTGCACTGTATTGGCTTATCATGAGGAAGATGAGGCAAGGGGTCAAGACTCCAGTGCTGTCGACGATAGAGCCGAATATTCAGTGTTTCCCAAAAACCTGTACATCAGTCCTCGAGGGGCAAATCAGAGCCTTGGATTCATTCTGTGCCTGGCATGTTTGGGATGTATGGCTCTGCTGGCTTCAGTGTGTCCCTGATGTAGGGTTAGTATCTGAGGCTCTCTAGGAGGAGTCCTGGACCAATTGTGACAGAATCCAGGGCTCTCCTGGCACTGAGTTTGGCAGCTGTTTCCATGGCTTCCAGATGGAAGTATCATCTTACAGCGTCTTTGCCCAATGACTTTCTTTTCTTGCATCTTGGAAGTTTCTATAGAAATGGGGAGGCCTCTGGGTATGACTCCCAAAACACTGTGACACCTAGCATATCATATCCATGTCAGCTTGTCACTAGCCCATCTGTGCTCCCAACCTATCTATCCTCCAAAGAGCAAACCTACCCATGTTTTATGTGCACTTCCCACTTATCACTGGCTCCCAGAAGACATGAGTGTCTCCTTGGAGCTCTCTGCTTGGTTCTTATGTTTCTTGGCAGGACTTGGACGATGTCTGGAGTGCCACTGAGAATAGGGACTGATAATTGGACCTGAAGTGAGCTTCTAGGGACCTGCAAGTTAGTATTATTCCAAAGCCGTACATCCAGTTAGGTGTCAGGTTTCTGTCTACACAAGGTCCCTCTGATAGGCTTATCTCCACCGATGAAATAAGCCAAACCAAGCCAGATTAAAAGTATAAAAAAGGGGTATGTTTTCATTTGAGAATCGGGGTTCTTGGGTGAGTTCAGCAGCCTCGGGATGAGGCCAGATTATGGCGGGTGGGATTTGTAAGGATTGTAAAAGAAGGAAAATGACGTATCTGCCACATGCTGGACTTGTGCCCAGGTATAATCATCTGGGATCGGGGGAGGGGAGCTTGGGAAGCTGGAGGTTCTAGGTAATGGGTCGAGTCAGTCCTTAGGAATGCCAGGAAATTGGAGGCTTTCCTCTGAGAAGGCAAGGTTGGAAAGAGAGAATGGGATTTACTGGATCGTGTTGGGGAGGAGGTGACCGGAGCTGCTAACCTCTTTGGGCATATGGATGCTGAGTTCATATCTGGCTGTTTCTTGCTGAAAAGGGCAGCATGCAGTGAGGAAGTTGGGAGCTGGTGGATTCATGCTACCTGGCAGGAGGTTTCAGTGAAGAAGCGTCTGATTGATTATTACCCTGGAGACCTTGTAGATCCATTTCTGGAGAAGTTGGAGGAGGCAGGAAAGAAAAGAAAAAAAATAAGCAAATGAAAATGAGGGGTCCTATTATTGGGGCAAGCCATTGGAACAAGGGGGGCTGCCACCGATTACAGGGGGAGGAGCTCTGGTTTGGCCATCCTGCCCCTCATTGGGGATTTCTGGAAAACAGAAGAGTGGAATGTCCCAGTTGTTGTACAGACCACTCATCTTGGGTAGATGCCCTCTAGATCTGGAGAGGTGGTACCAGCACTGATTTGACAGCTGAAAGAGTAGTGAGGATCACAATGTTAGGGTCCTTTCCACCGAGGTTCTAGAGACCTGGGAGATAGCTATTTGAGGGGTACTTTGTCCCCTAAAAAGGGCGGGGCATAGTGGAAGTTTTGGTGTCGTTAAAAACTCAGTTATATAAACATGGTTTTGTTTTAATCCCAAGTGTGGGATCTGGAACTGTCTTAGTTTAGCCACAGATGACAGCAGCCTTGTGTGGGGCATGGTATTTGCCAGCTGCAGATAATTTAATTCTGAGGACTCTGAAGAAGGAATAAAGGCCAGAGCCCAGAGAGAGAAAGAGGGCTCTGAGAAAGAAGGAAGAAGGCTGCTGGTGCTTCCCTTGCTGCTCCTGGTTGCCCCTGATGTGGTTTGACAAGAAGAAGTCGAAGATATCCTGAAATGATGATTGGACTTGCCCCAAGAAACCAAATGGCCCTAAACAGCAGGAAGTAGCTAAGGAAAACTCTACTCACCTCCTTACTAACCTTCTTTCTCTCCTATCCAGTGTTGGAGTGTTGGGAGGGATTGGAGTGGAGAAAGGTAGAAGAAATAGTAAGTAACTGCAGTAGAATAAAAATAGATTTTGAAAATATGCCTATAGGGTGGACTCAGGAGGAACTTGATCCTCTGGCATGGAGGCAGGCAGGTAGCTGTCAGCATGTGAGGGAAGAACGGACGGTGGGAGAGAGAGGTAGGGTAGGTACCCAGCCATTGGGGAACGGGGAGGAGGGGGTGTCTGATCCTGGAAATGATGACCAAGGAGGCCTCCCATACAGGAGTTCAAAGGGCTTAAGCCTGTAGGGGTAGCTAGGAGGTGGGTCAGGGTGATGGGGAAGAGGGAGAGCCAAGCTAACCTGAGTTTGAGAGAGAGCTTGGTTAACTGTTGTTTTATGGGTCCCCTTGCTTGTATCTTCCCATTCCCATCCTCCCTGCTCTCTCTTTGCCACCCTATTCCCCTCTCCCTAGACCTCTGACAGAAGGGGACCTCTTTCCCCCAGTGGGCATGTGCATCAAGTCACTGTGCCAGTCCTTGCCTGGCTGGTGTCCTCAGAGCTGGTGCAGAGACTGACATATCTGGAGAGTGCCCTGAGCGTTGGTCTTGGCATGCGCATCTAACAGGAAGTGTGGACCTGTGAAACGTGAGCTCAGAGGTCAGTGGGATTGAAAAGAGGCTCTAGAAATTGGAATAGGACCTTGGGCCTCTGGTGGTGGAAGTCAGAGATGATAGAAGACCCTGCGTCTGGAGGGGCATGAGGCGGTTATTTAGGCAAAGCCACTCATCTTCTGCCTGGGTGGCCCCTTTGCCAAGGAGCTTGTTTCCTTCCTCCAGCTGGTACAGAGTCTTGTAGGATGCTAGGAAGAGGATGTGCTTTGTGGGTCTGGAACAGCTGGAAGCCAAACCCCAGGCTACTGAGTCAGTGGTGGCATTACCCAGAGCCACTGGGCCTGTGAAGGTCCCTGGCAGTGAATTATGGCCACCTCTGCGGGGAGTTGGAGAACCTCCAAAAGTTTGGCTATAAGAGGGCCCATTGACAATGGGAGTGCCTTTGGTGGTGAGTAATCCCCTTTCTTTCCAAAGAGCAGAGTGGGTAGGGGCTGTTAAGAAAGCATACTTAGAATCAGTGTAGATGTTAGCCTGTTAGACCTTGGCTATTTGGAAGGCCCTAGTTAAGGTGATTGGCTCAGCCTTCTGTGAAGAGGTCCCCACTGGGAGACACTTTGCCTCAGCTGTTTTCGTGGAGGTGACTATAGTCTAAGACGTGGCAGTTTCTCAATCTGTCTATGAGAGAGCTCTCATCCACAGGGCATAGGGCCTCCACAGCCTCCGGGCAGGTGTGAGAAGGGAGGATTAGAGGGAGACGGGATGGGGAGGAGGGTTGCAGAGTTTAGGGCATGACTGAAGGTTTTCTAGAAACAGAAGATGAAAGGTTTAGACCCATGAGGGCCCAAGGAAGGCGTGAGAGGACTGACTGGGAAGGTCTGAGAGGCGGTAGGTAGAGTATACTGTGGTAGGCTGGAACAGGGTGGTCTTGAGAGCTTCCCAGATGAGTTCTGCTGCTGCTGCTAGGGCTCTCAGACACGATTGCCACCCACACACTGTGGGATCCAGCTCTTTGGACAAGAAGGCTATGGCTCCATGGGAGGGCCCAATAGGCTGAGCTAAAGCACCTGTGGCCACTCCCACCCTCACATCTGTAAAGAGGGTGGTAGGGGTGGGGAGAGGCTGGGAATGCCAGGGCAGGGGCCACCAAGAGGGCATCCTGAGGGGGCTGAAGAGATGGCTCAGAGGTTAAGAGCACTGGCTGCTCTTCCAAAGCAACCACATGGTGGCTCACAACCATCTATAATGAGAGCTGGTGCCCTCTTCTAGTGTGCAGGTGTACATGCAGGCACAACATTGTATACATAATAAATAATTTAAAAAAAAAAAAAAAAAGGAGGACATCCCAAAGCAATAAAAAAAAAAGTGGTAGTGGACCATGGCCGGGTGGATGAGGATCCCTGTGGGGGTCTCTCTAACTGCGTGGTACAGTGGTTTAACTGTAATAGCAAAACTGGAGATCCAGTGTCTGAAAAGCCCCACCAGGCCCATGAATGAAAGAATCTGGTCCCTTGTGGTTCGGTGCTGTGGATCCTTCAGAGCCTGCACCTGGTCAGAAGTGAGGGTCTTAGGTGAGTTGGTCGCCTAAGCAAACAACAGCAGGACAACACAGCTGAGCTTCAGAAGGAGAGACGTGGTGTGGTAACCCAGGGAGCCAAGACACTTTAGGAGCAAAGCAGGTGTTTTTCTGAGACAGAGGCAGGAAGGATATGGAAAGACACTTATGCATAATAAAGAAGTGTGCTAGCGTTAAGGTCTAAAGAGGAGAGATCCTAAGCCAAAGCCTGACACCCCTCCCCCCACCCCACCCCACCCCCACACACAGGGGGGAAGAGCTATCCTGAAGCCCGGAGGGAGAATTGTCCATGTGAGTCATCTTGAGGTCAGTGCGTCAGGGTCCTTCCAGGTGAAGGCAAAGGGAAAAATACAAGTCAGGGTTTAGGGGGAAAGTAAAGAAGGCATCCTTTAGGTCCAGGACAGGAAAGTGAGAGGTAGTAGGGGGCATGTTAAAGAGGAGGGTTGTAAGGGTGAGGAACTACAGGGTAGGTAGGGATAACTGCCTCATTAATGAGGTGAGGGAGGTCTTGTACTAAGCGGTGTACACGCACTAGGGCAATGGGACTGTCACAAGGTGAGTCAGTAGAGATGAGGGAGTCCCCGAGACAGAAGGCTGATGAGGATAGGTTTGAGGTGGAGGGGGTGGGTTTCAGAGATGGGAAACTGGGGTCTGGAGGGGAAGGAAGAAGGATTCTTAAGACAGGTAGGGACCAGCTGGTGGTGGGTAGCAATCACCAGTGTGGAGATATCCCATACTTTGGGGTCCACTGGCTCTGGTAGGGTAGCAACAGGGGAGCCTGGGGTGGGGACGTGTGAGGCAACTAGAGAAAGGAGAAGGTGGGAATCAGGAGAAGTTAGGGGGGGGCCGGGGAGAGGGTAGCCCCAAGGAGGCTGAGGATATTGTGGCGGAGTAGAGGAACTGGGCAGTCTGGTGTGACCAAAAAGAGTGTGAAGAAAGCATCCTATAAGAATGCACGGGAGTGGCCAGGTCTTGGGTGCAAAGGAGGGAGTTCCATCCCCCCACCCCCAATGATGGAAGCTGGTGAGGGAATCATGGGACCCGAGTATGAGGTTAGAACAGAAAAGTTAGCCTCTATGCCCATCAGAAACAAGATGGGCTTGTCCACTGCCTTCAGAACTACCCTGGGTTCAGTGAGGTCGCTGAGTCTGGAGTCAGTCAGTCAGTCCTCTGACAGGCTGAGGAGCACAAAGGCTGGAAGTGTCTGTAGTGCCTGCTGCTGGTTGAACTGAGCCTCCGTGGCTGGGCACAGAGGGTGAGCCCATGTGGGGAGGGATTCCTACTTCCAGTGGCCAGACCGCTGGGAGGCAGGGCATGGCTGGCTGAGCTACCCAGGGTTGGGGCAGATGTGGGACCAGTGTCCTTCCTGGCCACATTTGAAACAGGTGCCCTGGCAGGATGGAGCCTGGTGAACCCACTTTGTTCCCTCTGCGGGAGCGCCATTGGCATCAGAGCAGCTGCAATGGCCTGGGCTCGATGTATAGCTTTCTGTTGTAGCTGAGCCCGTTGAGAAGACTCGGCTGCCTCCTATCAGTCACTGAAGACCTTAAAAGCCATTTTCAACAACTCCTGTATGGGGGTTTGGAGACCATCCTCAACCTCTTTTAGTTTTTCTGAATTTCTGGGCATAACTGAGAAATAAAATGAGTATCAAGGACCATGGCTCCCACTAAGGAAGCTGGGTCCAGGTGGGTATATTGGATCATTGCCTCCTGTAATTGATTTACAAAAGTGGCCAGATTTTCATTCAATTGCTGTGTAATTTTTTGAAACTTATCAAAGTCAACAACTCTATTTGAGACCAATTCCATACTCTCAGCCATGATGTCCCTCCTCTGGCGGCCATCTTGATCCAGCTGGTAATTCCACTTGGGTCTGTAGCTGGCACTGCCTGCCGCGTTATCCACGGGATCAGTATTATCCACCAGGTGAGTCTGGTCTGCATACTGCCTGGCAGCTGCCTGAACCTATTCATGTTCCTCGAGAGTGAGGGTGGAAGTCTGTGTGACATGGAGGTCATGCCAGATTAGGTCATATGTCTGGCAAAGGTAGAAGAACTCTTTTAATATAGGCAGAAGGGTGGGCAGAGAAGGGAGCCTACCTGCTTTTCAATCTGGGAGAGGTGCTGTTGGGGAAAAGGAACATGAACTCAGACAGGTCCTTTGGCTCCCACTACTTCCCAGAGAGGGCAGAGAAGAGCAGAGGTCTGCTTAGACTGCATGTGTGTCACCACTGGGGAGAAGACAGAGGAGCTTGGCCAGTGTGAGGAAGGAGACCAGGATGTGGGTTCTTATGTCATGGGGGGCGCCATGGGAGGAGAGACAGAGAGTGGGGAGGTGGATAATGGGGGAGAGGTTGTTCCTTGGCCTGTGTCGGGGGGGGGGAGTAGCAGGTGGGGGTGGGGGAAGAGGTGGGGGAGCCAGTGACTCGGGTGACCTAGTCATGGTGGATGACTTGGATCCAGGTCCCCAGATAAAGAGCACTTAGGGGCACTGTAACCCTGGCCAACAAGACTTTGGCTACAGAGGGAAGGGCAGGAGCACAGTTCCCAAAAGACCTGACCGTAAGGAAGCTCAGTCCATTTGCCCTTAAGAGGCCAACATTTTTCAAGATCACGGAGAATGTTAAAATTTAGAGTGCCCTCTGGCGGCCACTTAGATTGGTTGTCTAAGGTATATTGTGGCCAGGCCACAGAGCAGAGTAAGGCCAGGCATTTTGGATATAAGTTCTGAGGCATCTCAATTTAGGTAGATTTCACAGCAGACATCCAAGAGGTGTCTGGGGGATCAACTTTAGACCCCAAAGCACCCATCTTCCCAGCCTTTGCTGGAATCCCAAGAATGTGGAAGTGGTGTCCCAATTCAATATTCTGGGATGGGCTGGTTTGATGGGGTTAGCCTATGATCAGATGTCTCCAAATGTAAAGTTACCTCAGAACAAAGACCTGGCCTTTGTTCCAGACAGACTGGCTCTGGTGTGGCCATGGCTTGGCAGAGTGAGTCTGAGGGGTCCCAGACCCGGTACTTCTTGGTATCAGCTGGGGCGTGGGTCACTTAGAGAGTCCAAAGTTGCATCAGACAGAAAGAGAAAGAGAGGAGAGAAGCAGTCACCATGTGGCCAGGGAAGACCCAGGCTTGGGGACTCAACTTCTCCTGGGTTTCAGCACCAAAATGATAGGTTATTTCCACTGACAAAATAAACCAATCCAAGCCAGATTCAAAGTATAAAAAGTGCAGGTTTATTTGGGAACCAGGGCTCCTGGGTGAGTTCAGCAGCCTCAGGGTATGAGGCTAGAGGAAGTCACATCCAGACTATGGCGGGCAGGGGGCGGGGGTGGGGGTGAGGTGGGATTTAAGGATCATAGGCAAAGGAAAATGGCATGTCTGCCACATGCTGGACTTGTGCCCAGGTATGGCTATCTTGGTCAGGGTGGGGATGGTAGAAGTGAGGAGTGTAGTGAGTGGGGCTTGGGAAGGTGGCAGCTCCAGGTTAGGGGGTTGGGGCAGTCCTCAGGAGTACCAGGAATGTAGAGGCTTTGCTTGGAGGAGGCAACCGGAGATGCCAACCCAACACCTTCCGCCATAAGCCAGCCTTCTGTGGCTACGAGCTGCAGGAGAGGAACCCCATGAGTCACATTCCTGCTGGTAAGGTTGGCATACTGTCTTTCTTGCCTTTTAGTCTTTGTATTTGCACATACCAGGCTTTTGGGGATGAAGCTACTGGGAACTGATAAAATATGCTTTCTGAGGTCATATTACAAAAGGTAATCATACGTCCTCCTCTTAATACAGATTGGTTTTAGAATGACTTAAATGCTGTTTTATTACTACCTATTCAAAAGCTAATGTTGCAGGGGAAAATGAGGCTTTGATCCAATAGCTTCATGACTTGTAAGATGCCGCTGCAATGGTTTGTTTTAAAAGGAAGTGTTATAGTTTATGAGTATAAAATGCCCTCTGCTGTCTTGTGTTTGAATCCTTGGTCTCAAGTGGTGATGCCATCTGGGGAAGGTGTCAGCCACTTACCACATGAGGACCAGATGGAGGACGTGGGTTGTTGTGATAAGGGCCTTTGATATGAAGTTATACCCCAGACCCCCACTTCTGGTTTTCTCTCTGCTTCCATATCTATCGCATGCCCCCACCGTCACACTTTCCTTGCCATGGTACCATAAGTTAACTGAGGCATGAAGTAGCAGGAGGCTATTGAGACCTGGCCGTGCGTATCTCAGTGGAGCTCCAGGAACGTGGATGTGAAGAGGATGAGGAGTGAAAGGTCCATACAGAGCAGGATAACTAAGCTCATTGGAGGAGCGGGGTGAGGGCTAATAAATAAAACAGGTACCAGAGATGCGATGGGTACAGTGCTTTGGGAATCACAACCAGAGGTCTATCACTTTCTACAGCAGTGGTTCTCAACCTTTAGGTTGTGACCCATTTTCTTGACCTACTTTTGTCCTGACGGCTTCTTTGTAAGCTGGCCTGCTTAAGGTCATGTACTGTCTTTAAATGATCACTTCTCAAAATCCGAGGAGCTCTTTCCTCCGTGACTCAATCCAGTGTGGTTTCCAGACTCTTTTCTTCCTACCCAAGGACTGACTGCATATTGTTTGGGCCCAAGAGTCAGACGTGAGAATCAAGCCATGCTTCTTTCTCATATGGTGACTTTGAAACATTGACTCAATTTGGGGTGCTTTAAAAAAAAAAACTATAAAATGTAGTTGATATCAGGAATCTGTTACCAACGGCATGTGATGGAGTTCACAGTAAACATTCACAGTTTTGCTGTCTGTCCTTCCCTGTCTTCTGGTTCAGAAAAAGTCATGACTCCCTCAGAAAGTGTGACTGGATTAGAGGGTAGGGGGAACAATCACAAGAACGGTGTGTCTTCCCTGTGCCTCATCCATGTGGAGAGCTTTGCCCTGGGAGAGCGAAGCCTGCTGCGTGGTCTGCAGGCCAGCTAGCTACCTGGACCAGCCTCCTGGTGCAGTCTCCAGGGCCATCCTGTTAACTCCACTGCCTCCTGAATGGGGATACATGCTTTCCGGCCTTGGAAGATTCAAGCCAATATGAGAAAACTGTCTCCGAGGTCCTGTATGAGAAAACTGTCTCCAAGGTCCTGTCTGGCCATGCCCTATGCTCTCTCAGCCCTCATTGCACGTAGCCCTAGCTTACCCTATACCTGGCCATTTCTGTCTCCAGCAGGCCTTGGGCTCCCTGCTCCATGCATCCATCATTTCCCGAGCTCTGTTCCCTTCCTTAACTATTTGCAGCTCAGTCCTCCCCTTCTCTTTAGATACTGCCTGGGGGCTGCCTCACTCCTGTGCGATGGCACTCCCATATCAAGACTCCATCTTTTTACCCTACTTTTCTCTCCTTAGATGTAAATGTGTTTAAGATAGCGCTGTCTTCTCTCCGAGGCTTGGTCAGGATTGCTTACTTCCCATTCCCAGCCTGCAACAGTGAAGGGCACACAGAAGGAAGGGATATGGAGGCATATGTGATAGTGATTAGAGAGAGCAGGACTGGCTATTGATAGTGTTCTTTTCTCCTCATCAGGGCTCTTTAGCCTTTTCAGTTAACTTTCCAGATGTATAATCTGTGACCTATTGGAGAAGCAAGCTCTGTGACAGGGCAGCGAGAGGTCTGTCCCTCCCTCATTCTGAATAGTTCTGTTCCCTCCCCCACCACCACCACCGGCAGCATCTGAGTTGGGCCAGATGATCTAAGATGTCTGTTCAGTCAGAGCTGGAGGCTGCAGAGCCAGCTTGCTCTGTGGAGGTCAGGGACAGCCAGTGACACCATTAAGAGCCCCTGTGCGAGCACAGCAATGACCAGAGGCACAGTTCTGTGTCATTTCTACAGCAAAAGGCTGGGGAGCATCTTGGTTTCTGCATTTTTAATTTCCCTCCTTTTCTTGACAGAGTGGTTTGGACAAAGTCTGCAGTGCCTGGCGGTGGCACGGCAGGCTTCAGTCGGCTGCACTTACTTGGGGCCGGGGCGTGGCCATCCTGAGAAGCTGAAGGTGCCTAGTCTGTCTGGGCTCTGATTTGTGACCACTTCTTTGGACACCCATTAACTACAGGAGAGAGGACTGGGGCTTTGTGACCTTTCAGAAACTGCCCCTAGGGCCTCTACCCATGATGTGACTATGTGATTCACTTAAGAGACTAAAACACCAGTTGCTCTGCTTTCTCCAGCAGTGCTGAGGGGCCCCTTCTGTGTCCCTTTCCAAGCTGTGCCTGTAAAGCAGTGTCCAAGGACAGTGCTCTGGCAGCCTGCGAAAGGGCAGAAACAGCCACCTGAAGCTGCTGTCCTTGACAAAGGCCACTATGCTTGTAGCGTTCTTTCTCCTCAAGTAGAAAAAAGTTTCAACAAATGTATAAATGTTAGAGGGGGCAGATAAATTATTTAAATTTTCGATGTAAAGATCCTTACAGAATGCGGCACCGATAGGTCACTTGAATCTTTTGAAAATGCATTATTCCCCTAAGCCTTGGGAAGAAAGGCTTATATGGCTCTTCCACAGTCACTTCGTGGTCACAGTTCCAACTTGCAATTATTTAGGACCATCAGAGACCATCTGAATCCCAAAAAGAGCCAGGGCTGTATGCCAATAGCATTTGGTATATTTTCCAAATTCAGAAATATCAGAGAATAAGGAAAACAGCATATGGATGGAGTCTGTCGGCTTGTAGTGAATGAGCGCTTGACAGGAAACCTATAGATGAAATAGAGCTTTGCATCAGAGGGTATAATGACGTTACGGAAACCATTTTCATTCATAAAACCATCGAGTACTATGCTGTTAGTTCAGAAACACGTCTACCATATCTGGCCATCCGTGTGGCCTGTGGTGTCTGGCTTGGCTCATCTACGTCAGGGGCTGATAAGCTAGGATGGCTAACCAAACTGGTCTGCCATCTGGTTCTGTACATCCAGTACCGGCACATCGGTGTGTCCATTCACTCGGGCACGAGGCTCCTTCATGCTTCTGCCACAGAACTGGGTGAATGCCAGCAAAGCCCAAAAATGGTTACCACCTGGGCCTTTCCAGACTTGGTTACTGACCTGTGCAACCGAGCGCAGCGCTAGAAGACAAACATGTTTCTCCATGCTCTCCACGTGGCTCTCAGGAGCCTCCCCGGATGGGGATATGCAGGGGTGAGGATGAAAGGCTATCTTGGGAAACCAACAGCCAACCCTTGCCATCCTCATCATGAAGCCTTAGTGTTTTAAGAAGGGGTGTTTCTCTATGAACTGGGGAGCCTTCAAAATAGCATGTCCTCTTTCCTTGCCCATCTACATGCACTACATGGCAACAAATGAGACCTGCTATGACCTAACCATAAAAATTAGGCACTGTCTTTGGTCGTGCACGGAGTGATGAAGAGGTCCGAGGCTAAAGCACATCCGTTTTTTGATGGTGGCTCTGACGTGGTTGAGTGACCACCTCCATCACCAGAACGGAAACAGTAGACTTCCCCTACTGTGTGCATTAGTTAGATTGTCCCCACTGTGTGTGTTTGGATTAGGTGCAGATCTAGAAAAAACAAAAAAACCAAAAACCTTTGACAGCATCTATAAGCAAAGCGAGTTACTTTTTTTCCATGCAGAGATGACTGGCTCCCTCTGCTCTCTCAGCTTGGTCCCCATAAAGAGAACAGGTACCAAATGAATAAATGTATTCTGCATCCTGCTACTGTCCTGAGGTTCCAGGCAGGCCCAGGATCTAGGATGCCATTTAAACCAGAACAGAGAGCTACCACGAGGTACTGCCAAAGTATCACTCAGCCTGATGCAACTGTGCAGACCCCACTTGCTCCTTCACCGACATCCCTGTAGCACACATGACATGAGTACTTTTGGGCTGCCGCTTGTCACCCTAGAGAGTGATTTGGCTGCCTGTACCTTGTGTTGCGTGGTGATCATCTCTCTATGAGCAAGCCTTCTCCCCTGTCTTCTTGGGAAGGAATCGTTTCCTTCATAGCTTAAGGTCTCTCTCCCCATCTCCCCTTAAAATAACGATGCTTATGTGTGTTGGCCACAGGAAAAGGAAACGGTAACACTGGGATTGGTGGCAAGTTCCCTCGCAGAAGAGGTGGCACCTCGCTTTGGAACTGAGTGTACCTCTCAATAGGATTTATCTGTCCCTTGTTGCTGTCCTGCTCCCTAGGGTGACCCAAGATAAGCCTGGATCCTTAGTGATAGCTAATCCAGCCAGAGGATACACCACAGCTCCATGGTGCGTCATTTCTCAGACTCGATGCTCCCGTTTGACTCAGTTCCAAACTGTTGATCGGTGCCTTATCCCATATGGCATGTCCCTATGAGGAAATGTTCAGACTACATGCCATGCTCAAGGTGGTCTGTGACTCATCCAACCTGGGTAGAAAACACAAATTTTCTCCTATTTCATGTAATAATGCACCAGAAACACCTACTAGTAAGAATTATGCAGCTTAGTGATGCTGCATATCTTTATAGTCACTGCCTAGTCAGTGATACCCAAGCTGGGTACCTCCACTCACCGTCACCTTCCCTTCCTCTCACATCTGCCAAGGATGGGTGAAATTTGTTCACCTCTGAGCTTCAGATAAGTAGAACCAGGCAGGGCTTAGATTTTTGTGTTCAGATTGTTTTCAGCATTATATATATACATATATACGTATGTGTGTGTGTGTGTGTGTGTGTGTGTGTGTGTATGACATGCACATCTGTTTGCTGGGGTGTTGTAGTTTGTTGGATTTCATTGATCAGCAGTTCTATGGGTCATTCATTCAAAGGTAGACGAGTTTAGGCCAGTTTTAGATTCGTAACAAAAGGGAGCAAATACAGAGATTTCCAGTGTCCCACCCCAGCCTACTGTGTTATCAATAAAGCCCGAGGGGCGCTATATTTTTACCATTGCTGAGCCTATCTTGGCAATATCATTCAGTGACCATTTGTTTACATGGGAATTTATCCTTGGTATTGAACAGTCTTGGATTTGGACCAGTGTACCACATATACACTGTCATACATAGTGTTTTCGCTGTCTTGAAATCTGTGCGTGCCACTTCATCTTTCTCCCTTCCTTTGCAGCCACAGAACTTCCATTGTCTCTATGGTTCTCTTTCTGATTGATCGTGTAGATATAATGATGCTACATGCTTCCCTTTTACATTGCCTTCTTTCACTCGGAAAATGTGCATTTATGTCTTTCCATAGCTTAATAGCTCCATTATTTTTAAGTGAAAATATATTCTTGGAGAATTACATATAGCATGTATACAGTGAAATATAATCATATCTACCCCCCCCATTTCCTCCTCCCGAGCTCCCCCAGTGTAATGACCTTTGAACTTCATGTCCTCTTATTCTCTTTTTAATAATCCACTAAGTCCTATTAGCGCTGCACATGGATGCGAGGCCATCCTCTGGGGCAAGAGCCACCTACTGGTGGCTACATCCCAAAGAAGAATGACTTTCCCTCTGCCAGTAGCTGTCAGTAGCTCTTCAATTATGGTTGGGACCACACTAGTTACTCCTCTACTCATGTTGGAGTTTTGGCTGGCTTAAGCTTGTGCAGGTAGCCACAGCTGTTGGAAGTTGATGAGAGCAAAAAGTGACATCATGACGCTGAGGCAGCATTTCACTGCTTTCATTTTCATCCTCTGGTTTGGCATTCTTTCTCTGTCATCTTCTGTAATGGTCCCTGAGCTTTGCTGCTGCAGCTGGTGGTGGTGGTGGTGGTGGTGGCGGCGGCAGCGGCAGCAGCGCTCTCTGTCTCTCTCTCTCTCTCTCTCTCTCTCTCTCTCTCTCTCTCTCTCTCT
>OU015751.1:23392474-23437427 GCA_907169655.1 Acomys percivali | reverse complement strand
TAGATAGATAGATAGATAGATAGATAGATAGATAGATAGATAGATAGATAGGCAGGCAGATAGATGATAGATAACAAAGAAGAAAAAAGTAAAAATTATATTTCTGGAGAGACACTTAAGTGGCTAAGACTTAAGAGCACTCACTGGCAGCTCTAGAGTATCCTAGCTCAATCCCCATCCCCAACCATCTATAGCAACAGTTCCAGGGGACCCATCACCCTCTTTTGGCCTCTCTGAATACCAAGCATGCTCATGGTGCACAGATATGCATGTAGACAAGACATACAATAATAATTTTTAAAGGAAAATTTAATTGCCCCTGTGATTTCAAAGCAGGTCTAACATTTTCCTTTTTAAAAATATTTTTAATGTTTTATAATTTGTTTGTATTACATCCTGATTGTTACCCCCTCACTCATATCCTCCCGTTCCTACCCTCCCTCCCTCCCTTCCTCCTTCTTTTGCTCTGTTCTCCTCCCCAGTCCTTTGAGAGTGAGAGTCCTCCTCCCCCACCTTCTGACCACAGCCTATCAGGTCTCCTCAGGATAGCCTGTCTGCATCCCCTTCCCCTGTATGCCAAGGCCTCCCTGCCAAGCCACAGTGATCAGATCTCAGGCTCCAGAGTTCATGTCAGATGGAGTCCCTGACACCCCCAACCCCCGACCTCCACGTGGAGAATGAGCTATCCATCAGCTGCATCTGAACAGGGGGTCTAGGTTCTCTGCATGCATCGTCCTTGGTTGGTGCACCAGTTTGGTGCAGGCCTCTCTGGGTCCAGATCCGCTGGCCTTGAAATGGGCATGATGATAAATTGCTTTTCTTCTCTTTTGATGTCCCTGGTTTTTGACCTGGCTCGATTTTCCCTCTGAAGTCTTCACATTTTGTTTGCACCATCACTTTAGTTTATAGAGCAGTGATGTGAGGCCTCACCCTGCACTCTCTGCAAGTGGTTCTCCTGTTTCTTTCACTTTTTGTTTTATGGCTGTTTTTAACATCAGAGGATTTGTTTTTCTTCAGCCAAATCTTCATTATCTTACTTGGCGATACCTACCCCAGTTCAAATTTAAATAGTTATTTATATTTTCTTTGTGGCTATTTGATTTTTTCCCTCTAACATGTTTTTAAATATTGTGGAAGTAATTTTGTCAAATATATAAAGTTTTTAATGGTTTGCCAACTTAAACCTGATTATTGCTGGCACATGGAAATCTAATGAGCTTTATGAGTCTTTTTAAAAATTGGCAGCTTTTCTTAAATTCTTATTCAAATTTTAGATGCTGCCATTTTCTAGGTAATGATGTATGTTTCTTTCTAGTATTTAAACCTCTTACTGTACCTTATCTCTTTATTTAGCTCTAAATTTAACAATCCATTAGATGGATGGGATAACAATTGAGATGTAATCTGAATAAATTAATAAAATTGAATTTAAAAAAGAATCCATTAGATGACAATGTAGCTATCTTAATTATTTTTCTTTTTACTGAAATTAACATCATTTTTACTTTTTTTTAAAAGGTTATATCTCATTTGTAACACCAAGTTTCCTTTATATACCATGTATGTAAAGCTGGCCTTAACTCAGGATCTTCTTGCAGGTGCTGGGGCTATAGACATGCACCCGCACACTTGCGTCTCCTAGCACTTCATCACTTATTTTTGTGTTGTGTACATAGAAATAGCTTTCCCTGAGGCAGTCTCATGCGTTTGTCTCAGTGTTCTTTGTTCTTCCTTGGCATTGCTTCCCCACTTTCTCTTTCATCTTTTCCTTGGTCGCCTTCCTCTCTCAAATAGTATTCCCTTCAGTTTCCGGTTTCCAAAACAAATGTTTCACCTCCCTCTTGTCCCCCCTCCCTCTTTGCGCCCCTCTATCCTTCTCTCCCTCCCTTTGAGTCAGTTTAAGTCTGGATTCTGCACATAGCAGAGCGTGTGCCTGCGCCTCTCTACCCATTCATCTGCGATGGAGAGCTGGGTTGCTGAGAACAGACAGCAGTAAACGGGGGATGTGCAAGTATCTCTGCCTTGTGATGCCTTAGAGCCCTTTGGGCGCATGCCCAGGGGCAGTGTGGCTGGCTCGAGTCGTAGTTCTCTTTTAGGTTTTGGAGGAACCTTCGCATTAATTTCACAGTGGCTATCGTAAGGTTCATGTTCCGACCAGCCATGGCTGAGGCCTCCTTCCCCCCATCCTATCTGTCCGCCGCTGCCATTTTGTTTCTTTTCTTTTTTTTTTAATTAATTTATTGTTGTTACGTCTCAATGGTTATCCCATCCCTTGTATCCTCCCATTCTCCCGTCGCTGCCATTTTGTTTCTTTTTTTTTTTTTAATTAATTTATTCTTGTCACATCTCAATGGTTATCCCATCCCTTGTATCCTCCCATTCTTCCCTCCCTCCCATTTTCCCCTTATTCCCCTCCTCTGACTGGGGTGACATGGACTCTCCAGGCAGTCTGATTTGTCAGCTCCATGATGGCTTAAGGAGACATTCTTGTTTGTTTTTCTTTGAGAACTGTCTGTTCCACTTATAGACATACTTAATCGATCACATGATTTGGTGATTAGGGATTTAACGTTCTGAATTCTCGCGGGATCTGGAGACTAACCCCCTGTCGGATGTATTGTTGTCTCTTTATTGTGAGGGAGAACTTTTATTTTGCGTAATCTCCTTTATATCAGTTCTCATGGTTATTTCCTGTCTTTTCAGGAAGTCTTTGCTCCTGCCTGTTTCTTGCTAGTAGACTAGTGTTTATGTACATTTCACTCCAGCAGGTCCATGGGTTAGCGAGGACATTGGAGTCATTCATTGATCCCGTTTCGAATGGATTTTTACTTAGGGTGGGTGGCTCCACTTTCTCTCTGTTGCATTTATATAGCCAGGTTTCCTAGGCCTGTTTGTTCCCCAGCTCCTTGTTGGAAAGCTGAATTTTAGAGCAGAGAACATGAGAAGTGATTGTGGTACCCTGTGGTCACCTGAGGGGCGCGACAAAAGAGCTCCCAAGTCCTCAGTACGGAGCTTGAGCCTCACTTGCTCACATGAGTCCCTCTGGGCTTGTGCCCAGCTCCCATCAGACAACTCCCTCAACTTTGGTATCACATCAGTGTGCAGCCCCCCAGCCCCTAGTACAGCGTCTTTTCCAATAGTCTTGATATCGACTGGCCGGCCTGCCTTGCCATTCCTCTGACCTGGAGGGATGCTACAAGTCTTGTCATACTGCTCCACTCACAGTTTGTAGACTTCCTGAGAAGGCAGATACAATAATAAATGTTGTTCCAGCTAACTTCACTGGTCCCTGGCTCCCTTTCCATCTGTTCCTACTCTGTATGCGCACACTTGATTGTGTCTGATATGCCAAGGGATATAAAAGAACACAGAGCTTTATATACTTACAACTCTAAGTATAGTTGATGTGTTGTTCCTTTTCATTTGTTTTAATAGAGCCAGAAACTTAAAAATAGTTTATACTGGAATTTTATATTGAATGGCTGAATTTGTCCTTACTGCTGGGCCATCTGGTCTTGCAGCAAATTCGCAAAGACAAAGGCTGTTGATGTTTTGATGGAAAATAGTTGGGCAAGATACACTTGTGGTGGAAATTCCAAGATATTCTTTGGCTGCTAAAAGAAAGATGGACTTGAGATTGGAGAGGTGACTCAGAGGTTCAGAGCCCTGCTCTTCCAGAGGTCCTGAGTTCAATTCCCAGTACCCACATGGTGGCTCACAACCATCTATAATGTGATCTGATGCCCTCTTCTGGCTTGCAAGTGTACTTGCAGGCAGAGCACTGTATACATAATAATAAATAATAAATAGTTTAAAAAGAAAGAAAGCTGGACCCCGGAGAGTGTTGGTTGGGGTGGGTGCAGAAGCCACACTCTCTTGAGTAGCACCAGTCCTCCCCTGACATCCCTGGGGCAGCCCCTTCCCTCCTAGAAGGTGATGTGCAATCATCTCTCACCTTTTGACAAATTGCTTCTTCGTATTTGCATCTCCCCATACTCTGTCCTTTCTGCCTGAGGCTCCAGGTGCCGGTAGCTGTGTCTTGCAGCAAATACCCAAAGACAAAGGCTGTTGAAGTTTCGATGGCAAAGAGTTGGGCAAGATACCCTTGTGGTAGGCATTCCAAGATACTGCTTGCCAACTGCTTCCTTGCGAGCAGCCTGTGCCCCAGCCTTACCTGCCCAAGACATCCACCTGCTTTCTCAGACACCCGCCTCCCTCCTAAAACACCTCTCACCTGAGATACCCACCTCCCTCCATCTTTCTCTCTGCCTCTCCTTTTCCATCTGTTTCCACTTTGTATACACACACGTGATTGTGTCTGATAGGCCAAATGAACAGAGAGCTTCCTATACTTATGTGTTTTTTGTTTTTTGAGACAGGGTTTCTCTATGTAACCTTGGCTGTCCTGGGCTCACTTTGTAGACCAGGTTGGCCTCGAACTCACAGCAATCCTCCTGCCTCTACCTCCCAAGTGCTGGGATTAAAGGTGTGTGCCACCACCATCCGGCATATACTTATAACTCTAAATGTAGTTCAACTGTTGTTCCTTTTCATTTCTTTTAATGGAGCCAGAAACTTTAAAACACTTTATACTAGAATTTTATATTGAATGGCTGAATTTATCCTCACTTGAAGCAATTTTTATTCCATTAAATAAATATTAAGAGCATTTATTTTAAAACACCGACTACATAGTAAATTGTTAGGCTTTTCATTTGTGGGATATTTGCACTTATGATGAGATGCAGGGGTACAGGGGCAGCAGTAGGGGGAGAAGAGGTAAGGTTGTAGCTACAATGGAGGAAAGGTTGCTTTTTTTCACATGTCTGACTCTATGACGTGCCCTCCTAGTCTCTTCCTGTGCCCTGGTGGCTCTGTGCTAACTGCCCTCTTGTTTCTTTTTCACTGTCTGCACACATGGTGGGCTCCGGAAACCTCAGGATGAAGTTTTAACTGTGATCCGGAGAGTGGATGATAACTGGGCAGAAGGCATGCTGGGAGACAAGATCGGCATTTTCCCTCTCCTGTACGTGGAGGTAAGCTCGCTAACACCTGTGTGCTGTTACTGTTTGGTTCACAGGCCCTGGCCTGTGGGAGCTGCTTTCTGAGATCCAGGAGGTTTCTTCCCTAAGCATATAATGCCTCCTGCTTCCTGGGGGCTTTTCCTAATCTGCCCTGGAACATGAGAATTCCTCTGGCTACTCTCTGTGGTTCCTGCCACGCAACATCCATTTGAGGGTCTGACAGTCCTGGTCTTGGCCCGAGTGTTGCTTTCGTTGTAAGGTAGCATACCCTGGGATGCACGGGCGCTTTTCTTTTATCTTCAATTCCAAACGGTAAGTAAACTACTTCCCGATGTTCCCGCCTCTGCTGTGTCTGCCTGTTTTCCGAAACAGGTTAATAACATACCAAGGAGGCTGTGAGCTAGGACGCCAGCTGAAACTCGGTCCTTTAGGCCTTCTGTAGGCCTTCCTAGATCTCCACGTGCATTCAGAGAGCAGATGGTTGGGCTCATGCATGCTTTCCTAGACTCTGGTTCTCTATATACCTTCAAGGGTCTGGAGAGATTGCTCAGTGATCAATAGCACTGGCGGCTCTTCTAAGAGACCTAGGCTCCATTTCCAACACCCCCATGGCAGCTCACAACCATCTGAAATTCCAATTCTAAGGAATCCAGTGCCACCTTCTGGTCTATACAGGTACCAGGTACACACAGACAGACGTACCACAGGCAAAATGCCCATACAGGAAAGACTGTGCTACCCAGTGTCCAGCATCTGCCACAACGTCTACTGCTCTCGGGCCCTGGCTCCAAAGTGATCTGTGTTAAAGAAGAGAAATCTGAACAGGATATTCCCAGAGGCCTTTGCTGTTTCTGTATCAGTTCCCTTCTGAAGAGCTAAGATGCAAAGCAAACGCTGACACTGGCCCATCCACCCACCAGATTAGGTCAAGGCATCTAGAAAACCAGAAATTCACTGCCTCCCACATGGAGGACCTAACTGGTATTTGACCTGTGTTTGTGGGAAGGAGGCTAGGGTTGTGGCTTTGTCTGAAGCCCCAGCAGAGGGCACAGTCTGGCATGCTGCTTGTCCTCTAATGCTCATGAAGAAATTTGACCATTGCATGTCTTACTTCATGAGATACACAGGGTCTCCTAGGCAGCCATTTCATCTAGGACCTGATGCGTGGAACAGTAATAGCAGGTTTGAAGACAAGTGTCTGGCTAGACTCCTGCCAGCTCATCACCAAACTCATGTCTGGCCTTGCCTTCCTATCTGTGTAGAATGTAGGTGATAATCTTAAGGCGATGGTGGGCCTTAAATTAAAAAAAAAAAAAAAAAAAACATACACCATAATCTGTACAGTGTTCTCTGTTGTGGCTGGTTCTGGCCTAGGCTTGCCAGACAAACACAGTGAGAGGAAGATTGCAGCTGTGGCTGAAGCCAGCCTCACTTTTGCTCCTGAACAGCCCTACTCTGAGAAGACAGACCGTGTTTCCAGGAAGAGCCAGAGCTCCTTGTGCACTGTAGAAGTATTCACCTTGCCACTCGCCCTGCAGTCCTCACACGTCAGCAGCCCCAGGCCTGCCTCCACCCATACTGTTCTTGCCCAAGATTTTTCCTCATATACTTCCTAGTTCCTTTGGTTGCTCCTGCAGTCCCATCCACGGCCCTGGATCCCAGGATTACCACTTTCTCCTTTATTCCTGTTAGCAGTTCTCAATCCATGGGCCGTGACCCCTTCGGGGAGTCAAACTACCTTTTCACAGAGGTCATCTAAGACCATTGGAACACACAGATATTTATAACAGCAAATACATGGTAGCAAAATTACAGTAATGGAGTACCAAGAAAAATAATAAGGCGGTTGGGGTCGCCCCAACCAGAGGAACTGTATTGAAGGGTCGTGTGTTAGGAAGGTTGCGAACCATTGTCTCACAGTGTTGGGTACCTTTCAGCAGCCATCTCCATGGGGAGACAAGCGCACCTTCTCACTCATCAGATGACAGGTGTGCACACCTTCTGGAAGTCTGAGATGCAGAAAGGGGGACACCTGAGTCCCTTATCCTTAGTAATAGGAATGATGAGAATTCAGGGATTGGGACAAGAACTAAGGCCAATGCTTCTTCCAGGGCCTGACTCTGGAGAGGACAAAGTAATGTCATTATTTTGGTTTTTTTTTTTTTGCTTTCTTTTTTTGTTTGTTTTTTTGTTTTGGTTTGTTTGTTTTTTAGTGTGTGCTTGTGTTAACAGAAGTGAAATGCACATCCCAGGGAAATTCCTCCTTCCCCAGTCAAGAGTTCAAGGTTGATTTGAATGGACCATAGGATTGCTTTTGAGGGGCTATAGTTCTCAGTCTTAGCCCTGTCCAGTATCATGAGGCCACCGTGCCCCCTCCCCCACCTGAAGAGTCCCGTCCAGTACAGTCTCTTCTCACAGGGCTCCACAATAGTGTGGTCATAGCCCTCAGCCCAGCTCCTGGCTAGCTAAAGCAAGTTAGAGACACCATGGGCTTCAGCCATGGACCCGTCTGGGCACTTCTCCCATTCTCCACCTCTGCATTACCTGTGTGGCCTGTGACCAACCTTGTCACCTTAGTGAGTGAGACTCAGCAATCCCTGTCTTCTGGAGGCTGAAGGCCTAGATCACCTGGGGTGTGTGGCTTTGTCTGTGCTGTGCTCCAGCTGGGGAGAGAGACTGAGGAGGAGCCAGCTCCAGGTAGTGCCAGCATCCTCATCCTAGCTCCAGGCAGTGCCAGCATCCTTATCCCAGAACAGGCAGGAGCACATGGAAACTGGTCCAAGACCCAAGCTCTTGATCTGGTGTCGCTACATTTCAGGGTTAAACAAATCCTGTATGGTGTATGGGAAACTTCTACTATTTATAGATTCTGGGGGTGGGAGGGATATACCGGCAGGCAAAACTAAAGTCCTGATTAAGCTAAATAGATGTAATCAGCCCCAAAGTAAATGTTACTAATGACAACTGTCTCCTATGGGATGTGATGGTCCTTAGCATCGGCTCTAGAATGCATTGCCAGGCATTTGTTGAGCCTCAGTCAGCTGCCTGCTGGTTTGGGTTTATCCTCTCATGAGACACAGCAGCTCATTACTTCATCGACTATATAGAGGGGATGTTATTTTGAACCCCTGCCTCTAAACATAGTGCTGCCACAGCTGTGATTCGGGGCAGGGTCTGTACCGCTGTGAAGTTCTATTTGCCATCTTGTGGTACTTGTCATTTCCGTCTTTTGTCTGGTTGATTTTCAGTCCCCTGCCTGGGAGGGGAGGAAGTGCAGGAGAAGTTGCGTGTGAGTCAGGTTTCTCCAAAGAGATGGCCATGTAAATGTACAAAAGGACATTTGTTAAGGAAATTGGCTTGTGCAGTTGTGAAGACTCATAGGCTGCCCAGAGCCACCACCTACCTGCCTCACTCGGTGTGGTGAAGGTTTCTGGCTCCTGCAGCATTTCTAGGCAATACACGCCACCTCCCTTCTCCAAGTCCAGTGGCATTATGACCTCACCCATCCCTCTGAACTTTCCATATTAATACTTCTTAAAGTAATGTTCCTTAGCCACATGACTTCCAAACTACCCTCCTGCAACTCTTAAGCGTCTACCCCATTCTGCCCCATTGCCCTTAGTATACAGAGAGTTCAAGGAATTCTTGGTGTCTTCCTTGAATGCCATGCCCCGGCATGCCCCGTCTGCACACTCCCCATCTGCCGTCTAACCATAGAACGGCATCGGATAGTGGAGTTGGTGTGCTTTCTTGTTGAGCAGTCGTAGGCCGGCCCCACCCAGGCACCTCCGCTGCTGTCAGGGGGTCCCAGTGAGGAGTTAGTTGATCTGTGACTGGACTATAGATCTGTGATTTAGCCTGCAACAGTCCTTTTCCACTTTGCCGTCAGCCCATGCACAGTTTCTCCTGGAACTTCAGGGTGAGTCTGCCTCCTTGGGGAGCAAAGGCTTTAATTAGAGATAGGCCCAGGGAGCATCATGCACATTTTACAAAGCGAATTTCACTGTATATTTAGGGTACACAACATCTTATAGGGTGCTTATGCAGTTAAGTGGTTACTATAGTGGAATAAATTAGCTCATCCATTAGCTTACATACTTAGTCGTTTCCCCATTGGCAAGGACAGCTGCAGTCCCCTTCTGCCACAGATCTCTCCTCAGTGCGGTTCTGCAGCCACTGTTAACCATAGAGCTCCTGTTAACGCCTTTAGCCCTTTACCTTGCTTGGGCCACAGTCTCCTATTCGTGTCTTTTGACACATCTTCTCCTCCACGTCTTGATAACCTTTGCTTTATTCTCCACATGCTTGACTCCCTTTTAGAGTCCAAACTGTGAGTGGGAGCACTTAACTCTACTTTGTGCACCTGACTGACTTTACTCCGCGTCAGCTTGTCTGGGTCCGTCACAATGCAGTAGGTTTACATTTAAGGAAGTTGAGACCTCACACCTTAGTCAGGGCCTCAAGTACTCAAAGGTCTAGCATTTGAGGTCAGCCTGCGCAGCATTGCGAGATTGTGCTAAGTAAAAGCATAAACATTTTTCAGTTGAAAAATAAAGAACTTTCTCAGACCCCACAGAGCATGGGCAAGGGTAGGTCCTGGCTGTGTAGGTGGAAGCTATGTGCCCAGGAGGGATGTGCTGCTAAGGTTGCCTTGGGCAGGCCTGGTCAGTGGCAACAGTTTTCAGACATGGTGGTTAGAGGACATGTAGCCATGCAGAAGTCCTCACTGTGGGCACCTACACAGCGTTTCCCTGCTGAGACCTGGTGAGCATTTAGTTTAGAAGGAATGGGGTGCCTGGTTTTACAGCAACCAGGCTTTCAGCGACACCTCAGAGTTGTTACCTTGCTCCCATTGTTGTAGTGCTTGGCGAGGGATTGTTACCAAGATTCATACACTTGCCAGTAGGGAAAGCACCTCGCCTGTTATCTTTTGTTAATACTTACTCTTTAGCAGAGATTCTACACAAGTTCGTGGTGATCCTGCCACTTTGAAGATTTCAAGTATGCGCGTGCACTGGGGAGAATGTCTAGAGGTAAAAAGGTCCTCACTTCATTCAGTTATGGCAAACTGAGAAAGACAGCTGTGACCTCATCTTATTTCTGCTTAATTCACCAAGAGAAACTCAAACCCCCGTCTGCTGCTTTTCTGGTTTTCAAGTACTTCACAGTGAGAGTAATTAGGGAATCTAGTTTGAAGCCATTGAGAGCTATCTTCCCAAGGGGAAAGAAAGCCAAGGTTTGGTTAATCAGCACATTTTTCTAGATGTCTTCTTTTCAGTGATTTTTTTTCATTCTTTTAAAAATATAACATTTTTACTAATCATTTGGAAATTACACAAGTGCATATAATATATTTTGATCCTATCCACCCTCCATTCCTCCCCATAACTCCTCCATGATCCACCCCAAGCTCCAACCCAACTTCATGTCCTCTTTTATTTTTTTTATTTTTTTTTAATCATTTAAAAAAATAACACACCAAGTCCAATTTGTGTCGTCCATATATTCATGTCTCACAGGTTTTTTTTGGCCATCTATTGGAGTGTGGTCAGCTTTCTACAAGCCACACCCTTAAATAAATTTAACTTTCCTTTCTGCAGAAGACAGCAACTGTTAATAGCCCTTCAGTTAGGCTAGGGAGAGGCTCATGAGCCCCTGCACCTACCATGCTGGAATGCTGACTGGTCTGATCTTATATACATCTGTGTAGGCAACCATAGCTTCTGTAAATTCTTGAGTACAGTGGTTGGGTCATGCATGTCCAGAAGACACTGTTTTGCTTCAGTCTTCTGCAACCTTGGACTCTTAACAGTACCCAGTTCCATCTTCCTCCATGATCCATGAGGCTTGGGGAGAGTGAGTGTGGTATGGATGTCTTATCTATGGCTGAGCATTCCAGAGACACTTCCTCTCTGAAATCTGAGAGTGTTTGTATATTAACTGCCATTTAATCCACAAAGAAACTACTCTGATGAGGACCAAGAGATGAACTAATCTGAGTATAGAGCTATGAACTTAGAGAGGAGTTTAAAATTATGTCCATTTAGCAAGATAATAGTGGTATGTTCACCCCAGTCGTGTGCTCTTGCCTAGATGTACAGTACAAGGCATTCATTAATATCTAGACTTAATTACAGTCAGAAAGTTGTTGGTTACCTCCGTGACATTCATGCCACTGTTGTACTCTAGACATATTGTACCATGCTAGTTACTATTGTAGCTCATGTAGTTCAGAGCTAGGTAAGTGTTGATGGCATTTCTCCTCTAGTAGATCCATAACACCTTCTGATACTCTGACAGTGAGCCAGCAAGGGAGACTCTACCTACTCAGTACTAACCTACTCCTCCATGTCTTGTGACCAGAGCAGTGGTGTTTTCAGCAATAGAGTCTTAGAATCGTGTTCTGCATGAAGGAAATGGTAGTGGTGTGTATTGTTCTGGGGATCCCTGAGAAGCCCATGCAGTGAAGGGAGATAGCTATCCCTCACCTGGCATTAAGCTTTAAGTTTGCCAGCCTATGGCTTACGAGAGGAAAATTGTCACCTGGGTAGGGTAACACCAATTAAATTGTGTGTGTGTGTGTGTGTGTGTGTGTGTGTGTGTGTGTGTGTGTGTGAAGCTATAAAATAGTAGGTTTCTGTATGGCTTTTCAAACATTTAGTGTTACTTGTTCCTCTCCCAACTTCTTCTTTGCTCTGCCTTCTCATCTTTTGTTCATTTACACCTTCTTCCTCATTTTCCCTCTTCATATCTCCTGTGTTCTACTACATCATCCTACTCTCTTAATAGCTTTCTTTCTCTACCTGACCAATGGCTTCTTTGTAATTTTCTGGCTACAATAAATACTACAAGTTATATACAAAAATCTAACATTTTGATGCTAGGATCTACATATGAGGGTGAATATGAAGCATTTGTCTTTCTGGGTCTGTGTTACCTCACTTGGTGTAATGATTTTCAGTTCTTCCATCTACCTGCAAATGCATAGTTGCATCTTTCTTTACAGCTGGGTAATATCCATTGCACATGCGTACAACTGTTTCATTATCCATCACATTTGACCACTGTGAACAAAGCAGCAGCGAACATGGACAAGCATCTATCTCTAGTGGAAAATGCAGCCCTTTGAGTATAGGCCCAGAAGAGGTATAGCTACATCGTATATAGTAGCTTTATTTCTGTGTTTTGAGGAACTGACACATGGGTTTCCACAGTAGCTGCAGCCTGTTGCAATCCCACCAGAAATGAATAAGGGCTCCCCTTTCCCAGCTTCTGCACCGGCATTGGTTGTCATTTGTGTTATTAACCATAGTCATCCCACCTGGGTGAGAGAAGGTCTCCAGTGTTCACATCTTCCTGGTTGCTAAAGATATGGAATATTTTTTTAAAAACTATTTCTCAGCTATTGTATTATTTCCTCTTCCGCCTCTTCCTCTTCTTCCCCCTTCTCCTCTTCTCACTGTTCCACCCATAGCCTAGTTTTGAAATTGGTTTATTTTATAGATATTTTTAAAAATTCTTTGTATATTGTAGGTAGTAATTATCTGTTAGGTGTATAACAGGTGTTGGCTGCTTCTTCTGATGACTGAGTTTCCTTAGCACTACAGAAATGTTTTACTTTGGTGAATTCCCACTTGTCCAGTGTAAGTCTTAACGCTCATGCTCCTCGGATCCCAGTCAGAAAGTCCGTTCCATACCTATAAACTGATGTGTTTTTCTTACCTTCTCCTTTGTCAGGCTCGGGTCAGATCTTATGTTAAGGTGCTCAGTCCCTTCAGCGTTGAGTTCTGTGCGGGGTGAGAGACGGGATCTACTTTCACTCTTCTGCATGTCGCTATGCAATTGGAGTAGCATCATTTGTCCAAGAGGCTGTATTGTCTCCAAGGTGTGGTTTTTGGCTTCTCTGCCAAAACAAACAGGTCTGTAGGAGTGTGGGTAACATGTGAGTCCTCAAAATCTATTTCCATCGATGGAAGTGTCTGGGTCTGTATCTGTACTGTGATACTTTTATTGCCATAGCTCTGTGCTATACTTGAAATCAGGTGCTAAAATCTTGAGCAGTGTTTTCTGTTGTTCAGAACTGTTTCGGATCTCCTCAGTCTTGTGTGTTTTTATCTAGTTTGCGGGTCTGGGTAATGCCAGACTCCTAAAAAGAGATTCCGAAGTTCCTTCCATTTCTAATTTTATGGAATAGTTCCTCCTGAAGGATCTGTTAGAATTCTGCACTGAACTCTGTGACCCTGCGCTTCTCTTAGTTGACAGATTTTAAATTACTGCTTCTATCTTGTTGATTATCATAGATATGATGTGGTAGTTACATGCATTTAGGTATTAATTGATTGACTTTAGATTTTCTGATTTTATGGAGCATATTTTTTAATATTTCTTAAATTTTGAGATTACAATTATAACATTCCCTTTTCCTCCCTTTAAAACCTCCCATGTACATACTTGCTCTCTTTCAGATCCGTGTCTTCCTTTTCTTTGTGGCTGTGTGTGTGCATGAGCGCATATGTGTCCGTCTGTCTGTCTGCCCGCCTGTGTCTGTATATGCCTAAGTAGATAAATACAACCTACTCGGTCCAAATAATATTAGTTGTTCATGTATGTTCCAGGGCTGACTATTTGATATTACATAATCAATGGCAAGAGTTCTTCCTTGGGGAAAATGATTTTCCCACTTTCAGCATTCTTTAGCTGTCTGCAATTCTTTGTGTAGACTTGGTCCTATGGGCCTTTGTCCACATTAGCATGTCTGTTTCTACCCTCTTTGTACAGCCCAATTTGAGGCAGTCATGTTGGTGAGACTTTATGTGTGAAGCTTCTGACGTTTCTAGGAGACGTAATTTCAGAGCAAACTCCCTGTTCCTCTGGGTCTTACAGTCTTTCTGTCTCCTCTTTAGGAATTGTGTCGTGGAGGTATCCATTGGCACTGGGGTCCATGACTGCATTTTGATTGGTTGTGGTTCTCTGTAGTTCTCTCTGTCTGTTCCAAAGAGGTTTCCTTGAGGAGGAGTGAGAGATGTAGTTCTCCGTGTCTTTCAGGTTAAATATTTAGAATGTAATTAGGGATTATGCTGGTTTAGAAAAGTGGCGGTTTTCAGTTCCCCTCCAAGGCCCATGACATCACTAGATCTAGGAAGCTGGCTAGGTTTCCAGTACTAGACATGATTTCTCTCTTGCTGAGTGGGTCTTAAGTCCAGTTTGAGAGCCTTTGGTTACCCCCAAGGTAATGGTAGCACTATTGCACCTTTAGGCTTCTCATGTGATGCTGGTCATTGTTGTCGTCCATAGGACTGTTGGTTGTTTCTCTCCTTCAGCAGCTTTATAGAGACTTGTACTGTGAAAGCTGGTCCCCAGTCAGCAGGAGGTGTTCAGGTCAGACCCAGTTCAGGGACTCTAGGACCTGTTTCTAACATTTTTCTCCAATTAGGATGGTGTTGGCTATGGGTTTCTCATATATAGCTTTTACCGTGTTGTGGCATTTTCCTTCTAGTTACTCCATTTTTTCTAGGACACAAGGAGACATGTTGGATTTTGTCGATTTTTTTTTCATCTTATGATATGATAATGTGATTTTAGCCTCTAAGTCCATTTATGTGATTTTTATTATATTTATTGACTTGTATATGAGGAATCACCTATATATCTCAGGGATAAAATGAACTTTGTCATAGTGGGTATTCTTTTTTAATGTATCTCTGTATTCTGTTTGCAATTATATTAAGCAATTTTGTATCTATGTTCATCAGGGATATTAGTCTGTAGTTTCCTTTTTTTATCATGTCTTGTGATATTGGTATTGGAGTGATTCTGGCTCCATAGAAGAAGCTAGGGAGTGCTCCCTCTGTGTCTAGTTTCCAGTCTTTGAGAAGTTAAAGAAAGATTAGCTCTAGGTCCTCTTCAATTGTTGGGTAGAACTCTGCTGTGATGCCATCTGTTCCTGGACTTTTCTTAGCTAGAAAGCTTTATTCTTACTCCTGTCATCTCATTTGCTATGATTCCGTTTAAATTGCTGATCTCTTCTTGGTTTAATTTTGGTGATTTAGAAAAGTTAGAAATTTCTCTATTTCTTTTAGGCTTTCCAACTCAATGGAGTGTGGTTTTGTTATTTATTTATTTTTTAACTATTCCCTTATAATACTCAGACTTTAATTGGTGGTGTAATGTTTCCCCAGCCATTTCTGATTCTGTTAATCAGTGCCCTCCCTTCCTTTCTTTTGGTTAGTTGGGTCAGAGTCCTTCCAATTTCTTTATCTTCTCAGTGAAAAAGCTCTCAGATGAGTTGGTTCTTTGTATTGTTTTCCTTATTCCTCTTTCATTCATCTCACCTCTGGTTTTTATTGTTTCTTGGTGTCTGCTGTATTCACGCTCAGTTTGTTCTTGTTCCCCACATTCTGAGTTATAGCACCGAGTCACTGGCATTTATCCTACTGACGTCACTTAATGCTATGCATTTCCCCGTAGGAGAGCTTTTAATGTGTCTCAGGGGATCTGGTAGGTTTCATTTCACTTCAAGAAATGTTTGGTTTTGTTCTTGATTTCCTTTTTAGTGTATTAATTGTCCCGTAATGAGCTGTTAAATCTCCATGAGTTTGTGTACTTACTAGAGATTTGGTTGCTGTCCGTTTTCAGTCTTACTGCATTAGTGTCAGATGGGCTATACAGTTAGCTCACGGTTTCTGAATTTGCAAAGGTTTTTTTTTTTTTCTTTTATTCCAGGATGTACTCTAGTTTAGAGAGGCTCTTATGTGTTGCTGTATAGAATGTTTAGTCTTTGGAATTTGGATGGAATATTCTGTAGATATTAAAGCCATTTGATATGTAATTTAATTGTAATGTTTTTCTCTTTATTTTTGTCCAGATGACCTGTCTGGTTTTTTTAAATTTTTTTTATTAATTTATTCATATTGCATCTCAGTTGTTAGCCCATCCCTTGTATCCTCCCTTTCTTTCCTCCCTCCCCCTTCCCCCCCACTCCCTTCCCCTATGTCTGTGACTGAGGGGAACCTCCTCCCCCTGTATATGCTCCTAGGGTATCGAGTCTCTTCTTGGTGACTTATTATCTTTCCTCTGAGTGCCACCAGGCCTCCCCATCCAAGGGACATGGTCAAATATGGGGCACCAGAGTTTGTGTGAAAGTCAGATCTCCTTCTCCACTTAACGGTGGAGAATGTCCTGTCCATCGGCTAGACTAGGTAGGGGTTCGAAGTTTACTGCCTATATTTTCCTTGGCTGGTGCCATAGTTTGAGGAGGACCCCAGGGCCCAGACCTGCCTGTAGTTTTCCAGGACCCTCTGGATCCTTCTGTTTCCTCATTCTCCCAGGCTTCTCACCCCTAAAGTCTCAATAGGATTTCCTCCCCTCTGACCCACTTTCCTGGTAGGTAAAGTTTTTCATGGGGGCGTACCCTTTGGACTAGTGTCTCGATATAAGTGAGTATATACCATTTGACTCTTTTTGCTTCTGGGTGAACTCACTCATTATGATAATTTCTAGTTCAATCCATTTGTCCACAAATTTCAGAAATTCCTTGTTTTTAATAGCTGAGTAATATTCCATAGTGTTAATATACCACAGTTTCTTTATCCATTCTTCTACCGAGGGACACGTAGGCTCTTTCCATGTTCTGGCTATTATGAATAAGGCAGCTATGATCATGGTTGAGCATATGTCCCTGTTGTGTGGTAGTGCATCTTCTGGGTATATTCCAAGGAGTGGAATAGCTGGGTCTTGAGGAAGCCCTATTCCCATTTTTCTGAGAAAGCGCCAGATAGATTTCCAAAGTGGTTATACTAGTTTGCATTCCCACCAGCAATGAAGGAGTGTTCCTCTCTCTCCACATCCTCACCAGCATGTGGTGTCAGTTGAGTTATTGATCTTAGCCATTCTGATGGGTGTAAGATGGAATCTCAGTGTCGTTTTGATTTGCATTTCTCTGATGACTAAGGAGATCGAGCATTTCTTTAAGTGTTTCTCCACCATTTGATATTCCTCTGTTGAGAACTCTCTGTTTAGTTCTGAGCCCCATTTCTCTATTAGGCTATTTGGTTTGGTAGTGTTTAATTTCTTGAGTTCTTTATATATTTTGGATATTAGACCTTTGTCAGATATAGGGTTGGTGAAGATCTTTTCCCAGTCTGTAGGCTGTCGCTTTGTTCTCTAGACAGTGTCACCTGCCTTACAGAAGCTCCTCAGCTTCTGTATTATTAATTGTTGACGTTAAGGCCTGGGCTGTTGGTGTTCTGTTCAGGAAGTTGTCTCCTGTACCTATGTGTTCCAGATTCTTCTCCACTTTTTCCTCTAATTGGGTTAATGTCTCTGGTTTTAGGTTGAGGTCTTTAATCCACTTGGACTTGATTTTTGTGCATGGTGACAAATAGAGGTCTAATTGCATTTTTCTACATGTAGACATCCAGTTAGACCAGCACCATTTGTTGAAGATGCTGTCGTTTTTCCATTGAATGGATTTGGCTTCTTTGTCAAAAATCAAGTGACCAAATGTGTGTAGATTCATCTCTGGGTCTTCAGTTCGATTCCATTGATCCACTAGCCTATTGCTGTGCCAGTACCATGCTGTTTTAATTACTGTTGCTCTATAGTACAGCTTGAGATCAGGTATGGAGATTCCTCCAGAGGATTTTTTATTGTATAGGATTGTTTTTGCTATTCTGGGCTTTTTTTTTCTCCATATGAAGTTGAGAATTGTTCTTTCAATATCTTCAAAATATTTTGTAGGTATTCTGATAGGGATTGCATTGAATCTGTAAATTGCTTTTGGTAAAATGGCCATTTTTACTATGTTAATTCTCCCGATCCACGAACAAGGTAGATCCCACCATCTTCTGATGTCATTTTCAGTCTCTTTCTTCAGAGATTTAAAGTTTTTTTCAAATAAGTCCTTCACTTGCTTGGTTAGGGTTATTCCTAGATATTTTATATTGCTTGTGGCTATCGTGAAGGGAGTAATTTTCCTAATTTCTTCCTCTGCCTGTTTATCATTTGTATATAGGAAAGCTACTGACTTTTTTGAATTTATTTTGTATCCTGCCAATTTGCTGAAGTTGTTTATCAGCTGTAGGAGTTCTCTGGTGGAATTTTGGGGGTCACTTATATACACTATCATATCATCTGAAAAATACGGATAATTTGACTTCTTCCTTTCCCATTTGGATCCCCTTGATCTCCTTTTGATGTCTTATTGCTCTGGCTAGAACTTCAAGAACTATATTGAAGAGATATGGGGAAAGTGGGCAGCCTTGTCTGGTCCCTGATTTTAGAGGGATTTCCTTGAGTATCTCTCCATTTAATTTAATGTTGGCTATTGGTTTGCTGTATATAGCCTTTATGATGTTTAGAAAAGTGCCTTGTATTCCTCATCTCTCCAGAACTTTAAACATAAATGGGTTTGGATTTTGTCAAATGCTTTTTCTGCATCTAAAGAGATGATCATGTGGTTTTTCTCTTTCAGTTTGTTTATATGGTGGATTATATTGATGGATTTCCGTATGTTAAACCATCCCTGCATGCCTGGAATGAAGCCTACCTGGTCATGGTGAATGATGTCTTTGATATGCTATTGTATTCGCTTTGAGAGTATTTTGTTAAGTATTTTTGCATCAATGTTCATAAGAGAAATTGGTCTGAAATTCTCTTTTTTTGTTGCGTCTTTGTGGGGTTTAGGTATCAATGTGACTATGGCCTCATAGAATGAGTTTGATAATAGTCCATCCATTTCTATCTTTCGGAATAGCTTGAATAGTATCGGTATTAGCTCTTCTTTGAAGGACTGGTAGAATTCTGCGCTGAAACCATCTGGCCTTGGGCTTTTTTTTTTTTTGGTTGGGAGACTATCAATGGTTGCTTCTATTTCTATAGGCGAAATAGGGCTATTTAATTTGTTTATCTGGTCTTGATTCAATTTTGGCAAATGGAATCGGTTGAGAAAATTGTCCATTTCCCTTAGATTTTCAAATTTTGTGGCATAAATGCCTTTAAAGTAGGTTCTTATGATTCTTTGTATTTCTTCGGTGTCTGTTGTTATGTCTCCCTTTTCATTTCTGATTTTGTTTATTTGGATAGTCTTTTAGTTAGATTGGCTAACGGTTTGTCTATCTTGTTAATTTTCTCAAAGAACCAGCTCTTGGTTTTGTTGATTCTTTGGATTGTTCTCTTTGTTTCTAATTTATTGATTTCAGCCCTGAGTTTGATTATTTCTAGGTGTCTACTCCTCTTGAGTGTTTCTGCTTCTTTTTTTTCCTAAAGCTTCCAGATGTGTTGTTAAGTTGTTTATGCGGGATGTTTCCATTTTCTTTTTAAAGCCGCTTAGTGCTATGAATTTTCCTCTTAGCACTGCTTTCAATGTATCCCACAAATTTAAGTATGTTGTTCCATCATTTTCATTGAATTTCAGGAAGTCTTTTATTTCTCCCCTTATTTCTTCCATGACCCATGTGTCATTAAGGAGAAAGTTGTTTAGTTTCCACGTGTTAGTATGCTTTTTGTTATTTCTGTTGTTGTTGAAGTCCAGCCTTAGACCATGGTGATCTGATAAGATACAAGGTATTATTTCAATCCTCTTGTATCTGTTGAGGTTTGCTTCGTGACCCACTATGTGATCAATTTTGGAGAACGTTCCATGGGGTGCTGAGAAAAAGGTATAATCCTTTGCATTTGGGTGGAAAGTTCTGTAGATATCTGTTAGATCCATATGACTCATGACATTGGTTAATAAAGTTATTTCCCGGCTTAGTTTTTGATTCAAGGACCTATCCTTGAGTGAAAGTGGGGTGTTGAAGTCTCCCACTATTAATGTGTGGGTATTGATGAGTGGTTCAAGCTTTGTTAATAACTCTTTTACAAATGTGGGAGCCCTTGTATTAGGAGCATAGATGTTCAAAATCGTGATGTTTTCTTGATTGACTTTACCTTTGATGAGTACGAAGTGTCCGTCCTTATCCCTTTTGATTAATTTCGGTTGAAAGTCTATTTTATTAGATATTAGAATGGCTACCCCAGCTTGTTTCTTGTGACCATTTGCTTGATATATTTTTCCCCAACCTTTCACTCTGAGGCAATGTCTGTCCTTGTGGTTGAGATGTGTTTCTTAAATGCAGAAAAATGTTGGGTCATGTTTATGCATCCACGCAGTTAGTCTGTGTCTTTTTATTGGAGAATTGAGACCATTGACGTTGAGAGATATTAATGCCCAGTGATTGCTAAGTCCCTTCATTTTTGGTATTTGTAACAGTCAAGATTTTGTGAGGTTGTGATTTTGCGATGGTATAGTTACCTATTTCCTATGTAGTTTTGGTTGTAGTTTGACCCTTTGGGGTGGAGTTTTCCTTGTAGTAACTTCTGTAAAGCTGGATTTGTGGTTAGGTACTGTTTGAATTTGTTTTTGTCATGGAATATCTTGTTTTCTCCATCAATGGTTATTGATAATTTCGCTGGGTAAAGTATTCTTGCCTGGTATCTGTGTTCTCTTAGGGTTTGCAGAACCTCTGTCCAGGCCCTTCTGGCTTTCATGGTCTCTTCTGAGAAGTCAGGAGTAATTCTGATAGGTTTGCCTTCATATGTTACTCGGCCTTTTTCTCTTGCCGCTTTTAATATTTTTTCTCTGTTCTGTATATTTTGTGTTGTTATTATTATGTGGTGGGAAGATTTTCTTTTCAGGTCTATTCTATTTGGTGTTCTGTATGCCCCTTGTATGCTCGTATGCATCTCCTTCTTCAAATTGGGGAAATTTTCTTCTGTTATTCGATTAAAGATATTCTTGGGCTGTGGAGTCAGTTGCCTTCTCTTTCCTCTATCCCTATTATTCTCAAGTTTCGTCTTTTCATGTTGTCTTTTATTTCACGGATGCTCTGTGTCAGGAAAATTTCAGATTTAGCATTTTCCGGGATGGATGTTTCCAGTTCTGCGATTGTATCTTCAAGTCCCGATATTCGTTCTTCCATTTCTTGCAATCTGTTAGATAAGACCACCTCTGAGATGCTTGCTTTCTTTTCTGATGCTTCTCGATCACGTTTTTCTTCTGTGTGTTCTTTTATGATAGCTTCCATTTTTATCTTCAGGTCTTGAACTGTTTTAATGATTTCCTTCATCTGGATATTTGTATTTTTCTGAAATTCTTCAAATGCCTCTTTATCTGACTCTTTTAAGTCTTCAGCCCTCTTGTTTGCCTCCTCCTGCATTTGTTTACAGATTTTATTTGTTTCTTCCATTATCATCTTACTTACTAAGGACTTGAGGTCGTTTTCTTGTATATCAATTGTTGTTGGGTTCTCCAGGTTGTTTTCATTGGTATTGCTGGGATCTGGTGATGCCATCCTGTTTTGGTTTTTGTTAGCGTTCTTTTGTTGTCCTCTTGTCATTTTGGTGACTCTGATGTTGGGAGGTGGTTTGTAGTGACCTTCCCTGTTTGGGAGTGGATAGTTGATGTCTGATTATCGGTAGGGTGCCCTTACCTGTGGGGATCAGGGACTATTTCCCTGGACCAGGCAGGTGATTCAGATTCTACTCCTGGAGATTTTTCTCAACACCTTAGGCACCAGGCTGAGTCATGCAAAGTAGGTTTCTGTTTGGGCCTTTTCACCTTATTGCTGTAATTCAGATCAGCAGTTTTGGGATCTAGAGTAAGGTCAGCTCACAAGCTCTCTGGTTGTGTAGGTTGATCCCAGCTGCCTGCCTTTCCTGTTGCTTTGTAGCCAAGACCCCAGGTGTATCAGATCTTCTGGGTTGTAGCTGTCTTTTAGCTCTGCCTCTATACTCTGTAGGAGCGTCCAGCCTCTCCTATGAATTTGGGAGTTCTTGCTGGGCCTGCAGGAGCTGACCCAGCTAGGATCTGCCTGTTGGAGATTATAGGATCAGTGCCTGGTGGGCCTGAGACAGTATGGTTTCAGGCCACTGGCAATATCCAAGGAGGCAGCAGTTTCCACGCCCCTATATGCCAGGACACTCCCAGGTCACTTTAGGTCAGCAGATAGACCCTGCAAGTCGACCCACGGCTCCCTATATTGTGGGAGGTCCTGTCGCAAGCCCGCAAGAATGGACCCAGCTAGGTTCTGTTGTTTGGGGAGTGCTGGGTCAGTGCCTGCAGCCCGGGCGGGCAGCTGGCGACAATGGCGATTCAGGCCGCTGGCGGGAATCCCCTGTATCTTCTCTTTCCACCAGTGAAAGCCCAAATGCTCCCGGGCTAGGCAGGTGACCTCTGCAGTTTGGCGTGGTGTGGATGGAGAAGTTCAATGGTGGTTTCACCCTATTCACTGAGTCTCCTCAGGCTGGGGGCTCCGGAGAATCCCCTCCCCAAATGGCGAGTTTGGGTTTTATGTGTCTGCTGCAGCTTGGTTGTGGATTCCGTTTCAGGGTTTGTGGAGTGCGTTTAGCACCTCCGGGCTGTTGCTTGTCCCGGGGTTAGACCCCCTGGTGGTCTGTGGCGTTTGGGGCCCCACTCACCTACAGTTCTCAAACTCCAGCAGTCTGTGGCTCCATTCACGTCCCTGGTCTCCTCTGAGTAGATCAGCTATGGTGCCTACTGGTCGACGCCATCTTGGAATCCCTCGACCTGTCTGTTTTTAGAAAATATAGTTTTGAAATCACCTAGTATCATTTGGTTGATGTTAACCTTGTACCTTTAGTTCTATTAGTACACCTTTTATGAAATTGTTTGTAGCTGGTGTTGGTTGTTTTGTTTATTATTATTTTTATTTTTAGAAAGTTTGTGGCTTTTTCCAGAAGCATTGTCATCTTGGATAGGAAAAACTCATTTAAACTATATATGTGCATTTATACAAAGACTTACATGTATCCTGTGTTTTAGGTAGTCAATTGTGACCTTTTCAGACATTCTTACTTAATTTCGCTATCTTCCCACCTTCTTCTGACTCATCTCTCCCCTCTCTAGTTAGACCTTGTCATTGTCTCCTACTCTCCGCTCAGATGACTTGTGCCCTGTCATTTACCTCTCTACTACTCCACTCTCACCTACAATGGTCTCCTTTAACCTCCTGCCTTCTATAACTACTGAATGTCTATATTATTGTATGCACTCACATCTCAAGATTTAAAGTTGACAACCCCAAATGAGAGAAAACATGGGCATCTGTCTTCCTGGGTCTGAGTTACCTAACTCAATATGACCTATACTTCCTCACTCAACATGATCCTTTTTTAAATGTCTGTTTGCATTTAACTTCAAATTTTATTACTTTATTATTTCCTTTTTCTTTATAGCTGAATAGTATATAGATATAGTATATCTGCCACAGCTTTATATCTGCCCATGAGATGAAGGGCATCTGTTGCCATTTCCTAGCTATTGTGAATTGAATGACAATGAACACGGCTGAGCAGTACCCGTGGAATAGAACATTGAGTCCTCAGGGAATATGCCAAGTAGTGGTGCAGCTGAGTCATACGGTTAGTCTAAATTAGCCTTCTAAGGATTCTTCACACTGGTGTTCATCTGGGGTCTGTTGGTCTTCAATCTTACCAGGAGTGAATAAGTGTTTCTCTCTCCCCATATCATCTACAACATTTGTTGTCACTTCTTTTGGTGAATTTAGACATTCCAACAGGGATAAGGTGAAATGGCAAAATAGTTTTAATTTGTATTCCCCCTAATTTTAGCTGAAGATGTTGAGCACTCTTTAAGCTATTTCCTATCCACTCTATTTCTCATTTTGAGAACCTTCTTTCAGACCCATAGCTGTTTCTTAACTGGGTCATTTGTTTTCTCAACTCTTTGATTTTTGTTTGGTTTTTTAATTCATTCTTTGTATATTGTGGATATTTTTCCTCCATTAGATGTGTGACCAGCAAGATTCTCTAGCCTTCTGTGGACTTCTTCATGTGATTGTTTGTTTCTTTAATGGTGCAGAGTGCTTTTAGTTTTAAAAAATAGCACCAATGTGTGTGAAGAATAATCTTACATTTGAATTCTATACCACTGTATCTAAACTTAAACTTATTTTGCATCTATATACAAAATTCTATGCCAGTGAATTAAAAATAACCTTGTGAGTGACATTTGAGGCATTAAGTTGAGGAGTAGATTCACTAATCTACTTTTTGTTCTATCTTCCCTATATTTTTCTATATTCCCCCTTCTTTCTTCTCAACCCCTATCTCCAAACCTAAGAATGTAAGATAAAGGAAAAGAGAGATATCTCTGAGTCTAACCTTGTTTTCTTTCTAAATAAGACCAATAATAACTTGTAGCCACCTTCCATGAGGTATTGTACCCATATAACTCAATTATAATACAAGGTTTACTTCCAATGCTTTGAAAATGCAGGATGTTTAGGAGAAATAAGTTACACAAGTTAATTATTAGTTGATGAAATCATGGTCATATCAATTTTTAGTCTACTCTTATCACAAGAATATACATCTTAGGTGCAACAGATAGATATGATTCTATAGAAAGATAAGGTAAAATAGATAAGATCTTCAAAAACCTCAGAGACATACAGAATGTGGCATTTTAAAGGGTTTGTATTATTTTAAAGATTCACTGACAATGAGATAGATTTAACTCCTGGCAATGCCCAGCCTACCTCAAAAAAGAATATGAGCATCAAAGAACCTCCTTATGGAGATGGCTTCAAATGTGGCAAACTAACCAATGGGCAAAAGGTCCTCATATCTACCACAGACAGAATTCTGCCTTAAAAAGGGCAAGCTTAGATGCAGGCAGAGTTGATGGCCAAACTCTGTCAAGACAGGGTAAGCAAGTCCTCAATAGTTCCTGCCTCACAAATATGTCTGTCAAATATATTGGGTCAGAAGAAGAAGATGTTCCAACATTATAGAGAGTTTGGGGTGACTATTCAGGCAGCACTTTCTCTGTCACCTTCTCATTTGAAAAGCTACTAACCTGCACTCCCAGCATACTCAGGTAATCAAGTTTATTCTTTCTCAAGTCTCTGATGGGGTGGAGAAGACCAAGTAGCTTAGTTTTACAGTGAAGCTTACTTGTTTAGGGGTTAAGATGTTTTTAGGTCTAGATAGATGTTTTAAGTTAATAATGACAAGATGTGATGGAGATTGATTTACATTCAGAATTTTAGACACACAGCAAGATAGGAAAGATGTTTTCTTCAAGGCTGTCAAATACAAATAGCCAAAACACACTAAGAATGTAATATTAACATAATTCCTGGTTGTCTCATGGTTCTTCTTGCTTTAGGTAGTTTATTATATATATGTGTAATAATATAAATGTATATGTAAAAAAAAATGTTTACTTAAAAATTATTGTCTAAAATTTTTGACAATACCATAAAAAAATAGCACCTGTCAATTGTTGGCCTCAATTCCTAGGCAAATGGAGCCCCATTTAAAAAGTTCTTTTCCTTCATCTACATCATGTAGGCTTCTGTTTATATTTTCTTCTAGAATTGTCTGTGTTTCAGGTTTCACATTGAGGCTTTTGATCCATTTGGAGTTAGTTTCTGTGCAATGTCACAGATGTGAGCTGATTTCATTCTTCTTCATGCAGAACACCAGTTTTCCAACAACCTTTTGTCACAGGGCAAGGAAGAAGGTGCCCTAGAGGAAGGCACAGTCTCTACAGAGGCAGAGGGGGGAAAGTTGGGACCAACTTAAACTAGGAAGGGGGGGCAAGGACAATAGGAAATGGAGGGAGACCAGCTGAATAGCACTTAGGATGTTTGAAAAGGCCTCAAGAAGTTATATTGCTTTATGTTTCCCTAAAATTATACACACGTACATACACGCATGTGTGTATGTGTATTGTGTGTATGTATGCCTGCATGCATTTATACATCCTTTGAAGTGTCAGTATTCCCCCAAATAGCAATATACTATTTAACAAAACCCCCAGTACCAGACATGAGAAACTTCCTTTTGAGTTTTTAGTTAGGGGAGCCTAAGATACTCCTAAACCAATATAGGTTTTTACTATTACCCTTCATTTCCTCGCAGAAATTAGAAGTCTTCAGCCTTATAGCTGAAGACACCGCACAGTTAGGATACAGGTTGTGAAAGAATTAAGCTGGATCTGACTTAGAAGGAGCTGTGCGGGCTGCCAATGGAGACAAAAACAATCAATAGTCCTACAGAGCTAATGCCTACAAGCTGCAACAGTGACCACAATAGCAAGGTATCCTAAAAGGTACAATAGTGGCACCTACATCCTAGGAGTAACCAGTAGCCACCCAATTGGACTCGGAGGCTGTTCCATAGGAGGGACTAGACAACTGCCCATGGCTAGTGCAGCCAAGGGCCCTAGAGTAAAACCTGCTGCTTCCAGTTTACTTAGCTGGTGTAATGCTTGACTACGTTCTTAACACTTATCATGCCCAGATTAAGTGTAGCTCTTACCCCTTTGCTACAGATGGAGACCATTACACAAATCCACAGCAGGTAACAATGCAGAAAACAACTTACCATGGAGGACTCCATTCTAATTGAAAATACTATAAGAGCCAGAGGACCAGGGCATATGCTGTGAAGTAGTGTCCCTGTATATAGCAAGGAAGCAGCAGTCATGAATCTGGACAATATGCTTACCTAAATGAGACATAAATATATAACGCCACCGGCTGACGTGCCAAAGTGGATGGGGGATATCTCACAAGGCCCTTTTTCTGGATGAAGAACTCCTGGCAATTAATGGCTTCTGAGAGAATCAGTCACCTCCAGGAACAAGCCCCTGATATGATATCCAACTCCAAGTGGTCAGGCACAGGCACATATATGTGTAAGTGACTGAAGGGACTTGGCAAGTTGCATTTATGCATTTATATATACATATATAGTTACAATAGTACTTAAAAGAAGTCATGGATTTTGGAATGATGCTGGTGACATGGAGCGAGGAGAGGGAAAATGACATAAATATAGAATTTAGGTATGAGATTCTCTTAAAATTTTATGAAAAAGAGAAAGAAAAACCAGCCAATTAAAAACTTAAGACTAAACAAAGTCCCCAGAATTTGAAAGTTAAGTGTCTGAGAAACATTTTTTTTTTTTTTTTTTTTTTTTTAACGTTCAACATCCTTAGACAACTGGGAAATGCAAATTAAAAGTGCTTTTAGATTTCATCTTGCCATGGTCAGAGTGGCTAAGATTAAAACAAGTGAACAAACAAAAATGAGGACAAAGGCTGGCACAGGTGTGGGGAAAGGGGAACACTTACTCCACAGCTACAATGGAAATCAATGTGGTGGATTCTCAAAAAGCTAGAACTAGGTCCATGAAACAATCCAGTTAAATGGTTCTTGGGCAAAGCACTCCATGTCTTACTCTAGAGATAGTCGCTTATACATGTTCATTGCTGTTCTCTTCACAATAGCCAGGAAATGGAAACACTAGGGGAGCCTCATCTGATTAATGGACAAAAATATGTGGTGCCTTTACACAGTGTAACATTATTCAATTGTTAAGAAAGATGAAATTATGGATGCCTACATGCACATCTGGCCTGCTCTACTTCACACTCTGGGACCCCGTACTACAGCCATGGGTCCTGGTCAGCTTGTTCATTGTATCTGACAAAACTAGCCTTGTATAATGTACCAGAAACTACATGTCTCTTGGTTCAAATCTTATCGGTTCCAGAGACACAGCAAAGGCACTCTGGATGTTAGCCTGGCAGTCAGAGCTGTGTCTAAGCTAGCAAGAGTTTCCCAGAATGTTGGGGAGAGGGGAAGCAGGCACTATTCCAGAAGAAACTGCTGACACGGTCAGAGTTTATTTCAACCTTGTAAGAGTCATTTCCTGTAATCAAACACAGGCCTGAAATCAGTGACATAGAAACAAACAAGCAAAAAAAAACAACAACAACAACAACAAAAAAAAAAAACCCAAAGAATCAAGGAAATTAAGGATTGGTTCTTTGAGAAAAATCAACCAGATTGACAAACCTTTAGCCATATTAAAAGATAGAGAAAATTCAAATTAATCAACCTGGAGATGAAAAGGAATCCATTAGAATGCGCAGTGAGGATATTCAGATAATCATATATACTTAAAGCAATTTGTGCCCTATAGCATACATGTAATCTAAAGGGGGAAAAGGGCATTTGAGGCCCTCTAGCAGAGGAAGTGACATAAAGCAAGTCATTGTTCACTGCGTCATCTCAGTCTAGATAGACACAGCGGGTACTCAGTCATTCTATCATCCCTCGGTATCCTTGGCCGTCTTGTGACAGACCAATGAGCATCTCCAGGACACCAGGTCAGGTGTGCCTCAGAATGCCTAGAATTTCCTGAAGATGCTGGCTTCCTTGGCCTACTTCTCCTCTCCATAGAGCTGTACAGTGCCAAGAAATGCCAAGCCACTGAGAAAGATAAGGATCAAGGTAGCAGTCCTAGAAACCCCCTCTGCCTTCTGTGCCTTTGAGTGACCCCAGAAACCTTCTCAACGAAACCTATGGCAAGCATTCCTGCTTTCTTATAAACACATCATTTTCTTTCAGATTATATGAGGTTTATTAAGTGAGCGTGGGGGGAGGGGGAAGGAAAGGGGTGGAGGAGGGGTACCCCAGAGAAAGAGAGACAGATAGAGAAAGACAGGTGGCGGGGGAGTGAGAGAGGGAAAGGGAGTAAGTATGTGGGTAAGAGCATAAACACATCATTTTCTGTCTTTTCTTTTTTTCTTAAAGCTCCTTTTACTTTGAGACATAATGGGGGAAAAACCTTACAGGTACACAGGGAAGAGACGTGATCATAGAATGAAAAGAACACAATTGGTGGCATCAATGCCCGTCAGCTTCACGTTGAAGCTGAAGCCTTGGGAGTTTGACATGATACAGGGGCTGAAAGAATGGATTCATATTCCTCTTCTTCCTCACCCTTCTCCTTCAACAGCATGCTCACCAACCTCCACATCACTCTCTAAGTGAGAGCTCAGGCCAGGGCTGGGAGGCCAAGGGGAGGGTACAGGGCAGCTGACATTTATGTAACGAAGTTCGTTCTCTCTCTCTCTCTCTCCTCTCTCTCTCTCTCTCTCTCTCTCTCTCTCTCTCTCTCTCTCTCTCTCTCTCTCTCTCTCCCTCCCTCCCTCCCTCCCTCCCTCTCCCCCTCCCCCCCCCCTTCACCTAGCTCAACGACTCTGCCAAGCAACTCATTGAGATGGACAAGCTGTGCCCGGCCGCCGCCACTGCATACAACTATGATGCCCTCTTGTCCTCCGACCCCGGCACAGTAGCCAGCGTCGCCCCAGGTCCCACCCTAAGTAGCTGCGGGGCAGTCAGTGCCTTTCAACGACGCGTGGACAGCAAGAAGAACGCCAAGAAGCGCCATTCCTTCACTGCACTCAGTGTGACACACAAGTCCTCCCAGGCTGCCAGCCACAGGCACTCCATGGAGATTAGCGCTCCGGTGCTGATAAGTTCCAGCGACCCACGCGCTGCAGCCAGGATTGGGGAGCTCGCCCATCTGTCCTGCACCGTACCCACCCAGGTAATTCCCAGAGCCCATGGCCAACGTCCATGATTCACAGGGGTCCTAGTCTATGCCTAGCACCCTGGAGTCTGAGCTATCATAAAGGAAGCCACGCCAGAACTGCTGTGGGTGGCTAGGGCCTCTCAGGCAACCACTCGGCACCAAGAGCCTTGTAGGCATGCGCATGTTGGCCTCCGTGTGCGAGGCAATTGCCAGTGGTTCCAGATACAGTGTTGAAGTAACGCTCAGTCGACTTGGAAATTCCTCACTTACTGATATTCAGTATGTCTGTCCCGGGAAGAGTCTTGGGTGGGACATTTTGAGCAACTCTGTAAAGTTCCTTTCAGTAAAGAAGCAGAGATAGCTACCCTGCTTAGTCTTTCACCTCTATTATTTCTATAGATCCTATTTCTAAACATCACATGTATTATAGTTCCAGTAGTCTATTTGTAGACTTAAGTAGCCAAAGTAAGATGCTTAAAGAACATAGGGTAATAATGACCTGAAACTCCAGGAAACCTGCCAATCAGGGAAAGTGTCTCCTTTATGAATGCCAGGAAGGGAGGGAGGGGTCTCTCCTGTGCCACCACATTTCCACTGCGAGTGAGGGGAGACAGTGTGCCTCCTGGAGGTGTGGGCCACTGTCCTCCAAGCTTATCATGTTCCGGGACAAGGCGCCTGTGCATAGGTGGAGTGGGGGAGGCCAGTTCTTGCCTTCTTTGCACTTTCTTACCCCAAAGTCCATCTGCACATCCCGCTTTGCTTCCTCTCCAGGGCCACCTCTGATGGTCATGGCGTGCTTCAGAGGAATGGCACCAGAACATGGCTAAACTGAGCAAAGAGCCAATAAGCAACTGGCTTTAGTTCTCAATTTTTCAGTTGACTTGGATACAGTTGTATGGAGAATCGTCTTCTAAAGGGGGCGGAAGCAGTGGCTTAGCAGTTAAAAGCATGTGTAACTCTTAGAACAGGCCCTGTTTCAGTTCCCAGCACCCACGTGGTGGCTCACCATCATCTGTAGCTTCAGTTCCAGGGGATCCAGGGCGTCTTCTGACCTCCACAGGCACCAGGCGCATACATGGTGCACATACATACATACATGAAATCAAAGCAATCTGATACAAAAACATGAAATAAACAACATTTTTGAGGCAGAGTTTCCCTGTGTAGCTCTGGCTGGCCTGGTACTCATTTTGTAGTCTAGACTAGCTTTGAACTCATAGAAATTCCACCTTCCTCTTCCCTCCCAAGTTAAAGACATGAGCCACCATAGTTGGCCTCAAAAAGATCTTAACAAATAAAATGAAAACACTGAACTTCTAGAGAATTGCAGTTTTGCTAATAAGGTACATCAGCTTAAACCTGCAACTGTCCATCACATGGCTACTGGGCACATATGCACGCCTGTGTGCACAGAGCACACACAAGCATGACGTACTTACGAATGCAACCCGTACACATACACACAAGCACCCCTACCTGGTGTCATACACTTCGACCAGCACAAACCAAGACATGGTGATGGCTGGAGCGTTTGTTGGCCATGACATACATGCTCCTCTGCCCCCGCCCATTTTGCTCAGGCCCTTAGGTCTTGCTCTAGTTTGCTCTCTGATGCCCCATGATGAAAAGCAACTTGAAGAAGGAAAAGGGATCTTTAGCTTATACTTCCAGGTCACAGCCCGTCATGGAGGGAAGTCAGGGCAGAAACGCAGACAGGAACTGAAGCAGAAACCATGGAGGAATACTGCGTATTGGTTTGCTCACACACTCTCTCCCCACTCATTGCCTAGTTCACGATCTGTTCTCTTTCTTACGCAGCCCAGACCCACCCACCTAGGGATGGTGCTGCCCACAGTGGGCTAGGTCCGCCCACATTAATCATCACTTACAACAATCTCTTATAGACATGGCCACAAACACTCTGATCAAGGCAACTTTTCTGTTGAAGAGTCCCTCTTCCCAGGAGACTCTGGGTTGAGCCAAGTTGACAATAAAATAATAATAATTTTAAAAAAGCACAGGACTGTTGGTACATATTTCTGTAAGAAGGGTGGTGTTCTTTGGCCTGACCATTGCCCCACCTTTCTTCATGTATTAATCTCGTCAGGCTTTTGATTAATCCTTGCTACTGATAAATACCCTGTTCCTGTGAGGGCCAATAGGAACTGGGAGTGACCATCTCCGCTCGCCAAACAATCGTGTGCCAACACAGACATCGTGAGCAGAGGAAAAAAGGACAGTTTGAAACCTCAGACTCCACAGTCCACAGTAAGCAGTTCTGCTTCTGGGCCTGGTCGGTGATTCACAACAGTCAAACTTTTCTCTCCTCGCAGCCCATTGTGCCCGTTCAGGCTATAACTCAGGACCCCTTAATTGACTGAGTTCTTGGGCCCTGGGGAGGAGGGAGGTGGGAGAGGAGGTCATCTGGGATCCACGGGGACTCAGAGGTGTGCAACCTTCTCCTGCCTCCAGGACATTGTATTGGGCTGATAGGTTCGGAGGTTATTCAGAATCATGGCTTCTTCACAAAAGGAACATGTTGATGCTGGTGAATTCTGAACCCTCTCCCCCACTGACTAGTGGACTGTCTTCATAGAGCAGTCCACACAGGTGTCTGGATGGGACCTACTTGCTAGACACTGTGTTGACTTCTGCTAACAGCCAGGCTGGCTTCAGGAAGCCCACATGTCTTATAGGACTCACTGCTAGTAAATAAAACAGGATAAGACAGACTTCCATCAGAAAGGGCAGCTGGAACCCAAGCTGGCTCCGTTGCTGGTTAAGCAACCTCATCCTGAACTCCTGTTGTAAAGGTGATGTAGTTGCAGGCCTGATCCACGCATGCTCAGAGCATCCATGGTGGCCAATGGTGGCCTGGCTTGCTCTCTGTTGCCTTAGGATGAAAGGAAGCCAGAGGGCTGTGGCATCTACAGAAAGGACTTAAGAAAGGCCAACAGGCGCACCTTGCTTCTGAGACAGAATGTTGTGAGGACTGTGAAGCCTGAAGCCCCTCTAGTCCTCTTCCATGTGGCTGGGCTGCGCCTGTGAATTGTCCCCCAGTTGTGATTGTACCTCCTTGTCTTCCTCGTCATCTCACTTCCCTCTGCTGTGCAGGTTACCTCACCACTAAGGGGAACCACTGTGACCATCCTTCCTCATCACTCCCCCTTGGGTGCTATGCAGTGCAGTGGAGGGGCAGGGGCAGGGCAGAAGGGCAGGCTTCTCTCTGGCTGTCTCCTTTGGAGAGCTGCTGAGCCCATACAACCCTACTGAACAGCCCCCGGGGAAATAACTGGATTCATCTTTAGGGATCTCAGTTCCCTGTGAGGTGACGTGACACTTGTGCCTCACCACAGCAGTTATACATGGAGTGTGCAAGAACGGACTGTTGCTCGGGGATCAGGGGCCTCAACTACCAGCTCACGATGTGGGAGAGTTATTCCTGAGGCTGAGGAGCTGTGCTGACTTCATCTGCTTCCTGATTCTGTGTTTCAGTGCTGCGCTGGGCCCTGGAGCTCCTGAAAGGAAGGGGTTGTAGATAAGGGGGGCGGGGAGGGAAACCAAGAGCCTCTGCTATTGCTTAACATCCCATAAACCATCAACCCTGTCAGCCATGACATAGCCAAGCCAGGCCAGCTCTGTAATCCTGCCTCATCAGAGGCATCTGGGGACCTCTGCTGGAGTCCACTTGGGGGGCAGTTATCTCATTGACACCTGGAACGGAGAAAAGTCAGACATCAGTTCCAGCGGAATAGCACCAGCCCCCAACGTTTATTTTTCTGCCTCTCTTTCTCTGACATAAGGTATACTTTGGTAGCTAAGGTTAGCCTCATACTTTCTGTATAGCTCAGGATAGCTACATAGCCAAGAATAACCTTAAACTTTTCATCTCCCCGCCCTCACCTCCTGAGTGCTGCAATAACAAGTACCCACCATTACACCTGGAGCTGGGGAGTGAACCCAGGCTTTCATGCATCCTAGGCAAGCACGCGAACCAACTAGGAAACTATCAGTTTTGATTTTTGTTTGTGTGTTTTATTTTGTGGTCAATTATCTATCTAGTTATCTATCTATTTACCCTTTCTTTCCTTACTTCCTTCCTTCTTTCCTTCCTTCCTTCCTTCTTTCCTTCCTTCCTTCTTTCTTTCTGATTCTGAGACAGCGTCTCAGTACAGAATCTATAACTGGCCTAGAACTCACTCCATAGGTTAGACCGCCTGTGTACTCACAGAGATCCACCTGCTTCTGTCTCCTGAGTTCTGGGATTAAAGGTGTTTGCCACCACTACCCCAACTCCCAGTTTTTATATTTTAAAAAAGCTTTAAAACAACAACAACTCAAAGCAGGATGCTGGGAGAGGTAGAGGAAGAAGAGAAATCCAAAGGGACTATATGGCCCCGCGTGGCATAACATATTTACAGCAGTGACTTTTTAGGACTTGCATTACAGTTCAGTGGTAGAACAGTTACCTAGCATGGGTGTGACCTGAGTTTAGTCTCCAGCAAGGGCTTTGGCCTGGAACATCACTGATATTGCCACTGAGCAAAATGAAAAGGCCGTTATTTTTGTTATGTTTTGTTTTTAGCAGTGCCATCTGTTTTATTCACCAGGTCGTTACAGTAGTGTTCTTGTGCTAGCTTGTACAGTGGGGCCTAGGGTGGCACTCTGCAAAGCTCAGGTGCAGGATAAGGAAGCCAGGCAGGTCAGGGGTCAGCCTGAGTTTTAAGGAGGAAGGGGGCAGGAAGAGAAGTGGTTCTAATGTAAGGTTAGCTAAGACCCAGGCCTTTGGGGCCTGGAGTGGGCAGGCCCTGGTTTCACATCCTGCAGACCAGTGCCAAGGATAGGAAAGGCTAGGGGAATGGGAATCCCAGTCCTTCTCCTGGCGCATCCTCGGAACAGCAGCTTGCCTCCTGGGTGCTGAATAACCAGAACAGGAAGTTCTGTAGGTTTGAGTCTGGGTGTGTCTGCGATTCATTCTGGAGTCAGATCATCATGAGAGGGGCAGGGCATAAGGAGAAGGGGCCTGCTGGGAGGAGTATAGGGTTTGCTCTGCTATTGAGGCAGCAAGAAGCCCCAGTTTGCTTGCTCCTTCTGGGGCCTTTGTGGGACAGAGAGCAGCAGGAGCTGCAGTGAGACCCAGATGACTCCCTTCTCTGCCCTGTCTTCTAGCACTGCTCTCAAAGACCCTGTCTGCCCCGCTCTTGCCACTAGCCCTTTGTTGCTTCCTCGTGTTAGATGTGCCCAACAACCTGCAGCCGACCTCTACGTCTCCCTCTGTTGCAATGGTCACAATGCCTGACCATTGTTTAGCATCCTTCCTGGCCCTGCACCAGCACTCGACACTGCTAACTCTACGACTCTGCGAGTGCCCCTTCCACTGACCCATCTGGTCCAGCCTGAGTGCTTTTCCTGCTTGTTCCTCCATCACTCGCATAAACACCTGTGTTCTTGCATTCTCTTCCTGCCACATCTGCCCTCCCTGAGGAGTGTCCTCCTTCCCCAGAGCTGCAGCCAACAGTTACACATCTGCTGTCGAAACTCTTGTCTACTTTTTTTTTTTTTTTTTAACTACAGACTACTTTCTACCCTGCATGATGGCTTCATTTGGAGAGATGCCTCAACTCAGCAGATGCTAGAGTAATCCATTTCCTTTCTTCACATTACTCTTTATTCCACATATGCCTCTAATAATATATATTAAATAGTAAAACTACACCAAGGCAATATCCCATCTTCCAAAATGCAGACTCCATACCCCCCCCCCCCCCCCGCCTTCCTGCGTGCCCCCTGCAGGAAGCCCCATCTTTCTGGTTCTGGAGATACCCTGCCCCTCCCCCATGACATTGTGAGACTTAGCCCCAGGTTGCCTTTCTAACCTGCGCCAATTCAGCCTATGCTCCATCTTGAGACCCACTGCCCACCTCCCCTACACAGCTCCAGGAATCTCTTCTCTCTGTGCTTTGCGTTGGTCATTCACTTACTGTTAACCCACAGGAGCACACCCTTCTCTTGTAACGATCCTCAGTGATCCCGCCATCTCTGTGGCTTCCCGCGTCGGTGGGTCACATATTAATCCCTGCATTGCTTCCATGGATCCTGATGTGTGCATATGGTTATGCCATCTCAGAGTCCTGCAGGCCCTTGAGGGCAGAGTCTGGGTGCATTCATCTCTTTGTCCGGTGCCTAGCCCATAGATGGGCTCACAGTTGACTTTCTTCTTGGGTGGGCCCTGTGAACTGTGTCAACAGCACTGTATACTGAAGGTCTCGCATGGAAAACAATGAGGTGCATACAATTACACGTGCCCTTCTCCGTGAGCTCTGGGTCCATTTTGATGGTTGTGGAGAGGGCGCAGCTGGGAAGCTGGTAGCCCAGGCCATCCTGCTCTTATTTGTACCCTGAAGAATCTTTTCTGCTCTCCATAGAGCTCAGAGGACCACTGCTTTGTGTGAATGGAAAGTAGCAGCCATATGTCAGTGTTCTGCTGGGGGCGGAAGTCTATCAACCAAAATATTGAGGTAAAAAGCTATTTGAGCTGACTCCGTTATTAAAAGTCCAGATGTTTTCTTAGTGATTGCCATTCAGACTCGGGTGAGAAGCAATCTTAATTTATCTTTAATTTGCATTTTGCTGATAGCTATTGATGTTGAACATTTTTTCGTATGTTTATTGGCCATTTGTATGGTGCTTCATCTCTTCAGAACTGCCTGTTCACCTCATTTTCCTATTTATTGAGTGGGCTGTTTGATCTCTTCGTATTTATTTTTAGTTCTTTGTATGTTCTAGCCCAGATATTAATCTTGTGTCAGATATGCAGTTAGAAAAGATTTCCACAAATGCTGGCAAGGATGTAGATCTTACACACTACTGATGGAAATTTGAATTAGTCCAACCACTGTTGAAATCAGCATGGAGACTCTTCAAAATAATAATTAATAATAATAAATAGTAACAACAACTGAAACAAAACTGTCACGTGATCCAGCTATCCCACTTCTGAGTATTTGCCAAAATGTATCACCGAGATACATTCATGTTCATTGCTGCATGATTCACAATAGCCAGATGGCACCGGCTTATATGTCCATTAACAGATAAGTTAAAACAGTGTGGCGTACATACACACATATAATGGAATTTTATCCACATGAATGAAATTACAGTGTGCAGGGGAATGAATGCAACTGTAGATAGTGGTATTAACAAATTAAGTCAAAGTCAGGTAATGTGGCATATTTCATATGATTGGTAGACCTTAGAGTCTACTCTATGTTTATACATATGTTGTAAATGTATATGTGGCATAAAAGTACAAGTGAAATTGTAGACGATGAAAAGGATTAATAAGAATGGGAAATGAAATGGAGGATAGGCAGCTATAGGGAGAAACATGCTCAAATATATAATATACTTGCATGAAGATGTCCTTGTGAGCTATGGTACTATATATAATAAACATATACCAGCTTAAGAAAAGAATTTCATATGTTTGCTTTTAAAATCATTTAGGAAAGACAGGAAATGGTTAACTCTTGTTTCATCACTTAGTGAAGGTGCATGTTTTGAGTAACTCATTGTCTGGTGATTTTATCACTGTGTGGACATGACAGAGAATACTTACCTAGAAGACATAGATGGACAGGGCATCAGGAGACACACAATGGGCATGGGAGCCCATGCCTGTGATTCCAGCACTAGCTGAAGCAGGAGACTCAGACCAGCAGCCAGGTGTAAATCTGGAAGGCTATCCTGCCTACACAGTGAGACCACAAACACTTTTCAAAAGAGCTGGAGAATTGACTGGGTCAGTAAAAGAATTACCTTGCAATCTTTAGGGTCTCAGTTTGACTCCCCAGAACCCACTTAAAACAAACAACACAGTGGTTTGTGATATAATCCCAACACAGTTTAGGTGTAGACAGGTGGGTCTCAGCTGGAGGTCCCTGGCAGCCAGCCCAGCCTGCTTGGTGAAGCTTCAGGCTGGTGAGAGACCTGATCTGAAACAAGGGTGACGCATACCTGAGCACAATGCTCAAGACTGTCCTCTGACCTCCATAGGCATGTACATACAGATGTGTACCTCAGCGCGCGCGCGCGCGCACACACACACACACACACACACACACACACACACCCCACACACACACACAGACTACTAGAGCTGGGATGTGGGATGTTGCTGCAGGGCAACTGTTTGCCGTGTATTACTTTTTATAAGTAGAGAATACACTCTAAAATAGTAATACTGCTTACTATAGTAAGCAGTAAATTGAGGGTGGGCAAGATGGCCCAGCAAGTAAAGGTGCTTGCTGCCAAACAGGACAGCCTGAGTTAGATCTCCAGAACCCACGTGCTAGAAGGAGAGAACCAATGTCCTCTGACCTCCACATGTGAGACATGGCATGCACACGTCAGAGACATGTATACATATGTGCATGCACACACAATTAAATGAAAAATAATTTTTAAAATACATAAACCAATCACACAGTCCTTTAATATCATTGGCAAATATTATGCTCTGTGTGTGACTTATGTTCCATACTTTTCCAACACTGGAACCACAGTAGGCATGCTTGCACCAATATCACCACAAACATGTAAGAAATGTATCTTGTTATCATGTTATGACCGTTACAGTATCACTAAACAACAGGAATTTTTTCAACTGCATTATAATATTATAAGACCGTAATTATATAAGCAAACGTGTGTATAAATATACATATATATGCCACTCCCCATTGAATGAAGTGTTATACTTTTTAGAGGAGTTTCCCATAAGCCAAGCAGGTGACTGAAGTTCTCACCAAACCGCCTGAGGAACTGAAGTGGACACAGTGTGTTAAGGCTCACGCAGTGTAAGCAGATGACGCTGGGTAACAGAGCAGCCCCTGGCTCTGAGGATTCACCCTGTGAGTCCTGGGCAGCCAAGGGCCTGACTCTCAGTCTCCTCCCAGGACTAAAAGGCTCATGGTCTGCTTTGGTAAATCACAGGTTTATTAGGATACAACCACGCCCATTCATTAATATTATGCCTTCACAGAGGTGCCAGATAGAGCAATGAGGATCCTGAAGTTGGGAGTATTATTAGGCCCTTTATAGAAAACTTTCTCTGGCTCCTGGTGCAGGGTGTTTTCTTGGAGTAAAACTGTGGCAACAATACAGTGGCCATGACTTCTCCTCAGGGACATACGTCGTATCTGCAAACTGAGTCCCACAGCCCCAACCTACTCGAAGTTAGGGACTCAGAGTCCCCGTTACACCCCTATCCCAAGGTTTGTGAGTCATTCATTACATTGAGCATAGAGGTTAGGAAACTGAAGGTACGTCTGACTGCAGCAGATGACACAAAGAATTGTCACTTGTAAACCCTAAGGCCAGTTTTGCTCCGATGGCCTTCCAGTGCCGTCTGTGTGGTTCTAGTGGGTCTGTAGGACTGAGTGTCCACATTGTGGATCCCCTGGCAGGTCCCAGAGATAAGTCTAATGTGACCCAACTCCCATCCCTCCAGGGGAAAGCCCTTCAGTAGGCCCCATTCCCTCACTAGCCCCAGAGAGGCCAGCTGCTGTCAGATAAGCCCCTGAGAGGCAACCTCTTAAGATGGAAGTAGCGTTCTGTGACATTGATGCAACCGGCAAAGTGTTTGGAAATCACTAGGGAGACTCTCAAGAGACCATCTCTCAAGCATCCTGTGTCTCAGAAGGAAACTGAGTGCTGCTTGGAACTCCCTGGCTTCCTGCATCTTATCTCTGCTACTAGGTGGATGGGTACAGGCTGGAGGAAGTACTGGGTAAGAGCAGAAGAAATTGATGCTAATGGCTTCCCCGGGCCTGATGCTCAAGGCTCACTCACTCACTATCAAAATGCTTATCAGTCCTGCAGCCCCTGGCTCTCCACCCACCTGCCAAGCTCCAGCTGCCTGCGAGGCTGAGAGCATGGCTTATTTTTAGAATTTTTAGAAAGTTATGAATGTAATTACATGCCTTATAAGGAGTTGTTGTTCAAAACCTACCAGTTGCGCTTTCAACAATGAGTACAAACAAGCCCATGGTGATGGCCTCTGTGGTCCAGGGAGAACTTTCTTCCGCAGTTCTGGAAGTAGCAGGATGTGGGCGCTAGATGTGGGACCCAAACTAGAGGTGGGGGTGGGGAGTGTTCCCTGAGGGGAGGATCAGGCGGGAGTCTGATGTGGAAGCACTGCTCATCTGAAAACGGAGTGGGCAAGCCACCGCATTGCAAATAGGGATGGGGTGTTCCAGAAAAAAAAATGCCTAATAAAAATGCCTTTGGTTTTATGGATTTGCACATGCTACCGATACCATCCACCTGGTCTAAAGCCACCTGGCAAAGTGGCTTTTGTGCAAAAGGTTGACAAAGGCAGCGGAAGATAGCCGTGGATGAAAATCATCTTTGTCCCTCTTTAATTTAAATAAACGCCCAGGACTATGACAGGTTGTTCAGGGTTGAAGCCTACAGAGCCGCAGGTGGGTTGGAAATAGATCCCACGACTTCCTCCCAGATCTCTCTCCACCCTTAGTATTTTGTGGGCACTGTTTTCCCCACAGGCCACCCTCCTTAGATTCAGTTGATTCTTCGTAGTAATATCAAGAGCATGTTGCTCGGCACAGAACCTTGCATGGCTCACTGATCTATACTTCCTGTCAACTGGAGGGGGGGGGTAGAAGCTTCTAGCTCATCTCGCGATGGGCGTTTGGAGCAGGTGTACCAAACTTTGTGGTACCAAACTTTGTGGCATAAGGTCAGATAGTAAATATTGTAGACTTTGTGGTCACGATGTCTTCGTGTCAACTGATCGCCTCTACCCTTGTACCACCAGCACAACAAGAGTAAACTAAATGGGTCAACAGTGCTGCTTAACAGGGAAACCTGAGGCAAAGATCCTGGGATGCATCTGCCCGCTGGACATATTTCGGCCCCAATTGAGATCATCAACTCAACAGCTTAGCTGCTTCGGGGCGTACTGCAAGCAACTCTGGCATGCTTGGGAGGAGGGCACGGCCAGTGGGCAGTAGCGGATGCATTGGCCTCCACCTTGAGTGGTAAACATGGGTGGGAGTTACAGGGCTGTGGTGGTTTGATTGATAGATGCTCCTCCATAGCTTCAGGCATTTGAACATATAGTCCCCAGTGTGGCACTCTTTGGAAAGACTTAGGATGTGTGGCCTCTCTGGAGGAAGTACGTCACTGGGCATGGGTTTTGAGAGTGAAAGACTTAACACCATTTCCCATTTGCTCTTTCTGCTTCCTGTTTGCGTGTCAAGATGTCAGCCCTCAGCTTCTGCTTTGGCTGACATCCCTGCCTGCTGCCATGGTTCCATGCTATGATGGTGGTGGACTCATATCCCTCTGAAACCATAAGCCTCAAACCATTGCTTCGATAAGTTGCCCTGGTCATGGTGTTTTATCACAGCAATAGAGAAGTGATACAATGCCAGGTGTGGTGGCGCACATCTTTAATCCCAGCACTCGGGAGGCAGAGGCAGAGGCAGGCGCATCACTGTGAGTTCGAGGCCAGCCTGCTCTACAAAGCCACTTCAGAACAGCCAAGGATACACAGAGAGACCCTGTCTCGAAAAGAGAGAGAGAGAGAGAGAGAGAGAGAGAGAGAGAGAGAGAGAGAGAGAGAGAGAGAGAAAAGAAAAGTGATACAAAGAGTAAAGGGCTTTGAGATTAAAACACCCCTCCTTCGTGGGACATCCCTCCAATCTAGTTGGTCATCTGGCCTCTCCCCTGCTGTTGTCCTTCTTTCTGTCTGTATTCCTGTTCCTGTTCCTATACCTATTCCATTCCTCTCCTATTCTATATTCCTAAGCTATTTTCCATTCTGGTTATGTGCAGAACTGTGAAGAGAATCTAACTGTGCCTTAGGCTGGGCCCACAGTCAAAATAGTCTTGGGTGGCTTGACCCCACTGAGACTTTGTTTCTACAAACTGATAAAGACTTTAGATAGACTCAGAGAGAGAGGAAGTTTCAGCCAAAGACAAAAGGCAGGCGACTCCGCCTGGGGTATTGTATTGCAAAAAGGACCATAGATTAGGAGGAGAAAGCAGAGGTTCCTGCCCAATGGAGGATTTGGTGGCGAGTAGCGAGCTAGCTCCATGAATTCCTCTAGGTACGGTCCATTATGCCAGGGGATTCGCCCCGCTGAACTGATACCCAGTAGGTTTCGTTCTTGTTCTCCTCAGCCTCCTTTCCCTCCTGTTTAGGGTAGTCAGGTTGTAAGGGAGGGACGTGCCTTTAATAAATTCCTAATAAAGTAGAATAATTAAGGGATCAGAGCCAACACAGAACCAAGCAGAAGAGCCAGGCCCCACATGCTTTAATTCTAAGCTTTTCTTTGGGGCCACAGTTTGCCAAGTATAATGCAGTGGTGGCAAATATTGAGTAAAACATATTCATCTCATTACCTCTTAGGTGATAACAGTGTTTTCATGATGCGTATTAAGAAATAAAATAATTAGGTATCTCTTCTTGGGATTTTTTTCCTCTGTGGCAGTCTCAAAACAGCTTGGAACCCCAACATCCTGCCAACCCTTATACCTCTTTTCCCCTCTTATGAATCCCAATGGTAAAATAACATGGCTTAGTTGGCATGCTTGCTTACGAGACTGTTAAGTTGCAAAGAGGAGCCTCCAGTGTTGGTAACAACTGGACAGTTTGCTGTTGAGCAATGGCAGTATTGCAGCCAGAAGCTGGTGCTGACTTGGTCCCAGAGGACACTGGGGTTTCATGGTACATTTCACTGTCACCAAACAGTGGCCAAGACCTTAGTTGCTGGAGTGTGCATCCATTCAGCCAGAAAGAGATGAGTGTGAGATTGGGGATTGTGTCTGTTTTCTGGTATTGCTTGCAGGAGCAAGGAGCCCTCTGATGCTGGCAGAGCCACTTCAGCCTGGGTGGGTTCCTTGGCTCACAGTTATGCTGGTACCATGGTAAATCCCATACAGTGAGGGCATCCTCACCGGCCGTGACCCTTTTAGATGAGATGAGCCTGCACCTGCCAGGCTTGTTCTGGATGCTCATGGGTGGTGATTTTCAACATTAGGCCTGAAGCTATCGCCAGTTCTCTGTTCTTTATGGGCAGTGGCACCCATGTGGTCGGCCAGCTTTCGTGAATGTGTGTCTTCACCTGCTCGGGCACAATCCTGGTATTGGTCCTTTGTGGATTTATTTTAAAAGGATATGATGACACAGACTTTCTTTTTATTTATCTTTATGTGTGTGTGTGTGCGCGCGCGCACATGTGTGTACACATGTGTCACAGTGGGATTATAGAGGTCAGGGGTAATTTTTCAGGAGTCAGTTCTGGCCTTCTACCTTGGTTTTTGTTGTTGTTGTTGTTGTTGTTTTGTTTTATATTGTTTTTTTTAGGTAGTGTCTCCTGTTGCTTCTGCAGTGGGACTGTGTGCTCTAAGGGGCCCATGAGGTTCTGGGCAGTTCTCCTATCCCAGTCTCTCATATCACCATAGGAGTTCTGGGGATACAGATGTATGACACCATTGCTGGCTTTATTACATGTGCTCCAGGGACCTGAACTCAGGCCATTAGGCTTGGGTAGTAAGTGCCATCTCCCGGCCCCAGACCTTATGATGACTCAGCCTTTCTTGGGAAGGGGTCAGTAGGCACAGGTCCCTGGTGAGCGAGGCTGGACTTTGCTTTGAAGTTGGAACAGAGATTTTTTTTTTAAACCAGGAAATCTTGGAGTCATTTTTAGACTATTGCCTTAGAACCATGGTCAAAGGTTCTGTTGTTGTTTATTTTAAATTTGGGGGGAGAATTTTATAGTCAGGTACTGTATTTATATCATTCTCATTCCTCCCTCACCCTCTTCAACTCCTCTCCTGTCCTCTCAACTCCCTCTCAAAATCATGACCTCGCCTTCCATAATTAGTTATTATTTACACATGTATGCAAGCATATGTGTGTGTGGGTACATGTGTGTCTTCCACCTGGTGAGTCCATTTAGTGTTGCTCACTTGTACATGTTTAGGACTGGCCACTCGGGATTAGATAACCTACATGTGGGCTCATCCCTGAAGAAAACGCTGAGTCTCCATTCTCAGAAGCCATGAACGGACAACTTATGAAACGTCACTCCCTCCGTGCTGACGTGTTAACTGCCTTGTTTAGGCAGACACGTGGTTGAGATTTTATGATTGCAGCATTCCTGTCATGTCTAGAAGACACTATCTCATAGGAGAGGAGACATATGGGTCTTCTGGTTCTTAAAATACATCTGATACCTGGTTTTCCATTTTCCTTGAGACTTAGGCAAAGCGGTTACATTGTATATATGTGTACTCCCAACTGGGGCTGGGAACTCCACAGTCACTTACTATAGTATAACCAGTGTGGATATCTGAAAGCGTCTATTTGCTGGGGGGAAAGGGGAGTCTTCTTTGATGAGGGAGGGGGTGAGAGATAAGTATGTGGAAAACAAATAGAAGCTATATTAAGTTTTTAAATGGCGGCAGTGGATTCTCCTCTGGAGTAAATGACCTCACTGTAATGGTAGTTGGCTAGGCTTATAGTACCAGCCATGGGTTCCCTCCTATTGTATAAGTCCTTAAGTACCATTAGACAGCTCTTTGGTTACCTCCCAAGATAAAAGTGCCATTATTGCACCATTGGGGATGTCTTGCAGTACTGGTCATTGCTGGGGCTCATAGGCTTTTCAGCTGAGTAGGACTGTTGGCTGTGTTTTTCCCCCTTGGCAGCTTGTACAGCATCTTCCAATAATAGGAAAGCTGGTCCTCAGGGAGGAGGCATCTGGGTCAGTTCCAGCTGGGTTCCTCTAAGTACTGTATCCAGAGTATGTGGTGCCTGACGCAGTAGGATCTTACCTTCATGTTCTAGGAGGCCACCAAGGGCCACAGGCTACCTAACAAAACAATTTGTTGGTCAGTTGACTCCAAGAGACTCCCCAAACAATATAGGCAGCTGCCATTGCCCTTGGTGGGGGAGCATTATCACCCACATGATGTAACGCCATGTAAGTAACCTATAAAACAGTGTTCCCCTGTGCCTTTCTAGTGTTCATTACTTCTCCTCCCTCTCCCCTCCCCCCTCTGTGTCACCCTCCTCCCTGATCTCCAGTTAAAGTCCCTGCAATCCTTCCTCCATCACAGCACCTGTGTCCTACTATGCCATACCATGTGGGGTCCCTTTCTACTTCACTGGTGTCTGTGGTTACTGCAGATTATATACCTGTAGTATGCAATGTAAAGACTCAGAGCCGTGCTTCCCATGCTGAGACTCGAGGGTAACACTGTAAAAATGACTGTACTCTCAAAAGTAATTTACAGATTCGGTGTGATCCCAATAAAAAGCCTCTGACATTCTTCACAAAAAACAGAAAACCCATGTCTGTCACCCTGCATAAAAACTAACTCCAAGTGGAGTGAAGGCCTCAGAGTAGAACATGGAACAAAGGAACTGCTGGCAGGAAAGCTAAGTGGTACCCTACAAGATGCAAGCCCAGGCAGGA
>OU015751.1:23341032-23392464 GCA_907169655.1 Acomys percivali | reverse complement strand
AGATGCAAGCCCAGGCAGGAAAGCTAAGTGGTACCCTACAAGATGCAGCCCCAGGCAGGAAAGACTTTCTGAATAGGATTCCATTCACTCAAACTAAGGCCAACAATTCACAAGTGGGAACTCATTGAGTCAACAAGCTTCTCTACAGCAAAGAGAGCATTTAAGTATAGAGGAAGCTGGAGAGAGAGTGAATCTTTGCCAGTTATCCATCCAATAGAGAATTAATAACCAGAATATACAAAAAAATTTAACCAGAAGAACAAATGACTCAATAAAAAATGAATTATGAATCTGAACATAGATTCTCAAAAGGAAAAATGTAAAATGCCTGAAAAATATTTTTTAAATGGTTATTAACAGTGTGTAGGCTAATACTTAGCACTTAGGAAAGTTCAAGTTAAAACTGCTTTGAGATTTCATCTTCCCTCAGTCAAACTGGTTAGGATTGAGAAAACAACTGATGAGCTTGATGAGGATACAGGGAAAAGAGAGACCCTTCTCACTGCCTGTAGATGGAACACTGTTGTAGCTACCATGGAAGTCACAATGTTAGGGCATTCTCAGAAAGCTGAAGATGGATCTACAAGATGACCCAGCTCTATGACTCCTCGGCATATATCCACAAGACAGCATCCCACAGCCCCCTGCTCAGCCATGTTTGCCACTCTATTCATAACAGCAAGGAAATAGAAACAGCATAGATGTCTTTCACATGATAAAAATGCAGGACATACACAATGGAGTCCTATCCAGCTTTGAAGAAAAATGAAACTTGCAGGTCAATGGCTGGAACTGAAAAATATACTGAACGAGTTAACCCCAGACCCAGAAAGACAAACATCAAGTGTTCTCCCTTATTTGTGGAACCATAATTTTGCTTTTCATTCAAGGAAACAGAGTCTTTCTGTCTTTTTTATTTTTTATCATCACCTTGTTTCTAAAATGAGATGATTAAAAATCTAATCAGAAACCAAGTGGTAGAGGTACACACCATTAATCCTAACACTAGGGAGGCAGAGGCAGGTGGATCTCTTGAGTTCAAGGCCAGCCTGGTCCATAAAGCAAGTTCCAGGATGGCCAGGGTTACACAAAGAAACCCTGTCTAAAGACAGAGAAATGGGAAAAAAAAAGAGGAGGAAGGAGGGAGAGAGAAAGAGTAAGAGAGAGAGAGGGAAGGAGGAGGTTGAGGAGGAGGAGGAGAAAGAAAAAAACTAATTGGAAGGAAGACCTAGTGGCACATGCCTGTAATTCCAGCCACTTGGGAGACTGAGGCAGGAGTATCTCAAGTTCAAGACCTGCCTAGGATAAAAAGTGAACTCAAGGCCATTCTGAACAACTTAGAGAGTTACTGCCTCAATTAAGTAAGATGAGGGCTGGGCACACAGTTCACTTAGAATGGCTGCTTAGCCTGCACAAGGCACTGGTTTCTAGCCATAATCGTGTGTGTGTGTGTGTGTGTGTGTGTGTGTGTGTGTGTGATCTACGATATATACTGTATGATACATTACTGTATTTTCTGGTGTATAAGATGACCCCCAACTTTAACTTTTCCAGTTAAAATATAGAGTATAGAGCCCAAGTCTGCTGCACAGGGTGTGCATTGGAAGAGGGGTAGTCTTATATAGCGAGCGTGACAAAGAACATGCTGAGCAGAGATCTGTGGGATGTTCCAGTGTGTGTGTGTGTGTGTGTGTGTACATCTATTCAGCATTTATCTATAAAGCAAAGCAGGGTGGCTGCTTGTGGTTAGGAGGACGCCCTCACAGCTGGAGGACTAGGCCATCCCATGCCCCACATTCATATTTCAAGCCAGACTCTCTTACCCCTCACAATATTACTATGCCGCAGACACTCATTAAAACCATCCCTGGACAATAGGCTTGTTAGGGGTATGAAACTGCACTTGTACAGCACCACCGTGTTGCCAGAAGCTCAGCCCGATGCTTGGAATCCCATGCAGTACCCTCGCCTCTGACCTTCTAATAGACCCTTAGAGGCTTCTGCCAGAGTCAGGAGAGGCCAGCAGCCCGCCGGGGATCCTCAGCAGGCTCAGCGATCTCAGCAGACATCCTCTAAATACTCTTGAAGTAGCCTGAAAACCCTAGCCCCAGCTTCCTGGCCCAGTAGGTTTGCTTCTCTGTGGTTTACATGGTAACAGATGAAGACCTGATTCTGAAGAGGATGGGTAGGACCTGGTATGCATCAGGACACCACAAAGCCTAGCACGCGCCCTTTGAACATTTACTTTTTGTCCCTCTGCTGTTGCCACCTGATGGGAACTCACTGGTGCCCCCACTCTGCATGTCACTGCATAGCAGCACCACACTGTAAGCCACACTCCACTGAGCATGAGCTGGAGGCCGTCCAATTTGGGAAAGGGCTCTGCTACAGCTGCTTTTCCTGTTGCCGTGATAAAACATTCTGGCAAAAGTGACTTAAACAAATGGGTTTATTCCAGCTTACAGTTCCTTGGGGATACCGGTCCTTATGGCATGGTTTAGAATGGTAGGGAGTGGGAAGGGTTATGGGGGGGGCAGGAGCAGGAGACTGGCTGGACATGCTACATCTGCATTCAAGAAGCAGACTGAAAGGGAAGTAGGGCGAGACTGTGACGTCTCAGGGCCCACACCCAGGGATCCATTTCCTCTAGCAAGGATCTACCTTCTCAGGGTTTCATAAGTTTCCCAAACGGTGCTGTCATCAGGGGACCAAGTATTCAAACGCTTGAGTGGGGGGGGGGGCAGTTCTCATTCAAATCACAGCAGGCATGTGCACAAGTACAGCCTGTATTGTGGTTCTAACCGGTGCAGAGACAAACAAACACACCTCACAGAGTCCCTTTCTAGAGTTCCAGCTGATGGCCAGGTTCTAGGGGAAAACATCTGCAAATATACCCTGAAGCTGACATGCCAATGCCCTGCCCCCCTTAATGCCTCTAAATAGGCGTCAGTTTGCTTCAGCTCCAGAGACCCTGGGTGTCCTCAGCTGATCCTCCTAACCTTCCTGAGACCTGTCCTATGGGGTGCTTGACATTTACCCAGAGGATCTATGGATGCTTTCAGTTCTGGGGGTACAAGCCTTCACATCACCCAGTCATGACATATACCAGCAATGGCCATACTCCTGGCCAAGCCTTCCCTTTGCGCCGCTGATGGAGATCTGCCTTCACTGGCTTCTCCTGGCTACACACATAATGCCTTCCTATTGGATTATGGCTTGGGTGGCTTCTGGAGACATTGTAGGTCTGGGGAGATAAGCCAGAGCAGAGCCCAGACAGGTTCCCTGCAGTCACCATGCCTGCTCTGGCCAGGATTTTACACATGTGGCACTCAGTTCATCTGGCATGGCTTTTTAGGAGGCTCTGTGTGTAGAGACTAGAGCCTTGCAGGAAGTTTCCACAGGGTGCCCTTGGTGCCCTGCCATCATCACTCTGCTTAACTGTCTAATTATAATGACCCTTCTACCAGACCTAGATATATCTCTGTTCTTCCAAGACCACCATCCAACCTCCCTTCCACTTTAAGAAGCCTATCCCGTTCCTTTCAGAAGCTTTAGATGGCCTCAATTCTCACCACCGCCCCCCAAGCACTTATGTGTGGCCTGACCTTGTTGGGACCTCTCTCATGTGTGAGCTCCTTTCTAATGCCTCTTTCTCACAGAACCAACACTAGAATTAGATAGCATCTCTGCTTTGCTTATTCCGATTGCCCAGTTGACAGGTACGCAGCGCTTGCCCTGTGAGCGTTGTTAGCATGAAGGTTGTGTTGTGGTGGCTGGAATTACTGGAGAAACATTTGGGTTGACAGTCTGAGGCCCTGCTCATGTCTGTCTCCACTGACCCTGGGGAGAGCTGAAAACAATGGCAGTTCCCGGGGTGGCTGCCAGCCTCCTTCACAGATGTCCTTCGCTGGCCAAGAAATGTAATGCCAATGGGGCCGCTTTCTCCCCTTCCCTCCTACCTGACCCCACTGGAACGTCTGTGGGTGGTCTCGAGGTGGCTTTGGAGCACTCATGAATACTTGGTCTCTGGCTCACTTTGTAGGAGGGCAGGTGTGACAGCAGATGGCAGATCCCATAGCCTGTCAACAAGAAGACATATCCCCATCTCCAAACCTATATCCCAGACATGTCTCCCAGCTCTTTGCTTAAGGAAGTTGGTCTTAGGCATGAGATCCATGGGGATAGAAAGCTTTTTCTTTGTGAAGTTAGAAGCCCAAGGCCCTAGTCCAAGCATCAGTCTTTGGAGATGTGATGTTGTTACCTTGGAGACATGAGGAAACTTGTCTTTCAGTTGCATGGTATCATTGCAAGGTTCACCACTGTTTCACCAGGAAGTAGAAACTGTTTTTGACTTGCCGGAGACTCTAGGTGCTATAGCTAAAGGCACCGTAGATCCCTGAGCGCCCAGAAAGGATCAGCAGAAGGCCTACAGCCACAGAGCTCCTTAGCTAGGCAAATCAAGACTGGTCCCAAGTCCTGAGAGTCACTTCCTTATTTCCACCTTCAGATAAAAGAGGCTAGTCAGGGTGCAAGGTATGATTTTGCCCAAGGTCGTCCTAGATAGCCTGTTCCTAACTCTGTGACCTCTGCTTATGGGAGGCCACATAGCCTATGCCATGAACTTACCACATTCAGAGCCACAGATGACTCCCAGTACCAAGGTTCTAACAGCTTGGCCTATAGTCACCCAGCTCCAATGTGTCTGTCCCCTGTTAGGTGCCTGGAAGGGAAGAAATGCCAGGGCCCTTTAGACTGAGACAGGTGAAGCCAACTACTCTGAACCCAACTACTCTGGCATCCTCTCCACATTAGTTTTCTAGAAGTGCCAAATGGTACAAGAAACTGGGAAGGTCCACGCAAGAAGAGGGTACTCCCCTGAGGCTCTGAGTGCTGCAGTGGAAAGTGAAGGTCTTGGCAGAAGTGTTCCTTTCCAGAAGCGGAGGGGGCCTGCCATGCCTCTCTCCTGGTTTCTAGTGGCTGCTGATGGTATTTGTGGTTCCTGCCTGTAGACCCATGGCTCTGTTCCCATTGTCACATAGCCTTACTTTCCCTGTGCGTCCTGATCTGTATTGTTAGAGACACTGGTCATTGGATTTTTTTCACCCACTCTAATAAAAGATTGCTTTAATAAGAAAATACCCTTATTCCAAATGAGATCTTGTCCATAGCTGCCGTGGGCTATAACTTGGACTGATCTTTTGAGAGGAACACAGTTCCATCCACTATGCCAAAATGTCCTCGCCTCCCCGAACTTTACCCCGAGAGCTCAGCATGCACTTAGAAGGCACAGCCTCGAAGTGGAACACTGCTCAACCCATACACTGCATAAAAGAGGCCCTGAAAGTCTTGAGACCCCAGATGTGGAGTCTTTGGTGGGGGTGGGGCATGCTATGCCCTGTCGTCCCTGGTCATCCTGCCATCTCGTGGCTGTCACCTCTTTAGAAGTTAGTGTTCAGCTCCAGGGAATGCCACTTTTCAATTATCAGATTTTGCAGTTGTGAAGAAGAATTCTTGGAAAGAGCTTGAGTCTTCAAAAGCTGACTGATTAAAACTTCAGTAGGTCTGAAGAGTTTAGAGTATTGTAGGCCCAGAGCCTAATTACAGTGTCTCTTGGGCTATTTTTTAGCCCCGCTAAAGAGCCTTCCCTTGCCCACCTCAGTGTCAGACCTAACATCCTGATAAATAGAACTCTATTCTCTGCCAATCAAAGGACTCACTGTGCTCTCAGGGAACATCAGGGCCTACAGCTGAGACTTCTCCACTGTGTGGTAATAACCCACTTAATGTTGCCACCCATGGATTTGCAAAGTGTCTTGCTTTATGATTGTCTTTGTTCTGTTACTATAAACAAACAAATAAACAACAAACTTCATGAAACTGTTTCTGCATTGGAGCATGGTATTTGAGGGCACCGAAATCTGAGTTCCTAGGCCACGGCCACCTAAATTTGCTTGCAGAACACTTTGTCTGCATTTTCATTTCCACACACTCATGATCAATTCAGGTTCTAATAAGGCCAGTCCTCCGCCTGGCACTGTCTCTGCCATGTTGACCTTGGTAGGATACTCAGAAGGGGCTCTGTAAAGATGCCTTGGGACTGGTGTCTAGGGCCACCGGCCTCCCTCCAATGGAATGCCGTCTATGACGAATAGCCATGGCAGGGATGTATGAGTCCCAGGGAGGTAGAAGCTTCGATGCTGAAGGAGCACACATGGCTGCTGCTGACCCACTGTTTCCTGAGGCGGGAATCTTTCTTCTCCTCACTCATGTATCCTCTTGTCTCTTTTCAGGACTGCTCTTCAGCTGGACCTGTCCCCGCTGCCACCCCACGAGCTGCCGCGGCGGCTGGCGAACAGAGCGCGTCTCCCAAAGTCCAGCTGCCCCTCAACGTGTGAGCCATCCCTCATGTCTGCCTAAATTCCCCGCACACTGCCACTTCCACACATGGTTTCTATCTGGTTTCTAGCTTTTCTGTGTAATAGTTGTGGACATGCACTAATGCTGCCCAAAAGGAAAAGTGTGAAAACAAAACCCAGAAAAGTCTCTTAACACCACTGTCCCTAGGATGCTTAGGAGAAGTGAGGGGAAATGAATAGTATTTGACAGCACAGACACTCACTGGTCTGTCAGGAAAGGAGTCAGCCATTCTTGGAACAGGTCTCAGAAGTCCCTGAAATCTGGGGTGGCCTGAGGAAGGAAGGGTGTGGTGAGGTCAGCAGACATCCCCTCAGAAATATTGGCAACAGCTGGATACTGCCAGCTCAGAGGTGCCACCCCGAGGCAGGCCAGCTGCATGCCAACCCAAATATAACGGCATGAATCACTGCCAGGAAATGGGGTGGTTATCTTGTTGCAGAAATTTTCTCTGCGAAATTGCAGCATTTAGAGAATATGAGCAATTTTAAAACCCCCGTTTAAATAGTCGTCTCAAGAATTGGGTGGTTTCAGCATTTGGCGGTGAGCTCAGTGTCTCAAATGGATGCTTTAAGGGGGAGTGGACAGATTTGGCAGCCATAGGAATAGGGACAGAGTTCCATCAGCCCAGGTGACAATGGGACAGGCAGGATCTGTTTGGTGCAAAATGCAGTGCATTGGGGGGAAAGCTTCCTGGGCTAGCCTTAGCCACCTAGATACACTGCTGCCTCGCTCACGAGGCCTGACTCAGATTGCCTAACTCGACTTCAGAATGGATTCTTATCAAATGCTGAATGCCTTCTTTTAACCTTGCTAACCTCCATGATTGACCCACCTTAATAATTAAGAAGTCTGAAGTGTATCCACTTTTCTCTTGGCTTCCGAAGGAAACCAGACTAATAAGCTCTATCCCAGGTCGGTCTTCACTTTCAGCAGGACTACACTTCAGATACAGTTAGCCCTGCCCCATCTGTAAGTTCAACTGTCCTTAAATTCAACGGCTCATGGATAGAAAATAGTCATAAAGAAGTTCCAGAAACTTCCTCGAAGCAAAACTTGGATTTTTCGTGCCATGAGTATAAAGTGATACATAGATTTTTTTATTTAGTATTATGCCACTGAAAGATAAGTTAAGGACACAGTGGAGGGGCATACAGTATATGCAAGTGTTAAGCCGTTCTTTATTTGGGACGTGAGCATCTCTGGATTTAGATGCACTGGGCATCCTGGGATCCTGTGGATGCTGACCATGTATGCCCATGTTCCTGGTCTGCTCCTGTGGTTTCATTACAAGCCAGAGGCCAAGGAAAGTGAGTGAGAAGTCTGAAGTGAAGATCAGGATGCAGGGTACCACCCAGAGGAAGGGGACTCCTGTATATAGGACATGGATCTGGTGCAGTTCCCCAAATGAGAGTAAGGGGACAAGCTAGAGTGATGAGCCTAGGTACATTTTTTTTGTGTCCTCACAAAGTTTTGAAAAATCAAGGCATCCTATTCCTGGATATGAGGGCTCCCAAATCTTATGTGTCAGGCCATCTACCAGAAAAGGCGTCTATGTCGAATTGGGAGTCATCCAAAACACATTCTTGAGGCCTCAGGTGTGGACACTAAACACAAAGGGCTCTCTTCCTTCCTAGTCCCCCTCCACCACAGAGGCAGGCGAGGTCACTAGGACCTACAGCATGGCTTCACCCCTCTCCCCACCTCACCCTCAGGCCCTACTGCCACTGTTTATCTTGAGACACCCATCTGAGTAGCCAGACTCGGGGTAGGGGTGAGTCAGCAGGCAGCATGGTGATGGTGTGAGCAGCAGATGAATGCCAACCTTCTAAGGAGCCAGAGAAAACCGCAGAGTGCACATCTGTGGCTGTACACTGAGCAGCCAAGAGATGCTCAGACACCCCCATGCATGTGGAAACAACACAACACGTTCAACTTGGAAACCTGATGGTTAAAATTATATTTTTTCACGTTATTGAAACAGAAGGTGAGTTTACCGAGGAGGCGCGTGGCTTTTCCGCTGAGCCGTACTTCTTGGTACAATTCCTTAACTGACCGCCCTTCCTGTAACAGTAGCTGTAAGCCACGGTTGGAACAGGAGAATTTACAGTTATAAAAACAGCTACAGCAGCAGTGCCCCAAGTGTGTCCAGAATTTATGGCCCTGGACACTCCAGACAAAGGCCCAGAGGAAGCTAGTGTGGGGGTTAGTGATGAAATAGCTCCAAAAGACCCCATTGCGCTCACTTTTCCAAGGGAGACATGACTGTGCATCCATTTACTCCAGATAGGACAACCAAGAGACCAAAGGAACCACCTCACCCAAATCTGCATCAGTGGACAAAGGGTTTATTGGACTTATAGGAGCAGGAGGGAGGGTCACTTATAGGAGAGGGGTATGGGTCACTCCCCGGGCGGCCCCCCCCCCCCCCCGGGGCCCGGGCCCCCCCCCCCCCCCCCCCCCCCCGGCCAAAGAACCGCGGCATCAAAAAAAGTTTTGTCCCAGCAGGAATGGTGACCTCCCCAGAGCTGTTCGAGTGGGCTTTTCTTTCAGTTAACTTTCTATCTCTATATACTCTGGCATCTCCTCAGACAACATGGCCCTGATGCAGGAGTACAGCTCAGGGGCAAAGGAAGGCAGGGAGTGGCTGGAGCTTAGGTAAGGCCTGATGATCTTCTCACTCCCTCGTCCTTTAGGGGGCTGTCAGCAGACTGTGTTACAAAGGTTTGCAGCAGGGACCAGCTGCTATGGTTAAGAGGGCAGTGGCCGTGTTCTGCCTAGAGGACAGTATTTCACAGTAGTCTCTCATCCAGAGTCCTTGTGTGTCTTAAAAATCCAAGCCACGATGTTGACGAAGCCTGGCTTTCTAAGGCAGCCCATTGATTGGTGACAGGATGCTGCCTTTATAGAAAAGGTTCACATCGGGTTCCTAAGGGCTTGGCACACAAGACGTTTGCGCACACAGTCCACGAAGGGGTAGCTCCTCTGAAGAGACAGGCTCACCCACACACACACCTTCCCTCTCCTCCCCTGCTATTCTGTAATTCCCTCTAACTCTCGAACTTAAACACCTTTCACTTGTCCGGCCTGCTAGCCATTGATGCTAGGAATGTACGGACGTGTGGGTCTTGGAGGCCATGCCCAGGTCAGAGCCACGCCCAATTAAGGGTCCAGAAGTTGATGAGAACACACAAGAAGGAGATACCCCTAAATGCAAGGGAAGGAGATTCTTGCCTCCGTTTCTCCATGGATACCTGCAAGCCAGATGTGAGGAGCCAAGGAGGCAGAGAGAGCATAAGGATCAGTGTGTGGCTGAGCACGAGGAAGACAAGAGAACCGCTGAGGCATCCTGCAGGAGGAAGCATCTCAGTTAAGCAGTGCCACGGGCCATTGACTGGAGAGGACAGTGCAGCAGAGGCCTGGGATTCATAAACCAATCTGAGGTGATTCACCTGGGTGCAGGGTATCTGCCTCCTCCAGCACCAGCTTGCCAGCGCGCGCTGAGGGCAGTCCTAATTCCTGGCTCCTAGGACAGCGCCATCAATATAGAGGAGAGGACTTAGTCGGTGGGGTACAGTCACCACCTATCAGCAAAGCCAAATCTGCAAGTGGCTCCCCAGATGCCACCTGGGAGACCTCCAGGAATCCAGAAAAAGGACAGGAAGGAGGGAACTTGTCACTTAGGCCAGGAAAAGGAAGCCCAAGGGAACAGAGGCTAGTAGTCCTGGGTAACACTGGGCTTCTGAGTCAGTTGTTAACCTTGGTCACATGAGATGTGTTTTTGCATGGCAAGTGGGAGAGATTTGAAGGGAAGCACCCCTCACAACCCTAGCACCACCTGTGCTGATGGCCAAAGGCCACTAATCCACCCTAAGGCACAGTGTGAGCCCTATGTTCTGGGATACTGAGGATTCTGATGAAGCCATGTCCAACTCAGGAACCAGCTATCACAGACTCATGAAGCAGCCAGCTCTGCCCCCCCTACAGTGGGGTGCTGTTATAACAGCAGGACCTACTAACATCAGTCAGCTAAGGCTGGGTCAGTGGCTCTCAACCTGTGGGTCAAGAAGGTCCCATTCACAGGGGTTGCCTAAGAAAGCACGGATATTTACACTATATGATCCAACAGCAGCAGAATTACAGTTATGAAGTAACAACAAAAATAATGTTACTGTTAGGGGTCACCACATCATGAGGAACTCGATTAGGGGGTTACAGCATTAAGAAGGTTGAGAAGCACTGAGCTAGAGGAATGTAAGCCCTTGGGTACTGTTCTCCTGAAGTATCTTAGGGGCCAGTCTCCAGGTCAGCTTTGGCGATAGTGGGCAGCACCACACTGGCTCCTCCCTGCCTGCAGCCTTATTTTTAGCTAGCCAGGCTAACGTCTGCCCTCAGTAGAATGTACAGATCTGTGTGCGTGAGGTTGGTCACCTCTTCACATCTCAGTGCCAGAGCCCGCTCAGTCCTCCCAGAGGACTTATTTGGCTTTCAGGTGCCAACTCTCACTCAGCATCCTCACTGCCTCACTTTATGTAGAGGGAGAAGCCTGCACGGGTTTTTGTCCGTACCTGTGGCTCCTCCTCCTAAGGTATCCATCCTTTGAATACAGTAGTAGATAGGTGGGTGCACATCTCCCCAACCCGTACCTAGGGTGGCTTTAACAAGGAAAAGAGCAGAAGCAGGGCCCCTTGCAGGAGCAATGGGAGCAAATCTTTCATGTTGTGGTGGATCAGTATGAACAAGCTGCTGTCTGGAGGAGAAAGGATGTGAAATGGGAGAGCCTGGCTCACTCCATGATTAGAACGGAAGGGAGAGCTGTAGACAGCAGTGAGCTCTTTTGCTCGCTGAAGACACACACAGTGGCCAAGGTGAACATGTGCCAATGAGTTGGACGTGAGCGCACAGTGCCACACCTAGTCATCACAGCAGCCAGCCTGTCCAATCTGAGCTTGCCTTGGGATACCAGGCCCATGAGTCAGAGCTGACACTCTGCCTCTGACTATAGGCCTGGCTTCATGTGACTTTTTCCTTGGCCACCTGTTACAGGGCACCTTTTCTAACTGGCACAAAAGCCACACACGGGCTATGGGTAGTGGTGTGCCAGTCCCTCCTGGTGTTGTCTTTCTGGTGTCAGCCTTTGTTACATCTGCAGAAATGATCACTGGAACCTGGCGGTGGCCCAGCCCATCTGGGTGTGGGGGAGACTGCACTGAGCACTCGATGAAGGCCTATGTCAAGCTTCTAATGCCTTCTGAAGCAGGCAAAAAGTGAGCGCCAGGAAAGTGAGGACCGTGCCATCCACAGCACACCTGTGTATCTCTCTCTAGTTCCATGCCAGACTCTGGGCACAAGTGCATTTGAGGGACGTCCACTCACATAGACCAGGCAGGTAGCTGAGTGGTGTGGGTGTGAAGGACCAGTAAAAGGTGACACTACTATGGCTGTCGCTAGGAATCTGGAAGTGAGCAGTGCAGGGAGTGGGTTGCTTAGACTCCATGGGGTTGGTCCAGTCTGATGGAGATTGTTAGACCCATTCTCTGTGTACACATCATTTGTGTGTGTGTGTGTGTGTGTGTGTGTATGTGTGTTCTGTGGATGTTTTCTAGCTGATTCATAAAATAAACCAGAAGCTTGGTAACACACTCCCCCTACAGCCAGCATCCCGCTACCCAAGTGAGTGCCAAATATACAAACACCATGCACAGGAAGCCACACAGGAAGCTGCACGGCACGTCAATCTGCTTCTGTCACCCCTCTGAGGCACCCAGGGAGGAAAGAGGAGAAAGAAAAAAGATTTTTTTTTTTTACAATGACCTTTTTATGGTGAAGTTTTGTTCACCCAGCAGTGCTCACCTGTAGGCCAAATGTGGAAGACTAAGATTCTAAAGAGGGTCTCATCAAGCAAAGCAAATTTAAAAGAAAGATGGAAAGGCCAAGGGGCTGGAGAGAGGTCTCAGAGGCTAAGTAGGAACTGTTATTGCAGAGTAACGACATTTGTCTCCCACATTGAGTGGCTCATAACTGCCTGTAAGTCCAGCACCAGGGAACTCAGACACCACTGGTCTCTACCAACAGTGTGTGTGTGCGCCTCTCTCTCTCTCTCTCTCTCTCTCTCTCTCTCTCTCTCTCTCTCTCTTTCTCCCTCCTTCTCTCTCCCTCCCTGCCTCCTTCCCTCCCTCTCTCTGTCTTAAAAGGCATTTAAAAAATAAATCTTTGAAAAGAGTAAAAGGCCAAACATGTCAGTGCCCTGTTGCAATCTAAATGGCACTCCCTAGGTAGTGAGCCTTTTAGCCCTGCACTCAGAGCTGGCAAATGGCATCCCTGACTCCAGAGCTAGGCCTACCCCATGCTGTGCTCGCCCATGCTTGAGACTCCCTCAGCCAGCGTGTGGCCCCATCCTTGGGCCATGCTATGCTTCTAAGTCACAGACCTGCCCTTGACTCTGCACATGTGACAGCAGCGGCAGGTTCTCCGACCATTCCAGCCTCAGTGTGGAGCCTTAGGGCCCATGTGGCCCTTGTAGGAGTCTATGTGTCTAGCTCACAGCAGACACTGCGCCGCTGCCTTCTTCCTTACCCTGTCTCACCCATGGCACCATGATGAGACCATATTTCTATAGGACTGACACCCAATAAATAAGTTCTCAAATCAGAGACGGTGGCTGTGGTCTGAGAAGTGAGGCATGAGGGTCCTCAGGTGTCCTGGGAAGGGCATGTCTCTCCTGCTGGGCATCATGTCAGCACTGTCCCTATCTCTGGTCATGCAATACATACATTTCTTGGTGTCCTACTAAGAAGCAAGGTGCCCTATGTGCTGAGGCTTAATGCATCGTGACCTACAAAGCTATCTTTCTGAAAACCTAAATGATGTGTCTCTTGGCAGCGTCTGTACTGAAGTAAGCGAAGAGGTAGGCAGGCATTCCACTGGGTCTCTGTTCCATGGTGGTGCCTGCAGGCTCAGTGCCAGGTAGGCAAACAGGACAGCAGATGTGCAGCCATGTTCAGCTTTCAGTTTTCCATTTTCCTACCTCATTACCTCATTAAGGAGCCACACCTGTGTTGTAGGTAAACACGGAATGCTGAAAGAGGCCTTTTCAAATCTTGAAAGTCTTAAAATGACTTGAAGGCACTGGTAAACAATCCTCATTTTCAGTGTTTGTAGGAAAAGATGCAAACTCCCCTTTTATGCTGAAACATATGTGCAAAGTCCTTGTCCCATAAAATCATCGAGGGTTCCTAAAATACTGAGTTAAAGATAATCCTCAAAGGGAAGCAGCATTCAGCTATTCAACAGCTGTTCTTCCAAGGGCCCGAGAATGGCTGCCAGACCCTTCGGAGGCTGGTGGGCATTTTTCACAGCTGCTCACACTTTGCAATATGCAGTCAGTGACGTCTCAGGTATGATAAGAAGTGTTATCTGGGTACCATTCACCACGCTCAGATTTGGACAGCCACAAGGCTGCTGGGCCTTTGTCCCCTTGGAGCAGGTAAGTGACGGCATGCAGCCCCACCCTCATGCAGGAAACAGCGAGGGAGGCAGCAGCATGGAGTGGAGCTGGCCAGCCTTGTTCCCAGCTCAGCACTCACGTCTGCACAGGCTCGCCACACTTAGAGCGTAGACTCCATACCAGCACTCCTGTTGTTTTTACAAGTATCTGTTGGGAATGTACCAAATGCCTGGTTCTGAAGAGAAAGTACTGAACCATCGGTTAAAACTCTGTCTTATTGGAAGACCCGGTGTGGTGGGTAAAGGGATGAAGCTACAGGTAGACAGTGGGAAAACCGTCTTGAGGCAAGAGCTTATGCGATGTTTTCACTGAACTCCAGGGCCACTCACTGTGCCTCCCACCGCAAGATTTGCTTCTGCCCTTCCTCAAAGCACAGGTCCCCTCACGTGCACTCAGCCCGTTGTGAGGTGAGCATGACCTAATGTCAGCAGCAGCTGCATCCTGCTAGGAGAGTTCTCTGTGCCAAGAGAACACAGCTGCTCAGATTCCCTCAGACAGTATAAGAATTAGGCAAGAAGGCCAAGAGAAAAGTGAGGAAAAGAAAATCGAAACTCCGAGAGCCCTTCTTCAGGCAGTTGACCAGTCTGAGAGCCTCTGCGTATGGAATGACCTATGTGGAAAAGCATTTCCTGACACTCAAGCAAAACCTGCTGAGAGGCCTGTCTGAGGGACCTGGGGGAGTAGCCGTGTACTTTCTCAGAGATGTTTCATGTCCAGATAAGTGAGGCCATATGTGCACACAGCACAGGGCCCCCAGGAGTCTGTGCTCTCTGCAGGTGTAACCTACAGACAACTGCAGCCAGATATCTGGCCTGGCTGCATCCCTGGGCAGCCTGCAGATACTGTTCTTGCAGAGATCAGGTTATGGGGCCATAGTTCTCCTCTGTATACATGTGGTTGTAGGGTAGGGAAACCTCTGGCTCCTCCTCAGGTCCTCCCACGAATTCCAGTGTTCTGTTTCTGCTTCCACTTCCTGTGAAGGCCCTTCCCAGAATCAGGAGGGTGCTGGAGGAATTCTGGGGCTCTAGAGTCCCAGATGCTGTATAGATAACGTAGAGGAGTTTCCAGGAACCTGCAGCACCCGAACAGCATCAGTGGTGCCCCCGAGGCCATATCTTGGTACACGATTCTTGAGATACGGCTCATCTGTTCTCTTCTACAGAACCGAGGCCCCCATCTGCTTTCACATCTGGGTCTTTTAATCAAATATCTGATGTGCAGGCTCCTCTAACCGTCAACTGTCCCCTTGAGTCCAGAAAGAGGGGAGCCCTCTGCTCACTAGTACTGCAAGGGAGAGATCCACATGTCCTCAGTATGTGGCAAAGAGGCCTGAAGTCTCTTCAGCCTTCTCTGCAAATGAGGCTTTACAAGAAAAAGACGACATGAAATAATTAGTGCAGATACTGCTCCAGGGAAGCCACGATTTCTGGAAGGAGGCTTGGAGGCCTCTCTTCCAGCTCAGACTGCCTGGAAAACCAGGCCCAGGTAGATTGGAACAAACCAGACCCAGCTAGTTTTACTCAGCTATCCCTGAGATTCCTCCTGCTCAGATACCAGACTGCGAAAAGCAGAGAGAAAGAGAGAGAGAGAGAAAAAACACAAAAACCAAAAAAAACCAAACCAACCAAACAAAAAAAAGCCCTGTGACATCCAGAGAGCAGGCCCAGGCTATAGATGTGAGGAGGCACCGCTCTTCCCTTCTCTGACACAAAGTAAAAAACCCCTCACTCCACCTACATATCACCTGGCCATTCGGTGGGCCAGGGTAGTGTTGTGCCCTCCCACGGACCCACAAGCACTAGGCATGCTCCTGTTTTTTCCTCCACCTCATGTATCTGTGGTACGATTGAGTCAGGTGATGAACTCTGTGAACTGCACCACCCTGCAGATACCAGCTACTCTTTAGGCAGGGTTCATCTATACGTGTGCCCTGTGTGCCCGGTCATCCATCATATCCCTCAGAGGTGTCTGCTGACCCTTGTCCTCGTCCTCTGTTCACAGGTACCTGGCGCTCTATGCGTACAAGCCCCAGAAGAGTGATGAGCTGGAGCTGCGCAAGGGGGAAATGTACCGCGTGCTGGAGAAGTGCCAGGACGGCTGGTTCAAGGGGGCATCGCTAAAGACCGGGGTCTCGGGGGTGTTCCCCGGGAACTACGTGACGCCCGTCTCCAGGTGAGGGCCTGGCAACCTGATCAAGAAGGGAGTAAGCCCTGCACTCCCCTGAGGCTGTAGAAATCCTGGAGGCCATGCTGTAGGCTGGTCCCTGGCTACTGAGGCCCTAGGCTGTGGGGACATCTGAGTTCCTCTGAGGAGTGGGTCCTCTGCCAGCTTTGGTTTGCTAGGCTTTCTTACTGGCTGCCTGGAAGACAGAATGTGGCAGCAGGTGCTGCAATGTGGGCAATTGAATGGGGTGAGAATGTCATCAGAGAGCGAGATTTTCAGGATATGTGCTTGCAGACAAGGCCAGTGTATATGCATGTATATGCAATGTGTGTGGGATGTTATCATGTATGCATGCATATAAAGGTGCGCGCGCGCGTGTGTGTGTGTGTTGTGCACATGTACACACATGCATGCAATACGTATGGAGCAGGTGCATGCTTACAGTATACTTATGCTGTAGAGCATGAAAATGTATGCTCCCTGCATTGTCATGTGCATATATGTAGAGCTTGATATGTATATAGTATGTGCATGGTATGTGTAGTGTGTGTGCATAGTATAGGTATAATGTACATGTGTGTATATGCAGTGCAGGCATAACATTTATGTGTGCATTTGTACCACATGAGCATAACATGTGTACATGTGTATGATATATATATAGTAGTATATGTAGTATAAACACAGCATGCATGTATATGTATATATGTACATGTAAAACACACACAACCTTACAAAGAAAAGTGACACATGCCTTAAAGTAATGACTGTTAATGACTTATAAGTAATTTTTAAAATCCTCTTACTGTAATTTCTAGCAATTTTACAAATCTCAATTACATAATTTTATAAAATAAGAAAAGCAATGTTAAAAATTCACTGAAGAGAGAGCCCAGGGTTGTTGGAATTTTCCATTGTGCTATGGGGTCCACCACTTGGCGGTTGGGGTGCCACTCAGAGCATCCACCTTAAAGCAGCCAGGGTCAACATCAGCAGACATGTGAATAAATAGTTTAGAAGACACTGAAGAAAATGGTAAATCGCTCCTCTGCCTGTCTCAGTTGCCATACCGATGCCCACCTGTCCAAGTGGCTTCAGAAAGTGCCTGGAGGGCACATGTATTATTGGTAGTGCAGCTTCATTCTGCAGCCAGGGCATCACGGAGGATTCTCAGAGGCCTGGGGAGAAGGGCCGTCCTGAGGTCTTGGAAGAAGGGGGTTATAGAGACAAGGAACATGTGTGGTGACAGATGCTTCGCTCAGGCAATTGTCAGCAGGAAGGAGCATGAGGAACAGCTTTGGGGCCTTCAGGAAACTCCTGTACCCTAAATCATACTCCCTGGACAGGGGGATGGCTGCTTAGGGTATTCGCTCCCAACAAGCCTCTTGGGTTCTCTTTATTAGCATGGAGCAACTTGACCAGTGTTTCTTATGTGTTCCTACTGAATACAGGCAAAGTCCCCTGTGGTTTAGCCATTTGTGGTTTTGCATGCTGGGCTCGTTGCATGCCATTTATATATATATTAGGAGTTCAATAAATGCAAGATAAATACATCAATAAAGCCTGGTAGTTCTCACCTTGAACTCCACTGCCTTCAACTGGGTGCTTTGTTTTGCTTTTGTTTGTTTGTTTTATTAAGAAACAGCTCAGAGACACAGGTAACAAAAAAGCAGACATTCCTGGCAGGTCTAACTCTGGTGACTGAAGAGCTGGGAAGTCACTGATCCCCTCGAGATGGAATTGCCAGGAGCCCCCACACTCAGTATCTCAGAGGCCTGGGCTTCTCAAGCCCTGCCCAAGACTGACACCATCTCTTACCCTCACAGCAACTGTGGACAACTGCCGAAACCACAGGACAAGTGTCAGAGTGACAGCAGAATTCCTGGCCTCTATGTGTAGACCCAAAGCCACCGGAGTACACTACACTCAGAGGCACACACTCGCAGAGGGTCATGGTGTTGCTGCCTGTGCCCTTATTCAGTGGCTGGAAGAAACTAGATAGAGGCATGTTGGGGAGGAGCCAGCATCATGCCCCACCATGCTCCAGAAATATCGGTCTTACGAGACATGACAGAGTCTGATATTCTGCTATTCTTCCTAGTAATGTTTAGAAGCACATCACTCTTAGTTAGAAAAAAACAAGCACAACAGAGGCTTTCCTGATGCTCAGGTTGACCTTAGGGCATTCTTTAACTAAAGTGTTGTCTTGATGTTGTAGGTCTTCCGTGGACCACTCGGCCTTCATCTCTCAGAGCCTGTAGGTCAGAGCTGGTTTTTGCCATGGTGCATGTTCTGGTTTTACCTGAGCCCACTCACTGGCTTCATTCTGCCTGTTTTCACAGGGTTCCTGGAGGAGGGGCTGGGTCACCCTGGAATACTGTGCTTGGAGGGTCTCCACTGGCCAAGGGGATGGCCACCATTATGCACCCCGGAGGTGGGAGTCTGAGCAGCCCAGCCACTGCCAACAGGCCTGTTCCGCCTCCCAGCACACTGCAGGACCATGTGCATCACACAGCCACCTCCCTACCAGCAAGCAGCTGCCTTCGGCACCCAGCTCAACCAACAGCCAGCCAAGCCGGGGCCACCACCATTCCAACAGGTATGGATGCAAACTTCCAGGGATTCTCCCTGACAGCAATCAACTAGGGGTCTCCTGGCATGCAGGTCATGGGGTCTGTTTGGGACTAGGTCTCTCAAGCCAGAATGTGGGGAGAGTCAGGACAGCTTCCCATAACCTGAAGTCTTATGATCTCCAGCATATGTGCCTGCCTTCTGGTACCCCATACTGGCAGTTGAAGGGGCAGGGAGAATATACAGACACTTGCACAGTGTCTTATGGCATACAAGAAGACTCCATGGGGCAGCAAGATTGGCACAGCATCTCCCAACACCTTTCCTGGTGATGTAACTATAAGATGCCCATGGATGGCATCACTGCTGGGGGTGTTAGCATGACCTGGAAGGTAGGAATCTCCCAGGAGAGGTAGGATGAGTACCAGCCAGAGAAGCTCCTTTCTGAAGCAGATTGAGAGCAGCATCACCACCTCCCATGGGCTGATGAAACATGATGACAAGCCCGTCTGCTCTAGGCGGGTATGAGAGGAAAAGGAAAAGACCTTAAAGACAGAAAGAAAAGAACGGCTCCACTGGTAAGAACTGCTTGAACGGCAAGAGTCCCTTGGGAGTCCACACCAACATAGCCCAGCAGAGCTGGTGACATTGCCCTTCCCCGATGAAAATCACCCAAAGTGACAGCGTGTGACCCAACATTTCTCAATCCTCCTTTCCCGACTAGCCAAGAAGCTGTCTTTTCTCAAATACAGATGAGGGAGAAAGCATGAACTCTTCCGAGCTAAGATACAGCATCTTTATATGAGCTGGCAAGACCATGGCCCCTCAGAGGGGCTCCAGAAAGCAGCGTCCTGCATGTAAGAGCTACTGCTCTATGCTTGTATTTTCTCCAGTCACAACTGATGAGAATGTATGTATGTGTGTCGGAGGAGGAGTGGCTGTGTCAAAACTCAGGGTCTGTTCACCCACCCATAGGACTTGAAAGGCAGAAAGATATTCTGCCTTCACACTCGTGTAATAAGTGGAGGCTTGCATGAGGCAAGAAGGGTTGGTGACCCCTTGTAGTCTGGAGTCGATGTGGGTCTGAGAGCATTGCAGTCAGCTCTTGGGTTCTCACTCACTGACTGACAGATTCACAAACTGTCCCTTGTGAAATCGGTACAGTCTTGCTGGGAGGGCCGAGGGTACTGTGGAGGTAAGGTCAAGGTGGGATGTATGGGAAAGGCTGGGGCAGGGGACACTCCTGAGGAGGAGCTACTGCCAGGATGAAGAGCCAAGTAATTCAAACAGTGGAAGGAGAAAAGACATGTTGGAGGTGTAAGGCGAGGAGTGATCAGAGGAGATGTGGGAGATAGTGTCTTCACGCACCCGCCTGCAAGAACCATTTTCTTGCCTTTCCTGTGGTTGCAGAAGCCCACGGCAAACAGGCAATGCAAGCATAGTGTAATGAGGTGGGCGGGGAGATGTATAAAGAGCCACGTTTGCATGGTCTACTGTAGTAGTTGTAATAACTGTTGTATTTCATTACCAGTTACTAGTGTTGATCTCACCATGTGCCTACTGCGTAAGTTAAAGGGTGTTCATGGGACAGGCCTCTTCTGACAGAAGACAGGTGTGCAGGAAAAGCACCCAACAGCCTGGCTGAAGGCAGATGCCTGCACAGCAGACAGACATGCACTCAAATGCAGATGCCGCCGACATCACTAAAGCCTCAGCCTCTCCCTCTGTAAAATGGGAAGCTAGGATGTGCTTACTGCCTGAGATGGCCACGTGTGGAGGCTGGTCATGCACTCCACAGCCCCTAGCTATTCTGTAGAGGATAGGAATAGCTAACACATGGAAAAGGAAAATGCAGCAGGAATCACTGCTGACGCTTCTGAAAAATGTGAAATTTGAGGGCTGTGCAGTGGTATTCTATGGCTCTGTACCCTGAGGAGCTTTAAAGCAGGGGCATAACATCCTACCACAGGCCACCTCAATGCAAGGAAGAGATGTAGTATACAGCCTGTGCCTGAAACAGGAGCCAGCTAGAGAGGGCGAGCAGCCTCGAGGGGTCTGACCCTGCAGCATGGGCGGAATGCAATGAGCAACTCACAAGACAGGAATTCCAGGGATGGACTTGGGGACCCGGAGAAACAAAGTCCAGAGTCCAGGTTCTGAAACTGGTTACCTTGGGTGTATGACAATATCCTGTCCAGCCCAGAGGAAGTGACTTATGGGGAGATGGTAAGCCAGGTTCAGATGCTATGGCTCTGAGAGATGCAGTGGGTATGGTGAACCCCAGGTAGGCCAGCTGTCTCGAAGCTATACTCTGCTGTGGGCATAATAGCCTGGCTTAAGCATATCTCTGTCCCTTTCACTCACTCCCTTTGTTTCCTCTATCGCTTTCTATCTCATAAACACACCTCACACACAGAAGAAGGCAGCTTCACGGGCCAAGGCTTCTCTGTTAGCGGGGAAGAGGCACTCGACCCAGGTCTGGGAATACATGAACCTATATATGTTTCCCTTGGGAAACATGTAGAATGCCCTTGGGAGTGAAAGAAATGACTGAAATGTCCAAGGACAACAGGACAGAACTTTCGTGTACCATCTGTGGTGCCTGGTGTCATCTATGGGTGCAGAGTGGCCCCTGGTGACCTATGTCTAACACCATCCGTGAGCGGAGGGTAGACTCAGATGCCTGGTACCCAACATCATCAGTGAGTTCAGAGTAAAGTTCTTGTGGATTTTATGGTAGTGTCCGCATCTAAAAGAAGCAGAGCTGGCACCAAGCAGTGTTTTCTAGGTACCACCCTGTCAGAGTGGTGCGCCTAAGCACAACTCTAGTAAGGCAGAGACTCCTATAACTACCCACGGGTCTTTACCTATTTTTTAAAACATTAAACCTACAGCTTATATTAGCCAAAATCCCAGCCAACGTTTTGCAGCCTTAGCCTATGGCAGCCTGGAAGTATTGCTGTCTACATGGCAAGTGCCCTGCAGCCGTCTCTCCTCCTCCCAGACCCCTTCGTCCCATCTCTAACCCTCCAACCAGCCACACTTACACTAGTGGATTAGGTGTTAGACTGCTGTCCCTCAGGACCCTCAAGTTAGAGATACAGCTGTTGTGTCTGGCTAATCACTTCCAGCTGAGTTTCCAGACGGGGCTGGCAGCATTCCAAGATGTTGAACTCGAAAATGCTGAACTAGAGGGTATACCATTCTTCTGGTGACAAACGTCCCGTCACCCATTCAGCCCAGCCAGCATGCCATGCAAATACGTCTAAGCTGAGCACCCCGTTGGCACAGCAGTCTTGGGTTATCTGCACCATAATGGCCTCTCCACACCAAGCCTCACTAGAAGCTTTTCCAATTCAAAAAGAAAATGAAGCCCTGCCAGTCGTTACTCCGGCATGCAGTGACAAGCAGCATCAAAAGAAATTGGTTTGGCTCGGAAGCAGCACAACACTGTGCACGGTCCATCGCCATAGCAACTACGGTGGTGTGACAAGCATTCTCCTCTATCAGTTTAATTTTACATGTGAGGAGAGAGAGGCATGGGATGGCTAAGTGGCCCCCCCCAGTGCTCTAACCTCATGCTTGTCCCCATGCCATTGTGCTGTTGTCATGGCCAGGTTAAAGAATGGCTCCTACCAAGGCATATCAGTATATTAAATGCCGCTAGGTTCCCACAGCATTTTCCACTTCACTCTGCATTTGGAGAGAAAAACACTGTTGACAGTGCAAGTAATGGATTGTTCACTGCAGTAATTGCCCATTTCAGCAGCTCCTAGGCCTGAGTTGGGAGGCGTTTCAACAGTGTTCTCATCTGGAGCCCAAGGCGGGCAGTTTGACAAAGGCTTAATTGCATTGATCATAGCATTTGATATGATTTGTTCTACTTAAGGTACCTCTCTTTTGCAAAGGCAGGGCATCCCCCTGTATAGTGTCCATGATCTTCATGTACTCGTGTTAGCACTTCGCCGGGGTTAGAGCCCCATACAGACATCTGTTCATAAAAGCAAATCACAGAAGGCAAACAAACAAAAATCAGCACCCAGGGAAGAGCTAAGTGCAGACTCGGGGGCAGAACATGCGTTCCTGCAGTAGTCTGAAAGTGCTGTGATGGAGGCATGGCTGAGATGCTAAGGAAACTCGAAGAGAGACAATTCATTCATTCAAATCCTGAGGGGGGTGGGAAAAGTACTGGTAAAGTCTCCCATAGGCCGCAACCCCTGAGCCTTTCAAAGGCAGGTAGGCAGACCAGGTAGAGGCATTCAGGCAGGGCAAAGGCACGGCCATGAAAAAGAAAACAGCCCCTCTTCCGGGTAACTCAATGGAGTTTGTTGTGGGGCTGTGGCATGGGAAGAGCAGGCCAGTACGCACGGAGTAGCTTCTCTGTAGAGAAAGATGCTGAAGCTGAAGGATTGGGGGCACTCAGCATGCAAGAGCAGGTGGAAAGGGGTGTCTAGACAGAAGGCATGTAGAGGACCCCGAAGCAGGCAGAAACCTGGGGCGTGAACCCGAAGGTGAGAGAGGCTTGTATGGACAAACCAAGAAAAGCTGTGGCAGGCAGGGAGGTGAGCAGGCACACGTCATGAGGGTGGTTTTAGGTGGCGTCAGGAGTTCAGGGTTTTGTCTGACAGGGGAGGACAGAAAAGGGTTTCAGATAGCAGATAAAAAACAGACATATTCAGCTGAAGTAACAGGGATTGGGTTTACCCTGCCACTCAGAGCTGGCTACTAAAAAAATATCAGACAAATATATATGGCAGCAGCTTTTGAGACAGAAGACATCAGACAACCAAGGACAGTGGTCCATGAGGAGAGTGACAGTGACACAGAAGGCATGGCAACAGTGACTGGAGTCACAGAGAAGGGGAGAAGAGAAGAGGGAGAGGGAGGGAGAGGGAGGGAGAGAGAGGGAAAGAGAGGGAGAGAAAGTGAGCTACACAGAGAAAGCCCTGTCTGCTACTGGAAAGTAATCACCATGTACATCTGAACACATTACCCAATGCCAAGAAAAGCAAGGAAGAGAGCATTGGCACTAACAGTGCCCAAAATATGCATGTACCAGAAATAGTGCCTGCTTTCCCAGCCAGGCCCAGGAATAATAACCCTCCACACATTTGCAAGATGAATGGACGTGGCCTTTCTGGGAACTGAGCATAGCTCCTGTTCTAAGATATAGGAGAAGCAAAGACCAAAAGGCTCAGACCGCTTCTGGTTCATTTAAACACACAAGACAAAACTCAAGGGTATCTATTGGTATAAAGAAGTACCTAGCCCTTAAAAAAAAACATGGAAATCAACATGTTGGCTATGCAAGGGGGAAAAAAACCTAGCTGTATAAACAGGCCAGAGGATATGGCCCACAACTAGCCAATTGGAAATCAACAGGCTTTTGAAGACATTGAAATGGAGCTACATTCTAGACATTCATAAAGTTGAGACTGGAAGATGTTGAAAAGAATAAAACGTCTAGAACAAAAACAGTGCAGCGGAATTAGTGCTGAACAAAAAATATTAATGAATTGAAGATGTTGCTATAGAAACTACAAAAAATGAAACAGATGAAAGGATTTTTTTAAAAAAGCTAGTCCAGGCACTCTGGAAATGTGTATGAAGAATTCTCAACGACCTAAAAGTAAAATTTCCTTATGACCCAGCTATACCACTCCTTGGCATATGCCTGAAGGACTTACCGCCTGGAAACCCAAAAGGTGAAGAGGGGAGCTCTAGGAGGAGTTGAGCAGGACACAGATGCCGTGAAAGGGAAATGGGAAAAACAATAGTGGGCGTGCTAACTGGAAGGGAAGAGGAATAAATTGCAAATTTCCAGGACCAGGTATGGAGAACCTCCTTTTAAGTCACTGGTCAGAAAGATCTCCCTTAGAGTTGTTGGTCAGAAGAATTTAAGAAACTCCTAAAACTGTGGTTGCCTCACAGAACCTAAAGGTAAGGCCCTGTTTTTAAAGACACCACATATGTCAGACACAGGACTCAGGGGTCCGACCTCGAGCTGACTGGACGCCTCATCCATGAGGACTAGCTCTGAGTATGAAAAGGTGCTGTGCAAGCTGCCAAGAGAGAAGCCCACTCAGTAGTCCTTCCTAGTCAGAAATCCCGTGAGCCGTCATGACGACAAGATGCCCCCAGGGATGCACTAGTGGCAATTATAGCTTGGGAGTAACCAACAGCCACCTCACTAGACTTAGGGCCTGTTGAGTAGGAGGAACCCCATGCTTGTTACTCTAACCCTAGCCAGCAGTTAATGATGTCATGGGTCTTAGAGGAGAACGTACTATCAACACTTTCCTAAAGCCACATGACTTCTTATTCAATCTAAGTACTTATCTTTATACCCATATGGAAGTGTAGCTCTCGCCGACAGTCAGAGAAGCTTCCACTTACAGCAGATGGAGACCATTCCCGATATCTACAACTGGTCAAAATTGAGTAAGTGGCTGTGGGGTGCCTAACCCCAATTATTATGTAAATCTAAAACACAGCTCCTACACCTAAGACTCAGGGAACATTGTTGAAGAGAGGGTGGAAAGATTCCACTACCCAGAGGACCAGGCTCTCTGCTGCTGGAGCCTGTGTCTATGGCAGGGAGGCTGAAGCTATTTAAATCTCAGCAATATGACTGCCCAAACAGATATGAACAATGACTGTTTGTTTGCACAGACTGGCAAGGCCCCAGCCCTGGATGAAGAGCTATAGGCTAGTGCTGGTTCCTGAGAGAGGGATCTTCAGGGCTAAGGACCCCGAGGAATTATCTGATCCTGTTTAGTCAACTACCAAATAGTCTCAGCTCTGTGTGTGTGTTTGTGTGTGTGTGCGCGTGCATACACATGTGTCTGTGTAGAATAATTAAGGAAGAAGTAGTGATAAATTCAAGGGTGGACATGAGTTGGAAGAGGAATAGGGAGGGGTGAAAATGATATAGTGCTCATCCATAAAATTCTCAAAAAAACTCATAAAATAAAAATTAACAGTGTCAATGAACAATGGAACCACCTTAAATGACCCAATATATGTATAATTTGAACTCTCAAAGTAAAGGACAAGCAAGCAGGCTAGAAATATAATTTGAAGAAATAATGACCCAACTTGCTCTAAATTTGATGAAAATTATAGTCATACCTTAAATCACTTGGTGGACTCTAAAACAGAAGAAACATATTTTTTAAAAGAAACTACAGCAAGGCAAATCATAATCAAGTTGTTCAAAATGAATGATAAATGAAATCTTAAAAGTACCTCAAGGAATAATATGTTAGTAGCAATAAAGATAAGGATGCTGTAGATATCATGTCAAGAAACTAAGTGAGAAGACAGTGTAAACCTGAAAGAAATGTGTTTGTCAATCTTGGTTTCTATATCCAGCAAAAAAATTACCTTTTTTAAAAAGATGAAAAGAATCATTCAGATACAGTGAAACTTACATATATTATCAGAAATAGATCCATACTAAGAATTGTTCAAAATTTGTTTAAGAGAAGTTGAAAGTATGGAGATCCACATCGCACAGTAATGAAAAGCACTAAAAATGGTAATTGTGTAAATTCATGTATAAGGATTTTCCTATCACTTAAATATCTGTACAATACAGCTGACAGTTTAAACACAATCAAAACCATACAGCTCTGGGACTTAAACTTACATGAAATTAAAATCTATCATAGTAAAAAGACACACGTCAGGGAGAGCATGGCAGCTGCTGTGTCCTGCTGCAGGCCTGTCTGTTGTCTCGAAGCACTGTGCAGCGCCAGGAAAGAGGTCGTGACGTCATAAGGATGCAAGCAGCCATTCCTCATGGAGACAGAGCAGTACAGTAACGGAGACAGCCCGTATTGTAGATGGTCTAAATAGACCCACAGAGACCTGGGATTGCAAACTCAGATTTTTATTAAAAGCAAGCAAACAAAAACAGTACCAGCAATTCCAATGAACAAGAGACACGCTTTACTAGTGTAAAGTCACAGTGAGGGCTAAAGGAAGAGGACAGGCTCTACGTGTCCATGCCACTCGCAGCACGGACACTGCGTAACTGCAACTGTGCTGTAGTTTCTCCTGGATGACACAGTGTGTGCGCAGAGGCACATGCGTGTAGATACCTACCTCATGTAGACGGCAGTCTCACCATGACTGCATCCGTAATCCCTATTTTTATAAAAGAGAAAACGAGGTTCAGAAAAGTGTTTGGCGACTGGCCTCAGTTGCCAGAGGTGAGACTCAAATCCCTCTGTCCCTCATGGCTCCATCTGCCTGTCACCTCTATTTGATAATGGAGACAAAAGTGTGATATCACCTCATTTGAACCCTGAGGAAGATGCCTACCAGGCAGCTCCAATACTTGGCTATGCTTCACATTTCAGAATAGCCGGGAGGGGACCAAAGGCATTGATTTGGAAGTTATAAGTTAATTATAGTTAGTGGGACAATGTGCAAATATAGATTCTGCCAGTAATGAGGCTGAAATATACCATGCTAATATTAATATTAATCAAAAGGAAATTGATCTACTAATGTCAGACAGAGAATTTATAACCACAAATCATTAGGGATAATGACAACTACATAATAGCAAAGACTGAGCCCGTTAAAGTAGCATGACAATTCTAAGTCTTGATGCACCCAACCCGACTTCACATGCACATAAACAACAAGAGATAAGGCTCTGAGAGAAACAGAGAGATCCACAAAGGTCTCTCTCAAAATGTTTTCAGCTACTGGTAAAAGTCATTAGTACAACCATAACCACTTGATTTGACTGGCATTTAGGAGATGTCCTAGCCATCAACATCAAAATACACATTATCTTCAAGTGCACACATAACATTCTCATGTTAACCAATCATCTGTGCCATAACATGTAAATCTTAGTATGTGAACAGGGAATTGGATCACACAGACTACATTCCCAACCATAGTGCAGTTGAATTGGAAACCAGTAGCACGAATAATTGTATGAAAACGTAATGATATAGTTCAAAATGATCAGTGGATCAGAGAAGAAATAAAGATTAGAAAATGAAATTTTGAGATGAATAAGTAAGAACACAACGTATCAAACTTTGTAGGATGCAGCCAGTGCAATCTTTGAGAGGAAATTAACAGCACGGAACATCTATGGTAGAAAACGAAGAAGCTTATCAGGTTAATGCCCTCTGGGCTAAGTGGAGTGGTGATGGACCACAGAGAGTGGACAGAAATCAGTGGAGTGGAGCAGAGAGGTGGCGGTAAAATTGGCTAAGCTAAAAGGGGGTCATTTGAGAAGTTAATAATCAAATCAGTAAACCTCTAGCCACCTGAGCTAAGTAAAAAGGGAGAAATATGAAAGTCAACATCACCAGAAACAACAAAAGTGGCATCATTTTAGAGTCCACCGTATAATAAGAAATTATTGTAAAATCTTCAGGTTGAATAAGTTCAAACAGATGAGATGGACATTTTCAAACAGTCCTTTAGACCTAATTCATCTGCAGTATTAAACAAGAAATAACTTGAATAAGCCTTTCTATATATTAAAAAAACCTGAGTTTCTAGTTTAAGAACACCTACAAAGAAAGTTCTAAGGATACGTGATTTCACTGGTAAACTATATAAAACAATCAAGGAAGAAAGTATAACACTTAAATTTAAATACAGAGCAATGGGGCAGTAATAAAACAATTTTCTGGACTTTCCTAGAAAGTTGAAAACCAAGAAAATGCTTCGTATCCTTTTCCATAAAGCAAGCATTACTTTAATAATAAAAAAAAATATGAGACAATACAAATCACAGACCATATTGAATTTGGCAACAAATGAGAAGGGAAGTCCCCACTCAGGGTTATCCCAGGAGTGCACGGCAGGATCAACAAGAAACAAGTTATGTACGCCACCCGGTTAATGAACAAATTAATGTGACTGTCTCAAAACAAAACAGTATTTGCCAGAACCCAACCTCTACTCCTTATTTAAGAAGCTTTAGAGAATGAGGGATCGTGGTAAAGTTGTTTGGTGAAAGCTCTCTATGAGAAAAGCAGGCTTCCCTACCTCCCTTAAGGAGAGAACGTTTCAATTTGCAAGAAATTGCTATATAAAGAGCAGCCCCAGAAGTAACGAGAAGACCCAGGGAGGGCAGGAGACAGCAGACGGAGGTGGATGACCCCTCTGAGATGTGAAAGCACAGCCAAGTGATGGTGGCACACACCTTTAATCCCCTCACTCTCGAGGCAGAGGCAGGTGGATCCAGGCCAGCCTGGTCTACAGAGAGTTTCTGGACAGCTAGGGATACACAGAGAAACCCTGTCTCTAAAAACAAAACAGTAACAACAACAAAACAAAAATTTCAAATCACAGGAGGGAAACACAACAAAAAGTAAACAATAAATTGGAGAAATCAGACATAGACATGGGGCGGGGCAGGGAAAGAAAGTCCTCCAAAGCCAGGCGCGCGCGCGCGCACGCGCACACACACACACACACACACACACACACACACACACACACACACGTGTGCGCATGCACATAGAAGAAAGAAAAGGCAGGAGCTGGGGGTGGGCAGTAGGGATGAAATGTCTATGAATCAGAAATAGCCAGATAGGAAAGACATCCCATTTTTAATTTGGGGAAAGAAATCTATGTATTTGTACAAAGGGATATACCAAGATAACAGGGCAGAGATGAACAGGCTGACAGTCGCATCAGCCAGAGGGTGGATGGGATGCTCACACTGCTCACAGTGGGACTTCTAGACAGAAAAAAAGAGCAACTGGAGACAGAAGCATCAAAAGCAATCACAGAGACTACTCCAGAGCAAGATGAGTTCCAGGGTGACTCCAGGTACTGGGGACAGATCAGGGAGCTGAGTGGGGACAACCAGTGTTGGTGAGGAGACCGTGGCATCACTAGTTGCAAAGTGGAGGCCAAGAGACCAGAAGGCAGGAGAAATGGTCCAGGGCCTGTGTGTTCCCCCATAAGCCTTTACTGCTGGCTTCACTCTTCAGAGGCTGTGTAGCTGCTTTGCAATGCTAACAGGCTCGTTGGTGAGGCGGACGCTAGAAGCCTGTGCAATAAACCACAGTCTGTATCACTGGACATTTTTTTTTCTTCTCTGGTGATTTATTTCTATGAAATCTTCAGTGATGCTTCAGCTGGGAGTTCTCTCTTCTCAAGTAGTCACTTATTCATTAAAAAAACTGTATTAAGTATCTTCTATATGCCTGGTACCATTCCAGGGATGTGGAATGCATTCTATTAGGGAATCAAACAGCCATTGTCCCCAGCCTCCTAGAGCTGAGCTAACAGTGGAGTGAAGGGGAGGGAGGGAGGGACGGAGGGAGGGAGGGAGGGAGGGAGGGAGGGAGGGAGGGAGGGAGGGAGGAGGGAGGGAGGGAACGGAGAGAGGGAAGAACAACTGGCATATGATAAATGAATGAATTATATAGACGAATCAGCAGTGCTTAGTACCTTAGGAGAAGACAATTCAGAATTTCAGATGGTGGTCACACTGTGCACCTTCATTGACTGGATGTACCTTTCTAGAAGGCAGAGCCCAAGCTGCATGAGAAGCCCTGGGCAGCCCTAGAGACCATTTCTGAGGCTCCAGGGCACTGGCTTTTGGCTGGCTGCTGTCACTTCCTCCCAAGGGCTGGGGTAAAGGAGAGTTCACACAGTGGGCAATGCACGGGAGCCCACAGTCCCGGTGAGGAGTCACAGGGTTATGACTAGCCTCAGTGGTTTCATTGATCTGCGTAATTGCTTGACCTTCTCCTCAAGATGTGGGGGCATGTTGTCTTCGATGTTCAGATACCAGGTTCCAAACCTTTCTAAAACCTCAAATCATTTCTTTAAAGAAACTCATACCTCAAGCCTTTTTTCTGTATTGCTTGGTATATACAAGATTACCTGTAGCATTAAGACACCATGGCATAAGTGGGTCGAACAGATTTCAGAGGAAGGGCCAACTCATAGCCAAAGGCCTGGGGTGTAGTGTGAGGGGCCTCCTACCTGCAGACCCTGTTAAGATTTCCAGGTATATTTGATAGTTGTGGCATATTTGGAGGCCAAGGATATTGTTTGCATTGTATATTTTTCTCATATTCTGACACCAAAATGCCACAAATTCTGGTGGTATAAGACAACACACAGTAAGTGTGATTCATTCATTCATTCATTCATTCATTCTTACTTTTTTGCTTTTGTTTTGTTTTTTTGTTTTTCAAGACAGGGTTTCTCTGTGTAGCACTTGGCTGTCCTAGACTTGCTTTGTAGACCAAACTGGACTTGAACTCACAGCAATCTGCCTTCCTCTGCCTCCTGAGTGCTGGAATTAAAGGTGTGAGCCACCACACCCAACTTAAGTGCGATTTTTTTAAATGCAAGAAAACACTAGGTTAGTATGCCCTGGCATGCCCTGGGGCACTTGGAATAAGGATTAGGGTCATCAACAGTAGAGTGAATTTTCTGGCTTGTTTGGCCTCAGTTTCTCCTCTGGTGATGGTAGCCAAGTCTGGTGTATTCAGAACCCTCGGAGGTCAGAGGTCAAGCCTGAGATGGGAACACACTGCAATCACATGGCCAAGTGCACACTAACCTTTCAGTCTTCCATCTCTCCAGCTACCCATCCCTCAGCCCAGGCCCTGGACCGACCAACTGCCACCGTGTCACCCCTGCGCACTCAGACTTCTCCATCCCGCCTGCCCACCACCAGCCTCCGGCCCCGCACTTCGGTATCCCCACAGCACAGCCAGCAGCCCCCGACGCAGATGTGTCTCCGCCCAGCCATCTCTTTTACATCAGCAGCATCAGCTATCACACCTCCCAATGTCAGCGCTGCCAACCTCGGTGGGGAGGTTGGAGGAACACCCATCGGCGGCCTGTCCACACCCAGCCCCATCAGCACAGGCTACAAGCCAGATGACAAGAAAAATGAAAAGGTAAGTGAGCCATCGTGCGCCAACCCTAAGCCTGGAGCTGGCTGGTTATAGGGTCCCTTTCACACAGTTGCCAGTGGTACCTTGGATGGTTGAAGCTTCAGTGCTCACTGATGCCCTGCTATTGTACACACAAGGCCTCCACCTGGGATAAAGGCAGGGTGCAAGAAGCTACGTCACTAGAGTAGAAAGCAGGCAAGCCTCGGGGTTCTGCCAGAGCCAACAATCCCACTGCAGTTTTTGTGTGTATCAGAAAGTAGCATCTCCCTCATCCATATGCCATGGTCCCTCCTCATTGTAATATGCCCATCTTGTCAGAACAAGACTCTTGCTGCCATGTGCCAGGATAACACAGTGAAAAATAAACAAATCTGCAATATCTGTGGTATGATCAGCACCCTGTCCCTTGGATGAATCCTCCCTGTGCGGTTTGCAACCTGTTCAGCCATATGGGAAGGACTTGTTTCTTCAAAGAAAGAAAGAAAAGCAAAAACCCAGGAGGATGCCAGTAGTCTGCTAGTGGACATGGAGAACATTTTCAGTTCTTCTTTTCGTTTGTGAATGATCTGAGTCAGTGAGCTGGCCTTGGTGGCCAGCAGTAAGGTGATGGGGTAGCCAGCATCAGACTCTGCTTTTATAAATCAGTGCTCTCCAGCCCAAATAACAAGCCACAAAACAAACGAAGAATGTCCTAGTAGCCGAAGCTTTAAGTTAATCTAAAAATAAAATATTAAAATGTCAGATGCCTTTTTACTAGCATGTTCCATCAAATACACTATCCAAAGATAGTCCAGTGTGGCCTAGCCTTGATGCTGGGTTGTCTGAAGTTTGTCTGTATATCGAGTTTAGCGGTCATCTTGGATTCCTCCCAATCTGTGGCTGATTTAAGGCATTTCTGTATGAAACGAGACTCTGTGTGTTGGCAAGGTTTTCTAAGCAACCTATATGCACCACGTGTTTGAGGTGAGGACATTCAGGGACATTCACAGCCTTGATTTTCAGGTCTGCTGTTCAGCTTCCAAGAACCGTTAGACACACACACACACACACACACACACACACACACACACACACACACACACACACTGGAATCTAGATCCACCTCAGCCATGGTCCAGACCCCTCTCCACAGGTGACACTCTCGGCTGCCTCTGTCACATGTGTGCTGGGTAGAAAGAGGCTGGCATCAGCTGGTAAAACCAGGAGGGCACCCACCCTACAAAGTAAAATGCGGATGCTATGCTTCGTGTCCACGTGTGTTTAAAAACCAGTTCGGTTTTTAGTCTGTTCCTTTCCACCTTGCTGCTCTTGTTCTGAGACACAGCTGGCTCTCTGGAAGTAGGCAGAGGTGGGGACACAGCCCTTTGTGCTCAGGGGGCGGTTTTCCCTCAAATGCAACTCACCAGCTTTATGAGGTGATGAGAGCAAACCAGGGGCACTCTGGGACTTGTGTCTATAAACATTTCTTGTTCTCGATCCCCAATCCTCCTGTGCAGTTCCTGCTGAGTGGTGTCTGCACTTGGTGAGCCAACCTGCGCTGGCCTGTCGCTCCTCACCATGGCTGTATACCCGAATGCAGCGCTTAAGCAGACGAGAGCGCCACTGGCCACACACCTGGTGTCACACAGCGGCCATTCTTCTTTCACTCTGCTCTCTCTTCACCATCCTCTCCATCAGGTACAACAGTCGAGCCCAGGGGACACCCAAAGGTCTTTGTCTGTGAGGCCTCCTCCTTTGGCAGTACCCAACACAGACACATCATTGACGGTGGAAGCTTCAAAAACAGACCGTATGGTGTTTTGCCAGGTGATATGCTGGGCTGTGTGAGGCTAGATAAGTGTGAGCCTAAGGCTCAGAAAACTCCAGAAGGAGAGAGCATCATCCTGAATGCCACACCTTCTTTTCTTTCCCTCTTTCCTTCCTTCCTTCCTTCACTCTTCCTCCTTTCTGATTCTCAGATAAACGAGAAGAACACTGGTCTGCAAAGCTGCCTGCCAATGTTTTCCACTCTTTATTCCCACACAGGCGCCCTGGTTTACACCAAGGTGTCCAGTGTCCACACTTGCCATCTGTAGAGACGAGCTGAGAAGACAATGTTTTAGATCCCATTCGTCAAACAACCCTGACAGCCTTACCTTTGAGTCAATCTAGTTTCCTAAGGTCTTAGTGACACAAGCGGTGCCATCTATGGGCTTGGGTTTCACCAGGTACCTCCACTCTGTTGTGTTTCATGTGGAGTGGAAATCTGGGTCTGTAAGTCTGCCCTCTGTCTCCTAGGCTGGCCTCCCAGCCTCCTGAGGGACACTGCCATCGTTCTTCCCTATGGGAACTTTGGAGGAAGCCAGACGCCTCTGGGGCCATGGCCTCATGGACTAGGTAGGCCAGCAAAGCCAGAACGCTGGAGCCCAGCCAACTGAAACAGGGGTCAAGAGTCCAGAGTCCTCATGTCAGCTCTGACCTCTGACCCCAGGCAGGTCTTCCAATATCTCTCATCTTCCAGATTGTTGAAGAAAATGTAGAATGTGGTGAAGAGATTCTTGGAATTTCTTTCCAGTTCCAACAATCTGTTCTTCTATAAAACTGAAACGATGGACATCCATAACAGCTAAAATTATTCCAGTTTACAGCATAAGAAATTTCCCATGCTTTTTGATATACAGATGTCATCAGAGGCCTTCTGTGACATTAATGGAAGTGTCATTGCTTCAGGATGTCTTTGCAAAATCAGCAGTAATGGCTGTGTTTCTGATCATATTCCTGCCGTCTCTTTCACTTTAATATCCCTTAGCCAGCCCCCTAGAGCTCAATATGTTTAAAATGGGAATGTCTGTTGCTGTTCATGCAAATACTCTAAAGAAAATTATTCGTTTCTATGCGTCAAGAATCTCAGAGACACCAAACCTATAGGAGATGGATGGATACATAGATAGGTTGATACTGCTAGCTTCTTTATTTTAGGGAGTTAGTGCATGTAATTATGGAGGCTGGAAAGTCCAAAATCTACGAGGCAGATTTGCAGTCCATGGGGCAGGCCAACAAACAGAAAACTCAGGCAAGATTTGCTGTTGCAATTTGAGGCAAAAATCCTGTCTCCTCAGGAAACTTAGATTGTCCGTAAGACCTTGGGCTGACTGGATGAGTGCTACTGTATTTTCAAGATACACGCTTGAAGTCATCTCCTAAAGGAGATTAAGAGTCAGTTAATATTTTTAAATTAGTTTATTTTTAGCCACATCTACAAATCAATCGCTGTCTCAGTAACATCTAGACTAGTGTTTGACCAAACAGCTGTGCGCCATGGCCTGACCAAGATGATATGTCATTCTTGCCTATTGGCTACCAACTCAGAACTGCCCTAAACCATAATCAGTTGTCAAACAAGGACAGTAGCAAAGTCAGGCCCTGCCTAGCATGGCGCAGCTTGTAGCTTGAGAGCAACCAAAACCACACTCGCTCCACAAGAGGTGGCCATCTTTAGACGATGCACCCTTGGCATTCAGCAACTGAAACATGATGTAAAAGTTAGCGTGGTCAAATGCTGACACCTTACATTATATAATAAGAAGACATGAAAGGAAAGAAAGCAGAAATGTGGCTTAATGCACACACTTATGTAATGGCATAACAAAACAGGGGGATGTACTCACTATAGCATTCCTCCTTTCTGTAACTTGTCACATGGTCCTAGCAGTGTCATGCAGTCACTTTCATCCTTCCAGTGCCCATCCTATATGCACTAGGATGCACACAAGAAATACCTTAGCTGCTCGCGCCTCCTTGCCTAGTAGGGTAAACCCATACCTCCCCTCCTGGGGGACCCTCTATTTGTAGTTCAGCTTCCCCTGAGTTGTCGTCATCTCCCCGTGACCTGAACCACATAGCTTGGCGTTACTGGGCAGTCTGAGGCATGTCTTGTTCCAGACATGCTCTGGTTCATCCTCCACTGTGTCCCCTTGGAATCCAAGTTCCTTCCTTTGCCAGTGACTCAGAGAGATCCAAGGAGCCCAAGCTGGCTGAAGCACCCTGCACTGGCACTTCAGTGGAGTGGTGGTGGTTCCTCAGTGGAATTGCTGGACGTGAATCATTAGGAGTAGTGGTGGGCGACACCATTCCCGTTTCCCTCCTGATCCCTGGAGCCATGGATCTTGGCTATGCAGAGACGAGCCTGTATCTAGATCAAGTGTCTACACCAGTGACAAAGCACTGCTGATGCAGTCAACCTGCTGGTCACTACAGTGCTTGCCCCAGGGAATGGTACCTGCTTAGGTGTTCTGTGTCAATCTCTGCCGCTTGACGTCTACAGTATATATAGCCAGGGTGTCCCTGCTGAGTACAGTCCCATGGGGTTTGGGCACCACCTACCCACCCTCCCTGCCGCCACTGCCCTTGAACCCATTGATGAATGAGAAGGGGCTAGAGAAAGGCTGCCTAGTGTCCACACAGAACAGGTTATCTGTCCACTTCATTACTGAGGTCCTTGGCTATGGGAACTAGGATCCAGGAGATCCAGGAAGGCGGTTGGTTGAGGGAGACGGGAAACAGACCCCGGAGACCAGCATCAAGTGCAGATCTACTTTTATTGCACAGCAGCTAGCATTTTTATACAGCCTTTGGGCCTATGGGAAGTTGGCATTAGCTCCAGGGCAGCCAACCATCCCACTGTCAAGTGCCAGGCCTGCCAGCATACAAGGGAACTTCTATGCAGACAGGGAAAACAGCCACCGCCCTGCTCTGGACCCAATCTGAGGCACTACCAGCTTGCTGGGACCTCTTTTTGTGTCACTTGGATTGCCAGCAGTCACGGGCACTCATACTATTGAGCAAACTGGAAGCCTCCCTCACCTTCCACTGGGCAGCTCATCTTCTACCAGGCTCTACCTGGGGGCCAAAGCACCCACACTTGGCTACGGCCATCATTTAGTGAGCTGTATTCTTAAATTAACACAAACATCTGCATTTAATAATTATTATTAAATGCATTATTATTATTATTATTATTATTATTATTATTATTATTATTACTATTTCAATGATGGTGGTGATGATGATGATGATGATGATGTCACCGTCATCCAGAGTAGGCTACTTGCATAACTTCTCCAATTGCCTTCCAAGAGCCTGATTGCTTAGCTAAGTCGCTGAGCATGGCTGTGGTCATACCTCTGACCATTTTCCCTCCAAGCCAAGTGGATATCCCGGGGCACTGCCCACTGAAACTGGTCCTCTTAGAGATACATGTGTCATCAAGGGAGGCTGCAGTACTGATGCTGCCCACTGGAGGGCAGTGCCTGCATGCCATGCAGAAACATGTAAGCCAGGCCTACAGCTTCTCTTTGTGATGTGATTATCAGGCCACACCCAGCCCAGGGCCACTGCTGTAGGGATGAAGAGGGGCACCAAGGAACCACTAGTATCACTTACCAAGGCCTCAGGGCCTGCTCAGGCCAACCTTGGATATGCCACTTTCATTTGATAGTGGGCAGCTAAAGTAACATCTTGGTGGTTCATAGTTAAATATTCCGTCTCTACCGAGGCCAAGTAGTGAGATGGCAGGATCTAGTTCATTTTTAAGAAAAAAAATAATTAACTTATTTCATATGTATGTGTGTTTTGCCCACATGGATGTCTAAGTATGGCCACTGTGCTTGGTACCGTAGAAGTTGGAAGACAGTGGAACTGGAGTTATAGATGGTTGTGAGCCACCTTGTGGGTGCTGGGAATCAAACCCAGGTCCTCTGCAAGAACAAATCTTCTTAACTGCTGAGCTACCTCTCTAGATCTCAAGATGCACTTCTTTAGAGAACAGTTATTTTTAAAGAAATGACAGGTATTGCTCCAAATTCATTAAGGCCAGCATCCCATCTTCCCTGACCTTTAAGCTCCATCGACCTGTGTAGGAGAGCATCTGGCACTGCAGGCTGGACCAGTGATTCAGCCTTCTGTTCACAGCCTTGCTGAGATGCAGTAGGGTTGGGGCCAATTGATGAATAGGTTAGAAAACTACACCAGGGTGGGGCTATGCCCCCCCTCCACACAATCAGAAGGGGCCTAGAGGGTGGTGTGCTATAAGAGAGGTCAGATATAACAAATTACTTACCTTATAGGGATCTCTTAGAACACAAGCCACTGGACCCCAGGAGCTCTACTGAGGCTGAAAGTCAGATTTAATTATCACATTGGACACATATATCTTACCTGGGTTTAGAATCATGGTATGTCATCCAGTGCCTCAGTCAGCTTACCGGCCTCCCTGTGGTGAGCTGGTGTGGTACCCAGAGGATGGCTGGAGAGAAAAGGAGATCGCTGACAATGGTGTTACCACATAGAGCTAGGAAAGTGCTGTCCTCCAGAGACAAGATAGTGACAGAATGTTGTTGACTTGCCAGATGGCAGCAAGTGGCCTTCGGTGTCTCTACTAAGAAATCTCGTCAGATGAGTCACTGTACATCAGGGACTATGGGATGTATGTAGTACACAAATTTTCTCAAAAATCAAACCGCACATCTGCTACAGCAGGTGCAGCTTTTGTCATCGCCAGGGTAAGCTTACCACAGTCCTCTGCATTTCCCACCCATTTGTTTAATAGCCAGGGCAAATGGCAGATTGGTGAGTGTGTGCCATCAGGCCTGCCTCCCCCCCCCCCGCACCCCAACCCCCATTACACTCTCAGCAGTGGCACTGTCTTCAGCAGTCACGGTTTCCAGTCTTCCTAGGTTGGGGTGGTCCTATGGAAAGACACTTGGCATTCACAGTACAGCAGCCCTCACTCCCACCGGTCATGGAGCCAGGTGGGAATCCCACATACCGCTGTGTCTGTCTGTGCCGGTTATGCACACCAGGTCTTGTGAACCACAGGAGACTGAGGACATTTAAGAAGCACCCGTACCAAGCCTCCATTGGTCACTTGACTGCGGTCTTAGTTCTGTTGCCTTGATGACTCACCAAGGGTTGGCATCCATGACCATCATGACAGGAAGCATGGCAGCAGGCAGGCAGGCATGGTGCTGGAGCAGTAGCTGAGAGCTCACATCTGATCCACAAGCAGGAAGCACAGAGAACTAACTGGGAATGGTATGAGCTTTGGACCCCACCCCTAGTGACACATACATGGCCACACGTCCTAATCCTTTTTAAACAGTTCCAAACCCTGAGAAACAAGCATTCTGATATAGGAATCTATGGGACCATTCTCTTTCAAAGCACACATCCTCCATAAGCCCATCCCTGACTGCTGTTCCACAGAGAGGAGGAAAGGCTTTTGTTCATCTTCCAGTTAACAATCCCTCATTGTGGAAAATCAAGGTTAGAACTGCTTGCCAACTCTCTGCCTCACTTCTCTAACTTAGCAGGACCACTTGCCCAAGGATGGTGCTGCCTACAGTAGGCTGGGCCTCTTGTATCAACTAATAATTAAGATAGCCCCCCTACTAACATGCCCACAGACCAATCTAATAAAGACGATTACTCAAAAGAGACTTTAGCAGATGATTCCGTTGACAGTTCATACCAGGACAGCATCCTGTCTGTAAGAGCTCATCATCACCCATCATGGTGAGTTCTGTGATGGGGGCCTCAGAATTCACCTTTTCCTTTATTGTAACCCAGAAGAGACACTGCCCTTCTGTATGTGTATGTTGGGAGGAGTTTCAAGACAGGGTCTCACTATATAGCTCTGCCTGTCCTATACCCACTGTGTAGACCAGGCTGGACTCAACTCAGAAATCCACCTGTGTCTGCCTCCCTAGTGCTAGGATTAAAGGCGTGTGCCACTACACCTGGCTTGACACTGTCCTCCGTAACTGTGGTTGCCCTTTGCTTACCCATTCATTATCCATCATGTGGCACCGTCTTAGGTCAAGCCTACCTTCATGCTCTAGCCCTGAGCTGTATAAGCTAGTCTAGATGGGGCATCTCTGACCATGGATCCCAGAGGAGGACACACAGTTGGCTGAGATGTGGGGTAGTTCTGTGCCATGTACAAGGGTGTGGCGGGACCCAGTGGCAGAGACCTAGTGATATCTAGAACAGCCAAGGAGGGGGAACTGATAAGCTAATGAACAGTCCTCAGAGAACTCATCCTGTCTCCCTCTGTGTGAAGCACTTCTTAACCTTCCTCCCAGTGTCCTTTGATAAGACAGTTCTACCACAGGAGTCAGAGTCTCTGGTGCACTCAGAGGCAGGTGCAGTTGGATGGTCGATCCATCGGTGTTGCATGGTCTGGGAAGGATGCCCAATTCCCTGTGGCCCATGTTGGTGACTCAGCAAAACCAGGCCAGCCTCTGCAGGGTGTGAACTCATAGGCATCTAGATCCTGATAGGCCAGCTTCTTTTCATTTCTGTCCTTCCCTCATCATTTTAAGGAAATAATAACAACCCCATCTGACCCCATAGTAGCGGTGAACAGTTGTCAGTTAAGGATTATTCAGAGATGAGATGTCAGAAAAGGGCAATAGTTTGGGGTGCCTGGCTAAGGTCCAGAGTCGCTCACTCAGTGGGTAACAGCAGAGCTGTGGCACCTGAGGCCCTACTCATGAGGACTTTGGTGGCCCCACTTTGAGCGTGCACTGTGTTTCTTGGAGTCAGACTCCCCTGAGCAGCACACAAAGGTAAAGAGTAAATCCACTCCATCCCTCAGAGCCAGAAAGCATGCCCAGTAAGGCCCGGCACGCTAGGCACCAGCAGCAATGCCAATGGAACAGCAGCTTTGGTTTGCAGCTATCTCAGGAATGCTAGGCCCACGCACTGCGTCAGCTCTTTCCCCCATGTACACTGAATTCACCTGCTGCTGCCTGTCTGGTTTGCATTGATTTTCATGGGTTTAAAAAATTATGTGAGCTTGGCACATCTGACTACATGACCCCATACACATGTGGGCAGCACCAACTGGACTCAATGGGTTAAAAAATTAACTAATAAGAGGCTATTAAATTGGGAGAGAGGTGTGATGCAGAGGTGTCCTTGGGAAACTATAAGACGTGAGAGGTAGTAGATATGTCCAAGATGTGTTTTATACATCTATGAAATTTTGAAAGAATAAATTCAAAAGGAATTTTTTATATTACTTATTTTTATTTTATACGTGAGGGTGCATTGCCTGCAGAACACTGCTGTACCACCACTGTGAAAATTCAGAGATTCTCCAGACATTGCCAAATGTCTCCTGAGGGAAAGTCACACTAGTTGAGCCCTGGCATGTAGGCCAAGGCCTGGCTCTCCCTGGGTGGTGTTGGTAGTCCCTGTCTTGGACAGCTCTTTTTATGTCCCATCCAGTCTTTTTTTTTTTTTTTAAGAGCCACAGAGCTACCAGGAAAACCAGTGGGGTTAAAGTTTAGCTTTTTCAAATGTATTCATCTTGTTTAAATGAAACTTTCTTTACGTACACATGCGTTCTAGAGATCTGCTGTGTCCCGTGGCATCCAGAGCACATGTAGCCACTGCACTGCACATGGGAGCTGTGCGAGAGTCATGTGGGAGTCGTGTGGGAGCCGTGTGGGAGCCGTGTGGGAGCTGTGTGGGAGCTGTTGAGAATGTATGGTAGGAGTTCTTACCAAAATAAAAGTTTTAGAAATAGATTATTAATACGGTGAAAGCTGGTAAAAAAAAAAAAAGCCTTGTACGGTGTTTTTGTTTTGTTTATTCCTTTGACTCAAATCATCTGAATTGTGCAAGTCTGCTTTACCCACAACTGGCTGGGCCATTTCTACCCCCAAAATAAGAGGTTCTGTAGGTGCTGGACAGTGTCTTACAGGCTGAGGTGAGGGCTGAGTGAGTTAACCTATGTGGAAGGCTGTGACAGTTGTGGAATATTCCCCAGGTGAGACTCTGGGGCCTAGGGAGGCACTAGATGACCCCCCATGGTGAGGTGCTCAGTAAATCAAAGTTAAGGTAGCTCAGATGTGGATTTTTTTAAAAATTTTATTAATTTATTCTTGTTACATCTCAATGGTTATCCCATCCCTTGTATCCTCCCATTCTTCCTTCCCTCCCATTTTCCCCTTATTCCCCTCCCCTATGACTGTTCCTGAGAGGGATTACCTCCCCCTGTATATGCTCATAGGGTATCAAGTCTCTTCTTGGTGACCTGCTGTCCTTCCTCTGAGTGCCACCAGGTCTCCCCCTCCAGGGGACATAGTCAAATGTGAGGCACCAGAGTACGTGAGAAAGTCATATCCCACTCTCCACCAGATGTGGATTACTGAGTAACCCAAGTTGTGAAATTAGGTCAGCTTAGGTGGGCATAGCATCAGACTCTTCAGAAAATCCCTAAGTGAAGTCTAACACAAAATGCTGGGGCCTTCTGTTCTTTCCAATAAAATCCTTTTCCTACAACAGGCGTAATGGCGCACACCTTTAATCCCAGTGCTTGGGAGACAGAGGCAGGCAGATCTGAGTTCAAAGTCAGGCTAATGTACACAGTAACTTCCAGGACATTCAGAGCTACTTGGTGAGGAGGCCCTGTCTCAAATAATAACCACTCCCAAATGCTTCTACCTCAGTTCCTGGTTATGCCTTAAAATCAAGATCAGTCTGTCTTTTAACTGCACCAACAGGGTCTGTGTGGCCCTGCTATGTGGTTTGATTGTATTAGGGATTTAGAACTTAGCTTGTTTCCAGGAAAACTACACTGAATTTGGATCTTGGCATCTTTCCTTGCAGAATTCTTGTCTATTATTTGGATGACTGTAGGCTTTCAATTATACATGTTTCCAATATTTCTGTAGAAATATTTCCAAGAAAATCTGTTAGGATGTACTTTTGTGTTGCCATCCTACGTTCACTTATCAGAAATGCTAAGCAGGCATGTAAGCACGAAGAGGCTGGCATGCGTGAAGCTCACGGAAAGATTTGAGATATCTGAACTCAGGCCGTAACTGCCAAGAAGCTCACATACAGCTCCACCCTGGGCCTGGGAAATCTCGTGGGACCGATCATTGAAATCAGCTCCAATCGTTTGCTCTGTAACCAGTCACCCCAAACCTCAGTCGCTTTACCAGGCCTCTGTGGGCATGCACTCCAGTGTTTGGTAGCTCATCTCTCCTGCTGGTTGGAGGAAGCCTCAGATGCATCATGTCAGAACACCAGCCTGTGTCGTGGTACCCTTCTTCCTAGAGCAAGTGGGTGGCTGTTGTGGTTCTGCCTAGTGGCTGGCATGTGGCTGTGTTTTCACTGTGCTCTACCTCGGAGGCACACTAGCTAAGGGGAGCCCCGAGACCCCTTTGTAAGGACATCAATGAGTCAAGGGGCAGTATTGGGCCGTATTTAGAAAATAGGATATATCACATTTTCTCAGGTGTTCTTTTAGCTCCATAATGTCACACAAAATGTCCTTCGCTGCTTGTTCTGATTATTACAGGTCTCTTTGGTTCATTGTTTTTAAATAATATTTTTATTAATTTCATACCATGTATTTTGAATATATTCACTCAGGTACCCCCAACTCCTCCCACCCCTTCCCACCAGACTTTGAGATTCCTTCTTTGCTTTTTCTTTGCCCCATCGAGTCCAATTTATGCTGTCCAACTAGTCTTGGGAGCAGGGCCTGCCCTGATGAGTGATGAGGGCCTGCTAGCAGCCACATCATTAAAGAAACTGTTTCTCTGCAATTAACAGTAGGATTTTTGTGTACACCCACCCCTGGGTCACCTCCTGCTCTGGGATTTTTTTCTGGCTGCAGTTTTTGCAAATGTTGGGCATGTTGTCACAAATGTTGTGAATTTGTATGTATAACAGCCTTGTTGAATTTGGCAAACACTGTTTGCTTGAGGCTGTCAACCAGCTCTGGTCCTTACAATCTTCCCACCCCTTCTTGCTTAAAGGCCCCTGAGCCTCGTGGCGAGGGTGTTACACATATGCCCTGTTTGGGGCTGCCTACTCCGGAGTCTCTTATTCTCTGTAGGTTGACCAGTTGGAGTTTAGTGCCTTTTGAAATTAATTATAAAAATGAAATCTGCTTATTTGTCCTTCCTGGGGAGGCTTGCTTTTGGCTTCCACTGGACTGGGCAAGGCTGTCTTCAGTCATTGCCTGCTCACTCAGCAGAGCTCCACAGTGTGATTCCTTGCTTGCCAAATGCACTAGCTGGTTTCTTCATGTTTGGGGGGCTGTGAGCCACCCTGAGACCCACTCCCAACTTTGCAGAGCCCTGATAGCAGCACAAACACTGATAAGTACCTGACCTGAGACCCCAAGGACGGGCACATTCAAGTACCTGGCCAACCCGTGGTCACAGCAGAAGCAGACCCTGGCGTGCTTGCTTCTGCTTCAGGTTCCCAGAGCAGTGCTACTGCCTTTGCCATGGGTCCGAGGGAAGCCTATGTCCTGGCTCAGAGCAGAAGCGATCATTTCCTAGCTACCATAGTAAAAGCCAGGTGTGAAGCAATGACTAAGCACCACCCACATCGTGTTTCCTGCAGAGGATGGGGCCTTATGTCCACACTGTCAAGGTGCCAAGCCTCTTTAAAGTTAACCATATGAGGATGCTAGGCACACGGGTGAAGTGCGGCTTCTCCCAGCTGTGCCATGATGCCCATGAGTCCACCTGAGCACCACAGTACCTTCCCAGGGCACGCAAGTTATTAACATCCTTTTGCAGTTGGTGGAATTGAGCCTGTAGAACGCTGTAAATAGCAGAATCCAACCAAGATGTCCTATGGGCCTGAGATGAAAGGAAATAATAAGGAAAGGTATCAATGCCTAAAAGGCCCAGCCTTCCTTTTTGGTAGGCAGATGGTGGCACGACCATTAAGTGTAAACACTATCTTTGTGGAGGAGTGGGGAGTACTTGTCTCTTTGGGGTCAGGTCCTAACAAGCATGCTATGAACATTTTGCAACAAGGATCAGGGCCATGGTGTCTACAACTTCCAGTTCCTTCAAAGCCTGTGTCACTCACACAGTTTCTTTACGCCCACCTGTAGAGGCTCAAGATAAGCCCAGGCACCCTTCAGAGTTCATTAGAAAGGCCAGTATCTCTGAGCCTATGACTTGAAGAGTCATAGCTTATCATTAACAAGCCAAATATTGCCAGGTGGTGGTGGCATGTGCATTTAATCCCAGCAGTTGGGAGGCAGAGTAGGTGGCTCTCTGAGCTCAAGGCCAGCCTGGTATACATAGTGAGTTCCAGGACAGCCAGGGTTAAATAGAGAAACCTTGTCTTGAAAACAAAAGACAAAAGAGGAAGTAAATATTTTGTGTGTTAAACCCCATTGGCCAATACTACCCCACTTAGAGCAACCAAATGGTCATGCCAGTGGGGCATCCATCAACGTGACTGCAGGGTCCAAGTAGAGACCCAGAGCATGAAGTATTTAGGCTGCTGTTCTCTTTTTAAGGACTAGAAAGGAGGCAGGAAGGTTTGTGCCAGTGTAAGGACATAGAGATCTTTCTGGGATATGAGCCTCCACTTTCCATCCGGGCCTGCCTCTCTCATCTGTCCCTGAGCTCTCTGGCCAGTCACCTGGGACCAAGCATGTCCTCACCTCTGTCTCATCTAGCTGGGGGTGGGTAAAAAGGAAACTCATTGGCAAATATTTCAGTGGTTTTATTTGTGTGGCTTCTGTGTTCAGAGCTATTTAGAACAGTGTTCTCAACCTTCCAAATGCTGTGACCCTTCTAATGTAGTGCCTCATGTATGGTGACCCCCCCCAGCCATAAAATTATTTTTGTTGCTGCTTCATAACTGTAATTTTGCTGTTATGAATCATAATGTAAATATCTGATGTCACCTCTGTGATGGGGTCATTTGATTCCCCAAAGGGGTTGCGACCCACAGGTTGAGAACCATTGATCTAGACGCTCTTACAGATAAAAGCCATTGGGATAGGGATGATCCTACCATAGAAGGGGGTGGGTGGGTGAAGAGCTGAGTCGGCCAAGGCTTCGTGTAAAGGGATGTCAGCATCAGGGCAGAGGGCAGGGGGCAGAGGGCAGAGGGCCTGAGACCCATGTCCACCCTAGTGTGGCAAAAGAATCAAAGGGATACTTTAGACAAGCAAGACAAGCAGCCATGACACAGTTAGAAAACTGGAAAGAACTGGCATCTGGTGGGGAGGTGGCGCAAATGTCAGTGACCTCGGGGCACCCAATAATGGGGACAAGGGCCTAACCGAAGGCTACGTCTCTCATGTACTCAGTTCCAGGCACCATCTTGTTACCGTGTGCACTGTGTGTGCTGACAGCGGGAAGGCATGCTCAATGCTTCCACCAGTATCCCAAGTTGGAACAAGACCTGGAAAGATCCATTTCTTGAAGATGTTTCTGGCTGCATTCCCACCGTAGGCCAGGAGCTGTAGTGTTTCCTCAGGTCTGAGGCTCCTGGGACATCCTCTGTAACTGATTCAGGCTGGGCTATTTCAAAGACCTAATATTCTTTCTTGTCTCTTAGAGGTCCCCAAAGGATCACTGGTAGCGGCCAGCTTTCATGTCTTGTTTTTCTCATACTTTTTTCAATAATAACAAATGACAAATTTATTTTACATATAACTTTACCATTTAAGAGAAAAGCAAATTTGCACACTAATAAAATGGATATGCTTTTTAAATTTTGTATCACTGTATATGTATGTATGGGTGTTCTGCCTATATTTATGTCTGCACCACCTATGAGCCTGGTACCTATGGAGGCCAGAAGAGGGCACTGGATCCTCTAGAGGTGGAGATGCAGATGGTTGTGAGCTGCTGTGCGGGTGCTGGTCATTGGTAGCACATGCTCTTAACTGCTGACCCATCTCTCCAGCCTCTTGTTTGCTCCTTGATGATATTGATGTTTAGTTCTACATAAATTAGTAAATCTTGGCTGAATGTCTGACACAGCTTGATGTAAAGCAGCATCAACATGTTTAAAGAGCCAGTGAAGTATTTAGATCCTTTGCACAGTGACTAAACTAGGCATTGCTACAGCTAAGGGTATGTGGCTCAGTGAGGTAGAGCACTTGCCTAGCGCGCGGGAAGTCCTGGGTTCAATTCCTAGCTAGAATAATTTGTATTACAAACTTGACTAGATTAAGAAATGCTGAGGAAACTGGTGAAGCACTCCCCTGCATATCCTGTAATCTGTTGTCAGATAGTCAAATGATTAAGTCTCTAATGAACGGATTAATCCATCAGTATATTCCTAATGTGGTGGCATCATTGAGAGATGCGGGGAGGCAGGTGAGACCCAGCTGGAGGAGGTCGGCCATGGGGGTATGCTAAGACTTTATGTCACTCTGGCCCGTCTGTATTCCTCTGTTCTCTGCTTTTTGTCCACCGAGAAACAAAGGCCAGTGTCTACCATGGCCCCTGCTGCCATGATGCTTGCCCAAGCAATGATGGACTAAACATTTTGAACCAGGGAACCAAAATCCCTCCTTCTTCTGGGTTGCTTCTCAGGTGTTTTGGTCATAGTTACTTAAAATAAGACAACAAAAAGATCTAACACTGCAAAAAAAAAATATCAAGTAAGCTAAGTGTGCTGTATTTCCTACAAGCAGGCTTGTGATAATAGAAAGAAATGCTGCCAGCAGCACCAGATGCCCAATGAAATGCTCTGGCATCCATCACCAAAGCTCCTGTACTGAGAGTGGGCGGGAGCTAGCTTCCTGCTGGCTGGCTGTGTGTTCCGGTGATGTTTCCTCTCAACAGTGTAGAGAGAGCTGCTCCATGTGCAGAGTCTCAGGGCGTGAGGTGTGTGAGGCACCATAGGTTTATGACTGAGCAGTTAGGCTGTTGTTTCACAGGCACTGAAAACCTGTTGAGAATCTGGAGTCTTGAGGCAGGAGCCATTCTGTTACTGCCTCATAGCCTGTCCACTACAACCCAGACCAGTGTGGGATGTCTGTCACTTACTGAATACCTGCTACTGTGTAAGGCTTGTGTGCTTGCTGAGAGCATGGGCCTCACTGTGATAATACTCAAGAGAGGACCCTTTAAGCTGGTGGCTATATCATGAAGAGTGTTGCCCTCAAGAGGGACTAGTGTGGTTTTTGAGAGGCTGTGGCTAATTCCCACTAGTTAATGAAAAAGAGTAACGTGGCCCCTAAAAGTCTGATTACTATCTTGCCATGTGCTCCTTCCCCACACACAAACATCCATCATGTTGATCAACCAAGAGGCCCTCTCCAGGGGGCAGAACTGATGGGCCCACATGCTTCCAGTCTCTAAAACTGTGAGCTTATTAATAAGTCTCATATATGTATATATGCCTATTATGTATGTGTACATATGTACATGTTTGTGGGTGTGTATTTAGGTCTCACAGCAAAGCACTAGAACCATAGGTAAAATTTTGACTCAGCAAATCCAGGTTGTACAACGTTCTAGTTTACCATATTGCGCCTACTGTTTGTGGTAGCAAACCCTTCCCTCACCTTATAGGGCTCCTTATGTGAGCTACAGACTAGGTGTGAACTACATGCTAAGTAAAAAGCTTGCTAAGCAACCGTGAGAACCTGAGTTCCCAGGATCCTCTGCACCTATATTAAGAAAAATAAAAAGTCATGGTCTGACCATGAAACTCCAGTGCTAAGAGTGGAGATACTGGCCACCCAGAGAGCCAGTCTAGCCAACCAGTGAGCTTCAGGATCAATGAGAGGCCTTGTCTAATTGTCTAAGGTGGAGGGAGACCCATAGAGGAGCTATCTGATGTCAGCCTCAGACTTCCACATGAGTGCACACTGGTACATGCACCCACATCATATGCATCACACACACACACACACACACACACACACACACACACACACCGAAGCAACACTTAGTATGAAGCACTCAAGCACGGCCACTCTCATCTTTCTGTTTAATCATGTGTCCAGTTACAAGGAAGGGAATCAAGGAGCACAGTAGGTCAGGAACTAGTTTGATATCAGCCAACCAATAACTGACATGGCATCCAGCTCCATCCCACTCCCAAGCTACCACGGCATCCTGTGCTTCTCACAGGCCACAGCAGCGTCACTTTACCTTCCTGAGGCCCCTCAGGGGGAGCTCTTCAGGGACCCCTCCATGCCTTGTCAGACGTGCTTGCCTCCACACCTGCCCCTCGCCCCAGCTTGAAGAGAAGGCAGCGTTCCTTTTATTACTCTTTGTTCTCGTTTTGAGTCCAGCTAACTGCTCAGATCACGGGCGCGTGCGATTTATTTTTGTTTTATGGTGTGAATGTTTTGCCTGCATGCATGTTAAGTATATCACCAGCATGCAGTGAAGAGGAAGCCATAAAAGGGCATAATACTTCCTGGAACTAGAGTTTCAGGTGGTGGTGAGCCTCCATGTGAGTGACTGGAACCAAACCTGTGTCCTCTGCAAGAGCAGCAATTGCTCTGAAGTGCTGAGCCATCTCTCTAACAGTTTTCTTGAAGGAACAGTACCTGCCTGTCACCCGTCCTTTCCACTCCCTAAGGTGCCCAACACCATGCAGTAACAACAAGCCACAGATCCTAAACTTCACTGAACAAAGCAAGAAAAACAATGCACTCACAGCCTCCAGCCTGGAAAAGTTGGAGAATCTAATTGCATTGCATTTGCTCTCTGCTGCCATTCCCCACCCATTTTTTATGACCATTACTTTTGTCTTCTGTCTTTTGCCAGGGCAATATTTTTTAATGTGTGTTTTAATGTTTAAAATACCCAACAGCTCACTACCAACCTTTCGGTCTCTTTTAATTAGCTTGTTAACTTCTGTCTCTTTATCCATTATAGATACTCAATTTCCCTGCCCTCTCAGAAAATGCATTGCATATTTATACTGTTATAAACTTTCTGTGCCCTTCTAGCAACTGTGTTTTCATGCAGAACCAGAACTGTGATTTTTATCCATTAAAATTTTACCAGGGCACAGCTTTAATTACCCTCTCTTCAACCCCTTCCCTGAGAGGAAAGCTTTCCAGACTTACAGTAATCATCAGAAAGCTTCCAAGTGCAGCTCTGTGCCTCGGAGCCAGACTCAGAAGAAGATAAGGACACCACATCTCCGTTTGCCCTTGCGTCCTGTCCCAAGGCTTCTTACGGCCTCCTTACGGCTTTGTTCCTTGTTTCAATTCCCTAGGCATTAGCATCTGCCCAGGTTTTCTGATGGCTGTTCCCACAGCTAATGGGAAATAATACATTCTCCCTTCTCTACTTCCTGCCAGACCCTCCTGCCAGCCTCTGCCACCTGTCCTTCCTGAGGGCCTGAGGCTGAGGTGGTGGCTGAAAGGCCCCCTCCCCCTTTCTAAGTGCAGTTTGCTTCTTTCACATTCTGTCTTCCAAGTCTGCTAAACTGTTGAGTTATTCAGCAGAGTCAGGATGGAGTTGGCATAAAGTCAGTCAGGAACTCCTCCCAGCCACATGGGCAGAGAGCAAAGTTTTGTGTCAGCCACCTAGTAGAGAAGCTTCTAGTTGTGTGTCCCCAACCAATTGTCTCCATATCATCTTCCCTCTAAGCCAGTGGTCTTCAACCTGTGGGTTGCAACCCCTTTGACAAATGTCTATCTCCAAAAATATTTACATTACAATTCATAACAGTAGGTCGGGCATAGTGGTGGATGCCTGTAATCTCAGCACTCAAGGAGGCAGAAGCAGGTTGATCTCTGTGAGTTCAAGGCCAGGCTGTTCTACAAAGCAAGTCCAGGACAGCCAAGACTATACAGAGAACCCCCCCAAAAAACCAAAAGAAACCAAGACACAACAGTATTAAAGTGTCATGGCATTAGGAAGGTTGAGAACCACTGCTCCAAGCCATATGCCACCCTGTGACCATCATCTGTCATTGTTTGTTTAGCTCCTTAGAAAGCATTGCAATAGCTACATTCAGTCCTTAGACTCTGCCTTCCTGTGTCCCCACAACTTCACCTCCACTGTAGCCTCTTGGTCAGCCTTTGAGGTACCAGGTATGCCAACCCCTTCCTTCTCACTGTATGGTACCAAGGCCCTCACCAGGTACCATCCAAATACAAGCATCTGGTCTTTAGATCTGTTCTTTCCACACCTTCTGACCCTGGACCACATGACCTACTAATCCCCCTTTTGTTACTGCTATACCAGCCTCGCTCTCTACCCACTTCTTCTACCAGTTGCCCCTTACGGGGACCAACTTCTGCTCTGTAAGCTAACAATAAGCATTCTCTCTGGTTCATACCTTTTACCACCATGCTCACAGTAGCAGGTTGCAAAATCCTACCCCTTTTCACATTTCACACTCAGAACATGTAATTGGCCCCACCTACTTCCAACTCTGCCAACCCTGGGATCTGACATCGGCAGCCTGGGAGGTGGGGGGGGGTGTTCCTGGGCTTCCTGGATAATCTGCAGGTCCTCAAAGGTCACCAGGGTCAAAGCAGGATCTAAGTTGATTTCAGCTGAGAGCACCCTCAGGCCTCAGCTTGCAGAAATGCCATTGGATGCATGTGGCATGATGAAAAGGGGTGATTTTGCTTGGTTGTTTATCTCAAAGCTGGTGAGTTATCAGCATCAAATTATTATCATCACCGTTATCAGAGACTTGTACCAATGGTTTGCAAGTCTGCAGACGGAGGAGCTCCTGGGTGGGCAACCTGGGCCTTCCTTTCTGCCCCTGTGGTGGGGAGGAGTCCTGCATTGACTCTGGGCCAAACCCCATCCTAATCCTGTAGAGAAACACATCAGGCTTGACTGGCTCAGCAGACAGAATGTGAAAGAAGCAAAAATGAGTTTAGAACAAGGATAAGGAAATTTCTAGACACCATCTTCATCTATAGACCATTCAGAAGGGTTCTCAGAAGCTGTCTGCCTCCTGCTACATCCAGCTGACCCAGTGTTAGGTGTGTATTCAGACGATCCAAGCTAAAGAATTACTGAGTAAGAATTCAGATGGCAGATCTACTCGAGGGAGATGGTGTCCTGGCCACACCTGTTAGTGTGGGTTAATAAAGGAAGTCAG
>OU015751.1:23321448-23338658 GCA_907169655.1 Acomys percivali | reverse complement strand
CACACACACACACACACACACACACACACACACACACACACACACACGTCCACACACTCATACTCCACTGCTGTTTATGAGGAGAAATGTTTGAACACCCAAGGGTTCTAAACAGATTGTCCCAAAGGCCCATCCTGTAGCTCACTCTTGGATGAGAGACTGTATGTCTGGGTGTCCTGTGTGGAATAACAACCCTCTCAGTTGGGCTATAATTCCTACAGCTTTTCTTAACTTTTTAAAGATAATAGTAGGATAAGACTCCCCAGAACACCTCTCAGTAGAGCCAGGCCACAGGGTAGCCCAGACTCATGAGGAGCCCCTTGGAGCCACTCCCCTGCAGAGCAAAGCCCTCACCCTGACTGGGTTGCTCTGACACAGCCCATGAAGTTGCCTATGGGTCCTGACATGGGGAGTCTTGTTTTGTGGGATCCCTAGGTTACCAACTTTACATGGAAGCTGGCTTCTTGAGATATTCCTCCCAGGATCCAATAAAGAAAAATAAAGCCTTGAGGCTTGTCTTTGTTGTCTTCCTCAGACTAGATTTACAGGACTGTCCTTAAAGGTCTACACAAGCTGGTCCTCCTAGAGACATTAACCCATCTGGTTTACTGTGTTTCTGCAGAAAGAGAAGAAGAGCGGGCTGCTGAAGCTGCTGGCTGGGGCATCTACCAAGAAGAAGTCACGCTCCCCACCATCTGTCTCTCCAACCCATGACCCCCAGTTGGCCATGGATACCTCATTGCAGGGTGCCATGGGCCCCGAAGTGTCCCCATTGACCGTCCACGGCAGGGCAGGTTCCTGCCCCATAGAGAGTGAGATGCAGGGAGCCATTGGGTTGGAACCACTGCACAGAAAAGCAGGCTCCTTGGACCTGAATTTCTCTTTGTCCCCTTCTCGGCAAGCAAGTCTGTCCATGGCTTCCATCCGCCCTGAACCTAAGCCGCTGCCCAGAGAGAGGTAAGAGCTTGTATCTCTGTCCTCTCTTAAGGGATAACACCTAAGTTCTGGAGCCTTCTTGGGGGACTGGGCAAACTGGGGTTTACCTGGGGTCAAGTCTGTCAGGTGCCCCTCTTTACACAGGCCCTGGGGCATATTTCTTACTCCTACTCTGCCTGCTTCCTGTATTGGGGGTTGTAAGTGATCCCTGCAGAAATGCCATAACCACTCAGAACACTGGGTTCTCAACCTTGAGGATCCTTAAATGAACCCTTCCAGAGTCCCCTGGGGACCTGTGCCTCATTTACCCACCCAGAAAAGCAGTTCTCCTTTGAACCTTAGAACACTGTGATATTTTAGAGTTGTCTTCAAGGTATGTATAGTCTATTAGGTCAAACCATCCAGGATTGCCAATACTGATCCATTTTTATACAGATTCGACATCAGGTTTTCACAGATTTGAAAGCTGAGACATGGTGACATGGCCTGCTGAGGTCACAGGCAATAGACTGTCCAAGTTTTCGAAGTGGTAGAGTATCTGTCATTGTGAGTGGATCTGTGTGTTTGAATAGAAGGCCTTATGGAAATGTAATAGGCGCCACTTGCCCAGTCTCTACTAGTTAGAACACTGCTTAAACACTAAAACATAAGCCATACCCTGAGAGAGCAATAATGGCATCTGTTAGTCCCTCCACTGCTCACTCACCTGTCACTCGAACACAGCAGATGTTCTACATGCTAACCTCAGAGACCACACCTCCATGTGCCAGGCAGTGGGTAGACAAGGGTCTGTTTAGATCAGGGGGTCACACAGGCTTCCAGCCAAAGGCCAAATAGTAAATATCACTGATGCTGGGGACTCTAGAATGTTCATGGCACTCCCTGTGCAATAGGAAGGCTGCTACAGACCAGATGCATCTGGTGGCTTGATGATCCAGGAAGCTCTAAGCAGTGACCAAAATTCATATTTCTTGTACTTTCCTAAGGTAAAATCTTTGGGATTATTTTTTAACCATCTCAAAAATGCAGTAACATCCATAGCTCTGCTGCCACACAACCACAAACTATGATTCTGGATGCTTTTGAGCTGGTATATGGTGCTGTTAGATCCAGAGCCAAGGGGAGACAGTCTCTGCAGGTCCCCAGAGGGACACTACAATTACTTCTAATGGCCAATTAAGATGTTCATCTGTATTGACATTTGCAGTTCTAATATCAGTGGCTAATATCCACTGATGGTTCTGTGAAGGGCTGGTACTTAAAACATTCCCAGTTGGCATGAGTTCCTGCCATTGTCCCAGGATGGCAAGGCTCTGCATGTAGCTCATAGATACCTGTTTTATCCATTGAACCTCTTTAAATCGTATTAATCCAGCATCCTCATCTCCTGATGACATCACTAATGTTCTGTAAAAGCCTCGGAAACTTGCTTATGGCTCCACAGCTGGCTAGCAGCTGGATGAGAGGTTCCACCAAGAGGGCTTTCTGATCAGAGACTCAGCTCATATATTCATGTATGTATAAACAAATATATGTGAATCAGAACACATTACATGAGCAGAGATGCTAAGAACCTAAAAGTTACTTAGTCCTTGAGGTTGGGTGCCTCAACAGGTAGACCTACTCAGCCCACAAGGCAGGTGCCTCATTGGTTCCAATCTGGTGCAGGAAGCCCAGAAAGTTCCTGGAAAACCCCTGGTTCCTAGCCAAGGATGTAAGTTTTGAATTACTGGTTCTGCAGTTGGTGAAGGACTCAGCAGCAAGGGGAAGGCCAAGCAAGTAAGGGATGAGAAGTTCCTCCTTCTCAGACACCCTTCTTATCTGGGATGCTGCCTAAAAGCACTGCCCACAGCTGGGCTGTGGGTGGGCCTTCCCATGTCAATCAAGGTAATCAAGACAGTTCTTCAGTGGAGGCTTCCTACTCAGGTAATTTTAATTTGTGGCAAGGTGGCATTAACAGCAACTATAGTAGCAGTCACAGTCCCATAAAGGGATCAATGTCTCCATCTGGACAACGGTGGAAACGGAATGGCCATGGGCTAGTCTTTGGTATCTTGGAAGCCCTGATGACTAGGGACTGAACATGTGTGATCCAGCTCAGACAGAGAGTCCAGGCCACAGACCTGTGCAAGGCGCTCATTTTGCAGAGACCCTCCAAGTCTTGGACTTAAAAAATTAGGCTCCATGCCTGGCCTTCCCAGACATTCACATGCAGGACTCTATTTGAAGGAAATCCCTCTGAGGATGTAAAAACTTCTGAGAGCCCAGGGCCTGTGCTGGGACTCCTCAGTCTTCAGATCATGTTCCCCAATGTCCTCGGCCTGGACAGTGGTAGTACTGACACACAACCACAGCTCTTACCTCAAAGGGAATACGACATGGTTTATTACAGAGCCAAAGGTGAGTAGTCATGGCCTGGGAACACAGATTTAAGTCTCCCAAAATACCATGTTCCGATGTAGAAGCAGCTTCATGAAGTTTTTATAACACAAAAAAGAAAGTCATAAATCAAGGCATTTTTAAAAATACAGAAGCATCAGAGGGGCCATTTCATCCAGGTTGAGAAATGTCAGCTGTAGCCTCAGGTGCTCCCTGGTAGATTATTTTTTAGCTCTTTGGTTGATGAGGAACAGTATTCTGTTAGGTTAATACATTCTGAAGATTTTTATCTGTTTGTCGGGACAGGTCTGACACAGGTGGGCAAGGAAAGGCTCTTTAATTTGGCTAAAGATAGCGCAAGAGAAATTGTAATTAGGCTCTGAGCCTACAACATTCCAAAGCTCCAGTCATTGAAGTTTTAATCAGTTAGCCCTTGTGCGCACAGCTTCCCCCCCCCCCCCCCCGGGAATTCTCATTTATAGTAGAATAAAGAGGCCAATGCTGCTGCTCCCTCCTGCTGTGGCAGTGCTCAGCATCGCCCTGGCCTGGCCCACCAGCTGGGTTGTGAGTGTGAGGATAAAATATTCCTTTACCTTTCATCATCTTTGAGCTGTCCCCAGCCTATCACCCACAGCCACACAGATGGCTCCTGAAGGAAACCACCGTCATCCTATCGGCTGCCTCTGCTGAGTGATGCTCGGGGGACTAGGCGTTCCCCAAGCTCCTGTCTCTGCATGTTCTAGTTTAGAAAAACCGAGGCACAACAAAATGAGCCACCCAGGGACATTCTCTTTTCAACTTTGGTCTACAAACAACTGTCACCTGCTCTAGGGGCAGAGAGTACAGGTATCAGACACATGCCATACAACGCTACCCAGGTACTAGGGGGCCAGCGGCTAATGGTAGGGATTATATGAGAGTCCTGTCACGGGTTAAGGAAGAGACACCAGATAAATGTTGGTGCCTGAGAAGGCAGCTGGTCCTCAGAGGAGTGCAGCCACTCGTGCTGTCTGCAGACTATAACCACTAAGACAATACACTTTCCAGTAGGGAAGCCTGGCATGAATAGAGCCCCAGTCCACACGCAAGTGTCTAGGCATTTCCAAAGGAACAGGAAGGGTGACTACTGGGATCGGGAGAGCCCACAGTATGAACGTTCACAGAAAACAGAAAGGGGTATTAGTCCCTGCGAGGGCATCTAGGCTGGTGTCTGGAATGAAGTGGGGACTGGCCTATTTGAAGGTCAGAAAGGTGTGACCCCTGTGCCACTAGAGTGGAGTAGTTTCTACAGGATGCGTGGGGAAGGAGGGTTAGGTAAAGCTAGGGCCAGCTGGGGACTCAGGCATGTGATGCTGAAAGCTGTACAGGACATGGCACAGCTTACGAGGAGGCTCAGACAATGGTGGAGTGCTGTCAGGGCCACAGCCATGTGTCTGTCAGGCTAGTGCCATGTAGGCCTCAAGACTCTGGGTTCTTGGAAAGGTGACGGCCAAGGGGTCCAACTCTGGTCTCCTATGTAGGGAGACCTTTCAGAGCATAGAAAACCCTCGGCTCTTCACCTAGCTGAAGCTGTGGCCCTCGGCTACTCTGAGGCACGTGGCCTGCAAAAGCAGAACGGGCACTGTGTTTCACGTTCTGTCATGTTGATCTGAAAACAGGACCTTGAGGCCTTGGTGTTGTGGGTTGCCCAGGTCCTGTAAAAAAGAAGTGAGAGGGAACTGAGCCATATTAGCACCAATGATGTGACTCCAACCAGTTCCACCTGAGGCCATACATCCTACAATTTAAAATAATGGCCATTCCACCAAAGCAGCATTAAAAGTGCCTTCCAGACCAAACGGGACCAAGCCTTCTACCTAGGAGGTAGCAGCTCAGATGAGGGGCCTTGAGTTTTAAGTGGGGAACCTGGCACATGGGCAGGTTATGACACAAAGGTCACAAATCCAGAAAGGAACAAGCTAGGGGCCCAGCCCAGGTTCCAACATTAGATCAATCCCCACTCCCCAGAGTCCATGGCTAACTAGGTGCAGCCATGAAATCACTACAACAGACCTCCAGATATGAGACCAGCACAGGTAGGAGGGAAGATGAGACATGGCGGGGCTATGCAGAAGCCTAGCAACTGGAAAATAAGACACCTGTGCCTGAGAACTGTGTCTAAAAGGACACCAATTGCAATGGCTTTATCGTCTATATAATCATCAGCTTCATTATGATATTGCATACAGATGTATAGTTTGATAGTTACCCCCATTATACTGTTTTGTCTCCTCTTACTGACCCCCATTTTTTAAATCCCACCTAGTCCCATCTACTTTCACAGTTTCTTTTTGGTGGTCCACTGAGTTTCATTAGGTTGCCTACAAGAACATGGCTGAGAGATCACCTGAAGGAGCATTGGTCCGTTACTAGAGACTCTACCATGAAGAAAACATCTCTCCCTCTCCTAGAAACCATTAACTACTTGCCCATCCTTAGAGACAGATGGGCCCCTGTGAATGCCCCTGCATGACAGATGTTGATGGACCCAACTTTACAGCTCGTGGGCAGGTGTCCCAGCTGCTGCAAGCTCAGGAGTGTCACCACCCCATGCTATTGAATCTCAGTGGGTCACACATAAAAAAGATATAAAGGCGCTTGGGAAGATAAAAAAAAAAGTGTCAGTGGGAGAAAGAGAGGTCAAGACCGAATGATGTTGGGAGAGAAGGATCAAAATCCATTATATGTGTGTATGAAGTTGTCAGGGAATAAACAGTTGTTTTAGAATAAGTGCTACAGCAGTGTCGTGCCCAGAGACAGCATTCCACAGCACTCTGACCCATCCTCCAGCTCCTATGTTCTTCCTGCCACTTCAGTCATATTCCCTCAGCCTCAGAGGGGGAAATATAGACATCTCCCTTCCAGCTCAGCAGTCAACAGCTACTTATGCTAAGCCTTCTGACCAAGAGAGTCTGCAGTTACCACTGCCCACCGGGAGAAATGTCTCTTTGACCCAAGCTGACAACAGATTAATCTGTGGGCATGAACACAATACTGTAATTAATTAGAACACAGTTTGATGAATATGTCATATCATTTTTACAGAAACTGCAGCTTTCTCACTAGGGCCTATGACTTCTTCAGCCATTGGCTTTTGGCCAGGTTTACAATATGAGATGTGAATTCCCTTCTGGGGCACAGGCCTCAACTTCAAGCAAGAAGTACTCCATTGCAGACTTGCCACGTTTTACCAGTTGACAAATTTTGCTTGGCCAATTTGCAGTGTGGCCTGCCAGGACCACAGCTCTCCCTGCAGCATCCTGCATAGCACAGCACCTTGAGCACTATGAGGACTAGCCAACAGGGAAGAAACATCCTTATGACTTTCAGCTTGATTTTCCTATGATTACAGCATGTGATTGATGTCTTTAGAAATACGGTTCCATGGTCTGGTTCTGATGCCATGAAACTGCAGTGGCAATGGCCTGTATTGTTTTAGATACCTGAATACCTCCCTGACCAACTGCTCGAAAGGATATCAGATAATGAATCAAAGAGCTTTGGGAAATTTTACAAATGATAAGTCAAAATTTTATGAAATGTGAAAAGTAACTGCACACTGTAAGAACTTACCTAGAGTGAAGGAGAAGGAATAGAGAGCTCGAGCTGGACGTGGTGGCGCACGCCTTTAATCCCAGCACTCGGGAGGCAGAGGCAGGTGGATCAGGCCAGCCTGATCTACAAAGTGAGTCTAGGACAACCAAGGCTGCACAGAGAAACTCTGTCTCAAAAAACCAAAAAAGGAAAGAAAGAAAAGAAAGAAAAGGAGTAGAGAGCTCCAAATGGGCACGTAGGGCACAGGGCATACGAGGGACAGCCTATCCCCGGGCTCACATGCTGGCTCTTCTCTCCTCCCAGGTACCGGGTGGTGGTCTCCTACCCACCACAGAGTGAAGCGGAGATTGAGCTAAAGGAAGGTGACATTGTCTTCGTGCACAAGAAACACGAAGATGGCTGGTTCAAGGGGACGCTGCAGCGGAATGGCCGCACAGGTCTCTTCCCAGGCAGCTTTGTAGAGAGCTTCTGAGGGCCACTGCTCATGTCCAGCTCTGCTGTCCAGGAGAGGGTACCCAAGAAGACACTATGTGAGCACAAAGGCCGCCTTATCACCTGGGTCCCAGGGCCTTCCTAAAGCACAGGCCAGGAACAACCTGGCTGGTTGCTAAGGCCATGTTCTCACATGAAGCCCTTATTGAAAGCACACGCGGGTTTCCTCAAGACCAGGCCATGAATCTGAGAAAGCAGTAGAACAGAAAAAGTTAGCCATGTGGACAAACGCCTGCAACTGTGCCGCCCAGCAGCTAAAGCAGTGCTAGCTCTCTGTGCAAGGCTGGGAGCGGGGAGGTACAGAGTGGGGGCCGTGTGCTAGGGCTGACGGCAAGGAAGAGTGTATTGTATTCTCTGGCTGCCGTGGTATCATTCCTCTATATACCTCTGTCACCTGCCATTGAGCCCCACATCCAGGGCAATTCATGGTTCAAGAGCCTCATAAGAGCTATGAGTCTCCCAAGGTGTCTGGTGGGGTCCTGTAGGGCACCGGAGCAGAATCCTCGTGGCTTTGTCTCCCGCCAGGATAATAAGGAACATCATTTGATTTCACCACCACAGTCTTTGCATTGCTTCCTTCTTATGGCACCTTTTTAATGTACAACTCCTAGACTTTATATATTTCTAACCAGTCAGACGCTGCATATTTTTCATACATCTGGTGCTGATTTTTGTAACACTAGCTTCAAGGGAAAAAATGTGGTAACATCAAAAGAAAGTTTTATATTATTTCCCATGTGACGTTTGGAGCACACTGAGGGAGTCCTATAATATGAGAATGCTGCCTGGTGCTCCCTGAGCTGGGTGGAGAGTCTCCTGGGATGGCTACATGGAGTTGAAGAATGTCTTTCCTGGCTGTTGGAGGCTCCACTAGGTAGGAGCGATTGTGATTTAAAAATGAGAAACATAGTGAGGCATGGATACTGCCTTTTGTGTGGCAGGGGGAAAAAAGGCACGTACACTCACACACAGCTTGACCCCAGAAGCTTCCTTTGACTGCTTTGGAGAGACTGACTAAAAATAACATTCTCAAAGCATGTCTTGCTGCCAGAATGCAGCTTTTTTACAACAGCTCAGATCACTACCTTGCATAGTTTTTTTTTTTTTTCTCCTTTTCAAAAATAAATAACTTCCTTTACCAAGCCAGGCACAACTCCATCGGCTAGAGACCAAAGGAACAATGGTAACACAAATCTGATTTGTGAGTATGAACTTACAGAGCCTGAGAATACAGGAGGAAGAGGAAGGCTGGTCTCTGTGACCCTGAGGCCTTCCTGTAAGTTCACTATCACAACAGCTTGCTTCCCAAGAGGCTGGCCTGAATGGCCATCAAGAGTTGAGCGTCACACTTTAGAAACACCTTTTTTTCCCAAAAAATTTCTCAAAATAGCAATTTGTGAGCCTCTGTGTACATTTTTGCAAAATCACCCAAACCTGTGTCAAGCCTTTGGTAGCAGAGGCTACCACTGCTTCTCATAATAAAATAAGGACCACTATTGTCAAAGTTCCTATTTGGGAATATGACTTAGCTAGTTAAACTGCCAGGCGGCTGCCACGTGCAGGCAGTGGTGCCCAGAGACTGTCTCTTCCTCCCTCCATATGATAATACACTTATTGGACATGGAAAACTGTTCTGAGCCAAAGAGAAGCTCGAGCTTAGGCATAGGGACCCCTGTGTACAGGGTTAGTGACAACCGCGAGGTGCTAGATAGTCAGTGTCACTGCTAAATTACTTGCCCACCAATGCACAAAAGATGTATGATTCAACCCATGCTGTCACCAAGGAGGTACGCAGACCTACCTCCTAAGTGAGACGGTTTTCAGTGGAACCAGATGAACTCCAGCTTCCAGACAACGAAAAGTCCTTTTCTCCCTCCTAAAACAAGATCGACTTTGAGCTGACAGAACAGACTTGACTTTGAGCTGTTCCCCTTTCTCGCGCTGGCCACTTCATGATGGTGAGGAAGCAGCAGCTTCACAAACAGCTCAGGAAAAAGATCAAGGTATCTTTGGAAATCAAGAGCGGGACCCTTTCCCAGCAGAGTCATGGGTTTACAATGGAAGCACCTTGGGTAGGGAAATAGGGCCCCAGGGCTCATTCTCAGGTGGGGCCCTTTACGGTATACAGTGAGCCCCATGGGCTGAGTATTTTCAATACTCTCAAGCCCTTTAGCCTTCAAAATCATGTATTCCCAGTAAATGACAGAAAAGAGGTGCCTTTCTTATGGTCATCTTTCCCCGGGGACACATGCCCATTCCATCCTGGCCAGCAGCACATGCTTCTGACTCATACAGTGGTAGCTGGTGGCCAGGTGATTTTCCTTAATAGGTCTCAGCCCTTCAGATTGAGGGTCACCAAGGAGACAGGACAGTTTACCCCCAGAGGACTGAAGGAAAAAGACGAGATGGTCTGTAGTGGGGTGTAAATACAAGGCTGGGCACCCAAAAACCATTCCAGTAGACTTGGAAGCCCTTGTACTTTGCACAACAACACACAAGAGACGGACACACGTGCCCCCAGCCCCACATATGTTTTTCTTATACACCAATGTCAATGTGTAATTTTGGATGAATTGACAGTAGTGGCAAACTATGATGCCTGTGTTTCTGAGTCTTTAAATAAAAATGAACATGGAGAGCCTGTGTGTCTCAATTGTGGGCACAATGCAGGTGGGACAGAGGATGTGAGCCCGGGAGGAGAAGGGACCCAGCCCCTGGATGGACAGAAGTGAGTGTGTTCGCTTAGTTAGGTTCTATTGCTGTGAAGAGACACAATGACCATGACAACTTAAGAGAAAGCATTTCATCAGGGGAGCGCTTTCAGTTTCAGAGGATTAATCTGATGAGCATGGTAGGAGGCATGGTGCTGGAGCAGAAGCTGAGAGCTCACACCTGACCTACCAGGTGCAGGCAGAGAAAGGGGGTGACTGGACCTGGCATGGCTTTTGAAACCTCAAAGGCAACCCACAATGATACACCTCCTCCTCCTCCTCCAAGGCCAAGCCAACTCATCCTACTAAGCAATTCAACTGGGGACCAAACATTCAAATATATGAACTCAAGTGGGGGGAGGGGCATTGTCATTCAGACCACCACAAGGACACTGCCTGTAAACCCCAGACTCACACTTGTCACCTTCTGCTTCTTAGGGAGACAGGGGGCGGGGGGTGTAGGCTCTGTATTTATTGGGGCTGGACACTGAGGAGCCCAACTTGTGGCCAGCAATGAAGCTGAACACGAGATGAACCCAGCACACGTTGGATAGCCACTGGTTATTCAACAAGTAGGCAAAGATGCCACTGTAGGAAGGAGTCAGAGGTCTTTAGTTCCTCCCAGGAGTATGCTTAGACTTTACTAAAGTCCTTGACATCCAGAATTGCCTATGGTAGACCCTGGCAGACCTCCTGCTTTGCTCCTCTCTCCGGCCCTCAGAGGCTCAAGCTGTACAGAGTTGTTTCCTAGAGCACAGGAGGAAAGTGAACGGGGAAACACCAGAAGGGCGGATCTGCTCCACACCATGGAGACAGACCTGCAGACTACCATGCTGGAGTGTCAGAGACTGTGTGCTCCTGAATCAAAGCCTTCACTGGCTTCACAGCTCAGAGATGGTCCCACTTCTGTTTCTTTTACTGTGACAAACATCAGGACCAAAACAACTTGAGAAAGGGTTTAATTTTAGAGTTCCAGGTCACAATCCTTCATTGAGGAAAGTCAGGGCAGGAACTCAGGGCAGAAACTGAGGCTGAACAAAGCAGAGCCCAGGGAGGAGTGCTGTGTGCTGGCTTTTGCTCCCTGGCTTAGCCAGCTATCTTTCTAATTAAAAAAAAAAAAAGTATTTCTTTTTTTGTTTGTTTTGTTTTTCGAGACAGGGTCTCTCTGTGTAGCCTTGACTGTCCTGGACTCGTTTTGTAGACCAGGCTGGCCTTGAACTCACAGCAATCTGCCTGCCTCTGCCTCCCAAGTGCTGGGATTAAAGGCGTGAGCCACCACTGCCCGGCTTCTCTTTTTTTAAGGGTTTGTTTCCTCTTTAAACATCATCTTCATCTTCATTTTCATAAGCATAGATTTAAAGTCACTTTCTCATATGTCAGCTGTTAGGGTGTCCAGGGCTACTTGCAGTAGGATAACTGGGTTCTTTCTGGTGGCTTCTCTTTTTTTAAGGGTTTGTTTCCTCTTTAAAGACCCCTATCATCTTCGTAAGTATAGGTTTAAGGTCATTTTCTCTTATTTCAGCCTTTAGGGTATCCAGGGCTTCTTGCAGTAGGGTAACTGGGTTCTGGTGGTGCCATGCTGCCCTGGATTATTTATTGTATTCTTACACTGGCATTTAAGACATCTGGTTGTCCCTGGATTTCTCCGGGTGCGGGAAGAGTCCTGGGCCAGAGGCTGGATATTCCTGGGGTCCTGCAGCCCTCCTTGAGATGGTGGGTAAGGCTCCTCAGAAAGCTGGGTGGAGCTGTGGACTGGAGCTGGGACTAGAGGCTGGAACCATTTCTCCAGATCCCTCTGGGAGGAGGGGAGTCGGGTGGCAGGAGGTTGGAACTGTATGTGTGGCACCCATGGGTTCTCTCTCCGCAGGAAAGCGCAGGCACTGGTGTTCTGGAGTCCTCGGCACTTTCCGCAGTCACTGCAGTCCCGCTCCCCAGATACAGTGCGCACTGGGTGCCACCATCTTGGAGTCTCTCTGCCTCCTTTTTCATAATTGGGGTGTGTGTGTTCCTCAGTACATAAATATAACCTGTTTGGTCTATATAATGTTACATGTATGTTCTTGTTAGGGCTTGGATAACCAATTGGTGTGCTCTTCTCTGAAGAAAGCTCTTTCTCCCTCTCTCAGCATCAGACACAGGGCCCAGAGGCCCCTAATCTAGAACTGATTTGAAAGCTGCCTCCTTGAGAACGAGCTTTCATGGTAGTAGAAAGTGACATGCAAGCTCCTAAGGAGGGAAGGAACGATGCCTATGAACCACAACAGTGACCAGCATGCCCAGCAACTCTAAGGTCGCGGTAGTGGCATTGTACCTTAGTGATCACTGACAGCACTCTGATTGGACCTAAGACCCACTCAATAAAAGGGAGCTTATGCCTGGTACTGGAAACCTAGACAACTACCCAGGACTAGTGAAGTCCTTGATCTTGGAGGAGGACCTACAGCTGCCATTTTAGTAACCAGCATAACTCCTAACTACATTCCACATACCAACCCTTATACAACACATACATGGTGTCCTCACCTCTCATCAAGGAGACTTTGCAGCTTCCAGTCCCCTGGTGGCCAGGTCTCACAGAGGAAATAAGGAGTGGGCGAGAGAGGAGTGAGTCAGGTTAGGAGCAGGTGTCTGGGGAATCTGGCATCTTGACTCACTGGCAGGCAGAGTGCTTCTTTATACAGAACTCAGTAGGCAGGTATAGAAGTATGTTGTTTCAAAACATAGATCATTTAAATTTTGTCCCTGGACACATGTTTTAATTTCTGCATAGTCATAAGTTTAGGCATCATTGATAAACCATGACAGAACACAGTTATCTTTTACAATCATTTTCCCTCATCAATCCCACAACACAACTTTTAAGAATCTTGTGGTTTCAAGGGCACTAGACAAAGAAAATCTCCAAGCCAGCCTGGGCAGATGGCCATGTCCCAAGCAATGTATTATCAACTTTTAATAGTTAGGGTGCTAATTGTCATTAGGCCCAAGAAAAACCTCAGGCCAAAACTGCTGTAATTCTTATTTGATTTCTGGCACCATACAATGTTTATATTTTATTTTTTGTAGGATCTACCTATATATCTATTCTTGGTATTCTTTTGTTCTTTGGTCATACACCACCACACTGGCTCTGTAATGGCTATCTTTTCTAGGAAAGAAGCTCTTAATACTTGATTATTTTATCATCTATCCACACCATTCTTTGTCCATCAGTATAATGAAGAGGCTTTTACTTTGATCTGCCCCAACTTCTCTAGCCCACTGAATCTTGTTTACCTTCTTAAGTTTGCTTTGTTCTGATTATCTTGTTCCTGTGTAAATGCAGAGGCAGATGCTCCAAGAGTATCTTGGAGTCAGAACCTCAGAAGGTCTCTGGTGTCTTCATTTGAATCACTACCTCCAGGGTATAAGGAAGACCTTCGAGTAGGGCCAGATAAGGCTGTCTCCTAAATGCAGGAGGGGTAGTACGTCAGGACTTCCCTGGGGAAGTTAGAAGCAGCACTCCTGGGAGAAGGCATAAGTGACTCATAAGAAATTCCCCATCTATCCAACGTCTCCAAGTTGTACAATACTAAAAGCCCCCCAGGCATGCAAGATGGAGAAATCAAGACAAAAGAGAAGGCTGGCTTGTCAGTGATTCATCATATGGCTCAGCTATGTTGGATCTTTGCTGAAAAGTAGTACTGGCTTTATGACTTTCGCTGTTCCCATTAGATGTGGCTGTGCCAGAGACTTCTCTGTGCAACAGACGGAGACCATTTAGTGGCTTTCTTAGCTGACTTGCCTGGGGATGAGCACTATTCACAGTGGGCTAGGCTCTTATGTCAATTAGCGACTAAGAAATGCCTTCCAGACATGTTCATAAGCTAATCTGATGGAGGCAGTTTCCTAATTGAGACTCCTTCAGATAACTCTGAGTTAAATCAACAGCTGAACTAGAAGAGATGCACACCCAAACATGCGCGCATACAACACATGGCAAAGGACACTGCCAACAGAACAAACCAACAGCCTACAGACTGGGAAAAGATCCTCACCAACCCTACATCCAACAAAGGACTAACACCCAAGATACACAAAGAACTCAGGAAATCAAACACCACCAAACCAAATAACCCAATTTTAAAAATGGGGTACAGAGTCAAACAAATTCTCAAGAGAAGAAAATCGAATGGCTGAGAAATACTTAAAAGAAATGTGCAACCCAGTCATCATGGAAATGCAACTCAAAACGACTCTGAAATTCCATCTTACACCTATCAGAATGGCCAAGATCAAAAGTTCAAGTGACAGTATATGCTGCCAAGGATGTGGAGAAAGGGGAACACTCCTTCATTGCTGGTGGGAGTACAAACTTGTACAACCACTTTGGAAATTAATATGTCGCTTTCTCAGAAAATTGGGAATAGTGCTACCTCAAGACCCAGCTGTACCATTCCTGGGCATATACCTGAAAGATGCTCCACCATAAAACAAGGACATTTGCTCAACTATGTTCATAGCAGCTTTATTCATAGCCAGAATCTTCAAACAACCTAGATGTCCCTGAGTCGAAGAGTGGATAAATAAACTGGTACATTTATACAACGGAATACTTATTATTCAGCTATCAAAAACAAGGAAATCTTGAAACTTTCAGGCAAATAGATGGAATTAGAAATGATCATCCTGAGGGAGGTAACCCAGACCAAGAAACACACACATGGTATATTATAACTTATAAGTGGATATTAGCCCAACACAGATGAGAGACTTCACCCAGCAGGGGATCAGGACAGATAGTGGGACTTGCAGCCTGACTCTAGGGGGGAAAGCTGTGAGTTGTATGGAAGAAATGGGGGGATGTAACATGGGGGTGAGGGTGGAGGATGGGGGAGGGTTGTTAGGGGCTCCACAAGGAGACTATCAAGGTTAAATGGATCTGGACCCAGGGGGGCCTGCACAGACTGATACAAGGACAGTGCAAGCAGAGGACCTGGACCCCCTGTTTGGGTGTAGCCAATGGTCTCCACACAGGAAAGTGGGGGGAAGCAGGGACTGCCTCTGACAAGATCTCTAGTACCTGGGATTTGGTCACTGGCCCTTGATGGAGAGGCCCTGTGGGAGCACAAAGGAGGGGGACGCAGACTGCCCAGATGAAACCTGATATGCTGTGGTCAGACAGTGGAGAAGAAGGATCCCACCTGTCAGAGGTCTAGGGGAGGGGAGTAGATTGGGGGGTGGCAGGGGGTAGAAAGAAGATAAGAGCGAGGGGATTACAATCCAGATGTAATGTGAATAAACTTATAATTAAAAAATAAAACAAATGAATTCGTATATGAGTAAATAGCACAGCATGGGTAGTACCTGGATAGGATATGCAGGAAGAAAATGTTCTGTGCCTGCATGATACATACCCTTACCGTCATGTGCTAGATAGGCAACTAATAGAAGAGAGACTGAACAGCTGTCACAGATCGGTATGACTCCAACTACAGTCCACTTTTCCAACATCAAGTAGGCTCTTGCATCTCCAAATTCTAGGTGCTGATCCATGACCTCTAAGCATAGCCATACATCTGTCACAATGTATCAGCCAAGGAAAGGCTGCCCAGCCAACAGTGGTCCAGTACACTGTAACAGTGCTGAGGAATTCTTGTCACCTAGCAACAGCAATGCCTTTATAATGCCTTAATACAATGTATTCCCCACAATTAATGGTAATGCTGATATAAATATACCTACTACACTACCAGCCTAGGACATACTAATATGTGCAGAATACCATGCTTGCTAACAGATGACTATTACCAGCTTATGTGTTTGATGGATTTCTTATTGGAGAGTGTATTCCTACTAGAAATTTATAAAACATTGCATAGTATGTGCTAATAGCAGTTCATGCATAGAGCTCAGCTTGAGTAATGACTTCTACTGTCTAGGTCTGCGGTGCTAACACAATGCAAATAATCACCTAACGACACAGACCATCATCTGAGAGTATATCCCATCACTAAAAAGATAGTGATCACAATAGATCAATCCTAGTGTGGGAGGTAGAGGCCCAGAAGAAACATAGGCTGTGTATGCCACAGTATCTAGAAAATCTGCCTCGCAAGTTACTGAAGCTCTTTGTAAGACAGAGATGTAAGGTAAGCCCCTAGGGACCAATACCACTTCACACTCAAACCACATGCACAAACCCTCTGGTTCTGGTTTACACTCAATGAAACAAGCAGCCTAATGACTTAATGCTCACAAGGAGAAAGGTGTTGGTCAGGACACTTGAACCATTCAGTAGAAGAGACATTTCTTGTTACCCATCAGTAAAAGAAGCTGTTCATCCTATAAATTTTGTGAGGGGAAGGCAGCATCCCTGTCTCTAACTGACACGATGTCCCTGATCTGTGAACACTGCATCTTCTTTCCAAGAGGAGGCTTCATAGCTCAGTCCTTCACTTCAGCTTCAAAACAAAAAGGCACATGAGGTACTACAGAGGAGAGCAATAAACTATGAGAGCCATGGTCCTTGGCAAAGCTACAAAGACATGGTACAAAGTAGTTAATGCTGTAAATACCTGAAGTGTCATTGGGAGGATCTCTCAGGAAGGGAGCTAAACTGACCAGAAGCATCCATGTTTTGCATAGCAAAGGCCTGGGCATGCAGACTCTATGAGCTTTTCCAGTGAATGGAGGGGAAGACTTACCAGGCGGTCATTACATGGTGATGGCTGAACCAATGGTTTTCCAACTTAACTATCATGAAAAAGCAATATATTCATTCAGTAGAAATCACACTTCAAATTTTTAATCCAGTTCATTTTGGGGGGGAAGTAATGCATAATCTTATACTCTCTTTGGCTGTTAAGCAGTTGCAGAAAGACGTAGCTTCATCAACCCTGTAATACAAGGGAGACAATCACTCTGCAGTATGATGTGCAGCTTATATTTAGTGTATATTTGAATTATCATACTTTTAGCTTATGGCTTTACTGGGACATGATCCTATCACGAAACAAGGAGCCTCTATATAAAAAATTTTTATGTAGCATTTACATATATTATTCTACCTTCTCTCTCTCTCTCTCTCTCTCTCTCTCTCTCTCTCTCTCTCTCTCT
>OU015751.1:23308219-23321438 GCA_907169655.1 Acomys percivali | reverse complement strand
TCTCTCTCTCTCTCTCTCTCTCTCTCTCTCTCTCTCTCTCTCTCTCTCTCTCTCTCTCTCTGTGTGTGTGTGTGTGTGTGTGTGTGTGTGTGTGTGTGTGTGAGATGTTGGTGTGTGCAGGCATACATGAGCCATGGTACACATATGGAGGTCAGACAGCCTTAGGTGGTGGTCCTTGGCATCCACCTTGCTTGAGATGGGATATCTTGTTATTCACCATGGCATATGCCAAGCTAGCTGGCCTTTGAGCTTCTGGGGATTCTCTTGTCTTTGCCTAACTTCTCAGCCCAGGAGCCCTGTAGTTACAAGTGTGTGCAAGTCCTGTGTGTGTCCAGTTTTATGTGGGTTCAGGGGGTCCAAACAAGGTTCTTACACTTGCACAACAAAGTCATCCCCTCAGCCCTGAAGTATGATTGTTGTCATCTCCACTTTACATATGAAAAATTACATAGAAGAGAAAGGGAAACAGTCTTAACCATGAGAGTACAAGAAAGAGTTCATGAGATAATAGATGAACGAAAGAGAATAAGAAAAGAAATCGCCACATCCAGGTCAGTAAACTAGCTAGCATCTAATACACATAAGACAGAAGGAAAAGAACAAACAACAGAATCAACCAAAAAAACCCCAGCAAGATTACAGAAATCCTTCTCAGTAATAACTCCAAATGTAAACAGTCTTAATCTTAATTAAAAGATGCAGACTAGAAGCAGAAGGTGGCTCAGTGGATAAAATGATTGCTGCATAAGTCTACCTGAGTTTGAGCTCCTGAACCCATGTACACATCACTAAAATAAGAAAATGGATATTAGCTGATTGGATTTTTAAAAGACTCAAAATATCTGTTATTTATAAGAAACACATCTCACTGGCAAAGGTATTCACAAACTGAGAGTCAAAGACTCTATGTCAGCAAATGGAAGCCAAAACAAAACAGGAATAGCTAAGCTTTATATATGGTAAAGTAGACTTAAACCAAAATTACCTAGAGGAGATACAGAAGGCCACTACTTATTACCACAGATAAAAATCCACTAAAATAATTCAATTCTAAATATATACATATATGCACTGATTACTGGAGCCTTCAATTTCATGAAACAAATAGTATTGTAAATAAAGAAAAATATAGTCACAGATATCTTAATACTGGATGAATTCAATACCATATACTTATCAGTAGATAAACCATCCAGTTAATAAATCAACCAAGACTCTTCATCATACATCAATGGACTTGATAAAATATTCCACCAACAACTCTGGAATACACGGCTTTCTCAACAGCCAATGGAACTTCTTCTAAAGTTTAAGCCATGAAATTAGTCTTTTAAAATACAAACTAAATAAATGACTAGTAAACTTCTTGTACCTTATCATATCTCAGAAGAATAAAGACAGCAGTCAGTAGCAGGAGGAATTATAGAAACCATCACAAATGCACAGGGATTGAGAAGTATGCTCTGAATGACCAGTGATCATTAAAGAAATACAGGAGGAAATGTAAATTTTTCTAGAATCAAACAAAAATGAAAGCATAACTTTAGAGAACCTTGGGATAGAGAAGAGGCAGTTCTTGGAGGAAAGGTTACAGCTCTGAACATTAAAAACTCAAGAGATCTCACATTAATAACTTAATATCACCACCAGAGACAACTTCCTGAACAGAATAACAACAGCTGAGGCTCTAAGATCAACAATTAATAAATGGGACCTCTTGAAACTGAAAAGCTTCTTTACGGCAAAGGAGACCATCAATAGGACAAAAACAGCAGTCCACAGATTAGGAAAAGATCTTCACCAACCTTACATCCAACAGAGGGATAATATTTAAAATATATAAAGAACTGAAGAAATAAAATGCCAACAAACCAAATAATCCAATTGAAAAATGTGGTACAGAGCCAAACAGAGAATTCTCAAAAGAGGAATATCAAATGGCTGAGAAGCACTTAAAGAAATATTCAACATCCTTAGCATCAGGGAAATACAAACCAAAATGACTCTGAGATTACATCTTACACCATCAGAATGGATAATATAAAAATCTCAAGAGACATCATATGATGGTGAGGATATGGAGCAAAAGGAACACTCCTCCACTGCTGGTTGGAGTGCAAACTTGTACAACCACTTTGGAAATCAATCTGGTGCTTTCTCAAAACTTGGGAATAATTCGACCTCAAGACCCAGCTACTCCACTCCTGAGCACCCAAAAGATGCTCCACCGTGCAACAAGGACATTTGCTCAACTATGTTCATAGCAGCTTTATTCATAATAGCCAGACTCTGGAGACAACCTAGATGTCCCTCAACAACAACAAAAAAAATGGATAAAGAAACTGTGGTACATTTGCACAATGGAATAGTACTCACCTATTAAAAACAAGGAAATTTTCAAATTTGCAGGCAAATGGATGGGGCTAGAAAAGATCATCCTGAGTGAGGTAACCCAGACCCAGAAAGACACATATGGTATATACTCACTTATAAGTGGATTTTAGCCATATAGTACAGGATAACCATACTACAGTTCACAGACCCTAAGAAGAACAAGGAGGATCCAGGGGATGTGCTTAAATCTCACTTAGAATGGGAAATAGAATAGACAGCAGAAGCGGTTGAAGAAAGGGAACAAGATAGGAGCTTAGCATAGCTGTCCTCTGAAGGCTCCTCCACCCAGCAGCAGATTGAAACACATGCTAAGACTCACAGCCAAACACTGGGAAATGCATAGTCTTGTGGAAAAATGGGAGGAAAGACAGGAGGACCTGGAGGTGACAGGAGCTCCACAAGAAGACCAACAGAGCCAACTAACCAGGGCCCAGAGGAGCTTGTGGAGACTGAAGCACCAACCAAGGATGACCTAGGCCTCCTACACAGATGTAGCCAATGGGCAGCTCAGGCTTCATGTGGGTCATGAAAGGGGAGGAAGCTGTCTCTGACATGGACTCTGTTGCCAGAGTTTTGATCATTCCCCTCTGGCAGGGCTGCCTCCCCAGGCCTCAGGGGAAGAGGTTGTGCTCAGTCCTGATGCGACTTGATGTGCTGAGGTTGGTAGGGGGAGCTCCCCTTTTCTGAGGAATGGGGAGAGGGGATAGGGAGAAGAGGGGAGGAAGGCAAGACCAGGAGTGGAGGAGGGAAGGGCTACAATTGGGGTGTACAGTAAATAAGTGAATAAATTTTAAAGATAGTGCATCTCACAATCTTAAAAAGATGTAATAAGGCAAAAATTAAAATCAGTAGACAGAAAGTGAAATAAAGACAGAAGAACAAAATAATAAAATAGTTGGCTTGGGGCTGGAGAGATGGCTCAGTGGTTAAGAGCACTGACTGCTCTTCCAGAGGTCACGAGTTCAATTCCCAGCAACCACATGGTGGCTCACAACCATCTATAATGTGATCTGATGTGCATTGTATACATAATAAATAAATCTTTTAAAAAAATAGTTGACTCTTTCAAAATGAAAAACTCTTAGTCAGATAAGATAGAGGGCCTAAATTAATTGGAGTTGAATTGGAGCCATTAACAACAGATACCAATGAAATCCAGAGGAACATTAAGAGAACTACTTTGAAACCTATATTGTGAAAAACTGAAACACCTACAGGAAATAAATAAATTCCAAGATACACAGACACACTGACTGTAACTGTTGCTGGGGACTCTACTTTTATTCACCCTGGACAAAGAGTAATGACAGGCCGGAGAAATGATTTTGTCCATGTCTATCTCAGTAAAACAATGAGATTAGCTGGAGTTATTTAAAGGGGCATGTAGGAGAAATGAGTTACATTAGCACAGGCAGCATTGTGCAGCTATAGCCCTAAAGAAGTCTCTCTACCCAGCAACTGGTCACCACATAGATGCTTAGGGTGAGAACGGTCTCACGTGCCTTGAGTGTATCTGTCTTGTCAGATTCTCCCATTTTCCCATTCCACACAGAAATACTAGTGATCCCAATCCTGTGAAGACTGCATACAAATAGTAGTTGCAGGTTCTGTTTTTAAGATGGCAATGGCTATGCCGTGTCCAAAGGACAGAATCCCACCTGCATTGCTTCCCTCCCTCCATTCCTTCTATCCTTCTGCCTTTTACAATGTTTCTGAGCCTCAGACCAAGTGTTACAGATGCGCAGTTACTTTCTTCTTCTCTTATTTTCAGCACCGTGACCAGTTATGTGTCACCATAGAAACTGCCACCCACTGCCAAAGGAAGCTTCCCTGACCAAGGTGGATAACAGTAATAATTTATGGGTGTCGGTATAAATGTTTAGAGGCTTTTTAGTGAGCATATCATAGGCATTATACAAGCAACAGCCTCACCAGAGACACTAACATCCCTAGTCATGGGTAGTTTTGTTTTATTGTTTATTTTCTTATTTGTTTAAATACCGGCCTATAGACCCAGGCATGGGTTCCTTCCTATGGAGTGGGTCTTAAGTACCCATAATAATTATGATGCAATTACACCAGTGGATACCCCTCATGTTGATAATATGGCGTGTCCGCAGCTTAGTAGGACTACTAGCAACAACTCTCCCTTAGCAACCTGCATCACACCTTCAGCACTACAAAAGCTCACCAGCAGTGATGGCGTGTGCAGCTCAGTACCAAGGTGATGGCTCCACAGTCAATCTCCTTCCACCAGGGAATGAATGTGGTATCCTCAGCAATACATCTATTCTGAGCAGTGGAAATAGTCTGTACAGACTTCCCTGCCCAACAGCTCAGCATCTATGTTAGGCAGCTTCACAATCTCCTGTAACCAAAGTGCTAGTAAATTTCATACCTTCCTCTGGCCTCAAAGGGCACCCTCCCACACAGACACACACAGACACACACACACACACACACACACATACACACAGAGAGAGAGAGAGAGAGAGAGAGACAGACAGACAGACAGACAGACAGACAGACAGAGACACACACACACACCTTTTAAAAAGAAAATAGCAGGCATATCTCTGAGTTCAAGTCCAGAGTGATCTACAAATCGAGTTCTAGGACAGCTAGGACTACAGAGAGAAGCCCTGTTGGGGGTGAGGGGGAGGAACTGGCTAGGGGGTTCCAGCCCATGAGAGCTCTTTCCACCAGAGCTGAGGGCAGGATGGGGGTCGGCTGTACTTAACCATTCCTTTGGGAACCTTGTTTGGGCATTATCTTTCAAGCACTCCTGGGCTCCAGCTATAAGGCCCTCTGGGAAGCACAACTGGTTTCATGGTGTCTTTTCCCCTGGGAATTCTAACTCAACCCAAATCTTGCTATGTTTACTGCTGAGTGACCTGGACAGGTTTATCTGTCTTTATCTACTTTTTCCCTTTTCTCCTTCCCCTCATAGTTGCTTTTGCATCTTATAAACCTTATAATATACATGCTGGTCTAACACAATCAGATCTGCCAAAGCCTTCCCACCTGATAAAGACAACTTACCAGTCCTGAGGCTCCTGATGAATTAACGTCCTTCTCCACCCCCAGGTGAACACAGTACTATCCAATCCAATAAACCTGACACCACGCATCAACCTTTCTCAGGCTCTCTCATTCTACCTTATTCTCTCTCCTCATTATTTAATTCTTTGAACAGGGCCTGAGGACTATTTGATGGAGCTCTACCCTGTACTCTCTGACTTACATACCTCCAGCTGTAAGAAAGGACATGGTCAGGCACATCCTCCTCTCCCCGCCCCCTGCTTTTCCTGCCAGTTCAGAGGCTAGTGCAGGAGATTATCATCCATATTCTGTTTCTTTTTACAGTTTCCTGCCTATACAGGAAAGCTCTTTCTGGGAAGACAGCTCAGCCTTACTTGCATGTCTCATCACCCTTAGCAGTTTCAATGGTTCTGTTTCACACTCCTGACAGGGCTCTTCTACACATGCCACTTCCAGAGACTGCAGTATAGTCTCTGGTCCATCAGCCATTTGAAAGGAATCAGTGTGCTAACATGGTGGATCCCATTCATCACGAACTATGTCATTCTTCACAGACATGCTAGAGATTACCCACAGACATTTCACCTTGAGATAGAGTAGGAGGGTTCCTCATCACCCACAACAGGATGACGACGATGCCTCTGCTTCTACAGCATACTATTCCATACAAAAAGGGAAGTACTCTGGATTAGCCAGGCTCTCTAAAGGAACAGAATGGAGGGTGTGTGTGTGTTTGTGTGTGTTAAAGTGGCTTACAGAAATGCTAGGAATCTGGTAATTGTTCGATCCATGAGACTGGATGTCTCAGCAGTCCCAACCTGGTGCTGGAATCCCATGAAATTGCTAGAGAGCTTGCTGGTCTTCAGTCTACATTGGGTCCTAAAGAAGTAGGTTCTAACATCAGTGAAGGATGCCTCAGCAACAGGATGATGAACTTGCCAGCAAGAGTTACGGACAAGCAGGCAAAAAGCAAACGCTTCCTTCTCTAGTGTTCTTGCCTGTGTGCTGAGGCCAGAAGGTGTGGAGCAGACTTAGGGTGAGCCTTCCAACTTCCTATGATTCGATGAAGAAAATCCTTTACAGGTGTGCCTGACTGCCTGGGTTCTAGTTGACTACAGATGTGGACAATCTGACAACCAACACAGACCCTAGATCACATTGATATGGCTCTACAGATGCTCCATCCTCAAATGACATAACTTCAATCATGTATCTCATCAGCCATAGCAGGAGCAATGCCACTGTTCCTCCCATATCATCTTTGGTTCAGCCATGCCCCTGTTTGGGTACAACTTTTCCTGAAGAATTTATTTCTATTTATTATCAGAGATGTCCCTGACAAAACAAGGAAATTATCTCATCTGTTTGCCTTGGTGAACCAATTGGAATTCTCCACAGAACCAAATGCATTCTACAAAACCAGTACCAGTACAATACCAGAGCCAGATAGATATAACTAGAGAAAGCGAAGGACCAATTTCCCTAATGAACACTGGTGCAAATTTCTAAGTACTTTCCAACCAAATTCACCAGGGTGCTGATAAATTATATACTACAATCAAGTGGCTTTCATTCCAGTTTTGCAAGAATGGTTTGAGATATACAAATTAATGTTACATAAGTTGACTCAAGGACAGAAATCACATGACCATTTTAATGAGTACGGAAAAGATCTTTGACAAAATTCAGCATACCATTTATAATGATGAAGGCCCTAAAGAAACTAAGAATAAAGAAAATATCTCAACAGAAGGCAACAGACCTCTCTCTAGCCATCATAATACTAAATGGAAAAGGACTGAGAAGGCATTTCCTCAAAAATTATGAGCAGGACAATTGTATCCCTTCTCTCTAGTTACTTAATACAGTATTTGAAGAGCAATTAGTTAAGAGAAAGAAATAAAAGGAGCAAAAATAGGAAAGGGAAAAGTCAGATTTATCCTTATTCTTTTATTAATATTATCCTACACTACACTGGCTAACTTTAACTGTCTCCTTGACACAAACTAGGGACACTTGGCTGCAAGTCTTCCCCAGGGAAGAGAACGCCTACTGAATATCCCAATACCAAGTGGTTGGCTCTGAAAACACACATGCAAGTAACATTATACACACCAAGCAGGTTGTATTTATCTATTTAGCAATGTATATATAAGAACTAAATAAAAGGAGACCCTGAATTTGAAAGAGATTAACGGGCAGTAATTAGGAGGATCTGAAGAGAGGCAAGGGAACAGAGAAATGATGTAACTACATTATAATATCAAAAACCTTTTTAAAAAAACAAGAGTCTGAATGAGGAATTGATTGTATCTATCAGGTGGCCTGTGGGCATGTGTGTTGGGACGTGTCCTGACTGTTAATTGATGTATGAAAATTCAGACCACTGTGCCCCACCCTTAATAAGGGTTGCATTTGATAGTTGCTCAGGAAGAGAGAGGTTTTTTGGTGGTGGTGTTTTGGTTGTTGATGTTGTTGTTGAGAACACTCCCGCTAGTAGGTTGCCCAGGATCAGAGGATGGCCCCAGTCTCAAACACATACAGACATTATCTATTGAGTTTATGGGCCTAAGAAGAAAAAAAGGGGGAGGGAGACATGAAGTTGGGAAGGAAATATGTTAAGGGACCTGGCTGGAGTTGGACAAGATGAATGGGGATGGGGTGGATACAACTGTATCTCACTGCCTGTGTAACCAGCCCAGCAGATGAAGCTATTCTAAAGAGTCTAAAGAGATTATGTGTCTCTCAATCTGACTACCCGGCTATTAAAAATAAATGGACCACAGACAAATGGGAATTTCCCAGGAATCTTGTGCTGGCAGGAGAGGCACTAGCTAGAGAGGGAAATCATCTCCTGAAAAGAGATTTCCAGCTCTAACAACTTGTCAGACTTCCTTATAGGATGAGACTGAGGGCCAGACAAGGACAGGTCAGTGGTGGGCAGTAGCAAGCCCACCTGGGTCTGCTCAAGTGTGCAGAGCCTTGGCCATCTATTGAAACTCTGATCTTACTTTAGGACCAGGAAGACAGACAGAAGGGGTTTGTCTAGTCATTTGTCCAATTTCCCTATATGTCCACTTTGAATAGCTCTTTTCCAGCTTTCCACTAATTTGGCTCTTTTTATTGGTTTATTGAGGACAGGGGGCTAACCTGACATGGGGCACAGATTGTGACCAAACTTTCATAAAATATGCTTATATAAAATTCTCAAGAACAAAAGACTCTAGCTATCCCCAAAATATAAATTCTAAGAACCAAAACAATGTCCCTCATAGTAAGATATACCCAAGGTTACAGTTGTGGCACTGACAGTTTGAGGGTGAATTTATGGCCCACCCAATAGGACACTGTGCACACCAGGTATTGTAGTCTATTGCCTGTGGCTGCTGAAGCCATGGGCCTTAGATGAGAGCCTACCTACTGCCGCTTTCCTGAGCTACGGTGATGTCTAACTGCAATCTAAATATGACCACCTCCTGCCAAAGAGACGACTTTTGCAGCAGAGAACATTACAGAAAGTTCAAAATGCAGACTGAGGGGTCTACAACACAACTACCACACCTAAAGGCTCAGGGAATATCGAGGAAGAGGGAAGAGAAATATGGAAAGAGCCAGAGGAGCGGGACATCTGCCAAGAGAGGCCTTTTATGTGTGAGAGGGAAGCAGTACCAAGAAGTCTCAGCTACACGGTTATCTACAAGTTCCTGCAACACAGCAATGGCAGTCACGCTGGGTGAGGAGCTACAGGTGGTGAATGTTGCAGGGGGAGGGAGAAGCAGGTCTCTGCAGGGCAAACCCCAAAGAAGTTATCCAATCCCAAGAGGCCAGCCTTGACCACGTGTAAGCAACAATAATTAAGCTTAATATGTTGTACTTATAAGTGTACATGTATCTAACGATAATGAAAATAAGAGGTCATGAACCTCAGAAGAAGTAGGGAACATAGGAGGAGTTGAAATTTTAAAATAATAAATAAATCTCTACATTGTTATCAGCATCTTGGGGTATTAGAGCACCCTCTGTTGGCAGCATAGGAGGAGATATTACGAGTAGGAAACCATAGGAAGTGCTGCAGATTCCTGAGACACAGGCAACTGTGTCCCTGCTGAAAGTGGTAAGAGGCCATGGAGAGAAGTGAAGAGTCCTGGTAGTCTCTGTGGTGAGCAAGAGTGAGGCTCTTGGGGGCCCTCCGACAGCACCCATCCACATAAGACAAGAGCCTAGTGTGCCAGAGGAACGCTCTCCACAGTTCTGCCTGTTACCACACTAGCGCAGACTCTCAGTCTCTGGCCAGCAGGAGGGGCACAGCCTGGATTTCAGCCCTTCCATTCTTGGAGCTGTCTCCATGCTGAGGCTCTCTGCATACCTTACTGCCAAGCATGAGGCAGGTGTTTGTCTCGGAGCTGCCTTCCTGGCTGGAAAGGTCTCATAACAAAGATCAGATGATGTCTGAGTCCTTAAAGCCTTTTTCCAGACACCATGGCCCCTTTCTTGGAGCCAGATTATCATCATGCTGGCCTGACTACTGCCACACTTGGCCCTGACAAAGAGGAAGATTCCAGGGGCCACTGATGTCTGACCCTGATGCTCCACTCCTGTGAAAATAAAAAGACCTTCTGAGGGCAGAACTTGAACTTGGTACCAACTGGTGTCCCGAACAGAGAGGAGCTGCATCCAGCACAGTAATAACTTTCCAGTATAGTTTTTGGTAGCTATGGGACATCCATCTGACATCTGAACTGGCCTTGGAGGATGGCCTTACTTGCTTCACCTTAGGGGCAGCCATCTTAGAACTTCTTTTCTTTACCTGGCCTGTGGCTGACACTCCTTCCTCCTCCAGCTGATGGAGCCACAAGGCCCCAGCCCTTGGTCACTGCTCTTCTTCTGTGTATGGCTTCCGCATTCTTGTATCTGAACTGCTCTTGTGTTGAAATCCTCTCCCTGAAGCCAAGATGTAGCTTTTAGCAGCAGGCCGAGCAGCTCCACCAGCCCTAGGCTCCTCAGTTACAGTTTTATGCCTGTTCCTCAGAGCCTAGTCAGAATGGCCCAGGCCACCTCCAGGGCTTCCTTTGTCCTCTTCCCCAAGGGCGCTTTATCTCCCACTGTCTCCACCTCAATCCTAGACACTCGGGAGAATCTTGGCTCAATTTGACTCTGGGACATGTATGTAACTGACTTATACCAGAAGGGAGATAGCAGTGGGAGCATGGCAGGCAGGCTCTGGCTCCAGGAGAAACACAACTTAAGGACCTCTACCCTGTGGGCATCCATACCTGGCCAACCTTGCATCCTTCAGGCCTATCTTGAGATAAAGGGTTGGTCAATGGTCTCTGGCGTCATGGCACATGTATGTCCTGGGGCTCCTGATCACTGCAGGGAGAGAAGTCTGCAGCAGCCCACACAGCACCTTCACTTGTACAATTCTACACGCCATGGCTCACTTTTCCCTACAAGTTCTAGGGCATCCTTCCAGTGTTGTGTCACCTTTCTTCCTTACACCACTTCCTGACCATTTACTCTGTGTCCCTGGTCCAAAGAAAACCCCTGCAGAGCAGACAAAGTCTGTATCCAGCCCCTAATTATTCCTGAGCCATCACCCTAAGCTATGAAAGCACATGCAAAGTGCAGGTACACACTCTCAAGACACATATCCTACCTGTAACACAGCACACATATGCTCGCACGTGTGCACATTTACATAAACATTCATCTCCCCCCAGGTACGCAAGGGCTGGGGCCTTGTGGCTCCATCAGCTGGAGGAGGAAGGAGTGTCAGCCACAGGCCAGGTAAAGGAAGGAAGTTCTAAGACAGCAGATAGTTGCCACCTTCTAGTGACATTTGTCTGTTTTGTAATATGGTTTTCTGAGATCAAAACAGAGACTACATCGTGGGAGAGAAAGGAGGGAGCTCTAGAGGCTGGAGCCTGTGCCCTCTCTATTCCAGGGAAAGCCTGGGGCAACAAATGCTATGGCCACCAACTGCAGGACAACTGATGTCACTGGCAGACCAAGACCTCACCACAGCTACATCCTGGGGTTCCTTCCCCCTCATCTTAATGACTTCATATCCAACACAGTGAACTGAGGCCCCAGAGCAGTATGGCAGCTGTGTGTGAGTGTGTGTGTGTGTGTGTGTGTGTGTGTGTGTGTGTGTGTGTGTGTGGTGTTAGGATGCCTTGCTGATGGGCAATTCTGGAACAGCCAGAGGACCATCTGGAAACAGCAGCCTTGCAGGCCTATAGGTTTCCTGTCTTCAGCAAGTCTTCAATCTTGCATCAAAGCTCACTTTACCTGGAGGTGAGAGAACCTTAAACTGAACATGGTCTCAAGTCTCTTGGGAAAAGGCAACAAGCCCAACTCTGTCTCCTACAGTGTTCTCATAGTTCTGAGATTTTTCTTTAAAAAAAAAAGAAAAAAAAAAAAAGACGGACGGACGGACAATAGATAGATCTATCTGAGTTTGTAACTCTCTAGAAATGTAGAAGTTCCTATGCTGTTATTGTTTATGCCTCCAAACAGTTAAGTATGGAGTTTCTGCTTTGGACTCTGGAAACCACACTACAACACACAGAGCAGGGCTATTGGGAAGATATTTTGGGTATGTGAGTACTAACTGCTGCTGCCCTTCTGGCACCATACAAAAAGCCAGTCCAGTCCTCATTAGACAAGAGAATCCTGACATTTCCACCTCAATATCTAACAAAAACCCCAGTGGCAGGCTTAGCAGGGTGCTCCAAGAAGATCCCAGGACAACATAGGCCATTGTCATAGCCCTCGCTTACTTCCTGGGGGTTGAAGTCACTCCCTGCTCAGCTTGTTGCTGAACACAAGCTCATACACACACCCTCAGAGGATGTGTGCTGGATTGAGCTGAACACCTCCTCCCTGAGGCTGCCCTTCACACTATTGGAAGTTGCTGTGCCAGCTGCCAAGGGAAGAGAACAATCATTTGCTTTCCTTCTTTGTTTTCTCTGTTCTTGTAACCAGGGTGTGTCGTGCTCCATGCAATAGGATTTTTATCACCTACTTCCGTCAAGCAATCACAATGATTATCAGTGGCCTGAGTTATTCTGGGGGCCTCTAGGGCCTCCCTGACCTGTTGTCATGAGCTGTTATTCATAAGGAGGTGCCCCATACCCAGCACTGAGATTTTGTTTGCTAAACAATAGGTTCTCGAAGCAGCATTATGCAACCACACTTCCACACTTTTAAAACTGATATTTTTAGCTGCTTTAATAGTAGTGGATTTCCAAGAGTTTTTTCTGTTTCATAGATCACTTTGGTTAAGCCTCCCTCCCCGCCCTGTCATTCTGCTGTCACCCTATTCCCATCTTCGCTTAGACGGGTCTGCCTACACTGCTCCCTTCCTCTGTCTCCCTATCTCGTGTACTACAGTTCCTTCCCCTAACACATCCTCTCCAATGGCCCCTTCCCAGTTTCCTATACAACTAACACATCAAAGCTAAGATGCAAATTAGAAAAACAAGAGGCATTTATCTCTGGGTTTCGGTGGCCTTAGTCAGTATAGGTTTGTTTTGTTTTGTTTTTTCAGTTTTATCCATTTATCAGTTAGTGAGAATGGTCCCCACAGGCTCATGTATTTGAATGCTTGGTTACCAGGGAATGGAATTGCTTGAAAGGATTAGAAAAATTAGGAGGTGTGGCCTTGTTGGAGAAAGTATGTCACTGGGGATGAGCTTTGAGGTTTCAAAAGTCCACGCCAAGCCTAGTCTGTATGTGTGTGTGTGTGTGTGTGTGTGTGTGTGTGTGTGTGTGTGTGTGT
>OU015751.1:23267587-23304443 GCA_907169655.1 Acomys percivali | reverse complement strand
CACACACACACACACACACACACACACACACACACACACACACACACGGAACAGTATGTGAACTGAACAGGTTATATTTATGAATAGTATGTATTATGTATATACATATATGCATGTAATAACAAAACAGAAGCCATGAATTTGAAGGAGGAAGGTAATATGGGAGGGTTTTGGAGGGAAGAAAGGGAAGGGAGAAATAGGAGCTACTTTGATAGCTGATGGCTGCTGAGTGAGTCAGTTTCTTTAAGGGTGTGGGTCCTGGTAGTCTATCCATGCTCAATTGGATGGCCCCACACCCATGAGTAAATCAGCATCACAAGTTAAGGCTCTGTGAGGAAGAATTAGGGTGAATGTGATAAAAAAGTACTGTATGAATGCATGAAATTCTCCAAGGAGTTAATAACAGTTCATCCAAGATGGAGACGTCTAAGGAGTAACACCTGAAGATATCTTGTCCTCTGTCCTCCATACACAAATGCAAAACATGTGCGTGTATGCCTGTGTACCCTCTCCCCTTTGGGTCATGACCCTGGTGACTATGCTGTGTACACATCACACCCAACATCCTGAAAAGGGCTCCCTACCAGTGTCACAACATAGTTAAAAAATAATAATAAGTGGAAAGAGAATGAAGGAGAGATAAACATGTTTTGTATTTTTGTTTTTTAGATCACAAGTGGGGGATAAGAAAAAGACTTGTGAGAGAGCAGGTGATGCTTATCCCCTTAGAAGTCGAACCACCATGTGGGGAAAATTAGTTGTTAACCAGCTGAAAAACATCCTTGAACAAATTCTGAGAGGAGGTATAAATGTGAGCCAAAAGAATCAGAAAAATAATAAGGTTTACAGAGGCATACTGTTAATTCTTTAGGTGTGGATTTCTATTTGCTTTAACACATGTACACAGCCAATTATCCACCTTCATAGCAATGAGATGGACTACTCCAAATTTCACACACATTTTAAAGTCATCCCCGAGGTCCTAGAAATCACAGGTGATTGCTTTTGTCTTTGAGGGAAAAATCCATTTAGACCCATTGGGTCAAAAACCAAAACCAAAAGACATGAAAGGAAAACGGAGACTTGGTGGGAAGCGTCGGGCCACCCGACAGGCGGGAAGGAGAGAGAAGGCGGGGGCTAAGCATGGCCTCAGGGCACTACATGCATGTAGGACGCGGTCGACACTAGGTCCGTTTTAGAGAAGGGCATAAGCGGGACCACTCAGCGGGGAGCCTTTTGCGTCTCGCTTGACTTACCATGCCGCTAAGGGGATCCGTCCATGTTTTGTCTGATTGAGTGATAACCACACGCAGATCATTTATGCCACCATCAGTTAATGGTCTCTGTGGTTACTTTGAGTTTTGGCAGATTGTGAAAAAGAAGTGCAATATACACACTTAAACAGGTCCTGGAAGGGAAATACTCCTTTTCATCTCTTGAGTGCATTTCTAGGACTTGAATTACTAGGGGACACGAAGAACAAAGTCTCCCTAAAAACTCTACATCTCAAAACAAAAAACAAAAAACAAAAAACTCTACATCTCCAGAAATTGCAAATATTAAGTACAAGGCTGAGAAGTGGAGGTAGTAAGGACATTGACTAGGTATCCCAACCTAATAGAATGATCTTTGAGAGGGGAAGAGAGAAAGATCAATCAATAGGCTTTATCCCCTCAAAGTTAATCCAAAGAACATAGACTATCTTTTACTGAGCACACACCCAAAACCAGTTCAAGCTGGATTGGCCCATTTTCCTAGTTTTAGGAAGTGTTTGGTCACAAAAGAGTAATTACCAAGGGGTGCTGGGAAGGGGCAATTTATCACGTGGTTTGGAGCAGGGTTTGTGCAGCTTGGTGCAGGTGGTCTCAGGTTGCTAAGTGCTGTTAGGAATAGGTGTGTGGAGCACAAGCCACCTGAGCCCCAGGATGCCAAGCTTTCCCTCAGGTCAGCTTAACTGGTCTCTTAGGTAAGCTTCTGCCAATGGGCTGCTGCTCAGCCCTGACTCTTTTAGTTTGATATGGACAGGCTTTTTTTCCTTCCTTGTTCATTATTCCTATGGGTTCCTAAATCATTTTTTTATTTTTTATTTTTATTAATTTATTCTTGTTACATCTCTATGGTTATCCCATCCCTTGTATCCTCCCATTCTCCCCTCCCTCCCATTTTCCCCTTATTCCCCTCCCCTATGACTGTTCCTGAGAAGGATTACCTCCCCGTGTATATGCTCATAGGGTATCAAGTCTCTTCTTGGTAACATTTTCTTTAAAAAAGTAAGAAAGAGAACTTTACATTTTCTATCTCAATTCTTGACTACCCCCCTTACTGGCGGGGCTAAGGGCTGCCCCTGGGGAAGTTTAAAGGAGGGGCAGATCTGCAGTCTTTAGCCCAATGATAGCCTTTGGGGCATAGAGGGGTGTGGGGCAGGGAGAATAAGGCTCCCCTTGGGCAGGTGTGGCAGAAATGGCCCAGCTGGCTGCACCCCCAGCATGTAGGTTTTGAGAAGACTGTCTTTATTCAATAACCAGGGTCTGCAAAGAGGCCACAAGTGCCTCAAAGAATGCCGTCATGGGGTTAATATTATGGCGGCAGAGATTTGCAGCTGATGGCCGCCACAGCTGTGAGGACCCCTTCCCAAGCAAGTTGTTTAATCAGAGCCTCTAAGCTGGCCATTGTAGGCCGCTTTCCACTGAAGGAGCTCACTAGGAGGAGCCCCCTTAAGAAGGAATACCAGTCATAATGGGTTTGCAAGTGAATGGTCCTTGAAATAGAACCTGCTTGAAGTAGGGGAAGTCCACACCACACTCTAGGGCCCCCTTCTAAACAAATGAGGGCAAAATCAGCAAGAGAGGGCTGGGACACCAGAGCCGGGCCTCCGGGTCATGTAAAACATTAACAGAGTAGGCCTTGGCTGGAGGGAGGCATGGTGGAAGTTCTACCCCATAGGTATTGGGGGGGTGTGCTTGGTAAACGAGAGTGGGAAGGTGAGGTATGAGAGCTGGGGCTGGAGGAGGAAGAGGGAAGGCGTTGCATCATGGAGAAGCAGCAAGCGTGGAATTCCACCCACGGATAGGTCTGGGAAGCTCTGGTTGGGCTTGGGCAAAAGGAATGTGAAGTGATTGCAGCTGTGTGGGGATATAATCGTCCTCCTCCTAATTCGAGCGATTGGAGAGTTGGGAGAAAAGGGGGAAGAATTGAGCGGTAGCAGAATGTTATCCATAGTGAGAGGGTTGGGGAGAGTTTGCGGATAAAGGTGGCTTCACACCAAGGCTGTAGGTCCCCAAGGTGCTTCTGGGGAGGGCGGGCCGAGCCCCAGGTTCTGAGAGCTGGCGGGTTGGTCAGACCCTAACGAGATCCAAATGAAGAACCAAATGATGTGTGTGGATACAGGGTACACAAGTTCACCCACAAGCAGCTGGGAAGCACACAGAAGGGGCCTACTCACCAAGACAAACAGAGGGCATCCTCCCAACGCCCAGGGGGCCAAAGCCACAATGGGCACCAGGTGTTGCTCCTTCTCCCAAGCATCCAGTCCATGGGTAAGAGGAGGCGGTTCAGGCTGAGGGGGTGAGCCCCAGGAGAGGGTGAGCCTTGGGAGGAGGTTCAGGCCAGGAGGTGAGCAGCGTGGAGTCCCCATGGGGATACCAGGAGTCTTATGAAAACGAACTGAGGGCAAGACGCTGCAGACTCGTTTCTCCAGGAAGAGACAGCAGATTATATAGTGTTGGGCGACAAATCAGGTTCCTCCACGCCATCTCCAAGAGGGCCAATGGATGCTCATCTCTGGGCACTCCGGGCAACCTCCGCCCGACCACTTCCTTCCGCTGCCCCAGGCCTCGTCAGGAATGTCTACACTTCTCCTAGTAGGTATTGGTGAGAATATAAATCTCACTCTAAAAGTGGTTTTGGCTTTCCAATCAGTTATAAGTTTGCATTTAAATTTATTTTGCATTAAATGCATTAAAATTATTCAGTTTAAAATGTTTTCTAATACCTCTTTCTCCAATCTTTGGGTTTATTTGAAAGCGTATTTCTTAATTTTCAAACAAAAAGGAATCTCTGCTATCTTTTTATTTACTTTTTATTGAAATATAACCAGAGAAGATAATCTGTGTCATTTAATTCCCTTAGAGATTTGAGGCCTGCCTTACAGCTGAGCATATATGATGCTTACCTTACAACACAGCTTTTTCTTCCTCTCCCACACTGGGGTGGCTTTTGTTTATTTCAATCTCCACTAGCTTTACTAGTTATCAGTCTTCCTGTTCTCCCGTGTATTAGAAGTATCCTCAAAACTCCTACCACCATCTACAACTCACTGTGTACATCCCAAATACCTCATAAGAAAAAAGCTAATATAGTACCACAAAAGGCGCTAGTCAAAACTATCTTGAGCATTACAAGTACTAGACTCCAAACTTAAAGTGACAAAACAAAACAAAACAAAACAAAACAAAATACAGACAAATGGAGCAAATTCAAGAAACCAAAATAATTCAGGTCATTATCGATAACTGATTTAAAAAAACAGAAAAAACAAAAGCAGCAAGAATACCCACTGGAGAAGGGACTGTCTCTTCAAACAGTGGCTCTAGGGACAGTAGAGTGGCATGGGGCTGTGGTGGGGGGGGCGGGGAAAGTGGTGCTAACATGCTTGTCACCAAGCCTGACAGCCTGAGTTAGATGCTGGGGACCAACAGGATGGAAGGAGAACTGGCTTCCATAAGCTGTCCCGTCACCTCTACATTCATGTGGCATGTATGGCCATCTGTCATACAGATAAGTTGTTTTGTTTTTTAAATAGTGCTGGGAAAACTGAACATCATGTGAAGAAAAAAACTAGGCCCCCTCACTCACTAAATATATTGATGTGAAGGATTAGAACGGATTAGACCTTTACTTGAATTCTGCTTTGTACTCTTGCATACTCCACTAAACCCCCCTCTTGTCCTTATCTTGAGAAAATACTTACAAAGTAGCTGCTCTAATGGCATCAGTTCCACTTCTATAGGAAGTGCTACGGAGAACCCTGCAGTGGCTCACAGGCACACAGGCAGATTCAAATGGACAAGAATAACACTGCTGTTCAACCTATAAAAATAATAACAACTGAGGTCGGGGCCAACTACTCAGAGAGCTAGCATGCACGGGCCGCCAGTGGGGAACCCTGACTTTCCAACTCTGGGTGGTGCCTGGTCTTTGTTTTGTTTTGTTTTGCCAGTTTGCTTTCTGTATCAGTAAAACAAACAACTCAAAAAATGGAAAAGTCTTAACCTGAAACTATGAAACCACTTGAAGAAATTATGTGGAATCAACACAGGGCATTAGTCTGAGCAAAGACTGTTTAGATAAGATGCCAAAAGCACAGGCAACAAAAATACAAGTGAACAAATAGGATTGTGCCAAATTAAAAGGCTCCAACAGAGCACAGGAAACAGATGTAAGCAAACTATAGAACAAGAGACAGTAATGTAAACTGTTCATTCAAAAATATACTAAACTATCAGAGGCTAAAAACATTCATTAGTAAAAAAAAAAAAAATCCAATTATAAGGTGAACAAACAATGAATACACAGACCAAATAGACTCAAAATCACAAGATCTCACTCCAATAATAATGTGATCATTTTTTTTAAAATGCTACTAAAGACATAGGTAGTTTACAACAATAATAATCAAATAAATTAATAATTTTGGTGAGGATGTAGAGAAAGAGTAACATTCATATACTATTGGTGAAAATATAAATGGGTATGAGCATCATGGAAACAATTTCCTAAAAAATAACAGTAATAGAACTATATTATAATCTGGTAGTTCTGCTACTAGGAATATAGCCAGTAGAAATGAAATCAGTATATCAAAGAGACAATTGTAGTCCATGTTTAATGCAGCATTATTCACAATACTCTACATTTGGCACTAGCCTAGAAGCCTACCAATGGATGACTAGAAAAGACAATGTAGGACAGATATACACAGTAGAGTGCTATTCAGTTTTAGGAATGAAGTCTTATCACCTGCATTGCCAAGGCCGGGCAAGGCTCTAAGTCAAGCACAGAAAGACTGAGGTTGCGTGCTCTCTCTTGGAGGAGTAAGAGAAGAACAGTGATTAGCAGGGGCTGGGAAGGAGCTAGGGAAAGCAGGGACGGAAAGGACAGGTGCAAGGGTGAGACTGGAAAAGATGAGCACGCTACAATATTCTCCAACAGTACAGTAACTATGGCTGATAAAAAGGTATATTTTTAATAGTAGAGAAGACTCTGAATCCTCTCACAAAATAGCCATTTAGTTGATGAGTACGCCAACTACCCTGATTAGATCATCACACATTATAGAAAAGTAATGAAATATCACATTATCCTGCATCAGAGTATAAATTATGTATCCACTAAAAACAATAAATTAAAGCAATTTAAACACATTTTAGGGAATACATGTATTTGTGGAGAATATCAATTTTATTCAGGATACAGATTATTCAAATACAAAAGAGTGAAAATATATATATCTATACCCATTAGAAAAGACAAAACATTAAATGTCCTAAAACTACTAAGGCACTGAATGCAAATATCTCCTGAAATATGAAGTAGCAAGTTTTTAATATATTTAAGATTCAGATGTTCTAATAAAATTTTCAACTGTCTTAGCCAGACAGTGGTGGCGCACACCTTTAATCCCAGCACTTGGAAGGCAAAGGCAGGAGGGTCTCTGTGAGTTCGCAGCCAGTCTGGTCTACAGAGCGAGTTTTCCAGACAGCCAGACTTGTTATACAGAGAAACCCTGTCTCAAAAAACAAAACAAAAATACAAAAAAATTTTTTCAACTTTCTTAGTTCCTGAAAGGCAGCATTTTAAAAAATACATATGACATCTTAAAAATAATAATACAATTCGGTTACAAATGTATGTTTTAACTTCCAAATATATTTTGTTTTATCAGAGCAATACAGAACAAGGCACATTGAAGCATAAAAGGTTACATATTTTGACACGGAACTGCAGACTATATTACAAATGAGTCACTGTATTAAGTATTTTTAAATTTTCTCCTATTGATGTTAGCTTTAACTCTGTAATACATTCCAAAGCATATGCCTCCAGTGTTTTGTTTAGTATACAGCAAAAGAACTATGTTCATGCTAGAATAAAAATGCAATCAGATATTTATAATATGGAGGGTTCTGTAGTTTCAATGGCAGTAAACCTTTGCTATGTAGAAAACACGCAGTAAGTAACATTTGGCAGCAGGAAAGTAGACCAAAGTCTACAGCAAAATAGCAACTTAAGAGATACCTAACAACAGTAAATGTGCGAGAAATATGCACTTTAGCTAACAGACCAGCTTTACACATGAAAATATTTTCTATAAATGTAACTTTAGCCCTTTGCTAGATAACTGAATTAGTGGTAAGGCAAAAAGAGCAAAAGCTCAAATCATACAAATGACTTTCGATTGTGATGACCATCTGTGCTCTGGAACTCTTGTGTTAAATAAAATTGGAGCTGGAAAGAAAAAATTCTTTTGAATGGAACAATAAAAAAAACATAGGAAACAAAAATTATCAAAAGCATTAATTTTACAAAGCTTTCATAAAAGGAGCAGCAAACAGACAACACACACATGTCTTTAGCTATAGGACTTTGAAAAAGTCCTTAAAGATCCATGTGCTGGGCTGGGGAGTGGCTATAGCTCAGCTGGTAAAGCATGCATAAAGCCCTGGGTGGGATCCTTTAGCAAAGTAAATGAAAAACTATAGAAACTCAACCACGATGGGGCCACACATCTGTAACCCCAGCCCTTGGAAGTAGAGACATGAGGACCACAAGTTCTCAGCTGCTACATAAAAAGTCTGGAGACACCCCAGAATATATGATTCCCTATTTCAAAAACAAAACAAAACAAAAAAAACAGCCTGCGCTGTAACTGCCTACCATAAAGGAAGCCGTATTAGAGCACAAGGAATGAAAGAAAAAGGAATCTACGGGTTTGTCTGACTTTGTGAACGACAGCATAACTCTCAAGGAGCGCTTTTATTGGGGAGATATACGGGAAAACTGGGAAATATTATTTTCTTACGCTAGATTACAATGAAGAAATAAAGTAAAAAGCTCTTATCTTTTTTAATTCAAAGCATGGTTGAAAACAGTAATAAGTTGTATTTATAATTTATATCTTGAAATCTAAAACTTTAATCAAAACACATCTATTATGCATTCATTCTTTCAACAAATAATTACACAAAATACAGGCACCGAGTGCACAGAAGCAGGAGCCTTGCTCTGTGAGGAAGACAGAAGAGCACTGCCCTCCTATGACAGGGGGCCTCCCAACAGAACAAGTAAATTGAGACTATGATCCAATCACTACTGGTGCCACCCCCTTGTATGTGGCCCTCTCTCCTTCCTCTGCATTTGTATATCCATCATTGATCTCACCAGCTCCGACTTCAAAGCCAGGAGTTCAGCTGATAGCTTGATTCCCTTATTAAAATAAAAATTTCCTCCCAAAATCAATGATCAGTACAATTAAATTTTAAAGTGAGCCTAAGAATTAAGGTTTTATTAACAAGATAGTTAATTCTGTGATTCTCCCATCAAATGCAGTTTCCAGGAGACATAAAATACTCTGTGTGTGTGTGTGTGTGTGTGTGTGTGTGTGTGTGTGTGTGTGCGCGCGCGCGCGCGCACTAATCATGGCAGGGCTGTGAATTACAGTACCCAACTCCTTCCACCCTGCCCTACCTGCCCTTTCCACATGGTGAGACATTCTATTCTGTCCATCCCTTAACTTGGCTAAGCCTGCAGACCTAGGACATGCCAAGTGCTGCGCTAACTGCTGCAAGGACAGGGAAGAGCAAGGGCGGAGCCTCTGCTCTGAAGCCACTGTAGTTTGGTAGCAGGAGGCAGACAGGAGTAAGGAGACAGACAAAGGAAAGCCAGCAGGGCAAGGAGACAAAAGGTTAGGGGAGGGACATGGGGACAGGGTGGCAGGACTCTTACTTCTTTCGTTCTTTGTCCTTCTTAATGCTGCTACCTGCAGCCATAAATGCCTGGTTCTGGAATAGATCACAGGTAGCTTTCTTTCTTGAGAAAGCAATTGATTCTTCCTCCAAAATTCTTCTCTTTTCTTCAAGTTTCATTCTCTCTTCCTGGTGAATTCTTTTAAGGTGCTCAAATTTGGCTTGAAGCTGTGAAACCAAAGTACAGTTCCCATAACTGACACTATGTGGCAGCACACACACAGGAATGGTTTCTATCTTAGCAATACAACACCCTTCCTTCCCTTCATCCAATTTATTTTATGCTACTGTTCACACTTCCAGTAAAAGCATTGACTTGCCCTGGGAACTTTGATCTTAAGAGATTTCCTCTACGTGACTGAGCCAAATGCATAAACACCATAGACTCGGGAACAAACTTTTGACTATTCGCTAACATTTTTATGTTTTTGCCTTACATTATATCTGTAAAGCCTAAAAATTCTCCAATTCATGCTGAATAAGAATAAGAGGAAAATTAACAACAAAAGGAACAACAAAAATATTTTCCAAATAAAGATAATACATGGTTTTTTAAAAACGATTTGAAAATCATACCGAGAAACTACTGGAAAGCAAGTGTCATTGTTGATTTATGTCAAGAACCTCACACTTGGTCTCAGTTGGCAGAACTATTTGGGAATTATTAGGAGGTGTGGCCTTTTTGGAGGAAGTATGTCACTAGGGGTGGGCTTTGAGGATTCCCAGTAAGCACTCTAGTCTCCTCTACATGCTCTCAACTTGTGCTTCAGAGCCATGCCTGCCTGCTGGCTGCCATGCTCTCCGCCCTGATGCCATGGGATCACTCTCTGGAACTGTGAGTCCCAAGTTAAGCACCTTCTTTTATACATATCTTGGTTATGGTGCCTCTTCACAGCAATAAAAAAGTAACTAAAACAGAAGGTTATACCAGGGAATGGGCAATTGCTGGGACAGGCCTGACCATGCTGTTTTCTAGAGGAATGTAGAAGACTATGAGGAAATTTAGAAAACTAGGAAAGTGGGTAAAGGCTGTAATTGGGGCTTAACAAGCCATCCTACTAGGGCTGGGAAGACTTTAGTGCTGAGAGCAATGTAAACAATGGAAGGCCAAAGAAAAGTTAAATTTGGAGGTTATTCGTAATTCTTGGTGTAAACAGAGTTACACTATAGTGAGGGAGTGTTATGTATCCATCAAAAATAAACTAGAAAAATTAACTGAGATTATCTACGCTCAGTATAGCTGTGAGAGCCCAGAATATGTCCTTGACATTGTCTCTCTCTCATGGTCTTTTGTCTTTGTTAGACAAGTAGTTCACTCTGGGAAAGACTGACTGAAGGAGCCCCAAAACAGGACTTAAAGAACAATACAAAATAGTGGTTACTTCAAATGGCCTAGCCCATAATCTCCAAAACAAAATGTAAAGATAATTTGTAGGAGGTCCATGAGACAAAGCTTCCAAATTAAAGCAGTAAAGAAAAACAGGTGGTAATGGTTGACTCTGGGTCAGCTCAAACTGGCTTCAGGGACTTCTTCACCAGGGGACCAAGAACAGAGCTGAATCATAAAGATGGAAGCACTGAGGATGCCTCCAGAGCTGTTCCTCTATGAGGGAGACTGCATAGGAGGTGTGCTCACCCATCCATGGTAGAAGGGCACCCTTGGTGGGTCAGGGGATGTGTCATCTTGAGGGCTGCCTACTCGCTGATTCATTTTCCCTCCCCTGTCCTGGGAATCCAGGACAACCTTTTTTTTTTTTTTTTTTTTTTTTGTAAGACACACCATAGAATACATCTAAAAATATTAGGCTAAGTTTGCCTTAGATACTCTTGAAAATTGGGGGACAGAGAAACCTGGCCTCTGAATGGGATCTTGAATTCAAACAGCACACTGCACCTAGATCCACTCTGCAGATGAAAAGGTAAATGAGAAGTTCCCTATGACCAGGTTTCTCCTAATGGACAACCTCAACTTCTATAAAGGCTATACACTGGGTCCCATTCCTGAGGGTTTGTTCCTGTGGTCTATTTGTTTTAACACTTACATACTTGACATTGACTCAAAATTCCATGAAGAATAAATATAAGGACACCCTGCCCTTATTATAACACAGAAACCATTAGACAGCTTTAAGTCTAAAAATGTCAGAGGGTGGTTCTTCGAAAGCATTTCCTCTCTGGTATCTTTTCTTTATTTCTGGGTAAAAAGAGCAATCAATCTGAGAGGAGGGAACTGTTTCCTATCTCCTGTCAATACCAACTCTAATACACAATGCAGCAGACAATGGTAGCTCATCTGGTTAAGTTTATGTGTGTTATAAAGAAGACAACCATGGGGGCCAGAGAGATGGCTTAGAGGTTAAGAGCACTGCCTGTTCTTCCAAAGGTCCTGAGTTCAATCCCCAGTAACTACATGGTGGCTCAAAACAATCTATAATGAGATCTGGTGCCCTCTTCTGGCCTGTGGGTATACATGCAGGTATATTACTGTATACATAATAAATAAATACATACTTTTTTTAAAAAAGAAGAAGCTGACGACAACTGTGCTGGGCCCTGTCTAGCCCACACCACTGGGCTCCTCCTTCCTCTTTCCTTGCTCCTCCAGGAAAGAGTAGCCATTTGCCATCTACCCCAAATTCTTCAGTGAAATAAATTTATCTCAGATTATATTAACAAGGCTAATATAAAAAGATTTTTTTGTTCTCTGTGTACTTTCTCTCTTGCTTACACAAGATAGTACATGATCCAAGGTCTTTGGAAGCTCTGCTTTCAAGCTCTTGTTTGAAAGTATCATTCTGAAACTCTCCAATTCATGTGAAACCAAAGGAAAAATAAGTACAAGAGCCTTTAAAAGAATCCGATGGCAACAAAGTATCCCACTATAGTTTTTTGTGGACAGGTAACCTGAGATTATGTTATTCCACGAACATAATTTGGTAAATATTTTCCTTTTATTCTTTATGACAATAAGGGATATAAAGGAGCCAATAAACAGGAGAGGAAAAACATAAAAAGGGTGTACATGATAAAGGTTCATGGACAGAAAAAAGTTTATGATGGAACTTAAAGATAGAATCTGTATAGTGATTAAAGGTCATGAAAATTCCTAAGGTAAAAACCAAAATTAACGATGCAGTAAGTAAATCTAGACCCCTGTTCAGATGTAGCCAATGGACAGCTCTTTCTCCACAGTTGTTGGGGGAGCAGGGACTGCCTCTGACATGAACTCTGGTGCCCCTGATTTGATCACTTCCCCTTGGTGGGAAGGCCAGGCGGACACACAGAGGAAGGGAAAGCAAGGTATCCAGATGAAGCCTGGTAGGCTGGTCATATGGTGAGGGAGAAGGTCCCCTCTGTCAGAGGTCTAGAGGAGGGGAATACGGCACAAGAGGGAGGGAGGGTGGAATGGGAAGATACAAGTGAGGGGACAACAATTGGGATGTAATCTGAATAAATAATAATAATTATTTCTAAAACGTCTACTTTAACTAAAGGGGTCCTCTTATGATATTGATCAGTTCTTGGTAACATTTATAAAAACTGACTTAAAGAACAATGTGTTTAATCAGCATAATTATTATACTCTCTGCTGTTTGTGAAAAATCTGCTTTTGTCTAAATTTTTTCTGTTACACAAAAGTTAAAACTAAAATCTATAATCCACTCTACAAGAGGGATGAAACATCCTCTGGGTTTTCAAAAACCACAGCTCGGAAGCCTAAGCCAATGAGGCAAGAGAGCTAAAAGTAAAACCAATGTCTGCCTCTTGCCATCTTAAGGTGAGCCACGACTCAGGGGCAAAAGGACCCCTCTAAAGAGCCACACTGCTCTGATAAGTCCTTCTCGGTCACAGAGGACAAAGAAGAACCTAGGGGCTACAAAGGGAGAATAGTACTCACCAGGAAGAGGAAAGATTACAAAAGTCAAGGGGCTCCTCTTAGGTTCCCAAGAGAATCCCCAGAGTCTTAACCGACTTTAGCAGTAAAAAAAGGTTCAATTTTGACCACCTACATGGTCATAAACAATAAGGCAATTCTAGCAGTTGCAGCCAGGATTCCTGGGTGGGTACTATTTCTTCTGCTGCGCCCCTGCTCAACTTCTTGTTTGGGAGCCCAAGAATCTGGAGCTCTTCTGGAGCTGCCCTCTAAACATAAATATCAGCCAGTAGCAATGAGACATAGGCTGATAAATAACTTATTCATGCAAGTAGAAAGTCATAGCCTCTAGTGGTTTAAATAAGAAACGCCCCCCCCATAGGCATATGTAAACATCTGGTCCCCAGTTGGTGGCAATCTTTGGGAGGTTATGGAACCTTTAGAAAGTGCAGATTTGCTAGAGGAAGTATGCCACTGGGTGAGGGTTTGACAGTTCATAGCTTCACTCTACTTCCACTTTCATTCTGTTTTGTGCTTCCACTATGGATGTTATCTGTTAGGTTCCTGCTCCAGCCACCTACTGCCATGCCTCTTCTGCCATTATGAAGGTCCGCTCTGAAACCATAGCCCAAACAAACTCTTCCTTCCACAACTGCCTTGGTCATATTATCTTATGTCAGCAACAAAAAGTAACTAAAACAACCTACGAATTATCAAAGAAGACTGGGAACACATGGCGTATTAAAAAGCAAAAACAAAAAGAAGCATACCTAAAGACATATCAAACACACCAGAATGGCAAAGAGTTCAACATTCTCATTTGGACTCTGTAAAAAGGACAACTAACACTGAGACAGTGATGGCCCTACTAACTTGTATGTGACCACAAAGTCACATGTCAAAGGACTGAAAGATCCTTTCCACTTGACAGTCCTCACTGCTTAAAACATCCCAACTGATTTCTAGTCATTCACGCTTCTGTATTGTGCCTTTGGTAAATATCTGAAACAGCTCAAGTGCCTGTCTTTAAGGGTGCTATGACACCTTGGCTCTGCCTACTCTGAGCAGCTTCTGTGTTCACTACTGTCTTATCTAACCACTTACAGTGACTGTGGTACCTTTGTGGCCCATCTCTAGCCTTCTCATACCCTCATCCTTTGTACATTATTGTATGCAATGTAATGTGTGATCTGAGAGTTAATACTAGTAATTGAGATTGGAATAAAAGGCTATATGGTTGCCAAGAGCCAGCGATCAGGGGAAATTGCCATTACCTTGGCACTGTACTCAATGAAAGTTATGTCATCTGACTTTACTTACAAACTTGTTGTTCAATAAATGTCAGCACTGTGGAAACACATCAATGTGTCTGTTTCTGACAGCTCATTAGCAACAGGTTACAGATATGTCAATCAGTAAAGTGCTATGAATGCATGAAGATCTAAGTCAATGCCCAGAACCCCTGCTAAAAGGCTCAATGAGGTAATCTGTGCTACGTTATCCCAGCAGTGGATAGTGGAGACAGGCAGATCCCTGGGCTCCTGGCTAGCAAGCCTAGCCTACTTGGAAAGCCCTGGCCAAATCAAGCAAGCAAACAAACCAAAAACAAAGTGGAAAGCACCCAAAGTTGATCTCTGACCTGCATACATGCATGTATATACACTTGCACAAGGACACTGACACACATAAGAAAACAGAGGAGCCAACTCAAAACTGAAATCACTGCTTGAAGAATGAGAAGAAAAAACTTTATTTATTTATTAGTATTTTCTTATGCCAGGCTGATTCCCATTGTTCTCTAGTCCATTCATGAGGTCTGAACGCAAATATAAAGGAAGCCACTTCACAACTTTCATGGTTGCCTCTTTTATGGTAAAGAACAACCCCGATTTTGTCATGATTGACTGTTCTCTGAACCAAACAACCACCATCTTGGTGAGTTTAACTGCAACCCCTGGCAAAAGATGATCCCAGCTGGGCTGGTTAATGGTTGACATCCCTGCAGGGAGCCTCTGAGTAGGGCACCAGATTCTCCCCTAAGTCTCCAGCTGCTCCTACCACCTGGCAACTCTGCCCATGGCCTGGGGGAGGGCCTAGGAGGCAAGGGTAGACTATAGCCAGAGGCTCCAACCATGCTGCTACCAGGGAAGCCGCCATCCCTGCTGAGTAAGGCTTTCCAGGCATGGCTAGTGGGGAGAAGTGCTGCCAACTCTCTTAAGTACCTCCTTACCTAGGCTCTGTTAGGGAACCCAAGAACTAAATGACTCGGTTCCCCAGAGTAAACTTTGGCAAAAGTGTGCCTTGCTCTGTTGTTGGGACCTTGAGAGGAGGGGTAGACATTGCTTGGTCTCCCCTAGGGAAGGAATTTTAACAACAAAAACACTCAACAGGCCACAGCTGAAATGTTTCTGGTTACAGTATTAGAATGCTTCTTACTTACCAAGTAGTTACAAGTCTTTGCTAAACTGTTTCTAATGGAAGAATGCTTGCTCCAAAGCCTAAGGGTTTGACTGGATTTCAGGTTATAATCTCTTTAAAGTCTGTATTTAAAGACTATGCACTATGGTTTTCAAAGGCCAATTACAATGTTAAGTAGCCCTCCCGTTTTACTGACTCTCCTAAGCCATGGACAGCAATGACCGGAGTTGAACTACATTTACCTCTCTTTCGGCTTCTTTCAATATGGCTTCTTTCTCCTTTACTCGCTGCACAAACATCTGCTTCATTTCTTCTTCCTTCCTCTGACGTTCACCATGGAATTCGTGTCTTTTGGCTTCATAAGTCTCTTGAAGACTAAAAAAAAATTATTTGTGTTATTATTATATTAAAAAGACGATATAACAGTTTTTGCAAGACTTTCTATGCCTTATATTAGGCCTTATTTTATCATTTACCATCATTTCTGAGAACCCCCAAACGTGCCACTGCCTACAGCATCAGATGAAAGGCTCTACATGCCACAGCTAATAAAGCGACCTAAGACTGATTAAAAAGCCCTTCACACGTACTCTGGTTTAACCCCAAGCATGTTCCTGTTTCAGTCTTTGTTGCGTCGCATCAGCCTAGCCACACGCTGAGTAATGAGGCCACGTGACTTATCCCCTTCGGTTATCCTTGAGCACTGAGGCCGGTCAGCTCCATCTGTAGAGCTGACATCGCCAAACCCCAGTGCTCTGTCTATTTCCGCAGGTACCGTAGCCAAGGTGACGTCTGACATTTTCTGCCTTCACCATTGCAATGTTTTCCCTAATGATCCGGGGCTTCTAGTTCCTCTTGTCCCCTGTGTTCTTCTCGTCAGCCCTTGAACTTCCACCCGAGCCATAGAGCGCCTTGTCTTTCTCCCTGAGTTATACTTACACCACCTGAAGAATAAGATCACACCTCTTTTAAACAAGACTCAAGAAACTGTAATCTGCCCTACTTCTTTTCCAGATTAATTCCCCAACAAATGAATCAAGTCCCTTTAGGTTCTAGCCAAACCAAATAACTCACTGTCCTTCAAGCATTCCTTACATTTTGAGTTTTCTCCAGTTTCTGATGTCACTGCCCACTTCCGAAGCCCATTCTGTTCTGCTACTTCCGCTGTCTTTGAAGGCCAAGTGCAGAGACAACTTGCTCTACAAAGGCTTTCCCTTCTCCTCGCTGTACTGGTCCTTCCTAAGCACCTTCCTAAGCATTTACATCCTCTTTTCCTCTTTTTAATCGATCACGAATACTGAAAATAGGTACAGGATCTTTGGCCACCTGTTACCTGTCTATCCAGCAAAGCTCTCTAGACACTAGTTTCTTCTTGTTTCTTTAGAGACAAACACTTCTCCTAAGTAGAGACAATTCTGGCCAAGCAGACTGTCCTGGAATTCTAAATAGCTCTCTTTGCTTACGTGTAAAACTCCAGATATACAACAATAAGCCTTCCTACATCAGACATGCCCAGCCCTCCCATTTCAGCTTACTGTGTGAACACCCCAAGATTCAGCAGACAATACAAATTCACTTTCCTGTTATGTCAGTCAGAAATTTCTATTGCATTTAAAATGACATTAAATATACCTGGATTTAAGAATTTTTATTAATATTTGATAAGTTGAAGGAAAAACAGTAAGATGTTGCATGATAAGTATTACAGCTGAGAGTTAGGACATGCACAGCAGGTCTTCTAAGATGATATCCTGAACATCTGTAAGAACATTCTCATTAAGAACAAAACCCATCACTGTGCAAAATACCCTAAGGACTAGATGACTGCCTCACAGACCAAAGAGACAACTTACCTAGCACTAGGCTTTGTGCTGGTTTTGTTCATTTGTTTGCATCTCATTTTAAAGAAGCTTCTAAGTGTATTAGCTATTTTGACAAATTTCAGAAACTTCATTCCATTTTACAGGTAGAATTTATATGTCTTTTCTAACATGTACATAATGAATAATGTCTTAGTTTTTTTTGTTTGTTTGTTTGTTTTTTGTTTTTTTTTTTTTTGAGACAGGGTTTCTCTGTGTAGCCCTGGCTGTCCTGGACTCACTTTGTAGATCAGACTGGCCTTGAACTCAGTAATCCACCTGCCTCTGCCTCCCTAAGTGTTGGAATTAAAAGCATGTGCCACCACATCTGGCTCTGGCTTCTTATCAATTGACAGTTAAAATGCTGTCTTAATACTTTATCTGTACACACACCCAGGAAGAAAATAACTGGTGAAGAGAAAAGGCCTAGACTTTAATGACTATATGCTACCAGCAATAGATGCTCCACACTCTACAGCGTCTTCACGTCCACAGCAAACTTGAAGAACAAGCATTGACATTCTTATTTCCAGATGAGGAGACAAGAGCTTAGCAAATCTAACTAACACGCCTGGAAAGTTAGAAGCTGGGGTGTGAACCAAACCAGACTTCCTTTAAAGCCCACATCTAACCATGCAAGATCTGACAGCCTCAAGTCAACTGCAACAGAAGAAAAGAGGTGTGCTGTTCCTGCTTCCTTTCCATCACATCAATTACTTCTGACTTTCCAGGATATGTAATTATGGAGGAAGTTCTAAATTTAGAGATTTGTTGTATCATTCTATGGTGGTGGAGAAAGTCTTAATAGCTCTCAGGAACACAATATGTACAGTTAGTACTGTGAATGAATGAACCACTGTTCACTGTCACGTTTATTAAGTGAACATGAGCATTTCCTGCTATACTATGCCCCTCTCTAGGATCAAATTAACTTGTTGTCATGAGTATGTAATGCCATTATGTGATATTATGATCAGTCTGACTAACTTGAAGCAAAAGGGGTAAAAAGAGGTAAAAAGTTCTTAGTTCTTACATCATCAAATCCACAAGCCTTTTCACAGATGTTCGTGTTACTTGTACAGTATGAAATAAACATGGTGAATTTCTAACTCTATTAAATGCACAGTTACTCATCCTTTGAGAGTTCCAAAGATAAAATTTCAGTATAACTATAGGCAACAGTTAAGCAACTCTATAATACTATATAAATCTTCCTTTCAAAATACTAGTTCCTAGTCAGACGTGGCACATATCTGGATTCCTAGGAGTGCCTTGGAGACAGAAGGAGGAGAATTAAGCATCCTGAGCATCCTGAGCTACAGAGCAAGCTGCAGGTCAGTCTGCACTACATGGTGAAACACTATCTCAACAAACTGGGGAGCAGTTCTTGCCTGAGTCTGATTCACCACAAAAACAAAAACTACAGGTGTAACATACTTCATTCATTTTGAATGAAGAGTTCACAGAAATTAATTGTGAAAACAGACTAGATATGATAATCTGAAATTATTAAACTTGGGTTTTATATTTTTATAAAAGTATAGTTCATATAACTTAAATAATATAAAAATATTAAGGCCAAGTATGGTGGGGACATCTTAAAAATCCCAGTACTTGGTGGGCAAAGGCAGGCAGATCTTCGTGAGCTCAGAGCTAGTGGCCAGCATGGTCTATGCAATGTGTTCCAGGCCAGCCAAGCCAAACTACACAGTGAGACCAAGTCTCAAAAAAAGTACATATGTACAGATCCAAATACATACAATACATATCAGTTTATGAAAACTCCAAAGTGTATAATTATCTATACTTGGAACTCATAAAACTATGATTACTGTGGGTGGATTAGGATATCAACTATGATTCAGTATAGCCATTTGAAATAAGAGACGGAAAAACAAACTGAAGATCTGGCAATGAAGAAAAAGAGCCCCCTTACAGGTCCATATAGCACTTCTTTTAATTGCTATGTTGACATAACACAAGTGTTACATGGCACTCATATTTTTAAAAACTTAAGTGGGAAAGAGTCCTCAGAAAATAGAAAGTAACATGAAAACTGTGAACAATGAAGGCTTGCTGTGTATTCAGCTATAATAAATTTTTTATACAAACTTCATCAAATCTCACAAAAGGACCAAGTACTACAAGTGCCTCAGGCAGGCCTAAGAAGTCCAGAATCTAGTTTAAAGAGACCCCCCCTTGTTAAGTGGAGCAGCCTGTGTAGGACAGAAGCTGTCCTCACACTGGGGCCCGCTTCATCATCTGTGTCCTCTGTCAGGACCCTCCAGTGCTGCCCACTCCTCCTCCTGGGCTTTGTTCTGGTTTCTCCAACTTATTATAGCTCAAAATGAATTACTGTCCCAAGGGTATCTCTCCTAATTTTCCAATTTAACCTAAAACACATCCTCCATCTCATAAGGTGTCTACCTTTCCTCTAATGCACTCATCACAATTATAATTTATTGTGCAATAGAAGATTTAATTTGGGCAGCCCTTGTTTACAAGCTTATTAACTCCTAGGCAGTTGGAATCATACAAAACCACCAGCACATAGCCCAGAGCTTTACAAATAGTAGCCACGTGGGCAGAAGCTGAGGTTCAGTGGGTAGTGGGCACACTCAGCAAACTTGTGCGGTCTTGGTTTACTCAGACCCTGGCACTCCTGCCACCACCGCCCCAACACACACAGCAGCTGCTGTGACCTGCTTCTGTTTTACCAAGGGCTGTTTCATACTCCCACCCAATCCTCTCAGCTTAACCTTCTGCTTAATTACACTCATCCTGAATGCTTAATGAGCTGCTTAAATTCAACATTTTAACATTTTCCTGATCATGCACCGTCACTAAACTCTCCCTATCGCATCATGTTTGTGTCAATGACCACCATTTACTCTGCTTCTTAGTAGCTGAAATAATTTTTGATTCTTTTTTTTCTGGGCATCCTAGATCTAAACCAATCTTTAAATAACTCCTTAAAGCTGTATGTCCTAAATATGTTACCATTCTTTTCTAAGCCTCTATCTTCCTGTGCCTGGACTCTCAGCTTAGCCTATCCGTGTCCACTTCTGGTTGCTCCACTCTGTCCTCTCTTATTAACATAGGGCAAAATATCCTCTCCACACTCCTGTCCCATCTAGTGCAAGGGCAAGTTATGTCTGTCTGACCCACTTGTATACATACCCAGGAGCTAGCATGCTGAGCCGACGGATGGCAGATAAACAATAATTACTGGCTGAACGGACATTTAACATGTAGATTCCTAGGCTCCATCCCTGGAATTCTGACCCTGCACTTCTTAGTCATCTACAAGCGCTGATGATGAGTCCACCAGGCAACCCGGCCTCTCTTCTTGGAGATACTCCATAGCTGTCCTGTTTGCTCTCACCTGGGATCTCTGCCTCCTCAGTACACACAGAGACCTCTGAATTGTCCCTGAGACTTGGAAGAAATGAGAAGCAAAACTTCCTGTGGGATACACTAGGGAAGCCAACTTGAAATAGTTAATCTTCAGTAAAGATATAATATGATCAGAAAATCATCAGCTTATCAGAGCTATTGGCATCAGCATTAATTTGGTGGAGAGGGGTTAAACACATACAATTCTTAATTTTTTATGTTAAACCACTAATGAAATGTATCATCTATGATTAAGACTTGCAAAAAGTCAACGGCAATCCAAACAAGGATTGGATGTTCTCTTGCTCCTTCCGACTGTGCTTCCTCTGTGACACGAGTTCACAGCCGACAGCAGAAAAGGAGTCCTCGCTCTCATAACAGTTCCAAAGAGTGGGGACCCTAAAGACCAAATGCTTTACCCATCAGAACTGTTCTAGAGTGATTTATCCAATCAGACCTGATTAAGTACATAAGGAAGTAGAATTCTATGTATATGTGTGTCCATTTAAAAAAAAAAATCAGGCATAGCACATAGCACCATATAAAATTACCAAAGAAATTCACAGCAACATTAAGTAGTCCAGTCATTTATCATGGTTCTTAGGTCTAAAATTCTTGCAACTATAAGAAACAATTTGAACTCAGACTCCCTACAGGGGAAAAATATTAGATGTTTGGCTAAGCTCCTGTTGCTCCAAACGTTCCTTCAGAAAAAGAGCAACTACTGAAGACTGAGATGACTTGACTTGTGCAATAGTAATTACACTTTATCTACTTCTGGGTATACTCCCCCGTCCCACAAAAACCCCAAGCAAACAAAAAGTAAGATGTTTCCTTCAGTTATTCCTATACTAAACACTACACATTGTGATTATTTAACTTCTGTTGTTCTCCTTGTTCAGGGCCTCCAACATTCTTAACACTGAACACGGTCACCACGCCACCTCACCCCACCTTTTTTTTTCCCTTTTTTCACTTTTTGAGATAGGATGCTACTTGTATTGCCCAAGTTGGCCCTGAACTAGTTCTACAGTCCAGGCATAACTTGAACTTACAAGCGCTATGACATAGTTTCCCCAAGTAGCTATATAAAAGGACTGTCTTTTTCTTAGCTCCTTTAGAGCTAGGCATAATCTTCAGAAGCAAGAATTTAGCAGTTGATTGGAGAAGCCAAATGAATCAATTTCAAAGTCAGATTTCCAAAAGTTCACTCCCATCACTATGGATACTTAAGAAAGAGTAATCCTTTTTAACTTCCTGTTACTGCTTTTCCCTTACCTGAGGGGCTTGTTTTCTGGGCCCATATCTGCAAAGCCCATTTCCTCCAGTTTGCAGCGCCGGTAAAGCTCATAGTGCCTTGTATGGGTCTGCTCCCGCAGGTCCTCCATGTTTGTACAAATTAGCATTTCCCGCAGCTTTACAAAGTCACAGTGATTTTCATTTTCCACTAGCCATAGCAAATGAAGAAAAGAACAATGTTAGTTTTAATTCCCGTCACACAATTTTAGTTCTTGTCAAATGAGCATGTAAATGAAAACATAAGTGAAACAACAAACAGCAAGATGGCCAATTATGATTAATGGATACTATTAGTATATACAAGTAACCAAGAAGAGACTTGCATTATATAAACCGAATTACAGGTAATATTAACCAACAGACTGAGAAATCTGCTTCAAAAATAGTAGTCTATGGATAAATAGGATGTAGAAAAATATTTTTCAGGCTGGGCGTGGTAACCCATGCCTTTAATCCCAGCACTCGGGAGGCAGAGGCAGGTGGATCACTGTGGGTTCAAGGCCAGCCTGGTCTACAAAGTGAGTCCAGGACAGCCAAAGCTACACAGAGAGACCCTGTCTCGAAAAACCAAAGGAAAAAAAAAAGAAAGAAAGAAAAAGAAAAATATTTTTCATTGCTATACGCTCCAGTTATTTCACTAGTGTTGTTAGTTTACCAACTATAAACTCAGGGCATTTTACATAGTATTTTTTTTTTTTAAGTAAGACTGTTCACTCTGAAGCATTAAATTCTGTCAAGATCTACAATAATCAAATTATTTTTCTACAATATTTCAATTATTAATTTATATTAAATATTTAGAATTAGTGAACACAATGGTATAGCCATTCTATATTTATGAGTACCACAGAACTATAAATAAATACATTACAGTGACCAAAACTTTTAAATTTTAGAAATGTATTTAATTTTGTATGTATCTGAGTCAGACCTCACTGTCTTGCAGATTGGCATCAACCTTCAAATCTTCTGGATTTAGCCCAACCCCCCACCCCACCCTCCTGCAAGGTGCTAGGATTAGAGGCATATCATACCCGGTTTATTTTATACTTTAATTAAATTAAAAGTTTTCCCAAGCCGGGGGGGGGGGGGGGTGGTGGCGCATGCCTTTAATCCCAGCACTTGGGAGGCAGAGGCAGGCGGATTGCTGTGAGTTCGAGGCCAGCCTGGTCTACAAAGTGAGTCCAGGATGGCCAAGGCTACACAGAGAAACTCTGTCTAAAAAAAAAAAAGTTTTCCCAATATCTTACCTTCATTTAAAAATGTTATCAACTGAGCATGGTAACATATATATGCATATAATCCCAGGACTTAGAGGTAGAGATGAGAGTTTCACAATTTCCAAGCCAGTGAGGCTACACAGCAAGAACATTTCATAAAATCAAAGGCAATCCCCTCCCAAAAAAGTCAATTAAAATATTAAAAATACTCTGTAAGCCAGTCTCCATTTAATGCCATTAGAAATAAGGCCAAGTGGGGTGCACGTTCCTAAAATGCCCCTCAAACTCAGAGAAATTAAGCATGAAGACATGAGTTCCAGGCCAATCTGGGCTACACAGCGAGGCTATATCTTAAAACTTCAAAACAAAACAAAGTCAAGTAAAAGTGCATTAATTTACTTGCTTATTATAATGCTAAATAAGTGGATTTAACTTTTTAATCTGGCTTGCTAATTCCTTTTGAAAATAGTTTAGCAATACTATGATCAGAAAACATAATTGTAGGTCGGGGAAAACTGTGCCCCGACCTACCCAGCAATGCATCTGCATATCATATTTACCCACTGCCTTAAAGATTAAAATTCTAATCAAGGACTAAGGATGGAGCTGCACAGAGCATGTTCTAGCATGCTCAAGCACGCTGACTGCATCCTCAGCATCGAAGAGAAAGCTACACTCTGACCTAAGTACACATCTGCACATCTCACCTTGTGAAGGTGGCCAGCAGAAGAGACATGGAGTGGCACAGGGAGATGGCAAAGCTCTGCCCACAGACTTTGGACAAGGCAGCATACAGCCAATTCCTCTGATGACTAATTATAATCCAAATAAGCATCACCTCAATTTGTCTGATTCAGTTTTGAGATTACCAGGCAACACATATATTTTCTGTCATAGTTTATCTTATTTACCTTGTACAATACCCCAAGGATACTGGCGAGCTTTGACCATTTTATTTCCAACTTTTATCTCATCCATACTTCCTACAACAGCAAATGGCAAATGTCCCTGAAAGGAACCAAACATCAATCTCATCTTTTTATGCTACAATGTAAGTGACTAAAATATCAGTGATGAAAATAATAAAGAATATTCAAACAGCAATTCTGCTAAGCTTGGAATATGTACTAATTATTCTTTAAGAGTTACTTTTGGATACTACAAAAAATTATTTGCTGGGCATCTCTCACATACAAGGCATAGTGTTATTTGAAAATTAAAAGAAGGGGGAAAAAAGAGAAGCAGGAGGAGGAGAATTCTGATAAATGTGACACTGTCATGAATATTTTCCCCCTAAAAAACAAAGATGTTTTAGAAATTATACACATTATATAGTATATAAAATACTGTATCTACATTTAGTATAACATGTATATTAACAATATAAAATGTTTAGATGCACAAAGTTTTAAAAATGATGCTAGTGTAGTAAACGCTATACAAGTCAAGAGGAACAAGAGATTACTGAGAACAGACAGGTACCATCCAAACTGGGCTAGGATCTGGGAGTCAGGCCTGCCAGAGTAGGGAGATCTCACATGCTTAGCTGGGGCCTGAACTGCAGAGGAAGATTAACGTAAAAACAAGTAAGGTTTAATATTTAGCACCTAAATGAAGGTTTCTATTTTTCTTTCTGTTTTGTTTTGTTTTGTTGTTGTTGTTGTTGATGGTGGTGGTGGTGGTGGTGGTTTGGTTTTTGTTTTGTTTTTGAGACAGGGTTTCTCTGTGTAACCTTGGCTGTCCTGGACTTGGACTTCCTTTGTAGACCAGGCTGGCCTCGAACTCACATAGATCCATCTGCCTCGGTGCCCCCAAGTGCTAGGATTACAGGTGTGCGCCTCCGAACCAGGCCAACAAATGAAGGTCTCTTAACTTTCTTCTGATAAATTACTAATGAGCATGTGAATAAAATTTATTAAGGTAATTTAGCATAGTGGAATCAAAATCACTTCGTTTACATTATCAGGATTTAAGAGCTATTTAGTTTAGGGTTTCCTATTATCATGGTTGAGATGGCTAATCTTCACTGTCAACAGGAGTAGATTTAGAACCATGTGTGTTTGTCTGGGGAAGGTGTAAGTGACCATGGGCAGCATGATCCCCGGGCTGGGGAACTGCACACAGTAGAAAGGATGGACCTGAGTGAGCACAAGCATCACTTGTGTTTCCTGACAACAGATGCACTGTGGCAGCTGTTGCACACCTCTGCTGCCACAACTCCACACCATGATGGACTGTAATCTCAAATCACAAGACAAAATAAACTTCAGTTGCTTTGGTCAGAACTTTTGTCATAAAAGAGTATCTAATACAGTGGTGTATGATAAATCAGAAAAGGAAAAGGAAAAAGAATGAACAGTTATGGGATGTTGTTGTTAGGCACTTAACTAAGGGTACATCATTTAACCCTCACGAGTTAGCCCTTATAGACTGCTAGCCAAATTTTGCAGACAAGTAACAGTCTCCAGAACTTATTGTCATACAAAGCATGAGACTCAAAACCCCAGCCCTTCAAGCACTCAAGAAGTATGAAACTTTCAGAAAAATAAAGAACTTAGTCATCTTCGTTACCTTAAATTAAGCAAACCTTTCATTTATACAGGTGGCACTGTAAGGGAGAATGAGGCCCAACATCAGCTTCAAGAGTTCTTTAAAACGCAGCTGCACTGAGGCTTTTCTAAAGCATGGCAAAATTCTAAAGCATTCCAGGGGAGGCTGCACGATCCTTTCCTGTTTTTCAAACAGGAGAGAACGGAGCCTTTCTAAGGCAATTAAAAGTGGTTCCACTAAAGGTAAACCCCAGCTTACAAATCAATTACTTCAGTCAGGAGAAAACAGAGAAAGGAGAACAAACCTGGAGACACCCAGGAACTGTTTTCCAACCACCAAAGCTTACTCCACTGGACTTTCTGACAGTTCACCTTAATTGAAGCCTTTCTGGGAAACAGTGAAAATACATCTCCCAGGCCTCCCTTTATTTATGGGTGGTACATCCCAAGAAGCCAGTAGATGCCTGAAAGTATGACCTGTGCACAGCCCCATAGAGAGAATGCTTTTTCCTATTCAGAACACTTGCAAACATTTATAAATTAGGTACCATAAGAGATTAATAAGTAATGGTCAAATGGGACAATAAACACTGAAAATATACAATTGTGTCTCTTTCAAAGTACTATTATACTAGAATCAGCATTGTTTTCCTGATGTCAGTTGGTACAATGCCTGTGATGAGATTTTATCATGCTATTCAGATTAGCACAACTGAAAACTAGCATGTATTTATTTCTGCAATTTTCCACTTTCTATTTTCATAATAAAAACTAAAACCTCAGGAAGTAAAGCATCGGATGTGTGGGACTACTGTTGCAACAATGTCAATCAAACCCGACTCAGCTTTATTTCTACAAGAGGAACAGACGTATATGCAGTGGGAGCTCACATTCATTGCACCATTGATCTTGGCAGTAGTGTCGTCATCTGTTGGAAACTGATAGATCTGAACACCATTGTTGACCAATTCACTCATGAGCTTCATCTTAAACTTCTGCAATTCGCTTTTAGAAATTGTATCTGCCTTGGCAATTAATGGTATAATGTTCACCTATTAAGAAAGAAAATCCACAGTCTCATCATGGAAGTTTGTTTTTTTTAATCCTATAGTCATAGTTTTCCCAAACAAAAACTAGTCTCTGACAATAAATTTCTCTGATCAGGAATTGACAAATTATGATCCAGGTTGCTGCCTACGTTTTTACAAATGATAGTAAGTTGAAACACCACCACATCTATACATTTATTCTGCTTTCCTGTTACAAGAGATGAAAGGAGTTTCAATTAAGCGCAGAGGAGGCTGACATATTTTACTACCTACCCTTATCCAGAAAAAGTGTTAAATCTCTCTAACCAAAATAATTAATAGCTGTCACTCTCACATGTGCATATACGTAACTCTTATACACCCATTCCTATGGATGCTAGGTTGTAACAATTTTTTATTATTTAATTAATTTATTCAGATTATAATTAAATTGTTATGGTTCTAATAATTTTTAAAGGGGCTCTTGTAAAATTAAATTTTCATTTGCATCTAGGTTTAGAATCTCATTATTTTCTTTCCATCAAAGTATTTTTCAACTCCACACAAGGCAAGTAAAAGATAATAGGCTATAAGCAAAAATCACCTGCTTAATTCACTAACAACTTTTATTTCTTAATAATCTAAGAATTAAGTAATTGATGCCCAACAAAAACTAAAAGAACAGGTGACATTTCTCTTTTGCCTCTTTTTTCACCCTTTATTCACTGCTGTCAGGCCCAGTCATCAGACAAGCCTACCACAGTACTGGAAGGAAACAGCCAGTACCAGCTAAATGTTCTGATGCAAGGACCGGCTTCTGCAGCATCACTGCAGTCCTCTTACTGCTTGAGAAAGAGAAATGTGGGGTTGTGAGCACTAACTTAAAAACTTAGTCCTGGATAAGATTAATGTCCCCACAAAAGGTTGATGTTTCCACAAACTAAGTTTTCTGATCATGTTTTTCTATTTTGAACCTAAACCTTTAGGCTAATGAACTAGATACATGTGACGCAGTATAATTTTCCAAATAATGAAAGTAAAAATAAAGCTGCAATTCCTCTTCATTTTCTAAATGTTTCCCCTTTTCTAATTCTGCACTGACTCAGTACATGCCTCTGTATTTACTAGCCTTCCAAACACTTCCCAGGAGATAATGATTTTGCCGACTATCCATGAACTGGAGAGCAGAAAACTGCAACATTATTGAGTAAGTAGGTTTCAAAGTACATAAAAGTTTTTATACCAAATACTTGGTTTCAAGAATCTGTACTGAGAGCCAGGCATGGTGGCGCATGCCTTTAATGCCAGCACTAGCCAGGCAGAAGCAGGCGGATCTCTGTGAGTTCGAGTCCAGCCTAGTCTACAGAGTGAGTACAGGACAACCAGGCTCTGTTACCCAAAGAAACCCTGTCTCGGAAAAACAAAAACAAACAAACCAACAAAAGAATCTATACTTAGATATTCAATCTTATGACAAAGTTTTAAAATTGTAATTGTTTCCAAGCTACATAAATGTATTAAATATCAATGTGTGAGAAAATAATGGATGCTGCCAAAGAGGATCATTTGTCACCATCTGAACAAGACAAAAGTAACTTTCTAATCTTCATATGAATGATTAAAGCTGGCAATTTCTTTCCTGTCACCAGAAAACATTTCCTTTCAAAGTCTTTGGTAATGTGTTTCATATGTAACTTGAGAGGTAAGGGGTTGGACTGCTGAAAAGTACTCAGTCTCTTCTGCTTATTCCTGAAAATCCACTAACAGACGTATTAGTACAAACTGATCCTGGCAAAGCTAGAGGTGGCTGGTTGGCCAGTCCCTCCATTTCCAAGATAAGAATATTCTAAATAAAATTTTGGCTATTAATATAAAGTTAATAGACCAGGTAACAGGCAACTGCTTTGAACTACATGGCTCTTCCTTAGTGAGCTCACTCCCACTCCAGTGAACACACCCAAGCCTGGCTAGCTTCCTCAGTGTGGCAACAGCGGGTACACGGCTGGACTGCAGGGAAGCAAGACAGTATTTATTTGTCAATCTCTGTTACTTACTTATTTTATTAAGTTACTGAAGTGTTAGAATTGGACCTAGGGCCTCACACATGTTAGGAAAGTACTTATCAGTGAGATGTGACATCATTACTTTTACCTTTCTTAGATAAAACACTACCAGGGTTTTTTGAGACCAGATCTTACTCCATTGCTCAGGCTGGCTTCAAATTCCTGGTCTCATGCACCAGCCTCCCCAAGAAGCTGGGATTACAGGTCTAGCACCACAACCCAGCTTCTACTGCCTATTTTACAATAGACTAGTGTATTAAGAAGCCAGAAGGCCATGGTTAACAACCTTCTTACACAAAACACAAAAAGAATAAAAGAAAAAAGAAAAGAAAAAAAGGTGTTTGATTTTATGAGGAAGTTTACACCTTGAAATAAAAAGAGAATATATTTAAACCATCAAAGTTAGAGATTAGTCATATATGTTTATACACTATAATAAAACAATTCTCTGTCTGTGAAATACAATTATATTCTGGCAATTTAAGAAGAAAAGTGCCAGGTGCAGTGGCCCATGCCTTTAATCCTAGCACTGGGGAGGCAGAGGCAGGTGGATCTCTGTGAGTTTGAGGCCAGACTGTTCTACTAAGCAAGTCAAGGACAGTCAGGGCTACATAGAGAAACCCTGTCTCGGGGAGAAAAAAAAACAGACAAAAAAGAAAAGTAAGTCAATGTGCCTATCTTTTTTACATACTGAATACATAATTGAACAGGGACAATATACATTATCCCATTTTATTCTCACAAGGTAATGATAATAGCTATTTCTTACTGGGAATATCTATTTGCTAAGCCTTTTACTTATATGGATTAATTTTCACATCTACACTTGAAGCAGGACTTTACCTACTTTGTATATAGGGAGTTAGGAAACTGAGGCACAGAAAGCTAAAAGCCCTTGCCTCAGATGAAATAGCTTGTAAGGCATACAACCAATATTTAAGTTACTTCCCACTGATAAAAAAAAAAATCTATGACCTTTATACTATATCATATTTTTCTCTATAATACTAAATTTCACTTTTTATTTTAATCCTTTAAAAAGCACTAATTTGTACATGAACAGATTCCTTTGGAATTAGGACAGTAACTAGTGTTTTTCAACTTTTAAATAAATATAAATTTTTTCAACTTTTAAATAAGTATAAAATTTTTCAGTGAGTTAATTTGTGAAACTATCTTAAAACTCCCAAAGTTTATAAATATCTACTTGATTCAAAAATTCAGGAACAAATTTTCTCAGTATGGTTCAAATAAAAACATATTTCACCAAGATGAAATATTATGCTATAATCTTTGTCAATGAAGTTATTCTTCTAATTTTTGTCAAAAATAAAACTGTCAAATAACTTCTATATGAAAATTTACAGAACAATTATAATATGTATGATCACTAAAAAGAGAACTTGTTTAGTATTTGTATCTAAAGCTATGCAGAAGAGCATGCCTTAAATCTCAGCACTTGGGAGGCAGAGGCAGGTGGATCTTTGTGAATTTGAGGCCAGCCTGGTCTATAGAGCAAGTTCCAGGACAGTCAGGGCTACACAGAGAAACCCTGTCTCAAAAAAACAAACAGTTCTCTTACCTCTCTTCTCCCTACCCCTCCTTCTCTCTCTTTCTCTCTCTCTCTCTCTCTCTCTCTCTTTCTCTCTCTCTCTCTCTCTCTCTCTCTCTCTCTCTCTCTCTCTCTCCCTCTCTCCCTCACTCTCTCTCTCTCCCTCTCTCCCTCCCTCTCTTTCTATGTCTCTCTGTTTCTCTCTGGGGCACCCCTCCCCCCTTTCCTTCTCTCTCCAACAACAACAACAACAACAAAGATACAGAATAAAAGCTACAAAGTATGTGCATATCATCATGAAGACACTTTAATATTTCAAGTTTGAGCAGTTGGCTCTTGCCTAACCCACCTTGCTGTCCAGGCTCTTCATGGTTAAGAGGTCAAGCGTCCTTAGAGAATGGCCTGTTGGAGCAATGAAGTAGAGGCACACGTGGACACGAGAGTCATGGTAGTTAAAAAGAGCACGCTTGATCTTCAACTCTTCTTGGAGATAGGCCTCAAATTGATCATCTATGTAATCAACTATTGGTTGGTAGCTGAAAAAAAATAAGTATTTACATATTTAGTATAACATATCCATGTTATCTTAGTAAGGAACTTGTACAATTGTCAAGTCTGAGGTCTATGTCTATATCAATCAAACAGGTAACTACAGTGCTAACATATAATATGTATAATATACACATGAAGGTTAATTCTACCAAAACATCAAGATAATATAGTGAGAAATGGTATTAAATTCAAAAATTCATTTCAACAACCATTCACATAGTAGGTTCATGTCTTTTAATATTTTTATGTCTGCCCAAAGCAGTTAAGTGTTTAACATACAATTAAAGTGATCATAGCATATTGTTTAATTGGTTGAGAAAGGAAAAGGTATCAACTAAAATATGTAAGTCAAGGTGTCTGACTTCCTGTTTTCAGTACATCTATAGGTATGAAAAGTTTAACCCACTAAAGAGGAAAGGCCAGCATCAGCTGAAAATATCTAACTAGTAATGCTGGCATGGTATTATTCTCAGTTAATTATAAACAGGCCAATTACATCTTGTACTCCATTTCTTGCCCAGACAACCCTCATATTCCCTCTGGCCATCTCAGCCTATTCATTCTTTGAACCACAAATCAAATCAGTGTACTTGAAAAAAAACTCTGCTCAAGGTGAGTCTGTCAACTTTCCACTTCATTTTGATATGCTAAATCATTGCTTGTGCAGCTTATCTGTAGGTTTCATGTGTATAGGTGCACATGTACCCCTGTATATAACCAGAGGACAACCTCAGGAGCCAGCTGTCTTGCTGATAGTCAGGGCCTCTCACTGGCCTGTGCCTTGCAGATTCTGCTGGGCTGGCGGGCCAGCAAGCCCCAATTCCCCAGCACTGGAATTACAAGAATGTGCCACTGTGTCCCACTTCTTTCATTTTTTATTTTTTAGGATGGGTTCTAGAGAGCAGACTCGGGCTATACTTAGGCACTTGATTGACTGTCTCCCCAGCCCTGCTATCTTTCTACTCTTAATTAGCTTTATTAAAGAAGCCAGACCCCTAAATAAAGCAATAGCAAGTCAAACATTAAGAAGATTTACAAAATAAAAGCTACCATACATAGAAACCCGTATCTGTCATGAAGATACTGTACTAGTTTAAAAACAGTTAGTTCTTTTCCTAATCCACCTTGCTGTCCAGGCTCTGGATACTCCATGAACATCTTTGTAAGCCTACAGGAGAGCAGTGAAAGTAACTTTACAAACATAGATAGAACTGAATTCTTTTATAATTGTCCTCAGAGACCGGCACCTTTTTAAAACACGGAATAGTGTATTCTCCCACTATAGACAATTTGAGGAGGAAGCCAATGTCTTCATAATTTTGTTTTCTGTAAGAATTAGCATAAACCCTGAACATTAAAAGGACTGAGTTCATCATCAGAACAATTACTATCAACACCAAGAAAGGTTCCTTAGAATACTGGTTTAAATATGGCCTGGTACTATTACCTTCCAAAAAAATTAAATAGTAAAAATCTCAGTACATATATGACATGAAAATTTCAAAGAAACATTTATTAATTATTTAAAAATAGGATAGTAGTGACTTATTACATGACCTACATAACCATGAATGTTGACATAGATGACTATCTTGTCTTAAGGTTTTGTTTTCTAAATAGAAACTGTTAGTTAAATAAACAGGAATACTTCCATAGTGATGTATCCTGTTCCTAATTCCAGTAAATAGAAAACACCATTTCAGTGAAAAGACAATGACTTAATATTAAACTCACATGCATCCTTAAAAACACCACATAGCTCAACAGGTGTTAAAGAATCAAGGCCAAAACTGAAGAGGAAAGAGAAAACTAGGGAGTTACACAGATATGAACTGACGACGCCCTATCTACAAGGCTGCGTGGTTAGCTGAAATGTTACAGCTCCAGAGTCAAGTGATCTGGGGCTACTTTTAGACTCTCCTAGTAGCCACTCACTTATTACTTGCCTCTCTGTCTGTACACCCTAATAGTCTTGGACTAGCAAGCCAGGTCTTTGGGTATGAAGGCTAAGAATATCATCAGAGCCTCTGGGGCCTACAATCAATTTCACTGATTTATTGAAACTACCTCACTTGCTATATCTCCAATGTATCTATCTAGACAGACCTTGGAGCTTCGTTCTGTTACTACAGAAACGTCACAAAACTGTTAGCCTCATGCGACATGTTATTTTGGACAAACCAAATCTGTGTTTCAACACCAATGCCACTCATCTCTGATTCCAAAATAAACTATCCATTGTTCACTTTGAGGTGAGAACTGATTTTTCGTCAACAGTTTTGGGCACTCAATATGGTCAAAGCATGGTCTATATTCACCGGAGTCATCACCTGGGTCAGCAACAGGCACCACAGTCCTTTGTGCCAACTATCTAGAACTGCCTCCTCAGGTCTGTACTCTTCCTGGGCTCAGACTTCTCTTGGTTGGGGTCAATAGTCCATTGGTTTATTCTGAACTGGGTGTCAGGACACTATTTATTTATATATTTTTATGCTGTTTCATAGCATTGGATTTGTTTTTTTTTTTTTTTTTCAGAATGTTCAGTTTGTCAATCTGATGATATTCGGCCTTTCTCCTTTCACTCCTCTAACATTCAAAAAAAGAAATGCTTGGAGAAACCAGCCATTTGGTAACCCAATGGCTTTATGTTTGGTAACTGTGCTGTCCTTGCAAGTATTTGAAAAATCAGAAAACTTGAGTAAAGTTAACTGAAACTTAACTAAAGATAACTTTACATTACTCTCAACAGTAAACATTTACTATTTCAAACACTGTTTTGGATTTTCCACACACACTGAACTCAAAGTCCTAGGTATAGAGTTAAAAGGTCATAGATGGGCAACTTGATGTAATTGAAATTTTTTAAGTATCTAAAGATGAAGCTGGTAACTTAAAATTAGTAAGTTTTAGAAACTGTATCTACATTAAAAGGAAATGAGGAAAGATGAAATGCAGATAATGAATGTGATTTATGAAAGAGGAAATAAAGCTAATTATCTTTCCAGTTCTAACTCTGTCATGTAATCTTGGTCTTGGTGGTAGATAAGTTTATAAGATATATTCATAGTAAAAGTGTAAGTTTCAATGTGAAGCTCCACAGCTCACATTCCAAATGCCCACTCTAACTATATTTCCATATACAGTTTCATAGACTTTTTAGGCTGGCTAATTTTTGTGTGTAATTTTTCATTTATTTCCAAGTATTTTTAATAATAAAGTTTATATAAAAATAACGTATTTTGCTTTCTGTTCCTGTAATAAACACCATGGCCAAAAGCACCTTGGGAAAGAAAGTTCAACTTATACTTCTACATCACACTTCAGTGGTTCTGAGCCTTCCTAATGCTATGACCTCTTACAGCAGTTCTTCATGTTACAGTGACACCCAGCCATAAAATTATTGTTATTGCTATTTCATAATTGCAATTTTACCACTGTTATGAATCACAGTGTAAATATCTGATATGCAAATGGTCTTAGGCGACCCTTGTGAAAGGTTCCTTGGGGCTGGAGAGATGGCTCAGAGGTTAAGAGCATTGACTGTTCTTCCTAGAGGTCCTGTGTTTGATTCCCAGCAACCACATGGTAACTCACAACCATCTATAATGTGACCTAGTACCCTCTTCTGACATGTAAGCATACATGGCAGGGGACCACACACACAATAAATAAATAAATAAATAAATAAATAAATAAACAAACAAACAAACAAATAAATATATATTTTTTTAGAAGAAAGGTTCCTTAATCCACCCCCACCCCACCCAGACACACAAGGGGTCACAACCCACAGGTTGAGAACCACTGTCATAGTCCATCATGCAGAGAAACCAAGGTAAGAACTCAAGACAGGAACCTAAAGGCAAGAACTGAAGCAGAGACCATGAAGGAATGCTGCTCATTGACTTGTTCCTCTGGCTTGTTCAGCCACTTTTTTTCTATAACCCAGGCCCACCTGCCTAGGAATGATAGTAGTAGTGCACAGTGGTCTGAGCCCTCCCACATCAATTATTAATAAAGAAACTATTCCCACCAACACGGTCACAGGCCAATCAGATGAAGACAACTCATGAGTTGAGGTTCCCTCTTCATAAAAAGTTTATCAATTTAACAACAAACATGAGTAATAAAACACATGAGTTAATAATTCAAGTTTAAAGACTGCATCAGAACTGGAAATAAACTGAGAAATCTAACTATGCTCAACCCTCTCTTATCATAGACCATGCTTCTTCCTCTTTTATCTCCAAATAAAGTAACGTTCACTATCAAAAGAGAAGATGGTTACAGCCTATTTTAGGAGTAAAATCTAGCAGGAATATCTCACACCACATTCAAAGCTCAACTTATAAAAACAATTTTCTGCTGATGGTAATCTAATTCTACACAACAAACTTCAGCTTTGATCTTTCTTCCTTTCACTAGGCTGTTCTTATATCTTAACAACATAGGGATGTAAAATTTTCACTTTGTTTTACCAGGAAACACACAGACTGGGTTATACTTAGTCCTAAGTTGTTTTTATGTGAGACAAAACTAATTCTGATCCTAAAGTCCCTAAGAATAACTAAATAAGAAATCTGTGGCTACTGCATTTTACATAAAAGAAAACATACAAAGCACTAAAATTACTATGATGGCATGCCTAACTTATGATGTGTATCTAAGTATATATTTATATATGTAAATAAAGCATCTTAGGATGATTTTTGCCTATTTCATATTTGTGTGTCTGCATCAGCAAGAGACCCGGGGGTGGAGTTGAGGCGGGGGGAGAGCACGCACTGAACCACATACCTACTCTTGTAAGCCAGAAGAGGTTTTTCAAGAAATCCAATCTTAGTTAAGCCTACATAAGTCACAATTCTAAAAATTTAATACTATGGGGGAAAACAAACATTTTTAAACCCTGCTTATAAGAGTATCTATGCTTTTTTATATTATTTAGGACAAATAACATCTGTATACTTTTAAGTTTTAAAGAAAGATAAAATAATTTAGGTAAAATACTTGTTGAAAGATCAACAGCCCCACTTCAAAGGAAATCAGGAAACTAAAAAATAAAATATGCCATACTTTAATGCAACTTTTGTTGCCCTGAGAAACAAATGAAAGATCCACTTTAATGAAAGGCAACTTCAAAAATGTCTATTATAACGTCTTTAACAAATAGTTAACTTACAATTGATAAGAAAACAGGACTGTAACACATTCTGAAGTTATACCTGTAAGATATTTCAGATACAATGTATATGTTTTCCATGTTCAGATACAGCTTATTTTATTCTTAACACATGGGGTCGTTTTGTTGTTGTTATTGTTGTTGTTGTTGTTGTTACCTTTTTTTGTGGAAAAAGGAAAGGACCCATGAAGTAAGAAAGAGATAAAAATTATAAATATAAAATGTTATTGGTAAGAAAGGTTTGTGAAAAAGGAAATGCTTTTAAATGCAACAAAATTCTGTTGTAAAACATAGTAAGATTTTGTTCTAGGGTAAAAAACTGTTCCAAAATGGGAAATGAAAGATGAGAACAAAACTAGAAAGTCGAAGTGTTTTGTAAAGAGGTTGTGTGGACTGGAGAGTTGGCTCAGCAGTTAAAAGCAGTTGCTGCTCTTTGTAGAGGACCTTGTTCAACTCAGAACCCACATGGTGTCTCACAACTTTCTGGAACTACAGTTCCAGAAGACCCAATGTCCTTCTTCGACCTCTGCATAAATACATGCAGGCAAAACACTCATACACACAAAATAAAATAAACCTAAGAAAAATGTAAAAGCTTGTTAAAGTTGAAAGTTAAAGAAAGGCGACATGAGAGTAACTAAGTTGACTGAAATAAAGACTATAAATATTTTATATTTTCCTATAAATATTCCTCAAGTCAACACTGAGATAAAACTGATGCTTGATGCTCTGTTTACAATGTTTTTAAAAATATCATTCTGCCCTCAGTTTAGAGAATAACTATTTTGTCTTATATATTGCTGAGTAAAACATGTAAGACTTAGTAATTAGATTGTACCCA
>OU015751.1:23233084-23257968 GCA_907169655.1 Acomys percivali | reverse complement strand
AAGAAGAAGAAGAAGAAGAAGAAGAAGAAGAAGAAGAAGAAGAAGAAGAAGAAGAAGAAGAAATCAGAAAGTTAACAGGTGTGATCTAAATGACAGATAAGGTTACTGCTGCAACTTGTAAACCAAATCCAAGAATGCTAATTCCAATAGTTAAGAAGGAAGAATAAGCAGGCTACCAAGATGAGACTTGATAGCCTATGACCACATAGCGGGGCAGGAGGTCCCCCTCAGTCTTAGACCTAGGGGAGGGGAATAGGGTGAAAGCAGGAGGGAGGGAGTAATGGGAGGATACAAGTGATAAGATAACAATTTAGTTGTAATCTGAATAAATTAATAAAATAGAAATTTTTTAAAAACACGGGAAAAGGACAAGCTGTGCTGATGCAGTAGCATTACTTTCCTACTTTTGAGTATAGCACAAGATATAGACTAAAAATAATGTTTTCCTGTAATATTAAGGAGATGGGATTATAGGTCAGTTGGCAAAGCAGTTGCCTAGTGTGAACAAGGCACTGAAATTCCATTCCTACTATCACAGAAAATACTAAAATTAATACAGATGCAAACAATACCAATAAGAATGGTACAAAACTGATAGACTACAACACAGTCTCTCATGTCCCTCATGCATAGGGAATACATCAAAAGAGGGGGTGGAAGAATGTAAGAGTCCAGGGACCTGGACATTTGCAACAAGACAGTGCCTTCCATATATGACAAGAGAAACTACATCCATGAAATCTCAACAGCTTGGTTGTCTAAATAAACCCAGTACAATGACACCACCAGCTGGCATGCCAGTGTGAATGGGAAAACCTCACAAGGCCCTATACCTAGATGAACAAGTATAGGTAATTAATTGCTGCTGAGAGAAAAATCAGTCTTCTCCAAGGAGGCCCTGGTAAGTTATCTAGTCCCAAGTACTCAGCTCTAAACACATAGATAAGATCAACACTATACTGGACTCAGCAGGTTGTATTGATATATACACACATATATATGTAGTTAAAAAAAAAGAGGAGGTCATGACTGAGAGGAATTGGAGTTAGAGGGATATGAAAGAGTGGGAGGAGTAAAGAGGGAAAAATGATATACAGTACTGTTATATAAAATTCACAGAGAATAATAAAAAATAATATGACAAAATCTGTTCTGATGATTCCATTCCCGATTCCTTAGCTTCTCCGGCCCGCTCCTGACAGGTCACCAGGCTCTCATGAGTCCTTCTAGGGAAGATGCACAGAGCTAAGCACATGTGCACACAGTACGCCGCTGTGTACCTAACCACAGAAGCCAGTTGTTCCGCACTGTGCTGCTTGTCGCTGCTGTTCTCGCAGTCTGAGGAGACTGTTTCACATAGCTATTACCTACCTCATTCTACGATGCAGTAGTATTCTAATCTGCACTGTAGTAATAAATAGTAAAGTAATACATTTTATCAGGAAGTAACACTGAGCACTGAGTATCCACTGTTTTATCCATACTATCTAATTTAACACAGGGACAAGTATTTTCTTTCGCACAGAAAGTAATCTAAGAGGAAATTCCAGACCTGCTCAGCCTGACATTCAGGTCTTCTACCTGTCTGGTACTTCTAATCTCATGGGTGCTTCTCTTGATTGCAATAGTAGCCTTCACTGTTATTAAATGAACTATGACGCTGCCTCCAAGGGAGACCCTTTTTGTTATATCTAAGTAAATTTTACTTACTAACTCAACCACCTACTAAATACTTATCAAAAAATCTAATCACAATTCATTAAAAATTGAAAGCCACTTTCTTGCCAGCATTTTTTTTTTAACCTTAAGCAGTATTGCCCTATGGTACAGCACAGCTCAGAATGTGATATGGCACATCACTCACAGAAGATACACATGCTCAGGTGTGAACAGGTAATAAATTTTATCAGGAAGTGACACTGCACACTGAGTACCCTACTGTTTTATCCATATTATCTAATCGAATACAGGGACAAATATTTTCTTTGGCATAGAAAGTAATCTCAGAGGGCATTTCAGATTTGTTCAGGCTGACATTCAAGTGTTCTACCTACTCTGGTACTTCTAATGTCACATATGCCTTTGCAGCCGGAGACCAATAAAGCTTCTATCTCCCAGCAGTTTACTTTCTCCAGATACAAAGTTCTGCCTCCCTGCTGAGGGCAAGGCCCCCTGCTGACATGATTTATGTTACTGTTTAACCCTCCAGGACAAAGTGCAGAGCGCATGTGCAGCCCACCACCCTTTTGATAGTCAGCTCTATTCCTTGGGAAGCTCTTCCCCTAATAAAATCTGCCTCCCCAGTCCACTCCAGCTCTTGGTGAGTTTCTTCTCCATAAGACAGACTACAGATGTTTGAAATCCTCCTTCCCAGTGGTCATTTGATGATAGAACAGGCAAGTAATAATATGAGGTAAGGAAGGTTTCCCTAACTCATGGTATGACAAAGTCATTTCCAGAACATTTAAAAATCTGTAAGTAATGCATAAACTATAAAGGAACTGGAGAAAACTCAGATGCATTTTGTTATTCCTGGCACATAAAAAGGCAAAACTTGTTTTGAAAACTCAATGGGATATGAAAATAATTATTTTCTTGGGTCTCTTTCCATTCAGACTAGTTTTGAGCAAAGCATTATGAAAGTATGATAGAGTGATAATGAAGAATGAGTCATAAAAACTGCATTACAGACAGGATGGATTAGTAAGGAAAGACAATGAAACTCATTTTGTTATTGTGACAAGGAAATCAGATTTATTTGGACCCTGTTTGATGGGGGCCAAATAATAGACAAACTAGTCACTGGGAAGTTTCTTTAACAAGGCCAGGGAAAGAAATGCAATAGAAGCTAGAGAAGGGTAAAGAGTAAGAGATAATTATTCATAGAAACATCCTACAAAGGACATTAGGGCAGGGTGGGGCAGAGGGGTGAGACAAAGGAAACAGAAAAAAAATCTAAATATACTTTTCATTTACTCCTCAGATTAACTAAGTATTGATAAAAATCCATAGACATATATTTTAAAGAAAGTTTGACAGGCACCAGGCATTGGGGATCAAAGCTAAGTCAGTCAATATCCTTGTAGTTTAATTTTTAGTATAGTTGGGACATATGCATATTAATAGAATGAACTCTGAAATGTCACAGAAAGCATTGTAGAAGAAAAAGCTCCCCAGGCAGCAAATAAAGCAAAGAGGATAGAAGACTGGCAAAGCACATTATGTGAGCACAGAGGGTATAGCTACAAAGCTGCAAAGAACCACCACGTAGGCCTGAGGAATCCCCTATGCACGTGCAAGGAGGACAGCAGAAGAGGTGCCGCTAAAGAGGAGCCTGTGGGTCCCATCTGTGTTACACGAGTTTTACAAGTGCTTGCATCTAAGCTAACTGGGTAGATGTTACAATAAGAAGGAAAGAAATTAGGATATGAATCTGCATAGGTTTCTTGTAATTTTAGAAACAGTGGTCTCTCCTTATGGGAGGTTAAGAAAGGAACATATCCCAAGAGACTTGGCAGATGAATGAAACTGCAGTCCAGTAATGTAGAACCCAACACACATTTTCTAGCTTAAGTAAGCACTTAACCATTCACCATGACTATAACTTTGTAGTCTGTAATAAAAGTATTACATTCCATTTTCTTTTCTGACAATTTCACAAATTGTTTTTTCATATATATATATATATATATATATATATATATATATATCTTTTCAACCCTAGCATATAATCTTATATTCTTCCCTTATTAAGTGTAGAACAGTCTACCTTTTCACTTAAGCACTTTATAGCTTCTCCTTGGCATGCCCAAAATGTACGTGTCACTAAGTTTTATCTTAATTTTTTGTGTGTAGTAGTGTGTTGTCTGAATGCAACTGATAAATCTACCACAAAACTCCTACACCTAAAGTTCAAGAACCATTGTGGAAAGGGGAGCAGGAAACTTGTATGAGCCGGAGGAACAGGGAGTTTCTGGGAGACCATGTCTCCCACAAATCTAAGGAGCTACAGCCATCAAGTCTTAACAGCATGACTGCTTCACCAGAAGCTGAACAAGGATGACACAAATAAACATGCTAGCACGAACCGGGAGAAGCTCAAGAGGCCTCAGCCTACACAAAGAACTACAAACTAAAGGGAACTGAGGAATGCTGAGAACAGGCGAGATGGCAGTCCCCAAGGAAGAGCTCGCCAAGTGGATATCTGATACCAAATGGTCAGTCCTGGAAACATGCACGTACAAGCAACATTATACAGATAGAGTAGGGTTATATTTTTATGTGTGTTATGTATAGGATGTATGTATACACACACATACAACAATTTTTTTAAAAGAGGCCATGAATTTGAAAGCGAGTAAGGTAGCTGAGTATATGGGAGGGTTTGCAGGGAAAAAATAAGAAATATAATTATAATCTCAAAAAATAAAGAAATGTTTTGAAAGGATTCTTGTATAAGAGAAACATGAATTCATTTTGTTTTAAAAAGGTTTAATCTGGGAGTAGATCAAAACACAGCAAGTAAAAACAATCCCTGTCAATCCTAAACATATATACATACATGCAATACTAACTGGACTCCAAGAAAGAAAGAGAGAGAGAGAGAGATTGAGATTTAAAAGATGAATAATTTGAGAGGTTGGGGGTGGGAGGTGGGGTACTGGAGGAGCTGGGATTGGAAGATGGAGGGGTAAGCACGACATACAGTACATTCATATGTGAACCTCTCAACCAATTGCTTTTTTCTTTTTTAAGAAAACAGCATATAGGATTTGTATCAGAAGATCCCAATAACGGTCAGTAGAAAGAAAGCCACAGGCCGGGTGTAGTGGCGCACGCCTTTAATCTCAGCACTTGGGAGGCAGAGGCAGGTGGATTGCTGTGAGTTCAAGGCCAGCCTGGTCTACAAAGTGAATCCTGGAAAGCCAAGGCTACACAGAGAGACCCCGCCTCGAAAAACAAAAGAAAGAAAGAAAGAAAGGAAGGAAGGAAAGAAAGCCACAAACAAGAAAAACAAGAAGCAGAGAAAGATTCATGGGGCTGAGCCATGGGGAACTCTAGTACTTAATCATGGATGACTTTAGAAACAACTCCACGAGTCAGACACAGCTAAAGAGAATAAAAGAAATCGATGAATGTGTGGAGTCCAGCCAAGCCTTAGAGACCAAGGGCCTGGAGTCCAGCCAAGCCTTAGAGACCAAGGGCCACTCCTACTCATTTACATACTCTGCTTCCCAGCAGCAAAGGTAGAGTTACATAACTGCATAGCTCACAAACCTGACAATAGTTACTACTTGACCCTTTAACCAAAAGTATATGAAAGATCAATCTGAAAAAAGCAGAGGCTAAGGGAACTAGGAAAGTGTCAACACGCCCTAGATAGAGTCACCTAGGAAGAGGGAACCACAAGTGAAGAACTGCCTCCATCAGACTGGCCTGTGGGCATGGCTGTGGGTCATTTTCATAATGGTTGAAGGAGGGTCCAGGGCCACAGTGGGTGGTGCCTCTCGTGGGCAGGTCTCCTGAGTTGTGTAAGAATCAGGCTGAGCAAGGCGTGGGAAATAAGACAGCAGCAGCACACCTCACAGCCTCTGCTGCAGTTCCTGCCTCCAGGTTCTTGTCTTGACCTGCCTTTGCTTCCCTTGATGACGACCATAAAGTTAAGATGAAACAAATCCCTTCACCTCAAGTTGCTTTAGCTCAGTGTTCTATCACAGCATCAAAGAAACTTATTAGGACAAATGCTATACAATTTTAGGAGCTCCTGATGTTTAGGAGCTGCTGGTTTAAATCTGGAATGTTCCCCAAAGGCTAGGTGTTAGAAGCATGTCCCTTTGTTGATAATGCGCAAAGGAGGGAGCACGAGGTGGAGCTCACTGCAGTGTTAAGATACTTCCAAGTGTGTCCTCAAAGAAGCCTGTGGGACACTGCTCGCGCTTTCTCCTCCCCCCCTCCCTCGAGTGCTCTCTCTCTCTCTCCCTCCCTCCCTCCCTCTCTCTCTCTCCCTCTTTTTTGCTTACTAGCTCTCAAAAGACAGCTCTCTCTTTGGTTCACTATTCAACTCTACTACCATGGCTCTGTCACATGCCCAATGTACTGAGATGAACTGGTCATGGAATAAAGCCTCCAAACCTGTGAGTCAAAGTCAACTTTTACTTGTCACGGGGAATTTGGTAAAACAGAAAGGTGATGGATTTGTAACTTTTCTCCATGCTATAACAAGTACCTAAGAAAAGCACTTAAAGAAGGGTTTGTCTAGGCTCACAGTTTTAGAGTAGTTAATCATGGCAGGCAGTCATGGTGGGAGGAGTCTAAGTCAGACATATTGCCTACAGCTACCAAGCAGATAGAGATGACAACTGGTGCTTAGTTTGCATTCTCATTTTTATTCATTCTGGGCCCCTGGCCCATGGGACGGTGCCCTACACACTCAGGACATGTTTCTTGGTCAGTTACATCTTTCTGCAAACACCCTCAGATACATGTGATGATTATAAGTTCCATCATGTGACAATGAAAATTAGTTATCATAAGTGACAAAAAATAATTTAAGGTCAAAAAGTTGTAATGATACTGTTGGTGTAAGTTCCCTCTATCTGGAATAAGAGTGGAAGCTAAGGACAGTCTGGTGTTCATAAGTGTGGAATTTCGCCAGGAAAGAATTATGAAGCAAGAAAAGAAGCTCAGATGTGCAAGGAAGTGATTATAAATGTCTGTAATAATGGACTCAAAGTGGGGCCAAGGACATAAGGGAAACAGGAAGCAAGCAGAAATAATAGAGTAGGGATTTGGGATAGGCATAGGAGTAAACAAACAAGACAGGAGTGTAGGCAGAGTGGAGCACCTGAAAAGGAGACTATTAGTTATTGGCAATGACAAAGTCAAGGCATTGTCTACTAGCAAGAGTAGCTAAAGTAGCACAAAGGCAAAAGAATACTGAAGGACAGGAGGCCAAATACTATAAAGGCAAAGTCTGGAAGGGCAATCTAAGTGGAAACTAGAATCATCCAGAATTTCAACAGGCCTAATGTTAGAAAAGTACAGGGAGCTAACTCATGAGGCACTGAGGAAGGCAGGTGTCAGGGATGGCTATAAGCAAGAGAGGAGGTCTGTGCTACAAGGGGAGTCTAATAAAGGCAGTAAGCTTTCAAACACAGCCGCCCACATCTCTTCTGGGAACTTTTCAAACAGTAACAAAAAAAGTTCAGTCAGCGGAGATGATAAAAATAGGATGTGGTCCAGAGTTGACATATGGTAAGTATGGTGCCCAGGTACACAGGAACCCACAACAATGCAGCATGTGGCAAATAGTCAGGACTTGACCCAGACCAGGACACCCAGGTATCAGCATAAATGCAGCGGCAGAGGCTGCTTCAGAAGTAAAGAGCAAGTCAGCTATAGCTGACTTGTAGGGCATCCGGGCATGTGAGGACCCACAACACAGGTGGAAGAGGGATGCAGGCAGGATGTAGCCAGGGTAGGGTGCCCCTGCATGTGGGGACTCAAAACATGCAGAGAAGTTGGTACAAATGGGAATCAAGTTATAGCTAACTAGAGTGGGGTACCCAGGCATGGAGTGCCGCAGCATGTAACAGCAGAAGCCCAGCCAAGGGTAGGCTGACACTGGGTAGTGACTGTTAGCATTGAGAGGTTCTGACACTCAAGGGAAGACCAGAAACAATGCCAATCCCACAGCAAAAGAAAAAACAGGGGAGGGGGTTGAACTAAAAAAAATGGAAGTCAAGAAAAAAAGGAAGGAAATGTTCAGAAATTCAAAGAAGATACGATTGTACCCCAAGAGAGCAAAAACAGTAAAATAAGTGAATTCTGGATATGAAAATAGACTTCAATAAAGAGAAATTTGTTAAAGAAAAGCCAAACTGCAATGATGCTGAAAAGAAAAGAAAAAAAAAGCACTAAGCCAAACAAAAAGCCCAGTGGCAAACTTCACCAGCAGTATAGATAATGTGGAAAACAGAGTGTCGGGGCTTGAAGACAATGTAGAAGAACTGAATCTTTCAGCCAAAGTCAACTGGGGGGAAAAAGGAACACAAGAGTACTTTGAGTCACTATGAAAAAAACAAATTTATGAATTATGGAGATAGAAGTCTCTGACAAAGGCAAATATTTACAAGAAAATTTCCCATGCTAGAGAAAGTGGCACTCATCCAGATATAAAAGGCCTAACAGCACACCAAATGGACAGGACCAGAAAAGACACTCTCAAAGTCTTATGATAGCTAAAACTAAAAACACAAATAAAGGGGTGTTTTTCCTCACTAACTTCAGCTGTTGACTAGAATCACCTGAGGGAGTCCTGTGTCTGTGAAACACTGTCTTGACTGATGACTAATGTGGGCGGTCCACCCACTGTGGATCAAACCATCCCTGGGTAGGTGGTTCTGGCCAGAATAAGAAAGCTAGCTCAGCATGAGGCAATGAGCAAGTCTGATGTGAGGCAGCAAGCAGTGTTCCTACATGGTTTCCTCCCTGACTTAACGTCAATGATGCACTGTGACCTGGAAGTGTAAGCCAAGTAAATCCATTCCTCCTGAGTTTCTTTGGTCAGCATGTTTAATCACAGCACCCAAGTAAATCAAACATAGTAACAGCTGATGATTCAACACAAAGTTTTGCATCAAGAGAGACTTAGAAATTTGTATTCTGAGTTCTGAAAGACCAAAAACTGTCAATGCAGACTATTATCCTGTGTAAAAGCACCAATCCTAATTAAAAAATTAAGAATTCACATGATTAAAACAAACTAATGGAATTCGTGACCACTAAGCCAAATAATGGGAGGATAATGGAAGGAATACTGCAGACTGAAGAGAAAAATACCCAAAAGACCACAGGGAAAAAATAAATACCAGACCAACAAACCAAAAGAGATTTGGGAAAACACCATAAAATTAAAGAAAATGATAAGAAGCAACACACATATTTCCATAATGACTATGAATATTAGTGGCCTCAGCTCCCCCAACGGAAGACACAGACTAGCCGATGAGCTAGAGAACACCTTGTGCTTTCCCTTTGCTACATGCCTCACAGCTCAGCACCTCCAGCCAGGGTTGGCACTGCCAACAGTGCACCGGGTTTCCCCACGTCAACTAACAGGCAAGACAACCCTCACAGACCATTCTTATCTGGGCTATCTGTCCATACAGACTGCCACAGATGACTCGGAACTATGTCAAGTTGACAGCTTAAACTAAGAAAAACACCTGTGGGTAACGTTTCTTACCTATGCATTTACAGTACTGCCTTAGTAGCAGTGCCCCTCAATACGACATCTTTCTGTTTGAACTTTCAAAAGTAGTCCAGTAATTCTGGCCTGATGCAAGAACAAAATAATGTTCTTGCTAAATAATGTACATGCAGCCACACAAAAATATCACTGTACATACTGTTCATTTGTCTGTGAAAAACAAGTATAGACAACTCATAAAATATTTAGTTATCTGTGGAGAAATTCTACACCTAATATTTCACAGCGTATTACTTCTTTCTATATATAACTATCTAACTAGAAAAAGAAGTTCTCACAGCCTCCATAAATATGGCCAACATGGACGGTAGAATAAACTGAGAATCTTAGTTTTTATTTTGTTACTTGTGGTAATGTCTCTCTACCTAATCCACGCCAGTCTTGAAGTTACTATGTAGCCTAGGCTGACCTTGAATTTATGATCCTCCTACCTCATCCTCAATACACACCCCATCCCCCATCCCACTCCAAGTGCTTAAAGGCATGTATCACCATAAACTTAATCTAGTTCCTTTATTATCATTAGCACATATAATTTATATAAAGAATGGTTTTCAGTATGACATTTTTAAACATGTACACAATATTCTTTTCTCACTGCCCCCTTTTTCAGCCTTCCTGAACCCACTTTTGAATCCTACTGGTCCCCTGTCCCCCCAAAATAGTAAAAACCATGGACATCTCCAAATTTGCGTTCCAATTTCAGTATATGCTCTGCTGAAGCAAAGACCTGAGCTGTCTAAGGAGACAGAAAAGAAGCCGAGGAGATGCCTTCAGTTCTCCTACCTTACTCTTAGTAAGCCCCCTTAGTAAGCCTTATTACCAGTGACTGTCTAAACGGACTTGGAGAAGCAGGGGAACCCATCATACTTAGTAAAGACATTTAGGAACACACCAGTATACCATCTCCCAGGCTCCCTACATCTTTATCCAAACAGATGTTAGGTTTCTACTCCCTCTACCCAACTCAAACCCCTTCTTATTCTTCATGACGTATATTTTACCTTGTGCATCATGTTCTTACTCCAATTATATTACTCATGCCTGACATACATGAAAATGATCCCATGCCCTATGTTCGACTTACACCTCTGCCAATAAATATTCCCCAAAAACATCCATAACTGACTAGATAATTACTGTATCATCTCTACTAAACTGTATGTGTTTCACATCAGTCATTTGTCAGGCCTAGGCATCCCAGTAATCAGGATTACTTAAAAGAAGACAGTTTGGATTGCCTCATATGTACTATGGCTGAGCTGACAGCCTTTCCTCCCTTCCTTCCACCATGACCACGTTATACACAGCAAAAGCCACTGTTCCTCCTACAAGTGTTCTCAAGCATCAACCGTGCTAACAGACAGAAATAGACGTGACAGTGATTTGCCAAAGCTTGAGTTCAGTGTCCCCAGTGTCACTGCTCTCTAAGGCTGCATTTCAAACATGCTGCTTGACTTTGGCTTACATTTTTATCTCAGCTTTGCTTTACTTTAAAAACCATTTCCCCAATTATTTCTTTATACTTTCACTTAAAAGTTCTTACGAGTCTGTAAAACAAAATCTAGAAAACCTAAAATTCCTAGTTTCAATGAACTCACGGCTACTGGAAGTATATGGTAACCACATTTCTCAAAACAGAACCTCCAATATATGATCTGAAGAAAAATGGTACCCAGAAAGAGAACTGGCACTATTTCAGAATACTAAAGAGTCAAGACTTTTCCAGATAAAGCTCTAGTCTCTGAACCTTCCCCTTCATTTATCTATGGAAGCAATGAATACACTTACATGTGGAATGGCATTTAAATAGAAGCAAGGGGAGACTAGCAGCAAAAATATATTCCCAACAACTATCAGATGAGGGGAAAAATAACCAGCGTAATGATAATAACATAGCTTTATCAACTGAGATGTCTCAGAATCATCCGACTAAATCAAAACCAATGTAAAGAATAGCTGATAAAACTAGGACTGTTGCTCCTCAGAAGAGTATGTACCTCATGGTAGAACTTCACCTATAAATGCTGTTGTTATTAACTGCAAATAATAATTCCAATGTTTTCAGCTTTCTATAAAAGCACATGAGCCATAATATAAACCTCTTCCTATTTGAAGCAATAAACAGATTTAAAATATGGTAAAGCTCCATTCACATGTAGATATCAAATAATTTACCACAGTAGACATCATGGCAAATATGGGTGGTGGATAAAAATGCAGTTACTGTGTCCAATGGCTGTTTGGAAGGAGGGTGGGGAGACCTGCAATAATTTATATTAGTAAGAATATATCTAGTCAAAGTTTCATCATTCTTAAGAATTAGATGGTACTGGTAAATCACTAAATGGGTGATATTTTTCATGAGAGGGTGGTTTTACTGGATAGCAATTAAGGTTTCTATAGCAAAAGAATATGACGGTTTTTCATGTCAATGGTCATGGTCCAACTTCACACAGAAATTATAGCATTTACATGTTTTTATTATTTTTATTTTAGTCTAATGAAATAAAGTTCTACAACTAAAACAAAACACAGAAAGATAATAAGAGCCACTAGTTTCAGATTAAGTAGAGAGTTACTTGGAAAATGTTTATTGGAATAATATTACTTGAGATTATGAATCTGGCAAAAAAATACTACCAATGGCAAAGTATTTAATAGTTAAGAGGATTATTTTCATTAATATTGGATAAAGGTAAAATTAGAGTTTTAAGTAGCAAAAAAAAAAAAAGTCATCTACTGCATGCAGCTATTAGGGGAGTAAAAACAGGCTATTCTACCCCATGCAGCATGTGGAAGACTCCATGTACAGTGCTAAAATGATGGGAACAAAGATAAGATTCCAAGAGCTTGGCAGTATGAGAATAGTACGGCCATTCGGATAACTATGGCTGACTATGCAATATCAAGTAAGGCAGGTTATGCAAAAGTTACTTGAAACGCACAAAATATAGGATCAGTCATGTGTACTTTGAATTTCATGGGGATGGGAAAGCAAATCAGAACCACCAAGCAGTACAGTAAAAACCCGCAAGCTTTGGAAAAACTAGGGAAGCCGACTTTCCGGTTAGCAGTCACGTACGTCGTGTACGCAACTGCGGATTCCAGGGCCTGCTCAAATAAAAAAAAAAAAAAAAAAAAAAAAAAAACCGTTACAAAATAATAGACAGCAATCATCACCGTGGATTAATTTACACACCTCCCTCCACACTTCGGCCAGGACCAGCAAGCCTGGCAAAAATAACTTGCCCCCCCCCCGCGCCCCAACATGCAGTCGCTCGGCAGAGCTCCTCGCCCTGGGGCGGCAGGAAGCCCACTCTCCACGGCCACGCAGAGTCCCGGAGCCACACGGTCACAATCCCGCTGGCCCCGGAGGCGACCGGGCGGGGCGGGGCGGGGACTCGGGGAGTTCCACCGGGAGCGGGGAACACAAGGGCGCGGGCTCACCAGCTGCCGCACCTCGTCGAGTGAGGCCATAGCCCTGGCGAGACGTAGCGAAGCGGTGGTCTCAGGCCCGGACTCAAACGCACGTCCCCGGCCGCTGGGGAGAGAGACCCGCTGGGCGTAACCGGCGGGGCGCGGGGCGGGCGGGGCGACCCGCAGCCGTTAATGGGCGGGGCGGCCTCGGCGGAGGGGCTGGGGCGGGGCCAAGCGGCGACGGCTGTGGGAATGCGCCAGTGCCTGCCCGGAGTTTCCCGCGCTCCGAGCGAGCCTCTCCCGGGTGTGGTTCCCCAACCCCACCCACCCGGACATTTTAGACGAAAAGCCGGGGAGAGGAGAGGGTGAAACATGGGACTCGGGGAGAAAAAATACTCCAGGTACCTCAACCTCCCGCCACAGGCGGAAGCAGTGATTGGGAGCCCGCGCGGAGCCCGGAAGTGGGCGGGACCTCGGGGGGAGCCGCAGACTGGCGCAGAGATTGAGGCCCAAGCGGAAGTGGGCGTGGCGGGGCGTGTCTACTGGGACACTGCCCCAGCGAGGCGGTGTCTGCGCTCGGGGGACTCAGACTCTTAAAGCTGGGATCGCGTGCGTCCAGCCGCTCTTCAGGTCCTCCAGACGCCTGGCTATGGTGTCTGGCTGAGCCAGCCTTGGCCTGTGACTCTGAGCTGCCGGGCATGGAGGGGCCGCAAGAGCCCAGCTCTGAGGCGGTCCTGCGCTTTCTCGCCGAGCGCGGGGGCCGGGCCCGACACTCGGAATTGGTGCAACACTTCAGGGACGCCCTGGGTGGCCCGCGCGAACAGCGCACCCGCGCCCGGGAACGCTTCAAGGAGCTAGTCAACGCGGTGGCCACTGTGCGCACCGATCCCGCGGATGGTACCAAGTATGTGCATCTCAAGAAAAGGTTCTGCACGGGGGACCCCCCTCTCCGTGAGGCCGCGCTGCCCCGGGACCCCCCGCGTATCGAGGTGACTGAGGAGGAGGAGCCTGAAATCAGGCCGCTGGCAGAGGAACCATGCGAGGGTAGCCAGCTCCAGAAAGAGACAGATCCATCACAGTTGTCTCCCGGACTGGGTGACGAACTGAGCGACCAGGAGCCTCTGGCCCCTGCTCAAGGTGGGGCCCAGAGTAAGGACTCGCAACAGGAGGTCCAGGCGGTGTCCTGGGCGTCGGGCCCGGGGCCCAGCGAGAACCTTAAACTCCCTCCACACGGAGGTGAGGAGGCTGAAGGGGGCAGTTCTCCTCATGGGCCAAATGCGCCGAGATCGGCCCGTCAGAACTTTCGGGACCTGGTGATGGGCAGCTCCCCGCAGCTAAAGCGAAGCGGGTGTCCGGGGGACGGTAGCGCTGGGAGCTTCTCTTCAGGGGGTCGGAGCAGAGGAGGGGGCGACTCTGATAGCGCCTCGTTGGCTTCGTCCTCCGCAGAAGAGGAGAGTAGCGGCGGGGGCTCGGTTACGCTGGATCCTCTCGAGCACGCCTGGATGCTCTCGGCTTCGGAGGGTAAGTGGGACAGCCTGGAAGGGCTGCTCGCCTGTGAGCCTGGGCTGCTGTCGAAGCGAGACTTCATCACCGGCTTCACCTGTCTCCACTGGGCCGCCAAGCATGGCAGGCAGGAGCTCCTGGCCATGCTGGTCAACTTTGCCAGCAAACACCAGCTACCAGTGAACATCAATGCCAGGTCGAGCGGAGGCTACACTGCCCTACATTTGGCAGCGATGCACGGGCACGTAGAGGTGGTGAAGTTGCTCGTGGGAGCCTACGACGCAGATGTAGACATCAGGGACTACAGCGGGAAAAAGGCCTCTCAGTATCTGAGTGAGAGCATTGCAGAGGAGATAAAGAACCTGGTGGGAGCCCTGGACGAAGATGATGGAGACAGCGCCACCGGCCGCGGGAGCGGGCGCTGGAGACTGTCAAAGGTGCTCCCGTCACACCTCATCACTTACAAACTCTCGCAGGCCACGGAAGACGGAGCTGAACATCACCATCATCACCACCTCACTGAGGGCTGGGCCGGGAGCAAAGCCAAAGATTCAAGTCGCAAAGCCTCGGGCAGCTCGAGTGGACGGATGAAGCCACGACTCAACAAAATTCGCTTCCGAACCCAGATCATTCACACCACTCCTTCATTCAAGGATGCTGAACAGCCGCTGGAGGAAGGGGAGGTGGAGGAAGAGGAAAGGCCTCTTAAAGGGTACTCGTCTTCCTTCAAACTGAGACCGAAGTCCAATGTATTTGGGTAAAAAATAATCAAGCGCTAGAAATGCTAAGGTTTATTTGTCTTCAAGGTAGAGTAATACTACGTGTGAATAAGAAGTGGAACCAGAAAAGACAGGATAAATTATGCTTTTTAACTTGCAGGCATGGGGTGGAGCTGTAGTAATCCTTTCAAGATAGCTTTCTGGGGCAAGAAAATGTCTTTTAAATGATTCATAACACATTGATTTGTGCCTCTCTTCCCCCACCCCACGCTTGTAACCTGGAACATTCGAGAACTGGAATTGATCGATGACTGAGACTCCCTTTGCTAGATACCATGCAAAGTAAGGACCATTTCAAGTCAGAAAACGCAAACTGAACCCGGTAATGTTCGGAAGTGAACAAAACCACAGGCTGCCCTGACTTTCTACTGTTCGCACTTGCCTAAGGTGCTAAAGAATGTCAAGGTCAGAGTTGAAATGTGAAACTACAAATGAGAATTCTGTGAATCGAGATGGGAACCCTGTTGATGTCTTACTTGTAAGTAGCGGTTCCCATTTTTAAAAGTGAAAGGCAATTTCGCTTTTAGTCACCGAACTGAAGAAATAAGCAGCATTTGCTTTTGAGTTACTGTATTCTGGTTTGTGCCTACATAATACTGTTCAGTATACGGTACATTATTAACCACAACTTTTTTATTTAAATAGAAGAACACTTAGCAACCTATGGTACTTTTTTTAAATGTGTATGTCTTGATTATCACTAACTTGTTTTGCTACTCTTAAATTCTAAACTTTCTGGGGTTTGTATTCTAGGGATTCTTTTTGATGAAGCTTACAATACTTAAAACTGATTTGCTTATTACTTAAACTTTCTTGTTTAGAAAATAGCAAAACTCAGCGTAAGTATTAATAAGCCTATGCTTCTGTGAAGTAATTATTAAATCAACTTAACATGGTTCTCATGTCAGAGATATTTTAATTTTATTAATACATGCATAGTCTCTATGTTTTGTAGCAACATTTTGTGAATGTTCAAAATTCTAAATCTTTCATTTTTCTTCCTTTTCGTGTATCTACTCAAAGAGATATGGTGTAGTTACAGAAAGGCTAGTCGGCCCATTTTAAAATGGGCAGTTTATTATACTTTATAAAAGGAAAGAGAAATGGGGCCATTTCTGTATTTCAATGCTGCTAGCTATTGAATTTCCTTATATAGAAATGAAAAAATACTATTCCTTAAAATTAATGACTTTTATAACTGTGATCCTTAATTACATTCCATTCATTTGTGTTAGAGTAAATGGCTTTGTAATTATTTTAAAATTTAACTAACAAACGTATTAAATCTTGTAACAAGATTACTGTGGGAAACTGATTTGACCAAATTCTTCTCTCTCTCGGTGTTTCTGGTCTGGTTGCTGAAACTTAAGTTGTTACAGCCTACAAGACAGAGGAGTAAGTGAGCAGCCCAGTGAGTGCACAGAGTGGAGGGGACGGTATGGTTCACAGAGCGGCAGCATGTTGTTATTAACTAACCCTTCCAAGCCATAGAAGTGTCTAAGAGATTTGTCATGGCTCTCTAAAGGCAGCAATTAAAATTGTTTAGATGTGGATTGAATATACTCATGAAATATCTAAGCTGTGGCTAAGGAGAGGCTCAGTGAGTGTGAGCACTTGTTCTGCAAGCACAAGGACCTGGGTTTGAGTCCCCAGCACCTATATAAAAGGTCCTGCCTAGTTGAGGGTGCCTGTAACCCAACAGTATGAGGTGAGACAGGCAGATCAGTTCCTGAGAGCCCAGTGCCTAGCCAGCCTACCTGAAACAGTGACTTCTGGATCAGAAGGCTGTCCCAGGGCAGAAAGGCAGAGAGGAAATCAGCTGACATTCTGTTCTGGCTTCAGAGTAAGCAAGCACACATGGGTGCTCCCAAACATTCTCGTGCCCACACTACACAAACACACACACTGGCACACATGTGCTCATGCTCACACATCTAAGTCATTACCTACTTACATGTTTTTATCTTTGTTTTAGGATTTAAGAAGTAGACTATGTACATTGATAAGCACTTTTCTGTATATATAGGTGAAAAGAGAGTGGGAAAAGCAATCATGTGTTCCGTGTCTAGACGTGTTGACCATATCTAGTGCAGAATAAGCTTATGGTTCTCATCCAGGACTTTTAAATTCCGTGTTGAGGCAAATACACAAGTAATGTTTCAGAACCACATAAAGGTTATTATTACGCCCTTCACATGTGTGCTAGTAGTTAATTGAATAAAACCTATAATTGCTAGATTTTCAGATACCAAACAAATACATCATTTAACTTGCTTTTCACACTAAAGATTTTTAAACTATGATTAAACATTACAATGTTTCTGGAATCATTCCTGGGCTGGCCAGACAGCTCAGCAGATAAAAGTGGTTGTCTTACAAGCTTGAAGACCTGGATTTGACTAGAACCCACAGTGGAAGGCGAGAGCTAAATTCTGAAAATGGTCCTCCAACCGCCACATGTGTGCCATGCATATGCATCCCTGAACTCACACAAGGTACACATACAAACACACAATTAGTAAGCTTACATTTATAAGCACAAAAGGGGAACTTCTAGCATTCCTTGTCATAGTGTACTTTGTGTAGCAAGTGTAAGATTTTAAGCTACTTAACCCACGCCTCTTATTTCCAAATCAAGAGTCAAAATAATGGTTTGTATAATTTGATAATCACAAAGTCATATCTCCCATTAGTGGTAATACATAAATACAGGCATCTATTGACAAGAGTCTGTGTAGTTTAAGAACAAGCTTGATTGTGTGTCTTCCAGGTACACCCGTAACTATGAATGTCAGTTGCTCTGTTGGCATATATGCAGCTAATGTGGTACTAGTGTATTCACTCCTGAAATACTGGAGTGTGGTGTTTGCCTTTTGTTTTTTCAGTAAGTGAAAATGTGTGAGTTTAAGAATCTGTAAAGTTTGTCAAAATAAATGTTCATAGTAGAAATTAAATTGTCTAAGTTTCTGTGGTCCTTTAGCTGCTTTACGTGTGCAGTGTTTTATGGTTCGCAAAATGCTTTCCAAAGTTTCGATTTTGTTTGATTCTTTTCCTACCCGCTAAGGATACAGCTACAGTGTCCTTAGTTTATAGGTAGGAAATGAAGGTCCGGGACCTGATGAGTCTTCCTTCCTGAAACATTTGTCTTTCCTATAAATTTTTGAAAAACTGCTTTCATTTGGCAGCGATGATGAAGGACTCTTTGAATAAACAACAGGATCTTTTAAAAAGAAAAACCGTGGAGGTTGGGAAATGGCTAAGTCTGTAGGGTGCTCACAGGCATGGACAAAGGCTAACCTTAAGGTAATCCCTCACAGGCCTGCCGAACTGCTTGTTTCCTAGGTGAGTCTACATCCTCTCCATGTTAACCATCACAGAGGTGAATCCCAAAATTAAATACTCTGGGAATTTGCTTAAAACCAAAGTTCTTTTAAATTATGCCAACTGCAGATAGATATATGAGACTGGAGATTATGTTAAGCTAAATGAGCTAGACTCAGAAAAGTATCTCACGTTTTCACTCATGCAGAGCCTATATTATGTATACACACACATACACAAACACACAGGCTGGGCGTGGTGGCACTCACCTTTAATCCTAGCACTTGGGAGGCAGAGGCAGGCAGATCTGTGTGAGTTTGAGGCCAGCCTACTCTACAAAGAGAGTTCTAGGACAGCCAGGGATATTACACAGAGGAAACTCTGTCTTGAAAACCCAAAACATATATACTGTGTGTATACACACACACACACACGCAAAGTAGAAGGGATGTTATTAGGAGAAATGGGACAGAAGGGAGCAGAGAACAAGAGAGGATCATGGGTAAATGAATATAAGCCAAGTATATGTTACACGTGTGAAAATGTCATAGTGGCGCCTGTTATGTGTTCATTAAAAAGATGAAAAGGGGGCTAAAGGCCAGGCATGCTGGCGCGCACGCCTTTAATCCCAGCACTCGGGAAGCAGAGGCAGGAGGATCGCTGTGAGTTTGAGGCCAGCCTGGTCTACAAAGCAAGTCCAGGACAGCGAAGGCTACACAGAGAAACCCTATCTCAAGAAAGAAAGAAAGAAAGAAAGAAAGAAAGAAAGAAAGAAAGAAAGAAAGAAAGAAAGAAAGAAAGGGGCTGGAGAGCTAGCATTGCAGTTCAGAGTGCTTGCTGCTTCCAGGGGACCCCAAGTTCAGTTCCCATCACAGCTATCTATAACTCCAGCTACCAGGGATCCAGCACCCTCTCCCGGCCTCTCAGTGTACCCATGCGCACACATAGGTGCACATAAAATTTTTTTTAAGAGATAAAAAGTGGTCTTTGGTGATTAGTCAAATCATTGTAAGAGTGTTAGAAGGTTGTGAATTTGTTTCTGTTTTCTCTTTCATGTCATCATACATTTCCCCTTGGTTGTCTTTTTAAATGTCAATTTCATTCCAAAAAGGGGCTTTTCTGTTTTGTTCATCAATTTCCTACTTTTCTGCTTTAGTGTACTGTTGAGGAGTGGCAAAGGCCTCACCTTGCCTAATGCCTATCATGTTTAAAGCACTATGTAAGTAGGTCTTTAAATGGAAGCATTCACTATTTCATAGCATTAGCCATATGGATAACTTAATAACAGACATGCTAATTAGATTAAAAAGTATTTTTTCATGCAATATACCTCTTAAATGTCAGCCAACCTCTTCATCTGCTACTCAACCAAATGAACAGTAAATTATTCCAACCCTGGAAGTAAAATCAGCTTTATTAGGATTTTTCTATGCGAGCAATTTAAAAGATTTAACAACTAAGTTCAACTACAAAAAAAGCCATGCCTTGTAGGATGACTCAACTGCGTTTTCTTGGCACAATATGCTAGCTGGCCTTTTTTATTATAAGTACAATTGAGTATGCAAATAGATACTGATTCTGTGTAGCTACTCCTCCCTCCCCCCCCCAAAAAAATGGGATAGTGAAATACAGCTTAGTTATCATAGAGAACTTTGGTTGGAGAAGGCATTATTTATTTACTCACTATTTCGAGCACGTGTGTGCGTGCGTGTGTGTTTGACCACATTGTTCCTCATAGAGAAATTTGGGGGGGCAGGGGCTTTTCAAAGCAGAGTCTCTATGTGTTAGCCTAGGCTGTCCTGGACTCACTTTGTAGACCAGGCTGGCCTCGAACTCACAGCGATCTGCCTGCCTCTGCCTCCTGAGTGCTGGGATTAAAGGTATGCGCCACCACACCTGGCAAGAAATTTCTAATAATCATTGTAAACAAGGCAGTGGGCTACCTCATGAGACAGAACATTCAGTCTTACATACATACATACATACATAAATGCAAGCCAATACTCATACACATAAAATACAAATGAACAAATCTTAAAAGAAAGATGAAAATAGTAGCAAGGCAAAGCATTGAAAAGTAAAAATTTTAAATCAATTTCAATCATTTTAAAGCATGGCTTCTTGACTTTTTTTTTTTTTTTTTAATCATTTGCTCAAGAAACAATAAGCCATGCTGACCAAAGCTTTAACCAAAGGCTGCCTGGTACAGAATGACGTTAAGCAGCTCTTCACAAACTGGATGAAGAAGGGTCATATAAGCTCTTTTTTTTTTTTTTTTTTTTTAACCCAACTTGATGTTCAAATCAAAACCTGAAAGTCCTCATCAGAATGCCTTTCTGGGAACTGAATGCAGCTCAGCAAAAAGCATGCCCAGAATGTTCAAATGTTTGCTTCCCAGTGTGGAAAAACCACCCCTACAACAACCACCTTTTCTGCATCTCTAAGCTTGCAACATAGTAAATAAAAAGCAATCTTGATAGTGGTCTGGAAATTTCCCGAACTGGTAACTGTGATCCAGTTTGCCTCTATGTTGGAGGTGATCTGGAGCTGCTGTGTAGTCAGGTGTTAATTGCTTGCCCCACAAGATCCTTACTGATTGGCTAATAAAGTTGCTGATAGCCTAGTTTGGTAGAAGAAAGGCAGAGCAAGATTCTTGGGCTTGTGGAGTCGCAGGACCTTGAGGAAGAGAGGAACAGGTTGCCTCAGGTTAGCATAAAACCAGGAGCATGCAGCCAAGAGCAACTTGCTATGAGGACTGGCCTGATGGAGCAGAAGCAGCCCAAGTGGAACGTGTACTAGTATTTATGGAGATTTCAGATGGGAAGTAAACAAAATAGCTTAGAGGGTTGATAACTGCCCAGCCATAGTGTTTTAAGTCTTATAAATCTAACAAGTTTTTGTCTCTTACTTATGAAATAGCCGGTTAAGGAATGACTGCCACTGTATTAATAACCAGCATTAGTTAATATTAATAAATTAATACCTTTTGTATATGCCTTAATAATTATATGAATTAATATTAAATATTAACACTTTCACAGCACCTCTGAGAGCTGCCATGCCTTGCCCGCCATGATAATTCAGTCCTGAATTACACAATGAAATGTTGAGGTTTAGTAGATAGGCAAGTTCTAGCTAAAGAAATATAAATATACAGTCTATGATTATCCATCTCTATAATATAGTAGTGTTGCTACTGTAGGAAAGACTGGTTAACATATGTACCCCTCTACTGAGCAAGAGAAAAGGAAGGAGGGAGAGCGAGAATGAGTATGTATTCACACATACGCACGTGTATGTATGTGCTCTTTCAGTCCTCTAGCTAGAGTGCATGTGTAGGTAGATATAGATATATAATACATCATGATTACTCGTAAAGACAAAGCTTTGTAGCTGAGAAGCTTCCCCTATGCTGGCCACTTGTCCTCAAGATCCAGAGACAGGCACCTCTGCTGTCTGACTCATGTGTCCTGGGAGCCAGTGTACCACTGCCTTAATCTTTTCCGGGTCCTCCTGGGCAGCCAAGGATAACTCTACAGTTCAACCCAGCGGCAGTGTTTACACTAGCTAGTCTAAGCTGTCTTTTTTTTTTTTTTTTAATGACGCCTCAGCCACAGTTCTCCCATTGTTTAATTCTCTCTCATATTCGCTGATTCATGGAGGCTTGATTTAAGCTCCCTTAGGACTATGAGAGGGCACAGATTTAAATGTGAAGGAAATGGCATTGCCAAACTCATGCTTTGTCAAATTCTCTGGTTCTTCTGGCCCTATCCATCATGACTTGGGAGAGGGAGTGAATACTGTTCACATAACTGTCCTGGCAGGGATGAAGGTTTCCCAAAGAGACACTTGGATCCCTCCTATCCCTCCGTTTGGAACAACAACCTCAAGAAATTGAAGTTTCCCTAAGAATCAGTCTTATGCTAGGCGAAGGAAAAGGTTGGAAACTGGTACCAACCAGGCGGGGGTGAGGGGGTGGGAGTGGGGGGGTGGGCATAGGAAGGGGCTTGTTTTTTATTTCCTACAGTTCTGACTTGTCAGACCACCTAGCAGAAGAATCTGGAAATCCCGGAGATGATAATATGACCAGGACCACACCGTGAGAAGGACTGCTTAGCAGGGCACATCTCTGCTCTCTATTTAAACCTCATGCCGGGCCCCTGAAGATGGAGTGCAGATAGTCCCAGGACCTCTTAGTTTGTTCATCTTCTCAGGGTAGCCATTGGCTAAATATCCTTTCTCCCGCTTTTCCCTGTCGCTTCCTTTTAATTGGCCAGTTGTGGATTCCTTCATAGCAGAGTCTCGTTGTTGGCGCTGCAAGAGACCAGGCTCTAACTCAAGCAACTTCCGCAAGGCTCATGGCAAGAGCTTGTCAACAACAGCACTGAATCCACCTCCTTTGCTTGTCAGCAGAAACATCATCTTCCACACTGGTGAGGTCACTCACCAGTTCTTGCCACTGGACCTTACGTGGGCAGTTGCCTTATGAGAAAACGCCAAGGGCTTCTCTGTCTTCTCTGCACATTACGTTTCAAACCTAGAGTCAGATCCATGCAGCTGAGGTCTGTTTCTAGAGGAGACCGCTTATACACTGGTTAAATGCATAGCCATAAGAATATAAAATAAAATTCCAGGATTGACTATATCTGTTGATAGAGGTACTAATGTCCAATATTTGGGTATAATCCACTGCCTTGAAGAGCTGCATATAGCAATAATGATTGGTTGGTTGACTGAAACCTGGGGCAAACATTTAACAAAGTAGGCTGTTAAAACCAAAAGGAAGGGATCCAGAAGATTTAATAATAGGAGAAAGTTGAAAGAAACTTACCTTCTGTGTTTGTCCTGCCTGTCACCTGACTATATCTTCCTAGAGACACCCTCTACCAAGGCTGTGAAAAAGAAGTGTGTTGGGAGTGGGAAGGTTCAGGAGCCTTGAAAAATCCTGCACAAAAGACAGTGGGACACACTCCACAAAGTACACTTTCAGTGAGAAAGATAGCATCCTGAACGGTGGAATTTAGCCATGACTGCTCAGCCAGCAAACAGGTGGATGCAATTACTATGACATTCAAAGGATAAAGACCATGCAGGCATGAACCACGTGGATCACAGTTACCTTAGGAATAAAGCCAATGGGCACCCCCCCCCCCCCCACCCCCCAAAAAAAGAAAACCACAACCTATGAGCACAGGGAAGGGCTAGGTCTAGACAGCAGGCCATGTTCTTGCTTTTCATCTCCAGACACTACCAGATCACTGTGGCAGCAACCCCCTTGGTAACAATGGAGATTGCATTTCCTTCGGAAGGAATCCTCTGTACTGTCAGAAATGCAGTAATTTATAATTATCTGCTAAGCCATCTTTTCAGGAGACTGAGGCTGGGTAGGGGAAAGGTAGACACTAGAATTTGGGGTCTTCTGTTGCACTAACTGTAAGTAAATGCAAATTCCCAGAAAGCCAAACAACCAAGGTTCATCTACAGGTCAAAGCAGACCCAGAAAACTCTCTGTGTTGAAGACTCCCTTTGTCCAGGGTGCTTAGGGAAAACTTTCTGAGAAGAAATCAGCTGACAGTTCAGCTGGATTAAGCAGGATAAATTAGATTACAAAGTCACTTTGACCCCTGTAGCTGGCCTCATCTGTGCCTCCAAAGTGCAGCTGCTATCCCACAGGTCTTTTTGACACAAAATATCCAATTAAGCTCTGGGACCTTTTACGTAAAGAGGAAAGGGTTTTGAATCCTGTTCAAAATAAAATGGTTCTGGTGTCTTTAAAAAGAAGGGAAGGCACACCTTTCATCCTAGCACTCGGGAGGCAGAGGCAGGCGGATGGCTGTGAGTTCGAGGCCAGCCTGTCTACAAAGTGAGTCTAGGACAGGGCTACACAGAGAAACCCTGTCTGGAAAAAAACAAAATAAATAAGTAAATAAATAAAATAAAGGAAGGGAAGGGCCTCTCTGGCTGTGTCTTCCTAGCCAAATCCTACAAGGTTCCGGCCAGGGCAGGTCAGCCTGTGGGCTGTGGGTGCCACTGCAGTGTGGGCCAGAGAGGGGCAAGCCTTCCACTTCTTTAGCCCTGCTGAGAGCCTCGGCATCGGGCAGCCTTGCCAGCTGGTGAGTGCAGGGCTCCACCTCAGAATGGCCAAGGGCTGTTTGCCAGTTTTCCTGTGTGGGAAGTCCCTTAGCTGGGCCGGAGACTGGAAAGAGAAGTTAGCTGTGCGTGGCTCCTTTCTTCTGAGTCTCCAGGCCTGCTTCCTCTAACTGTGACAGGACAGTCTTCCTGTCCTCTGGACTCCTTCACCCTGGGCACACAGTCTGCCTTTGTTGTGCACCACCAAGCCTGGATCCTTTTGCTTTTGTTTCTACTTTTCAGTTATAAAGACATAGACAAAGTAAAGACAAATAAATAAATAAATAAATAGCCTGATGCCACCATTTTCTGAGTGCCTTAGATGTCTGGTTTTATGGCTTCTGTTTAATATTAATGGCCTCTAGGTTACAGGTATTTATAAGATTAAAAAAGGGCCATGAGAGAAATACATATGTACGGAATATATATATATATATATATATATATATATATATATATAT
>OU015751.1:23161723-23229568 GCA_907169655.1 Acomys percivali | reverse complement strand
GAGAGAGAGAGAGAGAGAGAGAGAGAGAGAGAGAGAGAGAGAGAGAGATGTTGAGGACATAACCTTACACACACTAGGCAAGTTCTCTATTACATTCCCAATCCCGAGTCTTGCAGGTATTACAGCCATTCCTGAGTGTATTGGGGGGGTGGGGGGGAATCAAATGTTTTGTCTGTACTCCTGAGCAGAAAGTTCTCAAAATGGGAGTGTATAGCACTGGGAGGTGGGATGCGGGGTACAGTTATTATAAAACAACAACAACAAATAGGATTCTTTTCCAATAAATACTATTTAACTTACATTCACAAGGAATTCAAATATATTTGCCTTCCCCACCTTGTAAGACTTTTATTCAGATGTTTTGGCTGCACCTTCACCCCACTTCCATCCCCCCGCCCCCCCCCCCACCCCTGACGCAACAGAAACAGAAAGAAACAAAGAGAAACTTAGTTTACACAAAGACCCTTTTGCTGCATTCCAGAAATTTGATGGTCCAGAGCAGTGACCCCTTCCCATACACCCCGCCCCCTCCTTCTCTTCCTGTGACCAATTCTTTTAAGGCTAACTAATCAAAAGAGGCTATGAGATGGGACCTCAGCCAACTGGGAGAAAGGCACAGTCACCAGCAGCGTTAGAACCAAGTAGACTTCCTGCCCCTGCTTTGCTGAGCAGTAGCACCCTTTGCTTAGGAATGCAGCAGCAATTCACGTCAGAGAAACAAGTCTCGAGCTGACAGGACGACTTTCAGGTGTTGCTTACTCATCAGGTATCAGCTCCTTGGAGCGGCCCTGTGCCAATTCAGAAAAACTACCAAGTTGTTTGTTTTTATTCCAAATAGATGAAGGCTGGCCATGTTTATTATACCATCACAGTCTTCGCCTCCAGTCTGTCAGCCCATTCTTTTACAGTATAGCATCAACCCTACACTTTCTTGGTAATCCAGGTCCTTAGATTAATGGTCAAGTGAGAGAAAATGGCACCTTGTGATGGCTGTTCTTGGTTGTCAACTTGACTACACCAGAAATTAACTAAAACCTGAGTGGCTGGGTACATCAATGAGGGATTTTTTTTTAATTAATTAAATAATTTGAAGTGGGAAGACCCACTTTTAATCCAGATCTTTTGAGGTGGGGAAAACACACTTTTTTTTTGAGGAGGTTGGATTTTTATAAGAAAGGGTTTCTCTGTGTAGCCTCGGCTATCTTGGACTCACTTTGTAGACCAGTCTGGCTTCGAACTCACAGCGATCCTCCTGACTCTGCCTCCCGAGTGAAAACACACTTTTATCTGGGCCGTGTCACCTGCCGGCAGCCTATATAAAGGGTGTGGAAGAAGGAAGCTTGCTCTCCTTGCCTGCTTGCTCTTGGTCTTGCTCTTGCTAACACATCCATTCCTTCACTGGCAGTAGAGCCCACTTCTTCAGGATACTAAAGACCAGCTGAGACATCCGGCCTTGTGAACTGAACAGCTACTGGAAACTTGGACCTTCTGTTGATAGACAGCCATTGTTGGACTAGCTGAACCACGGACTGTAAGACATTCTAATAAATCCCCTTTATATATAAATATAGATAGGAAGACAGATAGATGATACTAGATAGATAGATAGATAGATAGATAGATAGATAGATAGATAAATTCATTTTAAGTCCTGTTCTTCCAGAGCAGTGGTTCTCAACCTGTGGGTTGAGACCTCTTTGGGGAGTTGAACAACTATTTCACAAGGGTCACCTAGGACCATTGGAAAACACAAATATTTACATTATGATTCATAACAGCAAAACTACAGTTATGAAGTAGCAACAAAAATAATTTTATGGTTGGGGGGTCACCGCAACATGAGGAACTGTGTTAAAGTGTTGCAGAGGTAGGAAGGTTGAGAGCCCCAGTTCTAGAGAACCCTGACTAATACAGCACCCTAAAAATAAAAACTCTGTGGAATAGTTTTGCCAAGGAACTAAAGAGTAACTTCACTCCCTCGTGGAATTCACAGTGACCTTTAGAACCCTGCTGGCCTGTGACTCCTGTTATTGTCCTGTGATGCTACACAGTCTTGGAGCCTAACAAAAGCTGCTCGGAGTTTCCACTTCGGGGCTGATTTCTGGGCCCAGAAACTCCAGGAACAACCTAACTAAGGCGAAAGCCCTGCGGTTTTACCAGCCTGGTTTTGTTGACTTCTCTTCTGTTTGTTTTAAGTGATGAGACTTGGGGCTCACTTGGTAACTAAGAGGGCCCGTGATCCAGGAATCGATGACAGGCAGCCATAGGACAGCAAGGCTGTGATATAAGGGGAGTTGGGATCCTGTCTAGGAGTTCTCAGTCCCATGGTTAACAGAACTTAAGGGCAGACTCAAAGGGAGGCTTAAGGACAATGATATTAGAGTTGGAAGGAAGAGGCTCTCACGGGCAGGCGAGTTGTAAACCTTAGCACCTCCTAGAAAAGGAGGGTGGAGGAGAGAAGGGAGGGGAAAGAGCCATGCAGTTTAAGCCATCGTGCACTGAAGGCAGTTGCATGCTGGACTGGCAAAAGCCAAGCAAATGAGCTTCCCGGAGGCAGCCCACCCCCCCCCAACCCGTTTTTGCTTGGCTGACTAATGGTGCATCCCTGGTTTAGGCAAAGCTCCAGGGATTTTTGCCTCAAGACTGCTTATTGTTGCTACACTGCCTTCCCGTGCTTGTCTCGTGTACCTGACATGGAACAGAGAACCCATCACTGCCTGCTGCTCCATAGGCGCTACTCTCTCTGTTGGGAAGGCAGACACCTGTTTCTTAGAAAAAGCTTAACATTAAAAAACTCTTGCAGCCAGGCGTGGTGGCGCATGCCTTTAATCCCAGCACTCGGGAGGCTGACGCAGGCAGATCACTGTGAGTTCGAGGCCAGCCTGGCCTACAAAGCAAGTCCAGGACAGCCAAGGCTACACAGAGAAACCCTGTCTCAAAAACACCAAAAAAAAAAAAAAAGACAGAATTAAGACAGAATTAAACAGTTGCTGAAGCCACTGGAACACACATCATCCATTAGTTGTATGTGTGTATTTATGTCTATATTTTCCATACACGAGATTGTCTGTATGTTTATATGTCTGATTTGTCCATGTTTGTATGTATATATGTATGTATGCATGTTTCTATGTATGTATGTGTGTATGTGTATGTGTGAAATTATGAAGCCTGTTAGAACTTGTTTGTTCAAGTCCCCTGCTTCGTCCAAAAATGTGTCCATCTGATTGTCTGTCTATAAGTGTTTTTATGAATGATCCGTGAGAGCTCCCTATGTTTGTGTGAATGGATGGTTTCCTCTTTCTTTCTTCTCACCACAATCAGCGGCCCCAAATAGCAAGGCTACCTGCCTAAAAGATTAAGAGTTAAAGTGTAACAGCCAGAGCCATCAGCCTGACAGTTAAGAGTTTAAGAAAATTCAGAGTTTCTCACCAGGACCAGAGGCCCCAAATACCCTAAAAGCTTGAGAGTAAAAGTACAAAGAGAAACGTTAGAAGCAGCCAGCTCCTAGCTCCTATGCCTAGACCAAAAACCTTTGGACCCTCTCTCTTGCCGACACTGCTCTCCCACTTCAGCCACTCCTGGACCCCTGTTTTGTTTTGTTTTTTTTTTTACAAGCATGGCGGTTAGACATATGACGGATGAGGAGCCACATGGCAAGGAGGAGGACTTTAGAAAAAGATCAGAGAAGTCTCAAACACTGGGGAAGTCCCAACGTGGTAGAGAAGGCATGCTTAGAAAAGACAGAGAAGCGCGTGGGGGGGGGGGGGAGTTAGGCTTTTCTGAGGAAGTCCAGAAAAAGGTCGGTAAGACTTACAAAGCTGAAGGCCATCATCGCCTGCCAAGCTCCTGTGCTAGTGGTAGGGAAAGTGCAATATCTTATTGAAAGACTACTTATTCCTCTCCTATCTATTTAGCAAGGTTTACGGTGAGCCCACCTCCTTTAGGAGTTGCTCCTTGCCCAGGGGAGTGACTGGTCGGGCCCAATTGGAATTTTAGGTCTCCTCCCTAGTCAGAGCCTCTATGCTCCAGTGGAATTTTTGCTGTTAATTCTCTTCTTAATCACTGTTCTTGCTATCCTAACAGCTGAAATCATATTCAGATTTAGGCAAAAGCTCTGGTCTTAAAAAATCTGAAAGAAGCCGGGCATGGTGGTGCATGCCTTTAATCCCAGCACTTGGGAGGCAGAAGCAGGCTGTGAGTTCGAGGCCAGCCCAGTCTATAGAGTGAGTCTGGGACAGCCAAGGCTACACAGAGAAACCCTGTCTGGAAAAACAAACAAAACAAAACAAAAAAGAAAGCTACAGGGATGGGGTGTTAGTGGGCGGCTGAGTTGGGCAATGGCAGTGAGGTGGAAGGAGCTGGAATTTCAACACCAGGGTGGGGGATTTCAGCCAGCATTAGGGGAACAGAAAGTTCCTTGGACGGTCTGGCAGAGTTTGCTCTGAAATGACTAAGGTATCGTCATCTTGTTCTGGCTCCATTTTCTGTTTGTGACACTTCTCAGCCCTCTATCCCCCTCCCCACAGCACTTTGCCTTGGCAACAGGTTAGAGATTTCCGTGGCCTTGACCATAGCCTGGTTGTATTAATCAAAATAATAAAAGTAAACTAAAAAAGATAGAAGTCAAAAATAATTGACATTGTTTCTAAAATAATTAATATGCTCTGCTAGGAATGAACATCTGGAGGTTACTTTAACCCCCATCCAACTTTGATATAAATTATGGTCTTGGTGAATTTTTTCCCCTTTAAAAACTCTGTACACCTTAGCCTGGGCACCAATAGACTTTCCAGAGCCACACGTCCACTCTTCGTCTGTCCATCAGAAAAAAAAATGGTTTAAAGCTTTCAATTGGCTTAATGAACATGGCTATCAATAACTATTCTTGTATTGATCATTTCAGTTCAAGGTTTATTCCAACACACCTGAAGCAGCAAGCTGAGTTCTTTTCAAAGACCCCTAGTGAGGTGAAGACATCACTATTGAAGAGACAGAAAGACATATGAGGGGAGGAAAAAGAGCAGTAGAAAGCTTAATGGTACCGGCTTGTGCTGAAGAGAGGATTGCCAGGGTTAAGATTAGGACCGGTCATAAGAGGCCTCTTTGCCCTGAGGATGAGTTCTCACAGAACCTGAGCAAGCTTTGCAAGGCGCTGAAGGAGGAAAGCAATCAATAGCGCTCCTGACTACAGTGTCTACGAACCGCAGTAAGACTGGAATGACAAGATACCTGCATGATTCAATCGCGACACTTAGATGCTAGGGATGGAGAGAGACACGGTGATGGAAATACAGTACTCAGACGAAATTCTTAAAGCCGGGCATGGCGGCGCACTCCTTTAATCCCAGCACTCGGGAGGCAGAGGCAGACAGATCCGTGTGAGGTCAAGGCGAGCCTGGTCTACAAATCAAGCCAAGACTACACAGAGAAACCCTGTCTCGAAAAAACCAAATAAAATAAAATAAATTATCTTAGGGGGAAAAAAAAAAGATGAGGCCTCCAGATCTGTACTGCAACAACAGGAAGGGAACCCTCAGGGCCAGACCCCACAAAGTTGATCTTCCAACTTGGGAACAAAGAAGCCTGAGGAGTTCCTTGCTCCAGGAGGGAAAGCCAGTCCAAACTGGCAGCCAAACTTGGGAGTGTCATCATGTGGCACCGGTTTGGGAAGCTTGAAAGCAAGAGCTAGTGCTTCAGGAGTTTCTTCTCTTGATTTTCAGAGAGCCGCTGAGGACTCACGGAGAGCAGAGCGACAGGGGAATCCCTGTGTGGTCCCCAGGGACCATTGTCTGAAACTGTGAAAAGGAAGCCTGGGTTTCAGCTGAGACTTCAATGCTGGGGGACACCTGCCAAGGACAGCTGCATGCGGGGAGAAGGACGAGACAAGGGTGGGGACGGCGGGGCGTGGGGAGTGGGGGCAGGAGGAGAGGGTGGGGGGCTGGGGCGGTAGGGGGAAGGGGGGTAGGGGGTGGAGACTGTAGGCAGCAAAGCTGGAGGGGTGGAGCTATCTAAAGTCTCAGCCACTCCACACAGAACAACAACATTTGGTGTTTGTCCTGCTAGCTTTCTGTCTTCTTTTGGTCCAGTATTTCCTCACCATGCCTCCAGTCCTCCCTTTTAGAAGGGGATGAATCTTTTGTGCCATTGTATGCATTGAATGAGATTGCCTTGAGGAAGTTTGGACTTTTGAACAATTTTGAGGGAGTGGGATGTAGTTGTTCGAGTGTGCAAGGCCCCTCACAAGGCTCAGGTTCTTGAACACTTACTTAGTCCCCAGTTGCTGGGTGGTTACCCCACGTTTTAGTAGGTGTGACCTTGCTGGAGGAAGTATATCACTGGGGGTGAGCTTTGAGAGCTCACTCTTCTTGCCCCAATTGTTTTCTTTGCTTCTGGGTGTGTGGATGGAAATGTGATCGGTGGCTTCCTCCCTTTATAGAATGCTTTTGGTCATGGTGTCCCATCACAGTACCGGAAAGCAACTGCTACATCAGACACCACAGAGAAGCGCTCTGCCTTCCCTTCTCGCCTCCCGTCACTTTTTTTTACTTCTAAAAAAGCCTTTTAATTTCTTTTTATTTTATTTTATTTTATTTTATTTTTTATTAATTTATTCTTGTTACATCTCTATGGTTATCCCATCCCTTGTATCCTCCCATTCTCCCCTCCCTCCCATTTTCCCCTTATTCCCCACCCTATGACTGTTCCTCAGAGGGATTACCTCCCTCTGTATATGCTCATAGGGTACAAAGTCTCTTCTCAGTGACCTGCTGTCCTTCTTCTGTCTTAGGATATAAATTGGTTTTCACTTTTTTCTCTCAGTAAGTTTTTTCTTTCCTCATAGGCACAAATCAGAGTCACGGTGGGTCTGATTGGTTGGTTGGTTGGTTTTTGTGAACAGAAATTTCCAGAGGAAAGCCAGCCCTGCGTTAAATATTCTCCAAGGTTGATTGAATGATTTGCTGCCCTTGACTATGGAGAGTTGGAATGTTACAGATTTAGAGCCAAACTATCGTTGGATATATTTAGCCGCACCTCTATCATTGATTGACAGTAGGTACAAATGAGTCCTTGTAGTCACCCACCACCTCTGGCTCTCGCAATCCACCCACCCTTTCTCCCTTGGGATGCAAGAGTATGACAACAGTCAATCATCTCTAACTTCTGCCTTGCTGATGAGCAGCGGTGCCCCTTCCTAACAGGACCATAAGACTCTGTCCTATATCTATTGGTTAGAGAAACTGGGGGTTGGGTCTTCTATGAGAAAAGTTGTTTGGAATCCTTGAGTTAGATGGAGTTTAGTTTGAAATTTTTATATATCCAAAAAGCAAGTCATAGTTTTATAAGATTAAAATACAAGCTTTAAGCAAGATTATCGTCTCTCTGGTCTCCCCAAAGATTTGGGGAGGAGGTTGGGTTGTGTCAGAGAACAGAGACTAGAGTGAGCTACAATCCAAGGGTAACACATTAAAGAAGCCAACGGCAGAGAGAGACTGAGAGTCCTTCCCTTTCTGGCTTTCATACAACAAATAGAGCAGTCTCAAGAGAAAAACAAAATACATAGACATGAGTGAGGTGAGTCCTACACAAATATCCTATATAGCATCACACGCTGTCTATGTGACCTATATTGTAGCCACATGCTTTCTTTGGAGGGGGGTACTTCAATTCACCAATCTACTTTCGTTGTAAGGTGGGTTTTCCCTCCCTCCCTCCCTTCCATCTTCCCATCCTTTCTTCTTGTTTGTTTGTTTGTTTGTTTTGAGACAGGGCTTCCCTGTTTATCTCTGGCTGTTCTAGCGTTTTGTTTGTTTGTTTGTTTGTTTGTTTGTTTGTTTGTTTCTCCGAAACAGAGTTTCTAAGTCTTCCAACCGTCTTGGCTGTCCTGGAACTCACTCACTCTATAGACCAGGCTGGCCTCAAACTCACAGAGATCCCACCCACCTCTGCCTCTCGAGTGCTGGTGGTGTTTTCCCTTTCTTAATAAAACTATCTCTATTTGTATTTCTAACCACGTATCCTTGATCTAATTCTTTGCTGTGGCACTCAAGAACCTGGATACTTCAGTGAGTGGCCTGGGATGCAAATCCATGCCTGTGACAGTGCGCCATCATACAGCTGTCCCCAGAGGGTGTCAAAATGGGATCCAAACACACCACAGAGCCAACAAGTTATTAGGGAGTAACATCGGAAGCACAAACTGGCACTCAGGCTAGCTGACAATGAGACTGTGTGACACTGCTTCTGGCTGCCACTGTTGGGAAGCTGGAATATGAAGGAAAAGTTTGTGAGTTGGCCAGGTGGGAGGGACAGGCTCAGGGAACACGCACTGGAATGAGTTGGCATAGACACCTGCGCCTCCAGGAAGGACAGCAGTAAGGACTGCAAAGGAGACTAGGTGGTTGGGGAACATGTAAACACTGACTCATGAATCCGTCACATGGCCTGGTTGGTAGGGTTTGTGACACTGCTCTGGCAACTCCTTTGCTCCACCCAACTATGCAGAGACCTGAGTCATGAGCTAAAAGCCGGCATAGTTACTAAACACAGAATAAATAGTGCTTCTAGGACTTTGACCAAGTCACCTTTTTTTCTACTTTTTTTTTTTTTTTTAAACACAGAGTCTTTCTGTTTTGTAGTCCTGGCTGCCCTGGAACTCACACTGTACACCAAACTGGCCTTGACCTCCCAGCGATCCACCTGCCTCTGCCTCTGGAGTGCTAGGATTAAAGGTTTATGCTGCCATGCCTGACAATGGTGAATACGTTTGGTTGGTTGGTTGGTTTTGTGACAGGGTTTCTCTGTGTAGCCTTTGATCTTGAACTCAGAGATCAGCATGCCTCTGCTTCAAGAGAGCAGGCATTAAAAATGTGTGCCACCACCACCACTGGCAAAGATTTTACTAAAAATAGTGGGCCTCAAGCTGGGTGTAGTGGTGCATGCCTTTAATCCCAGCACTCAGGAGGCAGAGGCAGGTGGATTGCTGTGAGTTTGAGGCCAGCCTGGCCTACAAAGTGAGTCCAGGACAGCCAAGGATGCACAGAGAAACCCTGTCTCAAAAAACCTTAAAAAAAATTTTTTTTTAAAAATAGTGGGCCTCAGGCATAGTGGCATGTGCCTTCAATGGGAAGGAAAAGACAGGCAGATCTCTGTGAGTTCGAGGCCAGCCTGGTCTACAGAATGAGTTTCAAGACAGCCAGGACTATACAAAGAAACCTCGTCTCGACAATCCTTCCCCCCCCAAAAAGAATAGTGGGGTAGGGACTTAGCTTAAGTTGTAGAATGCTTGCCTAGCACGCATAGAGCTCTGGGTTTAACCCCGCATGAATACTGGTGACGTCAGCGCTACCCAACAAGTGCATGCCACCCTCGTAGCACTGTCCTTCCTTCTTCGTGTGCTTCGTGTCACCCGGTCAACACCAGTGTGACCACAAAGTGGCTCAGACTCTCTAGTGCTGTCTCTGGGGGAGGGGGTCACACTCACCTCTGGCACTGAGAGTATGTATACCGGTCCCTTTGTGGCTTCCTGACTGTGTTCATTCACGACTTTGCCTTCCAAAGTTCCTTACATCATGGGATCTTAAGGATGAGCCAATGATTCGGATAAGATGCAAAAAAGGTGCTGAGGCATGATCATCCTGTGAAGGAAGGAGGTAGGCAAAAGTGAAAATTCCAGTGCTCTTTGTTTGGGCTGTCTACACTGTGCAAGAAAGCTGCTCTGGCTTCGATGCTATGGCACTACCTAGGCAGTGGGTAGTACTGGGTCTTCTCTTTGGAGCCTAGGGGACACTGCAGAGCTATGTGCTTCCTGTGGCTACGCCAGGAGAGCTCTTCCCTCAGTCCAGGTCTTGACAGTCCACTCATGGATACCTGCTAGACCAATTTAGTGCCTAATCCTGCAAAAAATTTCTACCTTCTTACCGATCTGTGCTCTGTGAGCATCAGCAAGCCTTCACCAGCTCTTCCCTCAGTAGTGAGGCTGAGCAGGGCCATGGCTGGGCAGTCAGTTATGTTTAGTTTGGTCTTCGTCTTTAGAGTGAATCCAAGATTATATCCTCTCGTGCAGTGTTACATCTGCATCTTCTTTTTCAGGCTGATATTTTATAGAAATCTGGCACCTCCGTTGCTGAGCCTGGAAGGCAGCTTAGGGACGGGGAGGTACTACTCCTTTAGAGAAGCCCAAAACAGAGTGTGTAGCCAGCAGAGGGACAGCAAACTTCTAGACAAGCTACAGGCATGTTGGGGTTGAAACAGTTAGACAATTCAAAGGCCTCTGAAAAGCGACCTGCAGCCTGTATTCTAATATGCACTTCCAAGCCTATTTAGGACAAAACAGAGCAGAACTGAAATTTAAACCAGGTGTTGTGGTGATCTTGCAGTCAGTGGGCAAAAACAACAGGCAGGGAGAAGCAAAACTGAAATCAGAAACAGTTCCTGGAGAAGTGTTAACTGGCTGGAGTGTATGTGCGACATCTACTTCTCATTAGCAATGACAAATGCAGTGATGGCTTAGACTTGGCAAAATCACGTCTATCTATCATCTATCTCTCTGTCTGTCTATCTATCTATCTATCTATCTATCTATCTATCTATCTATCTACCTACCTATCATTTATATCTATATATGTCTACCTATCACCTATCACTGAATGTTTATTTTATTATTTTTATTAAATTTTTTTTCCTATGGGGCTGGAGAGATGGCTCAGGGGTTAAGAGCACTGCCTGCTCTTCCAAAGGCCCTGAGTTCAATTCCCAGCGACCACATGGTGGTTCACAACCATCTATAATGAGATCTGGTAACCTCTTCTGGTGTGCAGACATACATGCAAGCAAAACACTGTATACATAATAAATAAATCAAAAAAAATTTTCATATGATACTTTGATCATGTCCCCCTACCTTCACCCTCCCAGCTTTATGTTTTCTCTCTTTCCCTCCTCTCTCCCAAAAAAGAAACAAAAACAAAAACAAGAAACTAAACGACTTTGAAAAAAATCAAAATAAACAGGCAAAAGACCAATAAAACCAAACATTAAATTAAATTAAAAAGTCAAACAAAGAAAAACTAAACCAAAAAAAGAGCCACAAAAATACCATTAAGTTTGTTTTGTATTGGCCAACTACTCCAAGATATGGGGCCTGCCCTGGTATGCAGGTGATACACTCAGTGGCATTCCATTGAAGAAAACTGATTTTCCCTCTACCAGTAAATATCAATTGCAGATAGCTTGGTTAGGGGTGGGACCCTGTGTCCAATTCCCCCTCTCGGGGCTTGGGTCTCCTATGGCTCGAACCTGTGTAGCCTTTGTGCAAGCTGCCATGGTTTCTGTGGGTTCATGTATACAACATGTATACATCATGTATACATACATCTGTTGCATTTGGAAGACACTGTTTCCTGAGAGACCTTCTTCTCCACTGGATCCCACAGTCTTTCTATCTCCTCTAACCTATAGATCCCTGAGCTGGGTGTTTAATGAGGACATCCCATTTAGGACTGAGCCCTTCAAAGTCTCTCACTGTCTGCCCATTGCCAACTAAAGGGTGTGTGTGTGTGTGTATGTGTGTGTGTGTGTGTGTGTGTGTGTGTGTGTGTGTGTGTTGTTTCCCATCTACTGAAGCTTCTTTAATATGGGTTGAGCAAAGCACTGATCTGTGGGTAATGGCACTATGTTGTTGGGCGTGGTTTTATTGCTATGTGCATTTAATAGAATGGCATTATTAGGTTTTCCTCTAGGCCCACGACCTATCATCTAGTGTCAGGTTATTGGTCATTTTAACAGTTTCAGATACGGGTTCCATTTCATGGGGTGGCTCTTAAATTGCATAAAAAGAATTGGTGGGTCACCCCCATAGCATTTATGCATTTTCCTTCCAATACATCTCTCAGGCAGATCACCGGTGTGCATCACAGCATTTGTAGCTGGGTGGCACTGATGATTACTTTTCCTATCTGGTAATGTGCAGAGGACCTTCCAGAGTCAGCAGGGAGTGAAGCCTCTGCTTAGGCACCAGCTTGACTTCTCTGTGTCCAGTGACAAGTTAAATGTTGTCTTCAGCAACATAGCCTTACCATCATCGGGTTGTGAAGAGCAGTCACTGGTCTTGGCGACAGTCTGTGGTGTTTAGGGGCTTCTATAGGGCCACTTTGGTCAGTGACACAACCATGTGTAACCCACCCCTGGGGCTTTTACTGGGTGGCATAATATGTCCAATCGGGACTGTCTCCCTTCCTACTGGGGATTCCATTTAGATTCCTTTCATATATGTATATATTTTAGGCGGCTTGGACAGTACTAGGTTTCCATGTAGTTTTTCTAATTGCCTTTAGTGTCCATTCGGTGTCCCTCTCTCTCTGCTCTCCTTTACCTTCTTTCCCGTCTCCCTCCCTATTTAAACCTTCTATGTTTGTTTTCCCTTTATCGCTCCAAAACACTATATCCTATTTTGTCTTTATTGGAAAACCCCCTCTTTCCCCGTGGTCACTTACCAGAGGGATCGCCGCTGTGGTTATCTGGGTAGCACACACATTAAAAGCTCAAAAGCTAAAATCTACATATAAGAGAAAACATACAATGTCTGTATTTTGGGGTCTGGGTTAACTCATTCAGGATTTTTCCCCCTAGCTTCATCCACTTGCCTGATCATTTCTTTTTTTTTTTTTTTTTAACAGATAAATAGTATCCCATTATGTAAATGTACCATATTTTCATTACATCTTCACCAGTTGATACACATCTGGGCTGTTTCCAATTTGTGTCTGTTATGTATTCATAATACATTAACAGAGACAATGAACATGTATGAACAAGTATCTCTGTAGTAGGGTGTAGAGCCCTTTGGGTATACAAGCAAGAGTGGAATAGCTGGATCTTGAGCTAGTTATATTTTCAGCTTTTTGAGGAAAATCACACTGATTTCCATGGTGGCTGTACCAGTTTACACTCCCATTAACAAGGCATAAGCATTGCCCTTTCCTCACATTCTCACCCAACGGGCTGTTATTTGCTTTATTGATCTAGGCCATTCTGACTGGGGTAAGATAAAATCTAAACATAGTTTTACTTTTCATTTCCCTGATGACTAAGGATGTTGGGCGTGAACTATTGCCGTGGCCCATGCAAGAGGAACAGCAAAACAGCTCTAGAACTCATGAAATGCGGCCCAACGGCTAGCAAACCCATGATTGGTGTGTCTCGGCGAGGTATAACCCTGAGAACTCCGTGTCCAGAGGACTTCGTGCTGTTATGGAGCATAGATCTGCTTGTTACCTTTGTGATCCTTACAATCCCCTTAACATGTGAATTGTATGAGTTCTATAAAGGGGGCTCCCAGCCCCTCACTGGGCACCATCATTGGCATAGGCAATAACAATGCTTGAGCTCTTTCAGGCATTGCTGCTGGAGCAGATCAATGATTCAACCACCATCTCTGAAAACAACCTGCAGATGTAGATTACTAAGAATGATCATTACCCTTAAAAAAAATTTAGAAAAATAGATTGTTCAACAAGGTTAGATAAAGATGTTTTTGCTAAGTCGCTCTGACATAGAAAAGTCTCAGGGAAAAACAGATTGTTTAGCAAAGCAAGGTAAAGATGTTTTTGCTGTTGGCCCTGATGCAGGAAATCTTAGGGGACAATTGAAGTTAGGAGAAAGTACACTCTTATTAGTAAAGCTGGGACTTTTTGAGATTGGCAAAGCAAGAACAATGGCCCACAGCAGCATTGGCTAACGTGACTCTTTCAAGCTGGGCTGGTGACTGAGATGACAATTGATTTTCTTATTCTATTTTTCTGCCCTCAGCTTCCTGATATAATTTAATAAAACATATTGTTGAGTGGATGAGCACCTTTAGGACTTAAAGTAGAAATGGCTAATTATTTTTATATAGGAGTGTAGATTTGTGATTCCTTTAAGATCTTCATAAGATTACTTCTTAAGATAATTGATTCCTTCTTTGTAACTGCAAACTGCAGCCTGCCAGTAAAGAAAAGCTGGCTGAGAAATTACTTTGCTTGCTTATACTCCGTTAATCTGTAACAGGTTGCTTATGTACAAATATATGTGGGTTTATTTGTTTGTTTGCTGTTTGTTTTTTGTTTTTTTGGTTTTGGTTTTGGTTTTTTGAGACAGGGTTTCTCTGTGTAGCCTTGGCTGTCCTGCTGGACTAACTTTGTAGACTAGGCTGGCCTTGATCTCACAGCGATCCACCTGCCTCTGCCTCCTGAGTGCTGGGATTAAAGGCATGTGCCACCACTGCCCGGCCTGTATGTGAGTTCTTAGAAATAACTTGTCATGGGCTGGAGAGATGGCTCAGAGGTTAAGAGCACTGTCTGTTCTTCCAAAGGTCCTGAGTTCAATTCCCAGCAACCACATGGAGGCTCACAACCATCTATTATGAGATCTGGTGCCCTCTTCTGGACTGCAGGCACACATGCAGGCAGAATACTTCCTGTACATAAATCTTTTAAGAAAGAAAGAAAGAAAAAGAAAGAAAGAAAGAAAGAAAGAAAGAAAGAAAGAAAGAAAGAAAGAAAGGAAGGAAGGAAGGAAGGAAAGAACGAACTTGTTATTATTCATATTTGTTCCTCATCCACAATACGTAAAACATTTGATCATGTGAAGGTATTGAGGAACATGATTTTCTTTTCTTATATATATCCATTGTAATCATTTATCTATAGAGAAATAGAATGTAAACACATTGTGATTTTTGTACTGCTTGGAAGATTTTGTTGGGGTATATAAACTGTGAAAGGACGAGGATAGCATAAAGGTAAGGATGAAAATAAGAAGATAATAAAAAGAAGAAGAAACAGCTTGTTGAAACCTACCTGCTGGAGTCTGTCTTACTTCATCATCTAGTGTAAGAGTGTGTGTGTGTGTGTGTGTGTGTGTGTGTGTGTCTGTCTGTCTGTCTGTGTGTGTGTGTGTGTGTCTGTCTCTGTGTGTGTGCATGGTTCTTTCCTCTTCTTCTTTCCTTTTCTTTTTTTAGATGCTTGTCATCATCTGTGGAAGACTTCTCTAGGAGCCATCAGCCCTAGCCCCAGCTTGCCACCATCAGTGGGAGCTATTGCCGGTAACTATGAGTTCCAGCCTGGAGGTTGCCCTCAGAGAAAGCCTACAGGGTCACCAGCCAGCCAGCCACAGGATTCACGTCCCACCTCAGTTTTCCCCAGTTGATGTTGGAGCTAGACTTCAATATTCTGGCACCCAAACAGTAGGACTTCGATAAATTATTAAATGTTTTCATCTATTTTTGTTTCTTCTTCTATATCCCATTTTAAAAATTGGGGTATTTGTTTTCTTGATGTCTAATTTTTTGTTTTATTTTGTTTTTAGTTCTTCATATATTTTAGATACTAACCCTCTGTCAGATGTATAATTGGTAATGTATATTTTCCTAATCTACTACAACCTAAATGTTGGTGTCTTTTGCCATATAGAAGCTTTGCAATTTCATGAGGTCCCAATTGTTGGTCTTAGCGCCTTTGCTGTCGGTGTTCTATTCAGAAAGTCTTGTCCTGTGCCCACGTATTCAAACGTATTCCCCACTTTCTCTTTGGTCTTATGTTGAGGTCCTTAGTCCATTTAGACTTGAGTTTGCACAAGGTGGTAAATATGGATTTTCCTTTTCAAGACAGGGTTAATCTGTCTTGCCCTGGCTGTCCTGAGACTTGTTGGAACCCAGTATGATGATACCTACAGCAGTTCTTTTATTACCTGGGATGTTTTAACTATCCTGGATGTTTGTTGTGTTCCTATATGAAATTGAAGATTATTTCTTCAATTTCTGTGAAGAATTGTGTTGGAATTTTCGTGAAGATTTCACTGTATCTATAGATTGCTTTTGGTATAACATTTTCACAATGTTAATCTTCCTGATCCATAACATCTTTCCACCTTTTGTCTGGTGTCTTCAGTTTTTCTTCAACAACTCAAAAGGTTTTTTTATTATACAATTCTTTTGCTTGGTTGGTTAAATTTATCACAATATAATTTTTGAGACTGTTGTGAAAGGTATTGCCTCCCTGATATTTTTGGTTTAATTTTGTATCTTGGTACTTTGTGGAAAGTGTTTCTTAGCTGTAAAAGTTTCCTGGTAGGGGTTTTTGGGTTTGGTTTGGTTTGGATTTTGCTTTTTTGAGACAGGGTTTCTCTGTGTGTTCACTTTGTAGACCAGGCTAGCCTAGAACTCACGAGAGATCTACCTGCCTCTGCCTCCCTGAGTGTTGGGATTACAGGCATGCATCAGTGTGCCCAGCCCTGGTGGGGTTTTTAGGGTTTTTCATGCATAAAAATAAAAATACTTTGACATCTTTCTTTTCTATTTATACCTTCTTGATTTTCTTAGGTTGTCTCATTGCTCTAGCTAGGACTTCAAGTTCTATAGGTACAGAGAGAGTAGACAACTTTAATGTGTACATATGTCTTTCTTTTATGTCTTTCTTGTTGCTTTTGGTTTGAAGTATGTTTTTCCGGATATTTAAATAGCTATACCTGCTTGCTTCTTAGAACCATTTCCCTGAAGTATCTTTTTCCATTCTTTTACCCTGAGTTGTTATCTACCCTTGATTACAGCAGAAAGATAATCCTTTTTCTAATCCAATCTGTTAGTCTTTTTCTTTTTATTAATGAATTGAAACCATTAATATTGATAGTTATCAATGAGCAATGTTCATTGATACCTGTCATTTTGTTGTTATGGTGTGTCTGTCTTCCCTTGGCCCCCCTTCTGATGTACTGTTCTTGATTATTTATTCTTTGTGTTCTCTTGTGTGTAGTTAACCTCTTGAGATTGAAATCCTCTAGTGTAGTGCTTCTCAGCCCTCCTAATGCTATGATGCTTTAATACAATTCCTCATGTTGTGTTGACCCCAACCATAAAATTATTTTTGCTGCTACTTCATAACCGTAATTTTGCTACTGTTATGATCATTGTAAATATCTGTTTTCCAATGGTCTTAGGTGACATCTCTGAAAAGGTTGTTTGACCTCCAAAAGGGTTGAGATGCTGGAATGCTGAGTTAGTAGATAGAAATTGCTTAAACTTGCCTATTTTGTGGATTTTTTTCCTCCGTTAACTATGACTGATAGTTCTGTTGAGTGTAACAGTTTGGGCTGGTATTTGTGATCTTCCAAAGTTTATAGAACATCAATCCAGGCACTCCTGACTTTCAGAATCTCAGTTGAAATTTCAGGTGTTATTCTAATGGGCCTGTGTTTACATGTGACTTGCAGCTTATAGTATCCTTTCTTTGTTCTGTTCATTTAGCATTATTATTATGTATCATGAGGAATTTCTTTTCTGGTTCTGTCTATTTTGTGTTCTGTAGGCTTCTTATACCTTGATAAGCATCTCTTTAGATTAGAAAATTTTCTTCTATAATTTTGTTAAAATTATTTTCTGTGTCACTGACCCGGGTTTCTTCTCTTTCCTCTATACCTGTTAATTAAAGATTTGGACTTTATATAGTATCCCAGATTTTCTGTTTATTTAGTGCCTGAATTATTTTAAACTTAACATTTTCATTGACTGAGATAACCACTTCTTCTACCTTGTCTTCAACACCTGAGATTCTCTCTCCCCTGACGTATAGTCCATGGGTGAGGCTTACTTCCAAAGTTTTTCTTTATCTTCTTAAAACTTACGTTTCCAATTTTATTTCAGTTTGGGTTTTCTTTAGTGATTTTATTTCTCTGGTAAATTCTACTTTCATGTATTAAAATGTTCATTAATTCTGTTTGTGTTTTCATAGTGTTTAATGAAGTGTTAATTCATAATCTCCTTAAGGTCCCTTAACATATTTATAATTGCAATTTTGAAATCTTTTATTGTTGTTGTTGTTTCCATTTTTCAAGACAGGGTTTCTCTGTGTAGCCCTGGCTGTCCTGGACTCACTTTGTAGACCAGGCTGGCCTCAAACTCACAGAGATCCACCTGCCTCTGCCTCCCCAGTGCTGGGATTAAAGGCGTGGGCCACCACAACCAGCCCACAGTTTTGAAACTTTGTCTTCTGCTTCAGCTAAATTGCATTTCTCTGGGTCTATTCCAATAGGGTTTCTGGCTTCTGGAAGAGGCATGTTGTCCTGATTGCTCATATTTGTGTTTTGTGCTGGGATCTTGGCATCTGTAGTTATGCTGGGTGAAGTGTTTCTTGTGTGGACAGCTGAGCTTGTCTCTTTTGAGTAGGTCTGTCAGGTGTGCCATTCTTTGGCTTGCTGTTGCCCTCTCTGGATCCAGGCAAGTGTGATGTCTGTGGCGTCCCTGGCAGATAGTGCTTCTGTGAGCCAGCGGGTGACGAATGTATGTTGATGGGCTAGGAAGAAAGGCTGAGGGGGCATAGTGGGTTCCTGGGTCAACACTAAGAGGTAGACTCTCCAGGGAAAGGAGGTGGGAGGGAAGAGGGCCAAGACTTACTCCATTTTGGCTCAGTAAACCCTTAATTTTTGCCAAGCACTCTCTGCCGCCATACTTCTCATCTCTTCTCTATTTCTAATTCAAATACTTAGTGGAGAATTATATCTGAAGAGGAAACAGGGATGTATGGGCCAGTTTATGTTTAGAGAACATGGTTGTGACATGGATATCTAGTATGAGGCATGTGCTAAATCATGTCTGACACCTGACATCCGGGGACCATGAGTCATCTAATGATTGATATGTAGTGTCTGGGAAACTGTTAGCAGTGACATAATCTTTTATATAACCATTCCTGGTCCAGTGCCACCTTTGTGTGTGATTTTGTATAAATATAGCCTTGGGATCAGAGGCCAGTGCCTTCACCCTCATCTTTTGGCTTTTCAAGCAGCCTGTGTAGACCTGTTTGTGTCTACCTGTGGTTTCTGTGGCGGTACCCACCTGTGGGGCAACTTGTATGTGTGTCTGCCATAATCTGTCTACCAAGTGGACTGTGTGATGGTAAATAAAATGATAAAGTGTGCCTCATCTACCAGAGACTGCGCATCTTCTTACTCTTTTGACTTCCTATGACCCTCCTCCATTCCTGACATCAGAGCTTGGATCTCACACCATTTATATGGTGTAAATTGTACTCTTTTTCTTTCTTTCTTTCTTTCTTTCTTTCTTTCTTTCTTTCTTTCCTCCTTCCTTTCTTCTTTCTTTTGTCTTTTTTGTTGTTATTGTTTTTGTTTTGTTTTTTTGTTTTTTGTTTTCAAGAGAGGGTTTTTCTGTGTAGCCTTGACTGTCCTGGACTCATTTGTAGACCAGGGTGGCCTCGAACTCACAGTGATCCTTCTGCCTCTGCCTCCTGAGTGCTGGCATTAAAGGCGTGTGCCATCATGCCCGGCGTGAATTGTACTCTTACGAGTTATCCCATTGCTAAGTGTCTTTGAACAATAATAAAATGTTTTCCCAGAAAAAGTGATGTCATCCAAAAGATATACCTGCATATGCTCACTTTCTCACTCTCCCCGAAAATTGTATTCAATTTAGCCAACATTTATGAACCTAGGCTGCTGGTTCTGGTCTCTAGAAGTTATTTGCTTAATGAGGGAATCAGAAAGATAGCGGGGGTGGGAGGCAGGGGGTGCTCAGGAGGAGCACACTGGTCTAGCACAGAAGATGCACTGGGATTCATCCCCCCGCACCATGAAGCAGGTAGCATGGACAATAACCCTACATCCTCACTTCCTTACATCTTTCCTTTTCCTTCTCCTCTCCTCTCTTCTTTCTCACCCCTCCCCTTTCCTTCTTTTCATTTCTTCCTATCCTGCCTATCCTGCTAAGGATAAAACCTAGGGTCTACATACATGCTGGGTAAGTGTTTCGCCTGCCTGCTATACCCCAGGCCAAAGGTGGCACTATTCACTTTCACCTTGTGGTAAAAGAAGCTTCCAAGCGCAGAGCAATCTCAGGGACCTTGAGGGAGAGTAATGATCTCAAGTTCAAACTCTTGGAGGAACAGAATGCGTCCCGCTCATCACCAGTAGATTATTACCCTAGTGGCCATGTGAGGCACATGGAGTGGCAGAGGAAGAGCTTTTTGCAACCCACTCTTCCCTGATCCCATTGGTTCCGACCCTGGTGATTATCTGTCCTCCTATGAGTTTAGGTTTTCTTCTCTTATCTCAGCTGTGGGCTCCTGGCCAGTCAGGCAGACTGCGGTTCTGTAGGCTTCTCGTTATTCCTTTTTAGATATCAAAGGGACCAGCTTATCCCCACTGCAGTGGAAGCAAAGACTCTGGGTCTCTTCCCAGCAATGAAGAGATTGGGGGTCTAATATACACATAGGGATGATGGCAAATGTTAACTCTTACAGGATGTCTAAGCAGATGAGCTTAAGGTAAAATGGTTTGCACTTCAAGTCACAGAACCAGCCACGGACATCTGTGAATTACTGAGAAGGAAACTTTTCTTCAATAACCATTTTTAGTGGACTGTAATGTTAACAGTCTAAACAGGGAGACTTGGTGCAGAGAGACAGCACAGCATATCCCAGTGATTAATTAGTGTGGCCAGGCTAGGCTGGGCTGAGTTATTACTGAGGGTAGGGTGTGGTCAGCTGGTCCTGACTCACACTCAGGCTCTTTACCAGAGCTCAGGGATTCTCTGTTCTTGATGCCAGCAGAGCCGCCTGAGGCTCAGCCAGGCTACTTATCCTCTGGTACTGATGTAGTCTAGAACAGAGTTAGGGATTTGCACATCTTGCCGCCCACAAGAAATAGGACGAACCTGCTCCACACAGCCCTCTTTCAGTACTCTGCTGTAAGCATCCCAGGAAGTGGCAATCAGTTTTCAAATCTGCTGTCAGATACAAATCTACCTTTTGCTGTGTTCTGTGCTTGTGTTCTGGGTCAGGGGTGGATGAAATATGGCAGCATCTTATGGCATAGATTCAGGTATGGATGAGATATGGCAGCAGAACTATGGCCATGCATCCTATGGCATAGATTCCATTTCTAATTAATGCACAGAGAGAGAAAGCAAGTCTATCTGGATAGAACGGTGGTAGTCTAAGCCTGGGGGGGGGGGGTGAAGGCCATAGCAACTCGGTAGAGCACCTTCTTGGCACGATAAAATGGTCTGTGGTGACATATGCATAGCTCTGTGTGTAGGTTTTTAATCACTGAGGTGAAAAAAACTTCTCTCCATATCTACTTTTTAATATAACTCACTTAAAAACAAAACAAAACAAAACCCCTTGGGTCCGCTTCCTTTTATAAGAGGCTTGGAAGAACTGCTTTTCCTATAAGCCACTGACTCCTCACTCTGGGCCCATAAAGTAACAGAAAGCAGGAGAGAGCCTGACAACTGGGCCTTCGTTTTTTGTACCAAGCTTTACTCCGGACCACTTGCTTATCTTTGCACATAGGCATGTTAATCATTTAAGGAGTGCCAGGAAGCTGGCAATAACCAGGGGTTCATCCTTCTGCAAAGCTGAAGGGGCAGAGATAAAAGCAACAGGAGAATCTCACTGTTAGCACTCTCCACGTCCTGTTCCAGGCCAGTAAACCTGAATTTATCTTGGATTCCAAAAACAGGAAATTGTTTCAGGACAGTTGCCTTCCCTCCAAAATGAGGCCATTTCCTAGCCGTAATAATTCTTACCTAGAAACCAGATTGTTCCCCTCAAGTAATGTATTCTTTCTTTTTTGGGGGGGTGCAGGGAGGTGGGTTTTAAGACAGAGTTTTTCTGTGTAGCCTTGGCTATCCCGGACTCTCTTTGTACACCAGGCTGGCCTCGAACTCCCAGACATCTGCCCACCTCTGCCTTCTGGAGTGCTGGGTTTAAAGGCGTGCGCCACCATGCCCAGCTAGCAATGCACTAAGAGTGCACCACCCTGGAGAACCAGGAAAGGAACAACCCTGCCACACCCTGACAAAGATGCTCAAGCGTGTCCGCCTGTGCTCGGCTGCTTCTCTTTCTATTTAGACTTGAAGCTTGGGCTGGGCATGTATGCAGCTCAATTGGTAGAGAGCCTGACTTAGCTTGCACAAAGCCCCCAGCACTACAAAAACCAGGTATGGTAATGCACACCTACAGTTCCGGTACTCAGGAGGGGATGGCAGGAAGATCAGCAGTTCAAGGTCATCCTTGCCTGCAGAGTAACTCTGAGTTTCAGATCAGCCTGAGCTGCGTGAGACCCTGTCAGAAATGAAACCCCACAAAACCCCGAAGGTTAAGTCAGTGCCAGCTCTCAAATACAAACAGCAGGAAAACAGGAAACTTCTCTGCTGAGCTCCCCACTGTCTGCGTATCACTGTCCGATTGCCAATCTTTTGTAATGGCCTCTGGCCTTTCACAGAGAAAGCCAAAAATATAAAAATAAAAAAAAAAAGCATGCACAAGCTCTAGCTGGGGTCCTTAAAAACAAACAAACAAAAACAAACAAACAAACCCAAACAAAAAAACAGAAAAAACAAAGCCGGCCATGGTGGTGCACGCCTGTAATCCCAAACCTTGGGAGGCAGAGGCAGGCGGATCGCTGTGAGTTCAAGGCCAGCCTGGTCTACAAAGTGAGTCCAGGACAGTCAAGGCTACACAGAGAAACCCTGTCTCGAAAAACCAAAAAAAAAAAAAAAGAAAGAAAAGAAAGAAAAAAAAAACAGAAAAAACAAAAACCAAAAAGCAGAGAGATTAAAGGATCGAAAGAAGGAAAATGCTACACTTTTCTGAGTAATTCAGAAAAGCAGGCAGGCTTAGCAACGTACTTGGTAACAGCTCCATAGTGACTACAGTGCGTGCGTGCGTGCGTGCGTGCGTGCGTGCGTGCGTGCGTGCGTGCGTGCGTGCGTGCGTGTGTTAGGGGGCAGGGTGGTGTATGTGTTGAGGAAGGTTCAGTATATTATCTCTTGAAAGGGATAACTAAGCATCCATCCTATCTCTCCTTTCCTTGTCTTCCTGAGGAGTGGAGTCCTGGCCAGGTAATTGACAGGCCCAACGAGCTTAACTCCTAATGAGGAAGAGAACAATACACAATGCTCTTCTCTTTGGAGCAGGTCAGAATATGATATCTGTATCCAGGGCCATAGATACTCTTCCGATGCTCACCTTTTAGTGTTACCATGGAAACAGGAGGAGCCGTATGAAGCCTCAGTGGCCTCGAGTGCTATGGTGACCTCACGTCTACCCAACAAGCTTCACCTTCGGGTCTTCTTGATTTTCATCAGGATCCTCTCAAAGCTCAGGTCAAGGTCTGTCTTTAAGATGTAAAACTGTCCCCTCTTTTTACTGAGCATACACTGATTTAATGTAATTGAGTTATGTGGTTTTTTAAACAATTTTCTTGTTAGGCTATGTTCTTAAGAATTACTAATTTTTAGGTAGTTGTGCCTATTGATCAGTCAAAAGTGAGAGAGAGAGACAGAGACAGAGAGAGAAAGAGAGGAAATTTAATAAATTCTATAAGTAGGTGTTGGAGAATGGCTCAGTGGCTGAGAGCTCTCGGCTTTCAGTTCCCAGCATCTACTTTGGGCAGCTCATAACTGCCTCTGACTCTAGCTCTAAAAACCCACATCTTCTGGCCTCCATAGCACGTGCATACATAAGTGCACACACACTCACACACATGCTTACACACACTCACTCACAAACACACAGTTATACCCATACACATGCTTACACACAAATATACACACTCATACAAACACAAACATACACATGCACAAAAACACACACTTCACACACATACATACACAAGCACACATTCACACACACTCATATAAACACAAACACATACTCTCACACTCACACACACAGAAATAAATCTCTGCAAAATCCTGGAACTAAAAAAGGCACCACACTCTAAATCTTATTGCTATGCCCACAGGTAAGTGTAGCCACCACCCTCAGCCAAGAAGCCTCTCTTCCCAGCAATGGAGACCGTCATGAGAGTCTGCCCCAAAAGACTCATCTACATTACAGCTCTCATATCTGTGGCACAGGGCATACTGCAGAAGAGGGAGCCCAAAGACTGTAAGAACAGACCACCAGGAAGTTTGTGGTGAAACAGTCTCTCCTAGAAATGGTTGCATAAACTAGACTGGAGCAATATCAATATCAATAGAAATAGAAATAGAAATAGAAATAGCAATGGCCATGTAAACATGGAAAGGAGAAAATTGCACATCCCACCATATACAGGTAATTACAGGCAACTATTGAGGAGAATTAGCCTTGGCCAAGGATGAGCCCTCATTGGTTGTTCAACGCAGAGTGAACAGCCTTGAAACCAGATATGCACCATCAACAAAAGTGTGTGTGTAACAAATATAATCAAGGAAAAAGAGGCTATCATTTTGAAAGCAGAGAGGTTACAGGTGCATAGGTGGGAAGGGCTAAAGTGAAGAACAGAGGAAGTGATGTAATTACATTTCAACTAAAAGTTAAAAAGAGCCATGCAGTGGTGGCGCACGCCTGTAATCCCAACTGTTGGGAGGCAGAGGCAGGTGAATCTCTGAGTTCGAGGCTAGCCTGGGCTATAGAGTGAGTTCCAGGACAGCCAGGGCTACACAGAGAAATTCTTTTCAAAATAAAACAAAACAAAACAACAGCAGCAAAACATCTTTTTAAAAAATTAAAATGGCTCAGAGGTTAAGAGTACTGGCTGAGTTCAAAGGTCCTGAGCTCAATTCCCAGCAACCATATAGTGGCTGAAAATTATCTATGATGAGATCTGGTGCCCTCTTCTGGTGTGCAGGTACACATGCAAGTAGAGCACTGTATACATAATAGATAGATAGATAGATAGATAGATAGATAGATAGATAGATAGATATTTTAAAAGGACAATATCAAATAAACAAAAGAAATACAAAATATTATAGATGCAAAATATTTTTGGTTAATAAAAAAAGTCTAAAAGGAATGTAGGGAGACAGCACTGTATTCATAATAAATCTTTTTTAAAGGACAATATCAAATATACAAAAGAAATATAAAAGATTACATATGTAAAATATTTTTGGTTCATAAAAAAGGGCTAAAAGGAAAGTTGGGAGACTGGATGAAAGAAACATGCTTCCTAACCAACCCAATAAACCTACCATGGTCAGTATACTCTCTAACCAGACTAATGTATGTTTTCCCTATGATCTATGCTTACGTGTACTCTATGAAATATATTGTTTGTTCTGTTGAGTTTTTTTAATTAGTTCATTGTTCACCAAATTTAAATATTCCTCTCACCAACTTGCTTCTCTGATTTTAATTTAATGGACAGCCAGGCAGTGGTGGTGGCGCATGCCTTTAATCCCGCACTTGGGAAGCAGAGACCGGATCTCTGTGAGTTCAAGGCCAGCCTGGTCTATAAAGAGAGTCCGGGACCGCCAAGGCTAACACAAAGAGACTCTGTCTCGGAAAAAAAATGGGGGGGGGCCAAAAACTGTACACAGTCCACAAGAACATTATGCCAGCAGCCCAGAACTTTGTTGGTGTTGATTACACACTTAATAAGGCCCAAGGTCTCTGACTCTAGCAAGAAGTTATTGCTGAGGACAGCTCTTCCTTTTAACACTTCAAAGTATGTTCAAAGTAACAGGAAGGGTGAGAGGACCCCTACTAAGTTCATGAGCTCTTCTTTAATTATTAGTTACATGTACGTACATATCTATCTACATATATGTAGATATAAATATGTAGGTGGGACATATGTTGGTGTGCTTCAGACCCGGGAAAAGCAGCTCCAGGTTCTCCTGGCATTCCTTGGTCCCTATCTGCTGGAGGACATGGCTGGCATACTCTGCCCTCTACCCTGAACTTTCCAGGGCAGGAACTTTTCCTTCCCCTTCACCATATAATCGAGACATTTTGTTGCTCCTCTCTCCTCCTCCTCCTCCTTCTCCTCCTCTTCCTTCTCCTCCTCCTCCTCCTCCTCCTCCTTCTTCTTCTTCTTTTCCCTCTCTCTCTCTCTCTCTCTCTCTCTCTCTTTCTCTCTTCCCTCCTTACATGGCCGCCAAGAGTTGCTTCCAATGTACCTACATTCATATACTTTAACTTGCTTTGCCTGAGAGGCAGTCCAACGTCCTCATTTTTTTTTTTAATTATAGGAAAAGGGAGGAATGTTAGCATATAAGCAGCCTGCCTCCTGGTTGCTTAGCAACCTCTGACATCATTGCCTACCCTCCACCAGGTATGGGCCCAGGATATGAAGGACAAACTCCATCACTCTCTTACTTTGTCTCTTACTTTTGCATTTTTCCCTTGCACTTTCTCAAAGGGTTCTCACACACACACACACACACACACACACACACACATAAATGTGCATGCACACACACACACGCACACACACACACATGCACACACAGTATCTCTGTTTCTCTACCCTTATGGCCCACTCAGATCCCAACCCATCTTCACTTCCCTTCTCCCCAAATAAATCTCTCCATATTCATATCTGTTGTGTGCCATCTCATTTTTAAATCCTAACGTGTGTATATAACCTTTTTGAGTCTATTTAGCTTTGCCTGTATATGCGCATGTCCAGGGATGACCATTTGGGATTGAACAACCTATGTGGGAACTCGTCCCTGGAGGAGACAAAAGTTCCTGGATGGGTCCTCTGGGTTGAGTTAATACCTTAGGGCTCTTCTTTCTGTTAACTGTAAATTGAGTTCCTTTCTTGCAGGCAGGGTCAAGGCTGGTGCCTCCAGGGAAGCCAGCTGGAGCAGCATGAAGGACAGCTTGTATCCAGGTTCTTAGATCAAGAACTTACTCCTCAAACTCTGGACTTTTTTTTTTTTTTCATTAATTGATATAGAGTCTTGGCAATATCACAATCACTGGATATCCCAAATCCCCTAAACTTGAAGATCTTACATAAAGGATAAGATAGAAGAGGTGCTGCTGTCAGCTCTCCTAATTTTCAGTCCCTCCAGCCTGGACTAGACCTGGATATTTAACAGAAAGTTACAGAACTGGCCTTAGACTGTAAGAATTTTGTGGCCCCTGATGGAGCAGAAATGAAGAAAAGCCCTGCTTCTACTCCGTGAGTCTGTTAGAGTTGTGGTGTATGACAGCTAATCTGGAGAGTTAGCACCACACACCTGAGAAGAGGAAAATCCTGCTGAGGAATCACCACCTCAGCTTGCAAGCCATGGCATAGCGAAATCATTAAACTGGGCCGCAGCATAGGGTACACAGATAGAAAGAATGGACTTCTTGTAAATATGGCACTACTTGGTGGCTGTCTCTCCAACATAGAAACAGAACATCCAGGGGCATTGGTGGGGTCCAAGGCTGCTGTGACCATCTCTCGGGAGCGGAAGAGAGCAGAGAAGAATGATGGAGAAGATTTGTGAGTTTAAGAGAATAGTGTAGCTGGAGAGAGATAGAGAGATAGAGAGAGAGAGAGAGAGAGAGAGAGAGAGAGAGAGAGAGAGAGGGAGGGAGGGAGGGAGGGAGGGAGAGGGAGCTGCAACCTGCAACAGCCTTGAAGGTTAGGCCCAGAAGACTCCAGTGGCTTTGGTATGCACCATGGGTATACGCCATTAGAGAAGCAGACGCCCCATTTGTCTGAGGTAAGGGGAGATAAGGGAGCAGCTCTTCCTAGCAGGTGTCTGGTCCAGCATTGGCCATGGTCAAGAAGCCAGGACCTGTGTACTTCAGGATGAGCCTCTTAGCCTCACATTTCTCCCCACAGATGGACCTGCCACCGTTGCCATTATGGCATGTGAAGTCATCACCCAGGTGCACGAATCCTGGAATAATTCTGTGAAAGAAGGAACCTTATATCCAAATCCTTTCTGTCCAGTGCTCAGAACATGAGTGTTTTTTTCTGCTGGCTTTGTCTGCGAATGGCTTGAAGGAGGCATGGCTCAAGGGCTGACCATTGGCTGAGACTGAAAGAACATGGTGAGATTGATTATGGCTGGCAACAGATATAGGACAGTGGCATCTGCAAAGCCAAGAACTTTATATTTTGTATATTTCTTCATTCCTTTGGTTTGTTTTAATTTGTAGCTTTAAGTACATGGCTATATATCTATTATTAGATGTATAAGTATCAAAAAAACATATGAGTTGAATTAAGTTTTTTGTTTTTTTGTTTTTGTCTCACTATGTAGCTCCAACTGTCCTGGAATTCATTATGTTGTAGACCAGGGTGGCCTTGAAGTCACCGAGATCTGCCTGCCTCTGCCTCCTGAGTAGTAGGATTAGAGGCATGTTCCACCCTACTAGGCCAACTAGAATTAAGATACTTTTTTTGTTTTGTTTTGTTTTTTGAGACAGAGTCTCTCTGTGTTAGCCTTGGCTGTCCTGGGCTAGCTTTGTAGACTAGGCTGGCCTCGAACTCACAGCGATCCGTCTGCCTCTGCCTCCCGAGTGCTGGGATTAAAGGCATGCGCCACCATGGCCGGCTTAGAATTAAGATACTTTTAACTGCTCAGGAAAAATATATTATCACAACACTATTTTTTTACTTTAAGCTATATGAACTATACATATATGTATATATGATTTATTTTTATTTTATATGTATATATGTTTTGTCTATGTACCATATGAGTGTCTGCATGTATGTCTATTTACCATATGAGTGTTTGGTGCCTTTGGAGCCCAGAAGAGGGTGTTGGATTCCCTGAAACTGGAGTTATAAATGGTTGTGAACTGCTGTGTGGGTGCTGGAAACCTAGTCTAGCTCCTTAAGTGCTCTTAGCTGTTAGACCATCTCTCCAGCCCCCAATTTTCTTAATACATTGTATTAATTCATATCAACAGCTAAGATTAAATCCTAGGAACTGGAAATATGGCTTAAAAATTAAGGATAAATACTGATCTTACAGAGGACCCAAGTTCCATTCTCACATCCATATCAAGTGGCTCACAGCTGTCTGTAACTCTAGCTCCAGGGGATCTAAAGCTCTCTTCTGGATTCTGAAGGCAACTGCATCCATTAGACCACACCCCTACATGCACGCATCCGTACACACACACACACACACACACACACACACACACAAGTTTACACACACATAATTAAAAAGAATAAGAAAGATTTAATCCTAAACTCACGAAGGCATAACTAGAACTTGGTTCTGACATAAATACATAAAAGAATTGTGACATATGATATGTACATATAAAATTTTGAAACAGATACTTTTCTATTTGGCCTGGAGAACTTCATATGAACATAAATAATGTTTAAAATTACTAATTTGTTTTGAATTAGAATTCAGCATCCATTCCAATTTTAACTAATAAAAGCCAAGTTGTGAGAACATGCTGAGAATAATGGCAGAATGATATAAAAATATGAACTGTCATTACTAATTGAAACATCAGGAAGAGCTAATTTCAAGACAAAGTTATACTATATAAATGGAGGCTTATTGGAAGCAGTTCTCAGCCCCCATGAAGCAAGGGAGAGAGAGAGACAGACAGACAGAGATGGGGGAGAGGGGAGAGGATGGAGGAGGAGGAGGGACATAGGAAGAGAGAGGGGGTACCAAAATGTGAAAGAGGAAGGGAAACCCAGGGTAGGGGATGGGTATGCCAGCCAAGCCCTGCAGCAAATAGGGACCTGGGCATGTCTGAAAGCAAACATCCCAGCCTTCTGTTGACAATAAATGGATAAGGAGAGAACTAATCATCTTTGGCTACCTCCTTGGGGGGAGGGGGGAGGGAGGGCAAGAAGCTGGGATGTTGGCCAAGTCCAGAAAGAGCAGGCTCTTCTATTCCCTGTCCACAATCTGTGAGACTATCTGCTGCTAGGAAACTGCAGGCCCAGCTGGAGCAGTCTGTGAGGTTTAGGCCAGAGCACCTGCTCTTTGGATGCAGCTCTTGAGGGAGCACCTGGATCTGACAGGATGCTGGAGCAGATATGTGTTAGGCGCAGAAGATAAAGAGTTTAGGAAGGGAATGTTTTTAGGTGTGCATTTGCAGCTAATTGGGTCAGTGGGAGTCCTAGATTCAGAGAGAGGACAACAGATCCTCTACCTAGGGATGGGCAGGTAGCAAAACAGGCTGTTAATTTATAGTACTATCTGGAGTCCATTTGACCTGTGGGTTGAAGTGGATTCCTTGAAGGATTTAAGTTTACAAAAGGAGATAAATTTTGGATATGTTAGCATTGCCTCCAGCCTTCATAACTTACACTTATCAACCTTAAAACACCTTCTCAGACCCTCAAACCCTTTCTTAGATCCTCATAACTTACATAAACTTTCCACTCTTCCGAGAAGGCAACTGAAGCTTTGCGTTTTGCTGTTAAACTGCTCTTCAAAAATATCAGAGACCTCAGAAGGAGAAGTTCCCACGGGAAGTGTCCTCCAGACAGCCTAGGTATCGATTAACATGACATTGCCTAGATGGACTTCCCAGAAGGCTCCTGTGGTGCTGATGACTTCATTGTGGACACAGTTCCCAAGGCAGCATCAGTGTTTGGCAGCCAGACCTGGCAAATCCGGGAGGCCTTTCTGTGGAGGAGGAACTTCGGAGACTGACTCACCTTATTTCGTCTAGGCAAAATGGGGCAATCAACTCTCCAGGTGGCCTGTTTGTCCACAGTTCATCCCAGGCCTTAGCAGTGGGAAGGGTATTGGGGCAGTCTTTCCCAGTGGTTAGCATACCATAATCCAAGTGGAGACATCTGCCATTGTGTCCATATCTTCTTGGAGGCCTTGGGGCCACCGCTAGAAGCTGGGGTCTCTGTCATAGCAAGCTTTTTCATTAAACATTTAAATGCCATATTCGACTGGTCTCTGACAGGCTCGAGGGCCAATACCAATCAAGCACTCTGAGTTAAACAGTCCTTGTGAGTTTTTAGTCTGCTCTAAACTATAAACAAAAAAAAACCAAACAAACAAAAAAATAGAAATACTTTGTATGTCTTTAAATATATGAACACATTAAAAGGTTTGATCATATTATTATCAAAGCAAAACTTTCTATCATAGATACAGTTCACAGAGAGACAGGCAGTGCTGCCAATCCTACCACATTGCATTATTACAGCTCATTGTAGTTTTCTGCATGTCCTAGTGTATCCACACAGCTAAAAATGTTTGTTTAAAAGACAGAAGTAACAGGGGGTGGTGGCACATGACTTTAATCCCAGCACTTGGGAGGCAGAGGCTGATGGATCGCTGTGAGTTGGAGGCCACCTGGTCTACAAAGTGAGTCTAGGACAGCCAAGGCTACACAAAGAAACCCTGTCTTGAAAAACAAAACAAAAACAGAAGTTATATTTGGTAGCCCTTAGTAAAGATAGTGGTGAAGCTATGACTCTCCCATAACAAAGATGGCGGCCAGTCATGTGACTCCCCTTAGTCAAGATGGTGGTAAAACCATGATTCTGCCCTCTTCATCCCAAAATCAACATAGCCACCAACTACCTGGTTTAAGTGGCTGCAGTGTGCGATTTAAAACATTGTCATCCATGACTGGAGAGATGGTTCAAAGGTTAAGAGCATTGGCTGCTCTTCCAAAGTTCCTGAGTTCAATTCCCAGCAACCACATGGTGGCTCACAACCGTCTATAATAAGATCTGGTGCATCACTTCCTATTGTTTGGCACTTCATAGATCTGTTTCGAGATGCTCCTAGAAAGAAATGCTCCAAAGAACATTTTGAGGCTCTGGATTCCAGTTGTTGCAGTTGCAGTCACATAGTCACGTTTGCTGAATTGCTGGTCTGTTGGAATCCTGGGATGAAGGTGGAGTTGCTCCAAGGAACTGAGTCTAAGAAGGTCTACTTCTCCTGTTTCCAATAACCTCTTTTCTCTCCTATCTTGGGTATGCAGTTTGGAAAGGAGGTATTGGCATTAAGGAACCCCAAATAAAGTAGGCTTGAGTTCAAAGTTCAAAGCCTAAATGGCATCCCAATTCAATACTCTGGGGTCAGACAGTTTGGTGACGGTAAACTATAATCAGATGTCTCCAAATCGTTGTGCTCCCCCAGAACAAAGACCTGGTCCAGACAGACTGCCTCTGATGTGGCAGCCAAAGGCCAGGAAGCCATGACAAAACCAAAAAGCCAAGCCTCGGGTTTTAGTCTCATACGTATATTTCCTCTTAGAGTCCGTACTAGGATGTTCATCAGTTGGCAAAGACCATGACCCTGCAAGAGGCATAGAAAGACAGAGAGAGGAGAATGGGGTACCAAAATATCTGAATTACATAGTGAAGGGGGAAGGGAATCCCAGGGTAGGGGGTTGAGAGATACCCTGCTGAGGGATGTCTGAAATCACCTATTGTCAACTCCCAAAGACAGCTCTTATCTAAAGGAGGACAAGATACAGTTTACTAGGAAGACAAGCATGAACAACCATGGCCCGAGAACACAGATATAGGGTACCCCAAGGTCCATGTTCCAATGTGGAAGCAGCCTCATGAAGTTTTATAGTTTTAAAGAACAAAGAAAGCCATAAATAAAAGGCACTTTTCAAATACATTGGTTAAAACATTCAGCAGGTGGTTACAGAAAACAGAGAAATCTCAGCCATCTCCCTCACATGTCGTCCGATGATTCTTAGCCATTTGATTGGTAGAGAATATAGTTGGCTTAAATTAATATGTTCCAAAGATTTTATCTGTTAGTCACAGGGTGTTAGGTCTGACAGAGAGGCGGACAAGAAATGGCTCTCTAGGGAAGCTTAGCATGGCCAAGTATGTGTTCTAATTAAGCCCTGGACCTACAACATTCCAACCTTTCCTCAAGGTCTAATCAGTCAACCACTGTCTGTAGACGCAGGATTCTTTTAGGCTTAGCACTCTCTGCTTTCTCAATGGAGAAACAGCACGGAGACTAGTGGTTATGACAAAGACATGCTATCTAATGAATGTTCAAGAGTTTCACATTGAGTTCCTCAAGCGTTTCATAAGGTTGGCCCAATGTACTCCACTGGTGCCTGAAAATAATCTAAAAGATTCAGTCAGTGATGATAAGTTTATTTTATTTTTATGTTTTTTTAAATTTTTGTTTATTTATTTTATTAATTTATTCTTGCTACATCTCTATGGTTATCCCATCCCTTGTATCCTCCCATTCTCCCCTCCCTCCCATTTTCCCCTTATTCCCCTCCCCTATGACTGTTCCTCAGAGGGATTACGTCCCCCTGTATATGCTCATAGGGTATCAAGTCTCTTCTCGGTGAGATGATAAGTTTATTCAGAGTAACTTCTATAACTCATTTGTGGTACTTATTATTATTGATAGTTTGTAATAACAAAAAAAATCACCTGTTTTGTTCTTGGAAATAAGTAACTTCTCATATCCTTTACATTGTACAGCCTTACCAAATATGTATTTAATCTCTCCCCCTCCCTCTCTTTCTCTCCTCCCTCCCTAGCTTTCTCCTGACACAAAAAGTTACACCTCAGACTGATCTCAAAACCTTCATATTTGCGTCTCGCTCTCCCGAGTGCTGGAATGTAGCTGTGAACTGCTGTGCTTCATTCCTTTCTTCTTAGTGTTTTAAAAATTATAATATCTGGATAAAATGTTTCAGAGAATATGGAAATAAAATAAACAAATTCACATAGGCCTGTCTCCTTAGAGTGGAGGAGATGAATGCTTGTTTTCCACCGAGAAGACTGAGGGTGGATGTTATTAATAACATGGTGACCTTGGCTTTCTGTAGGGCCAAGCCACACCCAAATCCCACAGAATGTTTATCCAGAATCTCCCTCCTTAGATCGTTAGCTTGAGCTTTGTTTCTAAGTCAACAGAACAGCTCCTTGAGGGAGATGTCACATGCGCTTTATAGCCTGACGGCCCCTCCCATATCTTTGTCAGAGACCACACCAGATCCTAGACCCTCAAGCTGTCGAATCCATCTTCACGGTAGAGGTCACTTGTACTTTGAAGAATAGTTTGGGTATAGTCACCTCTTCAGCTTTATCGTGTTCATGGAATTGGAATAATTGTTACCAGAAAACTTTTTTTCTAAAATTGCAGCGTATTTAAATATGTCTAAAATAAACTGCCTGGTGTCTGACTCCAGAATTTTAAGCCAACCTGGTTAAGTTGTGCTGAACAGGGATTATTTTTGCCTCTTTTGGTTGGTTTTTCTGATGTCTGTAGTGTTTACAGGGACCCCCATAATCCCACCCCACTGATATAATTTGTCTGTACAAAATTTTGATGGTTTTTTCTTTTCATATGTACACAATTTTTAGGTTCCTTTTTAAATTTTGTAATATACAACGAACTTGTAATATATACAGTTCAACGCAGATATATTTAATAAGTGTATGATATAACAATGAATGGATGAGCCATGCTATGCTTAGTCTCTGTCTAGGGACAATTTTATTCCCACTTACTACTAGTATATATACAGTGTAACAATAAAAATTGGGGTTTGTGTACTTTCTTAAAGAAAAATTCTCAAAAGTGTAATAATAAGGCAAAAAAGTATAAATATTAATTAACTATAGTAACATATGCAATAGGCCTTCTACATGTGATCTGTATCGAAAAGTTCAACCAGCTTAATACAGTTGAAAATATTTAAAGACAAAATTGCATCCATACTGAGAATATATAGACTTTCTTTTTTTTTCCTTATTCCTTAAAAAATGCAGCATAAAGCCGGGCGTGGTGGCGCATGCCTTTAATCCCAGCACTCGGGAGGCAGAGGCAGGCGAATCACTGTGAGTTCGAGGCCAGCCTGGTCTACAAAGTGAGTCTAGGACAGTCAAGGCTACACAGAGAAACCCTGTCTCAAAAAAAAAAATGCAGCATAAAAAATCATTTTATGGGCTGGATAGATGGCTCAGAGGTTAAGAGTACTGGCTGCTTTTTCAGAGGTCCTGAGTTCAATTCCCAGCAACCATATGGTGGCTCATAACCATTTATAATGAGATCTAATACCCTCTTCTGCCATACAGGCCTACATGCAGGCCAGAGTACTGTATAAATAATAAATAAATCTTTTTTAAAAACCATTTTACTAGGCATTATAAGTAACCTAGTTATGACTCAAAATATGTAAAAAGCTTGCTGTGTGGAAATACATGCAATGTCATATGCAATTACTGTATAACTTATATAAGAGCTAAGTGTTTACAGATTTGGGTATTTATAGAAGAAAGGTGCATGTATGCACACACACACACACACACACACACACACACACACACAGAGACAACCTTTAACAAACAGCTTCTTTTCCCTATACCTGTACCAATAGTGAATGTTGATATTTATAAACATTTTCTTTAAACTGGTAATTAAGTTGAATATATTTAGAGTGCTTACTATACACATGAATTTCTATTTGCTAATCATAGGGGTGTTTTTAGATTTTGATGTTTTAATTGTGGATTTATAAGAACTCCTCTCTAGACCAGGTGTGGTGGCACATGCCTTTAATCCCAGCACTCAGGAGGCAGAGGCCGGCGGATCACTGTGAGTTGGAGGCCAGCCTGGTCTACAAAGTGAGTCTAGGACAGGCAAGGCTACACAGAGAGACTCTATCTCAAAAAAAAAAAAAAAAAGAAAGAAAGAAAGAAAGAAAGAAAGAAAAGAAAAAGAAAAAAGAACTCCTCTCAATAGCAATAGTGTGGTGCTCTGACTGAACTATCCCTCAGATGTCACAGGAATTTGAATACTTGGTGTTCAACTGGTGGCTCTTCAGGGAGAACTGGGAGAAGTCCTGGGGGTTGGTTGAGGAGCGGGAGTGGGGGGGTGGGGATGGGGAATAGGCTTTGAGGTTTCAAGCTGGCCTTCTCTACTTCCTGTTTTCAGATGAGAATGTGAGCTCTCAGCTGCTGCTTTCTACCTTGCTCCCTGCTGTGATGACCATGGACTCTTCTCCCCCTGGCGCTGTCACTGCCAAATAAACCCTTCCTTCTCTAAGCTGCCTTTGTAATGGTGTTCTCTCACAGTCTTAGAATCCCTAACTAAAACAAATAGCAATCCTTGATTACAAATATTTTTCTCTACTTTCAGCTATAACCTGTGCTTAAATGGTTCATGGTTACATGTTTAAAAAGGCTCGGTGATAAAATTCTGTTATTGCTTTTGTTGTTGTTGTTGTTGTTGTTGTTGTTGTTGTTGTTATTGGTGTGTGAGTATGTGGGCACACCTGAGTATGTGGGCACATGTATGCCACAGTCAGAGGACAACTTTAGGTCTTGGTCCTTCCCTTCCTGCTTGTCTGAGACAGTCTCTTTCTTATTTGTCACTGTGGTCCACTGTATAACACTTATAAATATAGAGGCCATGAAAAAGATCTGGTAGGAGGGCATTTATTGTATAAAGGCGGGGGGGGGGGGGCCCAGACACAGGGGGGGGGTGAGAAACCTAGGTGGAGAGAGACAACGCAGTGACGACAACGCAGTCCTTTATGTCTGGTGCTCAGCTGAAGCGATGCTGGCTGTGGCAGGCAATGACATCTGAGGTTGCTAAGCAACCTAAAGGCAAGCTGGTGGAAGGTGGGGGGGGGCAGGGGGTGGGGGGGGGGGGGGGCCCGGGGGGGGGGCAGAGTTGGGGGGGCTGCCTATATGCTAACATTCCCTGCCTCTGCCTCCTATTTCCTCATAGGAGCACCGAGATTTAAGATGTGTGCTATGACAACTGAGCTTGTGTGGCTACTTGGGATTTGAACTCAGGGCCACAAGTGCCTTTCATATGCGCATTTGAACCCCTGGTACTGAGCAGGGGTGGCCTTTCCAGGGCGGTTGGTGTAAGGTGAGAGGTAAGAGGGCATTTGAAAAATGTTAGGACCAGGTCTTTGAGCGTCATATACTCGCTCTGCTTCCAGTCCCGCTGCCTCTACTTCCTGTCTGCCTCCAGGATTGTGACCCCGGGTTCTCTATCCACACTGACGCACACTGAGTCTCTCCAGCTTTTCCAGTACTGATGGACTGAAGTCCTCTGAAACCATGCGCAAAAACAGCCCCTCCCTTCTATGCTCTGTATTTTCTAACTCAGCAAGAGAAGCGACTAGTACAATCCTCGAGGAAAATCTCCGTCAGTGTGAGCATCTTGCATAACTATACCACAGTATCAAATCCCAGAAATTGGTATTTACACAATCCATTTACCTTACTCTCGGTTCACCGCCTTCGCAGGAACCTGTTTGTGTCTCTGTGTAACTAGTTCTGTGTAGCTTTATCGCCTGGACAGATGATATGACACCACTATAGTCAAGATACAGAACAGCTCAAGGTGAAGACCGCCCAGGCTCCCTCTCTTGAAGACGCACCGTCCTCTGCCACAGATTTCTATGAGTTTACTCTCGAAATTCAAAGAATTTTTGGCCATTATTTTCAAGAATGTATTTTTCACTCCCAACCATCCTGGAATGCCGACAGTAGGAATTACAACTCCATTGTTTTTTTTTTCTAGTACATAGTGTTTTGCCTGCCAGACCCTGTCTGTTGCCTACCTCAGTCACCTACCATGCCCTGCGTCCTGATAGCTGGGCAAGACAGTTGCTAAAGATAAACCCTGGTCTTGTCTGGATAAACCATTCCAGGAAGTAGGGTCTGCGCGCAGCCCCTGAAACTGCATTTAACTTCCTGTTCCCCAAACCCACTATACAACCCCCAAAGAGCCTCTTCCCTCTTTGCAAACTCTCCTTTTCCCACAGAGAGTATCTGCCCTCACTGGAGGGAAAAAAAAACCAGGTCTGCTGAGGTCAGACTTTCTTTCAGAAATCTAATGTGTAGACTCTCCTTTTTGCCTTGTTTTTCTGTTGCTCAGATTGGGTAAATTCCACTGATCTGCCAGCAAGTTCACCAATTCTATATAGTTATTTTCCTTATACAAGTAAGTTCACTTAGCGAGTTCAAGATTTTCATGTCTTGTAATCAGTTTCATATTTTCTTTTTGTATTTTCTCTTCTGTTGGGGTCTTTGTTTTTGTTTTCTCATAACTCTGTTTGTTTGTTTGTTTGTTTGTTTTTCAAGACAGGGTTTCTTGGTTGTCCTGGACCAAGCTATAGACTAAGCTGCTCTGAAACTCATAGCAAACCAGCTGCCTCTGCCTCCCCAAGTGCTGGGATTCCAGGCCTGCGCCACTGCACCCAACTAAAACAGATTTCATAACTGGTTATTGAAACAGTTCTATATTGACTTCTTGTATGCCATTTTCCTCAGGATTGCAACATTCTAAAATGAAACATGTCCCTTTGTCAAGGAGGGAAGGAGAGGTTCCTGAACCTCAGGGAGTAAACAAAGAGTCACAAGTCTGACAGAACCGAAACTCAAATGATTCTTAAGAGCTCCTTCCCAGCAGTGTCAAACAGAAGTAAGCGGCCTGTGGGGCAAAAGTCAGCCTGCTGAACTAAGGCAAAAAGGAAATGCTGGGTGGTAGAGCTACCTGCAGGCTGTGCAGAGAGCTCCAAGCTTGCAGCTTTTGTGGATCTTCGTCACCCACATGGGGAAAGGGGCACCTTTCTGGTGTTCCAGATGCTTTTGTTGTTCTGTTTTGAGTCTTCTCTGCTCGTTGGAAATAGCCTTTTACTCACACTCCTGTTGGCAATCCCAGTAAAACCTCATTGGCTCATCAAGGTAAACAGGTGTGTAATTGTCACTTTGCACTGTGCTGGGTTCTCATTCTGGATACATAGACTTGTGTGCTGCATCTCCCCAGAAGTCTGTCACACAACATCCTTATCAGATCACTTCAACATCAGGTTAATGTTAGCATTAGTGCTACTGGTTTTTCTTATTCAAGTGGTAGCTTCCTCTATCTGTTAGTATGAGGAATATTTTGTAGCTGTCCTCTGGGTATTTTGGATACTATTATTTGGTGGTGGTGGTGGTGGTAGTGGTTTTTTGTTTTTGTTTGTTTGGTTGGTTATTGGTTGGTTTTTCAGCTTTCCAAGACAGAGTTTCTCTATGTAGCCTTGACTTTCCTGGACTTGCATTGTAAACCAGGCAGAACTTGAACTGACAGAGATCCTCCTGTCTCTGCCACCCTAAGTGCTGGGATTACAGGCATGCACCACTGTGTCGGGTTTGGATACTGTTGTTAATCCCAAAGATTTGAGGAGAAAGACCTCTGACCCAAATCATCATGGCCAAATTAAACCAAGCAAAAAATTAAAGCAAGATTTTTTTTTAAAACTAGTGTACATGGGCTGCCTCCCCCTAAGGTGGGTTTCAAGAGGTGGGGAGGATAAGGTTTTTATAGCTTAGGAGTAGGGGGTTTCCAAATGGAGGGTTCAGCAGGCAATTAGACAGGGTTAGAGAAGCAAAACATAACAAGCTGGTCATAACAACTTCTTGTGAAACAAAGACACGATTGCAAAGTGGTCATAACAAGGTGGCCATGACAACAGGTAGTCATAACAAGGTAGCCATAATAACCTAAAGGTTGCTGTTTTTTGGAACAGGCAGTACAGAACCATTTGTAGTTAAGGTTACAGGTAGGGCATAACACAATCCTTGAAAAACAGGTTTAATTATAAACAGGAATGAGCCTAGTTTGTCTTCACCATCAGATGGCTTTCAAGACTAAGATGGAGGCAGGCTGGTTCATCACTATATTGTGAGCTCTACTTATATTGGACCCTACTTGATATTTTCGCTCTTAACCAACATCTTTCTGTTAATTAGTAGGGAGCACCAGGACTTGATGGGTCAATGTTTTCAGCTTCCCGTAGATTCTGCCAAAACTATGTCAACAAAAGTAGAGCAAACTTTGTCCCTGAATGAAGTTGGGAGCTGGACTCCATCCTAGATCCTACCAACATCGCTTTAAGCATGAAGTCCTGGTCTAAATTTGGGTGGCACCTTCCAGTGGCAGCACAGATATAAGGAGACCCAAGGGGAAGGCTTTTGCTTTTTGCATTGCTTGCCTTTGAATGTCACTCGTGAGTTCCTTTCCCCTCTTCCTGCAACTACCACCAAAGCTACCATCATTGTTGCTATCTTCTGTTGATTTACTAGAGGACCCACATGAAACTTGACCCATCCATTGACTACATCTGTCTAGGGGGACTAGGTCCAGTCCGTGCAAGGTCCTTGGTTTGTGCTTCAGTCTCAGCAAGGCCCTCTGGGCCCTGCCTAGTTGGCTCTGTTGGTCCTGTGGAGGTCCTGTCTTCTCCAGGTCCTTTCCTCCTTCCCCCTCCACTTTTCCACAAGGCTCCCTATCTATCAACCAGTGTTTGGCTGTGAGTCTCAGCATTTGTTTTGAAGTGCTGCTCAGTGGAGCCTCTCAGAGGACAACTCTGCTAGGCTCCTGTCTGCAAGAACTGCAGAGAAAGTTTGGCCAGGGGCATCTCTGTGACAAGCTGGAGACCTAAGACACGGTAGGCCCCTGGGACGGTATGAGGGGGACTCTAGCAGAGACTCCTAGTACCAGGGGCCATGGAGACTGAAGAGGACACCCTCTAACTAGACAACACTCCTAGTAGAGGGAGGGGAACACCAACCCACCCACAAAAACTTCGACCCAAAACTCACCCTGCAGGGATAAAGATAGAGATTGAGGGAATGCCCAACCAATGCCTGGTCCAACCCAAGACACACCCCATGGGAGACTGACACTGACACTAGATACTCAGCTTACTGGATTTTTAAAGAATGTGAGTTTTCTGCACCATGGAAGAAGAGGTAGAAAGAAAGATTATAAGCCAGAGGCCAAAAGGAGTGGAGCAAAAGAATATCTTCTAGACATGACAGGACCCTCGTACTCGTGAACCCATAGTGCTATGTAAGCCAAACATTGCCCTTTCCTCTCCAACTTGCATTTTGGTCACGGTGTTTCATTGCAACAATAGAAAGCCTAACTAAAACAGAGGGTCATGTGGGTGGAGTATCTGGGTGGACTTGAAAGAAAGAGTAAATAATGAATATGATTGAAGTACATTGCGTATATTATGAAATTCTCAAAGACTAAGTTAAAAAAAAAAAAAGATTAAAGTTTTTCCAGGCTATATATATATATATATATATATACTTGTGATGACTAGGGTTTTTGTTGTTGTTGTTGTTTTAGATTTTATTTATTTTATGTATGAGGACTCTATCTGCATGTACACCTGTATGGCAGAAGAGAGCATATGAGGATATAGATGGTTAAGCCATCACGTGGTTTCTGGGAATTGAACTCAGGCCCCCTGGAAGAGCAGCCAGTGCTCTTAACCACTGAGAGTGGAGTTGGGCAATTTCGACAGGATTCTCCATCAAGAAGAGCAAACTCTAGCTAAGCTTGAAATGGTGTCAGCAAGAATACAGGACGGAGGAACCTCAGTACTGCCTTGGCCAGACGATAGCAGCAAACTAATTAGACTCAGTGTTTATCTGTGTGCCTCAGCCTGGAAATCCACAGAATGAGAGAAAAAATGCCGGCGATGATAACAAGGCAAGCCCAGGCATCACAAATCTCAGAAATGTGGCTGGCCACCTGACCAGAGCAGCAAGCTTGAGCTCTGGGATGATCGGCCCCTTTCCGGCCCCCGCCCCACCCCCACCCCGTCACCCCTTCTTTCTGATACAGTCTGTTCCTGGGAGATCAGGAGGGGAGCAGGAGTTTTTTGTTTGTTTGTTTGTTTTTGGTTTGTTTTTTTGGTTTTTTGGGGTTTTTTGTTGTCGTTGTTTTGTTTTGTTTTGAAGATCTTCTAGCGTCTCAGACTGCTGGCTCTTTGAGTAAAGCACATCTTGAAGATTCAATGTCTGTCTCTGCTCAGTGGCCTTTGGGGTGACATCTAACACAAACTCCAGTATCCTGGCTACACAAGGATGTGTGCTTTAGCTGGCCATGCTACAGAAAGGTTACGAGACTTTCGTTTCTGTGATGGCTATGTTTTATGTCAACTTGACAGGCTCGAGTCCTTTCAGAAGAGGGAACCTCAGTTGAGGAAATGTTCCCACAGACTGGCCTGTGAGAATGCCTGTGGGAGATTTTCTTGATTGATGATTGATGTGGGAAACAGCCTCTCAGGGTTGGTAGTCCTGGGGTGTATAAAAAAGTAGGAGCAGCAGGCTGGTTGAGGTGGTGCACGCTTTTAATCCCAGCACTCTGAAGGCAGGGGCAGTGGATCTCTGTGGGTTCGAGGCCAGCCTGGTCTACAAAGCAAGCCCAGGACAGCCAGGGCTGTTACACAGAGAAACCCTGTCTCAAAACAAGCAAGCAAACAAACAAAAGTAGGAGGAGCAAGCTGTGGGGAATGAGCAGGAAGCAGCGATCTTTCATGGACTCTACCTCAGCTTCTGCCCCCAGGTTACACCTTGTGTTTCTGTCCAGACTTGTCTGGATGGCCCGACTCCAAGCTGTAAGAGGAAATAAACCCTTTCCTCCCCAAGTTGCTTTTGGTCACACTGGTGTTTTATCACAGCAGTAGAAACCCTAACCAGGACAATACTAAAATACAGAACTCCCAGTCATGTGACACTCAGCTAAGCTCTTGCCAGTTTTGAATATATATATTCATATTCATATATATATGAAAATGATTGCCAGGGTCGGATAGTGAGGTTATGGTCAATACTGTATATATTCTATAGATATACCCTTTATATCCAATGAAGTACAGCTGTGAATTGAAAACCGTATTAAAATATAAAACCTTTGCATTAACCTAAAGTCTTCCTTCCTGTTCTCTCCCAGTCAACTCTCCGTCTTTACAATTCTGCAGCCCTTAGTCTACTGTGCCTTCAACTCTAGACTTTGCTAACTGTACATAGACGTTCCACAACTTATTACTTTTTACTTTATAATGGTGTTGATGTTTCTGGGCCCATAGGGACTCACAGAGACTGAACCACCAACCAAAGACCACGCATGGGACCGACCTAGGCTCCCTACACATACGCAGCAGATGTGCAGCTTGGTCCTCACGTGGGACCCCTAACAACTGGAGCAGCGGCTGTCTCTGACTCTGTTGCCTGCCTTTGGATCCCTTTTTCCTAACTGGGCTCCTTGTCTAGCCTCAATCGGAGAAGATGTACCTAGTCCTACTGCAATTTGATATGCCAAGACAGGCTGATGTCCTTGGGAGACCTTCGCCTCTCTGAGGAGAAAGGAGGGGATTATGGGGGAGAGAAGGAGAGACGGAGGCACTAGGTGAAGAGGAGGGAGGGGACAGTGCCACCACTTAGACGTAAAGTAAATAAATTAATTTTTAAAACCATATTTTGAACTTTGGCCTGTTTCTTTGTTGCTGAGCAACTGCCAGTCAGTCATATGGTCCTGTGATAGACAGGTGATATAGTGTCCTGTGCTGCTAAGCTGTGATGTTTAATAGGTTAAGTTTTTTAAGAGTATCTTTTACTTATGTAAAAGCTCACTGGTTTTATTAGAATTCGGTCTCACAGTAAATAGAAGAACATCTGGAGCTGGGCAGTGGTGGCGCATGCCTTTTATCCCAGCACTCAGGAGGCAGAGGCAGGCAGATTGCTGTGAGTTCGAGGCCAGCCTGGTCTACAAAGTGAGTCCAGGGCAGCCAAGGCTACACAGAGAAACTCTGTCTTGAAAAAAAAAACCAAAAAAACAAAAATGGAAGATCATCTGTATACGTGCAGAACTATAAAGCATATATTATTTTTTTAGACATAATATTTTTATTGACTCTTTGGGAATGTCACACCATGCACCTACTCACTTCCCAGTCCTTCCATGTCTGCCCCTTACCCTTGTGAATCCACTGCCCCCTGCACAAAAAAATTAAAAATAAACAAATCAAATGTATGCTATGTATATACTCACTGGAGCATGATCAAACTCTCAGTGGCCAGCCCCTTAGATAGAACTGAGACCTCCCCCTCCTGCAGCAGCCCCAGAAGCCATCAATTGTGGAGAGCTAATGTCAGCATTTCCATCACACTTTTGGGGGGGGGTTGTTTGTTTGTTTGTTTGTTTGTTTGTTTGTTTGAGACAGGATCTCTCTGTTTAGCTTTGGCTGTCCTGGACTCACTTTGTAGACCAGGCTGGCCTCGAACTCACAGCAACCACCTGCCTCTGCCTCCTGAGCACTGGGATTAAAGGTGTGCACCACGGCACCTAGCTCTTGTTTTACAATTTCTGCGGCAAAAAAGCAATTCCTGTTGTATTTTATCTTTTGGGGGGGGCAGGTGTCCCCCTTCCCTGTTATTTCTATTGCACCATTTTTATTTTATTTATTTATTTATTTATTTTCATTTTTATAATAAATATTTATAATAAATATAATAAAAGTTATTTATTTTAAAATTTCTTGCCAAAAAGAGAAATTTCAATTTCTCAATTTTATAATTGAGTAGTATTCGGTGTTCAGAATAACTTGTAATGAATTTAAAGACAAAAGGAATTGATTGTCTCACTTGCCAATGAGTGTGAAAACCTGACAATGCACAGATGTTACAGATGTTGATTTTGTGCTGCCAGTGCCTTTGAGCCACTTGTATATTCAGTGGTGGCTCCTACAGCCGTGTAAGCAGAGCAGGAAAGGAAAGGCCCGAGGGGAGCAGACACACATGGAGGACTTGGCAGCATCTTTCCTTCAAGGACGTGGCAAAGGAACAAATCAGGTGCTAACATAGGAAAGCTGGAGCCTTCAAAAAGCAAAGGCAAAGGACCTTTGAGAACGACAGAAGTTCCAAAAGCAGCGGAGGGGGCAGGTCCCGCCTCCTAGCATTGTGTCACTGAGATAAATCCATGGAAGCCATGGACAAACTTCTCAGAAGCCTCAGCGTTGTCACTCACCAGGCAGGGAAAGAAGACAAGGCTGGGAAGCTCAGTCAGTGCTCTGAGTCAGAGTGATGCAAAGTGATCCCCACCCATAGGAGAACAGCCACAGGGAGTCGGAGACAGGTTTTTATATGGGGCATATTGGGGAAAGTACCCAGCCCATAATAACTTTGGCTTCAGTTTTCGGAAACAAACATTTTGAATCAGGACCTTTACTTGAGCTGACCAAAAGTGTATTTTTTATTTCTTCTTGGGAGTCACTTTTCCATCACCTTGTTGAATAGTTTTCTATATAAATAAATGATCTAAATGATTTGTTCCAAGTCAGTACCTCTCTCCACGCCTGGAAACCTACCTTGTGACCCTTCTGAGATGGGAGACACTGATGCTGGCTGGCTGACTAGTGGTCACACAATAGTGGGACATTAATGTATTGGGTCCTTGTTTTCACTTAAAATGACAGAAATCAGTATATGGAGAAACTACCTGCTGGGTGGAAGGTAAAGATATAAGTATGGGGCTGGAAAGGTAGCTCAGAGGTTAAAGCATTGACTGCTATTCCAGAAGTCCTGAGTTCAATTCCCAGCAACCACATGGTAGCTCACAACCACCTATAATATGATCTGATGCCCTCTTCTGGCCTGCAGGTGTACATACAGGCAGAGCACTGTAAGCATAATAAATAAATAAGTAAATAAATAAATCTTTGAGAGAGAGAGAAAGAGAGGAAGGGAGGGAGGGAGGGAAGGAGGGAGGGAGGGAGAGGGAAAGGGAGGGAGGGAGGGAGGGGAGGAGAGGAGTGTGATTTACGATCTGGCAAGGGCAAGCTTGGAGCTTAAATCCCATGGGAGTACAGGAGTTGTAAAAACCAGAAAAGGGGCTGTTGAGACAGCTCAAAGAATTGGTTAGAGATTTTTTTCTTAGTTAACTTGATGCAATCTAAAGTCATCTGAGAAAACCTCAATTGAAGAAATTCCTCCATTAGATTGGCCTGTAGGCACGTCTTGGGGGGTGGGGGTATTGTTCTTGGTAAATGATTGATATGGAAGGGTACAGTCCAGTATAGATGGTTCTGCCCCCCAGCAGGTGGTCTTGGGTTTCATAAAAGAGCAAACTGAGGAAGTCATGAAGAGCAAGTCAGTGAGTGGTGATGGTCTGTCTGTCCGGAGCCCAGAGTCTGCTTCTTCCCTTCTGGGAGCCCAGGCACCAATGCATAAAAGTGGTAGACATTATGTATGCAGTGCTCTGCCTGCATGTACTCCTACAGGTCAGAAGAGGGCTCCATATCACATTACAGATGGTTGGGAGCCACCATGTGGTTTCTGGGAATTGAACTCAGGACCTCTGGAAGAGCAGTCAGTGCTCTTAATCGCTGAGCCATCTCTCCAACCCATACAATACCGCTTTTAGTGTTACAGCCCTTTCAGTGACGCAGTTCTCCCACTGACACAGCTCTCTTTATTGGGGGGAATAGAGGCTATATAAACCTTGGAGAAGTGGCTGGCCTGGGGTGCTGGGAATGCTTCGTTTGTGTGGAAAGGAATTCCAGGTGCTAGACAGCATAACCACCTTGAGAATTCCGAGGGTAGGGGTCGCAAGACTACACACACTGGGGCATGCAGGCACAGACCAGGGAGGATGCAAGCCTTGCTTCTGCCACTCTCAAGATTGAGATTTTTTGGGTTTGGTCACATCTCGACCTCACCCTAGCTCCATGTTGGTTTCAGTCCACGTTTCCCACAATCCTCCATGGCTTCTGCTCTAGTTTCTACCTCCAGGATCCTGCCGTGACTTAGGACTTCACAATCACTTCATTATAAACAGTAACCTGAAATAAACTCTTTTTCTCCTCAAGACATGTTTGGTCATGGTGTTTTTATAAATAAAAGGCAAACTAGGGCCGGGTGTTGTGGCGTTTGCCTTTAATCCCAACACTCGGGAGACAAAGGCAGGCGGATCCATGTGAGTTCGAGACCAGCCTGGTCGACAAAGTGAGTCCAGGACAGCCAAGGCTACACGGAGAAACCCTGTTTCAAAAAACAAAAATAAAAACAAAAAACAAAAGCAAACTTAGACAGGTGCAAAGGCTGATAATGACCTAAGTTGGACCCTTGATATGTTGGAAGGAGAAATTGTCTTTTTGTTTGGTTTTGGTTTTGGTTTTGGTTTTTCAAAATAGGGTTTCCCTGTGTAGCCTTGGCTGTCCTGGACTTGCTTTGTAGCCCAGGCTGGCCTCGAACTTACAGAGCTCCACTGCTTTTGCATCCCGAGTGCTGAGATTAAAGGCGTGCACCACCACTGTCTGGCCAAGAACATTGACCTCTGACTATTTTGTGAACTGTGACATATACCCATGCTAATTAGTCAATTAATCAATTAATTAATACAAAAATTTAAATCCAGAGCATCAAAAGAAGACACAGTAAATCCAAACAACCTTTAATTTAGTAATTAATTTTAAAGTATTTATTTTAAAAAAATTTTTTAGAGATTTATTTATTATTTATACAGTGTTCTGCCTGCATGTGCTCCTACAGGCCACAAGAGGAGGCCAGATCTCATAGACGGTTGGGAGCCACCATGTGGTTGCTTGGAATTGAACTCAGGATCTTTGGAAGAGTGGCCAGTGCTCTTAACCTCTGAGTCATCTCTCCAGCCCTTTTTAAATGTTTATTATTGAAATAGAATTACATCAGTCTCCCCCTTCTTCCTACCTTACCAGTACCTCCCACGTGTCTTCCATCAGACTCCTCCTACACCCTTCACTACTCTCAAATTGATAGCCTCTTTTTCTTTATTATACTGCATTTTTACTCACAGGGTTGCAACTACATATAGCCCAGATTACAGTTTGGACTGATCAGTTACCACTCCCGCTGTTACCAAGACTTTATGCAACAGGAATATGCCCTCTGACAGTTGGGTCTACAGACATGGTCCGGACACAGCCCTGCCTCTCTTCACACACCACGTAAAAATGACAAACAGTGAGTCATGTATAAGGAAGAGCCCTGAATTCACCCTGAGGAAATTGTCTACAGTATTTGTTCTTTGTTCTATTTTATTTTTTATTTTTTGGTTTTTTTCGAGACAGGGTTTCTCTGTGTAGCCTTGGTTGTCCTGTACTCGCTTTGTAGACCAGATTGGCCTCAAACTCACAGAGATCTGCCTGCCTCTGCCTCCTGAGTGCTGGGATTAAAGGCGTGCACCACCACACCTGGCTCACCTTAGCTTTTATGTACCCACCTTTGTGTAATATTGTCAGGGCTCTTATTAATAATGTGTTTGGGGTTTAGATTTCTCTGATTTCTGGAAGTCCCAGACTAAATGTCATAGCTAGTTCATTTCCTCATGGCTTTCCTTCTTTCAAGCATGTCTTTTGGCTTCTGAACCACACATTTTAAATTACTATAATGTCATAGATGCATTGGGTTTTCCTTAGTGAAAAAAACAGAAGTGTGGCAGGCTAGAGCTTTTCTTACAAGAGATTTTTTTTTTTTAAAGGTTTTTTCAAGACAGAGTTTCTCTGTGTAATAGTCCTGGCTGTCCTGGACTCACTTTGTAGACCAGGCTGGCCTCAAACTCACAGCAATCTACCTGCCTCTGCCTCCCGAGTGCTGGGATTAAAGGAAGAGATTAAAAAAAAAAAAACTTATATGATTATATCTCATCAGATTTCTATACATATTCCAAATTCTACCCTCAGAACAGTGTGCTAATTATATCATAAACATAGCAAAGATTGCTGATCAGCCTTGGGGGTAAAGGTAGGAGTAGACTATTCCAGAAGAGTTTTTACTCTGACTAGTAAAATAGACATTGGTGCGAGTGCTGTAGTTTTGGTGAGCGTTACTGTCTTGGTTGACAGCCTGTGACATAACTATAGTAGAGGATGTTTGTTAAAGGCGACTTGGGAGGTTATGAGTGCCTTGGCCTTTCTTCTTTCTTTATCTTTCCTTTCTGGCCACCTCAAATGGGCAGTTTCTTCTGCCACATACTGCCACCATGATTTGTTGGCTTATCAGAGAACCAAGAACCATGAAGCACGGCTGTAACAGCTCCAGTACACAAGTCCACGACCAAGGCTAGTGAAATGCAGGTTTAAATAAAGAGAGGGTCATGAGACACGTGTGCAAGTAAGCAGCCAAGGAAGTTGTTTATCTGCGATGCATTGTCACAGTGATGGGAAGCTGACAAACACAGGAAGTGTGGTTAATTAATGTGAGTGAGCACTAACAAAAATAATGGCTTGAGATCCAGAGCAGTAGGAGAAATAGCTACATACTAAACAAACTATTAATTTTTAAATTAAAACTCAAATGTTTCAGATTTACTTTTTTTTTTCCCTTTCCTTAATTCTTTCTAATTTGCTTTATAACAAAATGTCTGGTTGAAAGAATGATACAAGTGGTATCTATGGCTTTGGGTGGGGACACGGCTTTCTGAAAATCTGTCAGGAAAATCACAAGATCACTATCCAGCAGGAAGTGTTAGGGCAGAAGGCAAAAATATACTATTGTTTTCCCCATGAAGAATAGACCATCTGGGTGAGAAAACAACTTCTGTGAAGGCTGTCTGCTCCAGAAACCTTAGAGATAGTACATAGCTGTTCTTAACATGCAGGTCAGCACTAAGACCCTTACCGACCATCAGCCCTCATCCCACAGGTGACCACTTCCCGCCACAGTGACCTCCCTAACTGCTGTCCACTCTCAACCTGTTTCACGTTTCTCTGCAATAAGCCTTGCCTATTCCTACACCGGACTTTGTGAAGATCAAAGGAAGTAAGATCCAGGTGACACTCTGGTCCCAAACAGAAATCTCTCCTACACTTAAATCTGGAGCATTGGTTAAAGCCTTGGTACCCAGTTGGGTGGTGGTGGCGCACACCTTTAATCCCAGCAGTTGGGAGGCAGAGGCCGGTGGATCTCTGAGTTCAAGGCCAACCTGGTCTACAGAGTGAGTTCCAGGACAGCTAGGATTACACGGAGAAAGCCTGTCTCAGAAAAACAAGACAAAACAAACAAACAAAAAGCCTTGGTTCCCAAGGCATCTCGTGTCTTATGTTTGACATGAGCAGAGCCACCATTGTAGCTTGGTGACCTCTATGCTATCCGTATGCCTGGGGTCCCACCTGACCTTCCCCTGGGCCCTTAATCTGCCTTAAACTTGGTTGTGCACATGGGATTGACATAATCAGGAAACTTCTGCCCCCCCAAAAAAATTGTACTATGCTTAAATGCCTAAGAAATAAGCTGCCTGGGACTAACCCACAGATGCTGACTCCAGAAGTTGGAACCAGCCTGGCTGAGTCATTCTGAACTAGGTTTCTTTTCTTGCCTCTCGTACCCTGTTCCCTGCCAGCCTGAGCATCTTGCAGGGACCTCCCACACTAAGTGCGGTAACCCGGGCCCTGTCTACACCTAGGATTGGCACGTGGCTCACTCACAGTGTTAGTAGCAGGGGGCGTATGGCCCTGAGGCATGGTTCCACGCTGCCACCTGTGGCAATTTGTGAAGTTCTGTCCCGAGTCCTACATTCAGATGAAAGGTTCTTGACTTCACCACAGAAGAAAATTTGTGGGTGAACTTTAAAATGAAGTGAGCTTGAATTGACTTGGAGTTATTAGGAAGAACAAGGGTAGTGTAGATTTTGGAGTGAATGTCAGTTAGAGAGGCTGCCAGAGTAGGAATGATAAGGACGCAGGCTCCTCCTGGGTGAGTCGTACCTTAAATGTCAGCAAAACGTACATATAGTTTTGTATTTTTGAAGTAGATAGAGGCTGTAAACTCCCAAAACCTGCCCCAAGTGGCACACTTCCTCCAGCAGGGTTCCATAGCTTCCCCCAAACAATACCACCTACAGGGGAACAAGTGTCAGAAATCATGAGTCTGATTCAAACCACAGTGACATAAAAGAAATATGGTCTCTATTTCACAGCAAAAATTGTCTATCATTCTTGACTCTCAGCTGGCAAGTGGCTTCAACCAGATTCTGCATATTTCCTCTCCCTCCCCTTAATTTTCTCTGTCTTTCTATCCTACTTTAATATGAGGAGCATGTATATGTATACATATATACATACATACATACATACATACATACATACATACATACATACAAAAATCTAAATGAAGGCTTATGTCATCTCAAATACCACCCTATCAGTTTGACTCCCGCTGGCTCTTGGCAATGGCTAACACAGTCATGCTTCAAGATCCGCACTGTTCTGGTTTACTGCACTGTAGTGACCCCTGTGCTTAGGTGTCCTTCAATCAGAAACCTACAGGGCTCATTCCCTTTTTCCTCAGACAACCTGGCTCTGCCCACATGAAGCATACCTGATGCCTACAGATGCCCCTCTCCACACTGGCTACCTGCCAGGCAGCACCAGTGTGAGCTCCTGCAACACCAACCGCCATCAGGCTCCGGTGGATCTGGACTGAGCAGGGATGGAGGAAAGAGGGATTGGCACAGGAGACAACTTCCTGAACAGAACACCAACAGCTCAGCTGCTAAGGTCAACAATTAATAAATGGGACCTCTTGAAACTGAAAATCTTCTGTAAGGCAAAGGACACTGTCAACAGAACAAAGCGGCAGCCTACAGACTGGGAGAAGATCTTCACCAACCCTACAACTAATAAAGGGGCTAATATCCAAAATATATAAAGAATACAAAACACTAGACACCACCAAACCAGATTATCCAATTAAAAATGGGGTACAGAGCTAAACAGGGAACTCACTCTCTCTCTCTCTCTCTCTCTCTCTCTCTCTCTCTCTCTCTCTCTCTCTCCCTCATTTGTTTGTTTTTTGAGACAAGGTCTCTCTGTGTAGCCTTAGCTGTCCTGGATTTGCTTTATAGACCAGGTTGGCCTCAAACTCACAGCAATCCACCTGCCTCTGCCTCCTGAGTGCTGGGATCAAAGGCATGCTCCACCACCACCCGGCTGAGAATTCTCAACAGAGGAATATCGAATGGCTGAGACACACATAAATAAATGTTCAATGTCCTTAGACATCAGGGAAATGCAAATCAAAACGACCCTGAGGTTCCATTTTACACCTATCTGAATGGCTAAAATAAAAAACACAAGTGACAGCACAAGCTGGTGTGGAGAAAGGGGAACATAAACTTGTACAACTACTCTGGAAATCAATCTGGCACTTTCTCAGAAAATTGGGAATAGTGCTACCTCAAAACCCAGCTATACCACTCCTGGGCATATACCCAAATGATGCCCCGCCATACAACAAGAATATTTGCTCACCTATGTTCATAGCAGCTTTATTCGTAATAGCCAGAATCTGGAAACAACTCAGACATCCCTCAACCAAAGAATGGACGAAGAAACTGTGATACATTTACACAATGGAATACTATTCAGCTATTAAAAACAAGGCAATCATGCAATTTGCAGACAAATGGATGGAACTAGAAAAGATCATCCTGAGTGAGGTGACCCAGACCCAGAAAGACACACATAATATGTACTCACTTATAAGTGGATACTAGCCTTATAGTGCAGGATACTACAATTTACAGACCCAAAGAAGAAAAGTAACAAGGATACAAGGATGCTAACTAAACCTCACTCAGAAGTGGAAATAGAATAGACAGCTGAGCGGTTAAAGCAAGGGAGCAGGGAAAGAGGGAGCACGGAGAGAAATGAGCGTCGATATCAGACCTGGGGAAGATAGAGGTGGGAGGCATCAAGCTGGAGCCCCCTGGGGAGGATACAAGAGTGACTCTAGCTCCTACTAGCAGAGTCGTGGCAGGACTCCTAGTGGAATAGGGGGAACACCAACTAACCCACAAAAACTTCAACCCAAAACTAACCCTGCTTACAAGATGAGCAGGGACAAAAATAAAGCAGAAGATTGAGAAAGTGTCTACTCAATGCTTGGCCCAATCTGAGTCTCATTCCATGGGAAACAGCCAACCCCTGACAGGACTAATGCTACTCCCGCTATGCTTGCAGGGGGGAGCCTAGCATAGCTGTCCTCTGAGTGGCTCCACCCAGCTGTTGATGGAGAAACGGAAGGAGGCGGGGCGGAGGCGGGGGGGGGGGGGGCCGGGGGGCGGGGGGGGGGGGGGCTAGTTTCTCAGTGGCTTTCTCTTCTTGGAAGGCCACTCACTCTTTACACTGGCTGGCATCGGTCTGCAGACTTCCCTATTCAGCGCTCTGATTGGCCAGCGAAATCATGCAACACTGGCCACCCAGCCCGCTGGCCAGCTCAGGCATGTTTGGTTGGCAGGCGCGTACTGATCATCCCGGGGTCTGGCCACCTCTTTGAACTAAATTGGTGTGAAAATTAGGCTTGTGGCTGTCTTTCTGCTGGCCCCAATGCTGTGGGAATGGGAGGGGGGGATCAGTGAGCTGACGAGAAGGTTGTTTCTCACCTTGAGAGCGCCTCAGAAGAGAGGTGGTGGCTTCTAAGAGATTGAGGGTGAGAGGTCAGTGAAAGGAGCTGATCTTGAGAAAGTTGCGGAGACTATGTGGTCTCTGGAAGTGGCGGGCTCCGGATTTGGATTTGCTGTGTATTCACAACTGAGGAGATCCCAGATCCGGTCCCCTGTCCTCTTGCCAGTACGTGCTCCAAGCAGTTTGTGATCAAAATCCACTGGCACAGCCGCAGGGTTGCTGAAGGGGCTGCTGTCAGAAGACCAGTGAAGGAACCGACCTACTCAAAAGAAATAAGGAGGTCTAACTCTTTAAAGGAGGTCTAACATTTTTAGATGCTCCGAGGCTTCCCAATCCTTACTGAGTTAAAGTTATGGCTTCTTAACTTGTTGGGAACAAAACAGATACTCAAAAAAAAAAAAAAGTTTCCCTAGCCGGCATGGCAGCACAGGTCCCAGCACTGGGGAGGCAGAGGCAGATGTATCTCTGTGAGTTCAAGACCAGCCTGGTCTACAAAGCAAGGCTAGGACAGTCAAGGGAAATCCTGTCTGGAAAAACCTTAAAAAAAAAAACAAAAAAAAAAAAAACCCTAAGACAAATTGTGCAATTTGAAGCACAGACATTTCTTGAGAATCTATTCACTGTACTGTCAAAAGCTTGAAAGGAATTTCCCAGGTGATTTGTCCTTCTTGCTTACAAAGATTAATGCATAGCTCTGGACTTAATCGTTGGAGACAAATTGGTTAGCAATCAAGCTAAATTTGAATTTCAAGTTGGACAAAATGATCAGCCCATATTTCACCTTACTTAAAAAAAAAAAAAAGACTTATTTTTATCTTATTCTTATGGCTGTACCGTGCATGTATGTCTGTGTACCATGTCCGTGCAATGCCCTTGGAGGCCAGAAATGGACAATGGATCCCCTGGAGCCGTGAACCTCCAAGTATGCTGGGAAACAAACCCAGGTTTTCTGAAAGAGCAGCCAGTGCTCTTACCTGCTGAAGCCACGTCTCCAGCGCCAGCCTACAGTTTATATTCAGATGAAAGTTTAGAATGCTCTCTTCTTTGTTGTACAAGACTCTGCATTTAAAAATGTTTCTTCAGGCAAAATAGGTATGCAGATTTTTTTTTTTTTTTTTTGTCTTCTGATTTCCGAAGTAAGCCATTTCTGATTGGTGCAGCCTATAACCAAGATTTCTGAGTTGTAGCTGCGCATCTCTGCTTCATAGGGTTAGGAAATTCAACTAGGGTCTGGATTGTCAAATCACTATAAGCAAGTCAGAAAAATCTGAAGTTACAAAATAGGATGCTGAGTTAACTAGCCATAAATAAAACTAAAACTGCCCAAATGCTCACTCTATTTTTTTGCCAGGGTTTTCTAGTAGGAAGGAGAGAGTAGAGGGACAGATATAACCAGAAAAACCAAATGAAAGAGTATCACAAATCCTTGATGAGAAGAGAAATAGACCTGAGGGGTCTGGGGTATTCTTTGGGATATGTTATGTCACACATCTGTGCTAATCATGAAAAAGCCAGTCATGTCACGAGAGAGGGACTTTTATCAAATTCTCGATTTAACTTTCTTTGCCTAGAATGTACTTAGAATGTCAAAACCTTTATAGCATCAAGCAAATTAGAATTAATCAAAGGGTCATTTTAGTTACATTATTGTCTTAAGCAGGTGGATTTTTAAAAAAAAAAAAAAAACAATTACAGATCATCTCTAAGCTAGTCTTTTCTGTGGCTAGCTTATTTAAGCCATTGCTTCTAAATTTGAGATGCCAAGTGTTTGGGGATTTGTGATGTCAAGTTCACTGTCAACGCTGTAGATGTTTAATCTGGATACATTGAATTTGTGCGGCTTTCCAAGGGCTCTGTTTGGCTTTTACCTTCGTGTCGTACCTGGGATGGAAGTGTAAACTTCTAAAAGTACAAAGATTCTGCTCCATTTTGTTTTCATTTCCTGACCTGTGATCAGGTGTGTCTGTGAGGAGAGGAACAAATATTGTTTTATTATAGCCGTCAGTATGCTTTCACGGATACTCATTCACTCTCCCATGAGGATCCTATGGCGCGGCCATTATTCCTGTTTCACAGCTGGCACAACAGGCTGAGGGAGGAGACATGACCTGTTTGCTTAGTAGCTTGTTCATTCACAACTTCAACGCTGTTTCTCCGTGCTCCTTTTTTTTTTTTTTTTTTACCATCAGAGTAAAATTAGTAAAGTCCATAGCCTTCTTTAAAAATTCCTTTCCAATGAGGGCCGCCTGGCTTCTCTTACCAAACCATGATCTGCCTGTAGTCCTCTGTGTGTTCTCATAGTGACGCCTAGATTTGGCTTTTTGTAGATTTCTGTGCTAAGGTCCTCAACGTTTCTTTTGTGCCATGGGCTCTTGGCAGTCAAGTGAAGGTTTCGTAAAAGTACACAAATAAAAACCAGATTATAAAATGCTATTGCCAAGACAATAAAAAGCTATAGTTGTGATGCAATGCTTTTTTTTTTTCTTCCCCAAAACAGGGCTTTTCTCTGTGTGTAGCCTTGGCTGTCCTGGGCTCACTCTGTAGACCAGGCTGGCCTCAAACTCACAACAATCCACCTGCCTGTGCCTTCTGAGTGCTGGGATGAAAGGCGTGCGCCACAGCACCCAGTGCATTAACTGTTCCTCTACTGAATGTAGTAAAAAAAGATTTAGAAGCACCTCGGTCTAACAATCAAACTTGCAAAATAGTGACAAAGATAAGTTGCATTTTGAAATACTGAGATAATTGTAATGTATTGAAGTCCAGCTCCGACGTCAACCAGGGAAAACTGAGGTGGGACGTGAATCCTGTGGCTGGCTGCCTGGTGACCCTGTAGACTTACTTTCTCTGAGGGCAACCTTCCAGGCCGGAACTCATAGTTACTGGCAATAGCTTCCACTGACGGTGGCAAGCTGGGGCTAGGGCTGATGGCTCCTAGCAGGGGTTTCCACTAATGGTAGCAAGTGTCTAAAAAAGAAAGGGAAAGGAGAGAAAAGAACAATGCACACACACACACACACACACACACACACACTTGCACTAGACAAAGTAAGACAGACTCTAGCGGTAGGTTTCAACAAGATGATGATGATGATGATGATGATGATTATTATTATTATTTTCATCCTTATCTTTATTCTTATCCTTCTTCTCACAGTTTATAAAACCCAACAAAATCTTTCAAGCAGTACAAAAATCACAATGTGATTACATTCTCTTTATAGATAAATGATTACAATGGATATACGTAAGAAAATTATGTTCCTCAATACCTTCACATGACCAAATGTTTTACATATGATGGGTTAGGAACAAACATGAATAACAAGTTATATCTAAGAACCCACATACATTTGTACATAAGCAACTTGTTACATATTAACAGAGATTAAGCAAGCAAAGTAAGTTCTCAGCCAGAGTTTCTTTACTGGCAGGCTGCAGTTTGCAGTTACAAAGAAGGAATCAATTATCTTAAGAAGTAATCTTATGAAGATCTTAAAAGAATCACAAATCTACACTCCTATATAAAAATAATCAGCCATTTCTACTTTAAGTCCTAAAGGTGCTCATCCACTCAATAATATGTTTTATTAAATTATATCAGGAAGCTGAGGGCAGAAAAATAGAATAAGAAAATCAATCGTCATCTCAGTCACCAGCCCAGCTTGAAAGAGTCACGTCAGCCAATGCTGCTACAGGCCATTGTTCTGGCTTTGCCAACCTCAAAAAGTCCCCAGCTTTACTAATAAGAGTGTGCTTTCTCCTAACTTCAATTGTCCCCTAAGATTTCCTATACCAGAGCCAACAGCAAAAACATCGTTACCTTACTTTGCTAAACAATATTTTTCTCTAAGACTTTCTACATCAGAGCCACTAGCAAAAACATCTTTATCTAACCTTGTTGAACAATCTGTTTTTCCAATTTTTTTCTAAGGGTAATGATCACTGTTAGCAATCTACATCTGCAGGTTGTTTTCAGAGATGGTGGTTAAATCATTAATCTGCTCCAGCAGCAATGCCTGAAAGTGATCAAGCATTGTTATTGCCTATGCCAATGATGGTGCCCAGTGAGGGACTGGGAGCCCCCTTTATAGTACTCACACAATTCACATATTAAAGGGATTGTAAGGACCTCAAAGGTAACAAGCAGAGCTGTGTTCCATAACAGCATGAAGTCCTCAGGACACGGAGTTCTTGGGGTTATGCCTCACCGAGACACACTCATCGTGGGTTTGCTAACTGTTGGGCAACATTCCATGAGTTCTAGAGCTGTTTTTCTGTTCCTCTTGCTTGGATCCCAACAACTCCCTCTTTTAAATTTTGTAAAATGAAGTTTATGAGTTTCTCTCTGGACAGAGAAGAGGGCAATTTTTAGACACTGAAAAAAATGGCTAGCAGAAGAAATAGGGCCTAGGATCTGGTGTGGCCTCTGACTGAGATATCGCAGAGGCCGTCAGGCTACAAAGCAAATGTGACATCTCCCTTAAGGATAGGTTCCTGTGACTGAGAAACAAAGATAAAGGTCTTGGATGGAGATTCTAGATAAACATTCTAGGGGATTTGGGTGAGGTCTGGCCCTACAGAGAGTAAAGGTCACCAGATTATTAAGAATATCCACCCTCTGCCTGCTTGGAAAACAGTTCTTTGTTTCCCCGACAACCCTGCGTGATTAACACTCCCTGTCTCCAGGGCTTATCTGTGAGCACTCTGCCCACTACAAAAGTTACGTGTATATATTTGTGTGGGATTGGTGTGTGCACAATCAAAGAGCAACTTAGGTTTCTCCTCCTGCTCTGTGCATCCTCGGAATCCAGCTCAGGAGGTCAGGCCTTTCAACAGGCACCTTTATCTGCGACACAGCTCAGCATCCTTGGGGCTGAGATGCTAATCCAGACAGTCCATCCCCAGAAGCCACACTTTTGAACATCGTATGACAAAATTGGAGTCTTACAGAGAGATGTGCGTATTGTACTACGTCAAAAGACAGTAAACATTACATACTCTCAGACACCCACATCAACCATCAGTATAAGTGCATTTTCTAAAACTTAACCAAGACACCACAAATCTGTCTTTTTGACTTGTACACTATCTTTGTGTTTCCCACCTGCCCTCCTCACCTTAAAATAAGAAACTAAAACAACCCTATAAACACTATATTGAGTTTTGAGAAAAGTAGTTAGGTTTTCTGGTCATCATGAGAGAAATATAGTTAAATTCAACTTTATCTCAGGACCTCTGGAAGAGCAGCCAGTGCTTTTAACCTCTGAGCCATCTCTCCAGGCCCTAAATTCAACTTTAAAACAAAATAAAAACAAGTGGGCATGGTGGTGCATGCCTTTAATCCCAGTATTGGGAGGCACAGGCAGGTGGATCTCTGTGAATTCCAGGCCAGTCTGGTCTATAAAGTAAGTCCAGGACAGCCAGGGCTACACAGAGAAACCCTGTCTCAACAAAAACAAAAACAATAATAATAACAACAACAAACAAGTACCTGAGGTAAAAATTGCAGACGGCCTAATGGATGGTAGTGAATCTTAAAACCAGATGTTCAGTCATTTTTGTTACCTTTGTCTAGGAAAGAAAAACATAAGAACCATGGGCAATTTGCTGTATATTGTGAGGTTCTCATAATAAAGCGCTGGTGTGTGCATGTACATGTGCATGCATGTGTGTGTGTGTGTGTGCGTGCATGTGTGTGTATGTGCATGCACTCATGCATGTGCATGTGTGAGCATGTGTGTTTATTTATAGTTAACTAGATAGAATAAAGATAGAGTAAGCCATAGTTAGAACCCATGGGACAAGAAGGGACTTGACACTAATAACCAAAGAGAAAACAACCCAACTGAGACAAATCAGACCTCTTTAAACTGGGGTTTTGTGGGAGTCCATGCCTGGAGACAGCTATTATGCCCCACCACCCTTTTTAAACAAGGTGTCTTATGTTTAATTGTAAAATTGAAATGAAATGATAGTTCTTTGGCATCCTACCCATACAGCATCCATACACATTACTGATAGCATCCTTAACATTTCATGTGTGAGTAAATCTCACATTAAATAACCCTCCTACCATCTGGGAAAAGGAAGGACTGGCTTTAAGCCCAGTTACAGAGCCAGGCAGGAGTTGGAGCAACATGCCTGTATCTCAGCATTTGAAAGTTAGAGGCAGGAGGATCAAGACTGTTTAAATGACACCACCACTAACACACACACACACACACACACACACGAAAGAAAGAAAGAAAGAAAGAAAGAAAGAAAGAAAGAAAGAAAAAGAAAAAAGAAAGGCAAAAGTGTAAAATCCAAATAAACCCAGATCTAAGGGGGGACTCAAAGGCCCAAGTGTTTTCCTGTGCAGAGATCCAGGCTGTTTTCTTTAAATCACCAGACTTTCAGGCAGGTTTCTAGGGAGAAAGCAAAGCTGCAGTGTGGTTGGTGGGGTCTGCAGCAGTGGTGGCTTCAGTGAGAATAGCCTCTATTGTCTCATGTGTCTGAATGCTTGGTCCCCAGTTAGTGGAACTGTTTGGGCAGGCTTAGAGGTGTGGCCTTGTTGGTGAAGGTGTGTCACTTGGGGAGGACTTTGAGGTTTAAAAAGCCCAGGCCAGGCCCACTGCCTTTCTCTTGGTTTCTGACCATGGATCAGGATGCAAAACTCTCAGCTTCTGCTCCAGCGCCATACCTGTGTGCTCCCTGACGTGGCTAACCCTCTAAAGCTATAAGCTAAAGCCCAACTAATTGCTTCTTTTATGGGAGTTGCCTGGGTCATTATGTGTCTTCATAGCAATGGAGCAGTAACTAAGACAGAAACCTAATTTATTTTCAGTGAAAGCCCTTTCAATTTTTATCTTTTTATAGCTCTTTTGAATTGCTAATTTTTTTCAACCACTACATTCATTTGTTGCCTTCTAAAGTCTGCTAAAGAGAATCGCTGAACTGAAATGACACAAAACTGGGATATACTTCAAAACTCAGGAGCATTGGAAACAACCCTAAAATGATTATAGTCATTTTGTTTCATGATAACGAGCAAATGAAAAAGTTCACTCTATATAGAGATGCTCATGTTTATTTTGTTTGGGTTGTCATTTTTCTAAATCTAACTTTATTCTTGTGGCTGAATGCTGTGAGTGGGACTTAATAGATGGTCTTAGTAGGAGCTTGGAAGGCAATAGCGCTGAGAGCAGCGTGGACTAGGTCTGCCAGCTCAAGAAGCTTCAGAGGGGAGCAGTATCAGCAACTGGACTAGAGACCGTTCTTGTGATATTTGGCAAAGTATAATTGTTGCCTTTTCTCCAAGTCTTAAAAGTCTCCCTGAGGGCCGGGCGTGATGGTGCACGCCTTTATTCCCAGCACTCGGGAGGCAGAGGCAGGCAGATCACTGTGAGTTCAAGGCCAGCCTGGTCTACAAAGTGAGTCTAGGATAGCCAAGGCTACACAGAGAAACCCTGTCTCAAAAAACCAAAAATAAATAAATAAATAAAAATAAAAATCTTCCTGAGGCTAACTACATTTAATAGTATTGAACTAATTTTGTTAGCAGTGGAGATATCAAGAAAGTCTAATATTTACTCTGTCACATGATTATTGCTCTTTATAGTCTTATACAGAGCTACAATGCAATAGAGCATGTATATATGTGTGTGTGTATGTATGTATGTATGTATGTATGTATACTTAGTAAAACACACACACACACACACACACACACACACACACACACACACACACACGCACACACACCATAAAATTCAATGTTGGAGCCAAAGCTTGTGCTGAAAGAGATAAATAAAGGGCTGATGTGAAATGGAATAATGGGAGTGGTGGCCTTAAGAGAAGAAAGACCTCCAACTTGTAAAAAGGAAAGCTTATACAGCAAAGGAGAACAGATGCATATGTAATTCAATCCAACCCAAGCAGGCAGTTGATCTTGGTAGCATCAGCCACATGGTTCTGCCTTTAGGGTCAGGAAGGAAACATGAGTAAATGTGTTCTGGAATCTTCCACAGCAGTTAAGGAAAGCTGCTAAGGCCAGGCGTGTGCTAGGCGAATCCCTGAGAGGAGTCCCTGAGAGACCATTGCATGAAGCTGTGAAATTGACATCTGTGTTGTGTTGGAGCCCCCAGGATGTTGGAGAGGCCAGAGCTGTGGGATACCTGGCAAGGAGAGCTGCACACAGGTAATGGAACCATCCCAAGAGAGAGAAGTATGTCGCGGTCAGCCAAACAGGCAGGATGTCGCCATCTAAGCCCTTTGACCCTGGGCATAGGGCTTCATGATTCAGGGTTTACCCTGCTGGGGTTTAGTCTTGCTTTGGTCCAATATTTCCTTGCTGTGCCCCCTCAATTTCATTATTCTGGAATTGCAGTAAATACCCTGTGCCACTAAACATGCAATTTGCTTTTATAGGAGGTTACAGTAATGAAATTGCCAAGAGTCTCAGAAAAGACTTTGAACTTGTAAACTGTCTTGAGAGTGTAAAAGACTAGGGGAACTTTTGAAGTTGGACTAAATACATTTTGCCTTAGTATATGGCCACAAGCCGATGGTGACCAGGGAGTGACATGTGGTGCTTTGACTGAGAATGGTCCCCTAGTCTCATATATGTAAGTGCTTGGTCCCCAGTTGGTGGAACTGTTCAGGAAGGATTAGGAGGTGGGGCTTTGTTAGAGGAGAGCAGGGGCAGGCTTTGAGATATCAAAAGCCCACCCATTCCCAGTCTGCTCTCTCTGCCTTGTGGTTGTAGTTCAAGATGTAGGCTCCCAACTTCTGCTCTAGCACCATGCCTATTTCCCTGCTGCAGTGCCCTCCACCATGATGGTCATGGACTCACTCTCTGAAATTGTTTGTTTTTGTTTTTGTTTTTGAGACAGTGTTTCTCTGTGTAGCCTTGGCTGTCCTAGACTCACTTTGTAGACCAGGCTGGCCTCGAACTCACAGTGATCCGCCTGCCTCTGCCTCCCAAGTGCTGGGATTAAAGGCATGTGCCACTACACCCAGCCCCACTCTCTGAAATTGTAAGCCCACTTTCTTCTATAAGTTGCCTTGGTCAGGGTGTCTTATCACAGCAATAGAAAAGTAACTTAAGATATGACTCAGGGCTGGGTGTGGTGGCACACACCTTTAACCCCAGCACTCCAGAGGCAGAGGCAGGCAGATCAATGTGAGTTCGAGGCCAGCCTGGTCTACAAAGTGAGTCCAGGACAGCCAAGGCTACACAAAGAAATCCCGTCTTGAAAGACCAGAGAAGGGCGTGGGATGGGGAGAGGCTCATGCTTGTGTTCCCAGAATGTGGGAGATGGAGGCAAGAGGCTCAGGAGTTCAACGCAATCCTGGACTATGTAGCATGTTCAAAGCCAGCCTGAATATTTTGCTTGACTTTTTAGGGCAACAGAAGCAAGCGAGACGTATTTGAAGGATGCTGGGGCCGCTCAGAAGGCGGAAGGAAGAGCTAGTACAGCAAACAGGCAGGAACCAGGGCAGCACAGACCTTCTATTTTCTGACCTTGAATCTTGATGATGGTGCACACTGGCCAGGATGAGTCTGCATTTAGGTTTCCAATTCCTAAGAGAATGTGAAATGTCCACCCAGTCAGCTGTCTCCAGCTCTGTCTTCCCCCTCTCTCCTCCTCCTCTTCCTCTTCCTCCTCCTCCTATCTCCTCTCCCCACCTCTCTCCTCCTCCTTCTCTCTCTCTTCTTCTCTTCCTCTCCTTTTCTTCCCCTGCCCCCTCCATTTTCTCTCATCTCTCTTTCTCTTCTCCTCCTTCCCTTTCTTCCTTCCCCCCTCCCTCCCTCCCTCCCTCCCTCCCTTTCTCCCTTTTTTCTTCCCTCCCTCCTGCATTGGGGTCTAATGTATCCCAGGCTGGCCTCAAACCCCCTTTTATAGCTCAGGATACCCTTGAAGTTGTAAACGTCTTTGCCTGCACCTCTCTAGAGCTGAAATCACAGGCATGCCCCATCATGCCCAGGTTATGCAGAACTAGGCAAGCCAAGTGTGCTAGGCAAGCACTTTACCAACAGCTCCCTCCCAGTCCAGATCTCTAGTCTTTGAAGGGAAGTCCTTTGGGGGCCAAGCAATCCCCCAGCAAAAAGTTGTCAACAGGAATGCCTTGTCATCCAGCTGGGATAGTGGAAGAAACATAGGTATAACAGCCCTCAAGGCTGTCCTATTGCATTTCACCATGGCCAACAGTTATGAAACAGGTAATTTGCAATGCCGACTACATTGTATCCCGGAAGAGTTGCAACCCTAAGGGTTTGGTGATAAGGGGCTGCTCAGGGAAGGGAGGCTGAAGGACACAATCTAGAAAGCACAGGCAAGGCCAGGCGTGGTGGCGCACGCCTTTAATCCCAGCACTTGGAAGGCAGAGGCAGGCGGATCGCTGTGAGTTCGAGGCCAGCCTGGTCTACAAAGTGAGTCCAGGACAGTCAAGGATACACAGAGAAACCCTGTCTCAAAAAATAAAAACAACAAAAAAAAAGAAAGCACAGGCAGCCTGCTTGCCAGAAACGTTGAGGGCTCTCCACAAGAGTGTATAAAGACCACACACAGAGGACCAGCAAGATGGCCTAGGGGGTAGCAGGGCTTCCGAAAAGTCTGGCAGCCTCAGATGAATCCATAGAACTCAGACGATGGAAGAAGAGAACTAAGCCAGGCGTGGTGGCACATGCCTTTAATCCCAGCACTTGGGAGGCAGAGGCAGACGGATCACTGTGAGTTCGAGGCCAGCCTGGTCTACAGAGTGAGTTCCAGGACAGTCAATGATACACAGAGAAACCCTGTCTCGAAAAACAAAACACAAACAAACAAAGAACTAGCTCCTGCCAGTTGTCCTCTGCCCTCCACACATGCTTGACCCTCCTTTCCCCCCCCCACACACACAAATAAATAAATGTAATTCAGAACAAAACCAAACCACCTGCCGTGTACTTGACCGGGTGGAGCTGTACCCCGTGTCTCAACGCACGCAAATGCAGTGAGTCCTAGCAAGCAAAGAGCAGAGACGCTGCCTGAGCTCTGAAGCTCCTGTGAGACCCTGAGAGTCAAACCAGAGGCACAAGACACAGCCTAGATTCACAGCCCAGAATCCCAACAGCTTCCTAAAACCAGGAAGGCCCTTGCCTGCCGCACCCCTACCCCCACCCTATCACCCGACCCTGTGGGCTTCAACTCTTGTTTTCTTTCTTTCTTCCTTCCATTTTTTTCTTTTCAGGGGTAGTAGTGCTGGAGGGAACAGGGTAGAGGGATTTTGTTTTGTTTTGTTTTGTTTTGTTTTGAAACAGAGTATCACATCCCAAGCTGGCCCAGAATTTGTGTACCTAGGGATGGCTGGCTTTCTCAGTGCTAGGGAAGGAACCCAGGGTTTCATGGATGGTAAGGCAAGCGCTCTACCAACTGAGCCATATTCCCCAGCCCCGCCCAATCCAGACCTTTAGATCTCAGACCCCAGCCTGATCTATCCTAGGAGGACTTTCTAATTTGTCATTTCCTTTTGTTTTGTTGGGGTGGGGAGGGGGCGGGTGCTATTGTTTATCTTGCACAGGTCAGGCTAGCTTTGAACTCAGCTAAATTGCCAAGGAGACACTGAAGTCTTGTTCCTCCTGCCTCCCAGTCATGGGACTACAAGTGTTTGCTCCCATGTGAGTGTTTTCCATAATTTCTTTTTATTTTAAATTTTCTCTCTCTGTCTCTCTCTCTCCCCCCCCCCCCCCCATGTGGTTGCAGTATGATATGGCACATATGAAGACAGTCCAGGTTATTGTGTAGTGGCAAACAGTGTGCCCGTGACACCACATGGCAGTGCTTTGATACAGCTGAGCCCATGCTGTCTGGGAAACAGCACATGTCCAAAGCATCGTGGCCAGGGTGCCACATGGCCATGCTGAGATACAGCAGACATGCAAATATTTGAGCCCAGGCCACCACAAAGTGGCATAGGGACACAGTATGCACACAAACAGGTGGGAGCTACTAGGCAGGCACATAAACAGGCACGCTCATGCAGCCACATGTTGGCACCGGGCACAACAGGTACGTGGACAGTGAGGACTCAGGCTGCCACAGGGCAAGGCTGGGTGCTGGAGGCTGGTTGATGCTAATTACTGCTTGCTGTCTCTGTGCCCCACCTGTACCTTGCTAAAAGCCTAACCTGTCTGACCAATAAAAGGCTATCACACCTGGGCAGGGCAAATGGGATAGGTGTGGCTAAGGTCCCCGAGCTTGAGAAGAGAGAGAGAATCTTGGGAAGAAGAGAGATGGGGGGGGGGGGCGGGAGAAGGCTGTCATGGGTTAGGTGGAGGAGAAGCACATGGCTGACATGGATGGAGGATTTTGCCCAGATGAAGAACATTAGCAAGTATTTGGGATTATGGATGGGAGGTAGCTCAATAAAAATTATTAGAAGCAGATGGCATGGGATTGAGGCAGGTATGGGATACGTGCCCCACCATGGGAGGTAGTTTAGGGGATTAATATCTGCCCTGCCCCAGGTTAACTAAGGCTATTTTAAAATATAACAGGTGTGTGTGTCTTGATTGATTGATTGCTAGGAATCACTGCCATAATAATAATTATAGGCCTCATAATAAACATTATTAGGCCATACTGGTAAAAATAACCACAACAGCTGGGACATGGCACATGTGCAAATAAGAGTGCCCAGGCACCATATTGAGGACCCTGGGAAACAACAAGCATGTATGGGGACACTGCACGTGTGGACAGGCCTGACTGCACCATATGGCAGCACTTGGACACAGCAGAGGAACAAGCAGGTACGCTATGCCACAGTGTGATGACACTGGGACATGACAGATGCATGAGTAGGTACTCCATACCGATGTGTGGTAGTGCTGGGACTCAGCAAGCATACAGCTAGGTGTGCCTGAATGGCTATGGCCCAGGTCACAGCAGGCATGAAAGTGTGCCCATGTCACCATCAGGCAGTGCTGAGACATGACAGGTATGCCAACAGGTGTGTCCTCACTGCCACATGGTGGTACCAGGACATTGCAGGCATGCAAAGAGATGTACTTGTGCTTCCATTCTGTGTCCTTGGAACATGGTACACATGCAAACAGAATTGCCTAGACAACCACGGTTTGTCACTAGGACACATCAGGTATGCACACATGCCTGGTCAGGCCACCCAAATCAGTGCTAGGACCTGGAAGGTTTACAAACATATGTACCATCACATGGCAGACCTGGGGCACAGCAGGTGTGCAAACAGGCGGGCTCATGTTGCCATGTAGTGCTGCAAGATGGCACAAGTGTGAGCAGGTGTGCCTGTGCCAAAAGCACTGGGACATTGCAGGGTGTGAATAGGTTGGTGTGTATTGCCAGATAGTGGCGCTGGGACATAAAACAGCTGCCACGTGGTGGTACTGGAACACAGCAGGTGTATAAAGAGGTGAATCCAAGCAGCACATAACAATGCTGGAACACGGTAGGGGTACAAACAGACATACCCAGGCTTCCACATCTCAAAGCTGGGACATGGCATGGTTGCAAACAGGTGTGACCATACCACCATATGGTGACAGTATGTCTGCAACACCACTTGGTGACATTGGACATGGCTAAGTGCAAACAGGCATGCCTGTGCCATCTTGTGGTGGCATTGGGACAGGGCAGGCACATAAACAGGTGTGCCATCATCACCACATGGTGCTGTTGGGATGTTTCAGGTGTGTGAATAGGGGTGCTTGCACTGCTGGAGAGGTCGAACGCTGGCGCTTCCAGATAGCTTCTGAGCTCAGTATACAGCAACGGCACTCCCTTTCTAAGTGGGGTTTCATCTTCTCTCTACCTGAATGTTAGACACCATAAGGAACACCACAAAGCCCTCAGAGGAAAATTACAGGCCCAGCCCTTTCCTGATAGAACCTGTTCATCAAGCACCTAGGGATTCCTGGAAATACCACAGGAGATCTAGCCTTCAGCAAATGACTTTAAAAAAAAAAAAAAAAGAAGAAGCCAGGCGTGGTGGCGCACGCCTTTAATCCCAGCACTCGGGAGGCAGAGGCAGGCGGATCGCTGTGAGTTTGAGGCTAGCCTGGTCTACAAAGTGAGTCTAGGACGGCCAAGGCTACACAGAGAGACCCTGTCTCGAAAAACCAAAAAAAAAAAAAAAAGATGTATTTATTATGTATACAGTAGTCTGCCCAAATGCGGGCCTACCCACCACAAGAAGGCACCAAATCTCATTACAGATGGTCTGTGAGCCACCATGTGGTTGTTGGGAATTGAACTCAGGACCTTCAGAGGAATAGAAGGTGCTCTTAACCTCTTGAGCCATCTCTCCAGCCCTCAATAAATGACTTTTAATCGTACCCAGAAGATTGTCCCCCACCTGTTGAATCTAAGTGATGCACAAATAAAAAGTAGAGGACTATCAAAGTCCAGGTATACCAAAAAGCGACTTCATTCACCAAGAGGGAACCAATTTCTAGCTGGCTAGGACAGCAACAGGCTCAGGAGGTACTGCAGCTCTGAAGGGAGAGAGTTTCTTTTAAATCCGAAGCCACAACCAGGTGTTCAGGGGTGGATTGAAAGGATTAAGTAAACACCCAGTCATTCTTTCTTTGAAATGACAGGCCCCTTCCTGAGTAAAGGGCCTGTTCCAGGTAAGGGGCGTTTTGTGATGGCGGGAGGTTTACATAGGCTCAATGTTAAACAGCAGAGCTATCTCTTCCTGTTGCCTGTTGAAGGCCATTTGGTCTTTCCTGCAATCAGGGAGAATCTAAAGACAAGAGGGATGACAGGAATCTAAGGCACAGGGCACTCAGCAGATGTTCCAGACATGCCTGTGCCATCTTGTGGTAGCACTGGGACATGGCAGAAGTGCAAACAGACATGCCTGTGCCATCTTG
>OU015751.1:23149685-23161713 GCA_907169655.1 Acomys percivali | reverse complement strand
CACTGGGACATGGCAGAAGTGCAAACAGACATGCCTGTGCCATCTTGGCAGAGCCACAGAGCCATGCTGGGGTGGAGGGGCCCTTCACCACCCATAGGATAATTAAGTTCCGTGTTCTCCTTGTGATAGGATCTCGTGCTACTACACATAAACAAAGTACTGTGCCACTGCACGTAAATCACGTATCCCTAGCACCCTAGCACCCTAGCACCCTAGCACCCTAGCACCCTAGCACCCCAGCCCCGGTGAATCAGACACATTCACTCTCACATCCCTCCCCACTGGCCAAGGTTTATAAATCCTTGATTCACGAAAATAAAGGCTGGCTTGCTCTCTCGTGCTCACAATATTCTTCCACCATGACCAGCTGAGACTCCATTTATTCTCAGGAAGGGAAGGCTCCCCTCCTCCCTGGAGGATGGCTTGTGGATGCCTGGGGTAGTGATGGAAGAACTGCCTTGGCAGCCACTGCCAGGCCTGTGTCTCTCTGGACGTGCCTTCCAGCTGGTTTCAGGTATGCTGCTTCAGGTGACATCCTCTACCGTGCTTAGTACAGCAGCTTAACCAAGAGGCACTTTGGTGTCACCCCAGGTCTTTGAAATGCCTGAGTTTCCACTGCCATCTGATACCAGCAATTTCATTCTAAAAGTGCTAACCTAAAGCACTCAGTGGGAAACGCTCTCCACAGCCCAGCGTATTCACAGGCCTTAACCTGAGAGCTCTTAGCCATCCCTGAGAGGAGAAATGGGACCTTTGACCTTGAGGTCAGTCTGTTGTTGTCTACAGGCAAGCAAGCACAAGGAACGGCCCACCAGAAGCTGAACCTGGGCCCCGCTGGACACTCAACAACAATGCAGCAGTGTTGGCCCATGGCTAATGCACCAACAGGCATTCCCACGCTGCCATGCATTATCACTGAGACGCAGCAGGCACACACACTGGCGTGCCCACACCAGCAAGGGTCAGTGCCAGGACACAGCAGACCCAGGAAACAGCATGCCCATGCCACCACAAGGCAGTAGTGGTGACTCAAACAGGAGGGCACACACAACAACATAGTGGCACTGGGGCATAGCCGGTGTGAGGATAGGTGTAACACACTGACACACAACACATCCCTTGTATAAATGGGCACACATGTGCTTCCAGGTTGCTGGGACACAGTAGTGCAAACAGGAGTGCCCACTCTGCCACATGGTAGAATGCATTTGCAGGGCCTTGTGGGCGGGCAAACTGATGTGCTTGTGCCACCAAGTTGGTAGTGCTAAAACATAGTGAGTCTATGCCACAACATGCCAGCACTGGGACACATCCCACAGCAGGCATATGATCAGATCGGCCCTTTCCACCAGGTGGTGGTGCTGGGATGCAGTGTGTACATGCCCCTGGCAGCACTGGAAGATGGTAGGCATAAAGATGGTGGCATGTGACATGGCAGGTGTGCCAGGCATGCTGGTACGTGAAATGTGTGCAAACAGGTGCTGTGCCACCACCTTGCATTGCTGTAACATGAAAGGTGTGCGATGTGGTGGTGCCGGAACACAGGGGGTAGGAACAAGTGTGCTAGCGTTGCCACAGCATTAGGCATGTGAACATGAGTCCAAGAAGTCTGTACCTCTATCTAGCATCACTTAGACAGGAGGTACACAAAGAGATGTGTGCTTGTGCAGCCATGTGCTGGTACTAGGACACGCACAGGCCTTCCTACAAAAGCCACATGGAGTTGCTAGGCCACAGCAAGAGCATGAACAAGCATGCCGGCACTGAAACAGAGCAGGTGTTCTGTACCACCATGTAGTGGTCCTGGGGCCCAACATGAGCACAAACAGGCATGACCATGCCACCTAGTGGCAGGACCGGGACAAAGCAGGTGTGCAAATAGACCCGTGCTCCTCCACCACATGGCACTAGGATGTGGCAGGAGAGCGAAAAGGTGTACCTACACTGCCACATGGCTCCTCTGAGATGGCACATGTGTGAATAGGTATGCCTGTGCCATCATTTGCCAGTACTAGGGATGCCATGTGTACACTCATGCCAGTCCTGTGAAGTGGTGGAACTGGGACACGGCAGGCATGAACCGCCATTCCTATGCCACCATGTAATTGTGCTGAACATGGGAGGTGTGCAAACAGGCCTGCACATTCCACCGTGTAGCCATGTTGGGACATGAAATAGGTGAGCCACCGTGCCATGCCACCACACTGCATTGGTGGGGCACAATAGGTATGTAAACTGGTATGCACTACCAAGTGGTGGGATTGGGCCCAGCAGGCAGGCAAAGCAGGCACCAGGTGGTGGCGGTGGACACAGCAGACATCGAAATAGGTGTGCCTGCACCACCACATGTCGGTGGTAGGACATGGCAGGTACACATACAAGCATGTCAGCATCACCACGTCGCAGTGCTGGGACACAGCAGGCACACAAATAGGCACGCTTGTGCTGTCAGGTGGTGGGACTAGGTGGCAGTACAGGATACAGAAAACATGAAAAAGGTATACTTAATGTCATCATGCGGCAGTGCTGAGAAGTGTCAAAAGTGCAAACAGGTGTGCTGAACTCCACATAGTGGCACTGGTACATGGCAAGGGAATGAACAGGCATGCCAGGCTGCCACCTGGCAGGACTGGGACACAGACAACAGGAAAACATGTGTGTCCACGGTGTCACCCTGTGGAGGCAGTACGACATCCAGGTGTGCTCACTCTGCCATGCGGTGTTGCTTGAACACAGAAGCCATGCAATCAGGCATGCCTATGCCACCAAGTGGCATCGTGGGGACACAGTAGGCACACGAACAAGGTGTGTCCACACTGCCATCTGGTGGTTCATGGACAGGACCGACATGCAAACAAGCCTGCCTGCATAGCCATGTGACATTCCCATGGACACAGCAGGTGTGCAAATAGGCATGCCCATATTGTGACACAGTAGCATTGCAGGGACACTGTAGGACACTGTCTATACTGCCACATAGCAGATTTTGACATAAACTGCTTGTAAACAGGTATTCCCATGCCAACATGTGCAAACAAGAGTGCCTGTATCACCAGGTGATGATACTGGGAGACAAAAGGCGTGCCACAGGTGGCAGGACTGAGACACAGCAGGAATACAAACAGGTGTGTCCACACCAGTACATAAAGGTGCTGGACATGGAAGTATGCAATCAGGTGCACCTGGACCACTATGTGGCGGTGCTGGGACACATCATGCACCTGAACAGATGTGCCTGTGCCACAGCCTGGTGACACTGGGACATAGCAGGCACTAACAGCTATGTCTGTTCTATCATATGGTGGCACTGGACACAGAGGACAGGCAAATAGGCACAGTAAGCATGAAAACTGGTGTGCCTGAGTTACCACATTGCAACTTTGGGATACAACAGGCATGCAAACGGTAAGCCTGCACTACAACATGCCAGAACTAGGTAGGACACAGTATGCATGAAGATAGGTGTACCCAGGCCACCAGGTGGCAGTGTTGTCTCTGCTGTCACAGCATGATGCAGCAGAGTGTCTCACATGTGAACACATGTGGCAATGTTACCAATGGCATGATGCAGAGATCACATGTGGTTAAGCATGCCAGTGCGGCTACAGCATGGGTATGTGGTACATCTTAAGTATGGTCATGTATGCACACATCACCCAGCATGGTGCTTCAGCACAGCTCATATGTGATCATCGCATGACAAGGCTGCACAGCATGGAGTTATGGCATGTCTCATGTGTCACAGGCATATACAAGCCACCAAGGCCTAGCACCATGGCACAGCTCATGTGTGAGTGTAAGAATAGATGTCACTGTGGCTTGATACTGTAACATGTCTTCCTTGTGAACACATGTGCCTATAAGTGACATGGCATGGTGCTACAACACGACTCATGTGTGAACATGTGTGGCCGCACCACTGAAGCATGACAACATGACCCAGCTCCCGTGTGAACACTCATGCCCACTCTGCTGTAGCATGGTCATAGGATACTCATCTGTGAACAGGTTGCCACACCACCATGGTATGGCACAGCAGTACAGGCTTGAATGTGAACATGTGTGCCTATACATATGAAAACACACTCCCACACTGCCTTGGCAGGGTGCCATATGTATTTCTGTAATGTGCCACAGCATTATGGTGCAGCATCATTAGCATGTTTGATTACATACAATCCATTACATGGCACTATACCGTGGTGGTGGGCATACATAGTCACATGTGAGCCATAACATGGCACTGAACCACAACAACAATGACAAGCATGTTCTTACATGATTCCTGCCATGACAATGTGGGAACACATGTTCACATATGACCCATGCTGTGGTGCAATACTTGGTGGCATGCCAAGGCAGTGTAGGCATGCATGCTCACATATAAGTCATGTGGCAGTGCCATGCCATGTCTATGTGAGCACATGTGATTGCATGTGAGCCATGGCATGGCACTGTGCCATCAAAGCATGGTCATGTGAATTCATACATGAACCCTACCATGCTGTGAAAGCATGAGCAGGCGTCTTTACACAGGGTCTGTGTCAACATGCTATATTGCACTGCTCTTGGACCCTTCTGTTAGGGTCGAAGTCTGGCATCACAGGAAAGGCCCTGAGCTCTGTGCTAAATGACAGACTCCCTTCCTCAGCTGGGGTCCCTCCTCTCTGCCTGATCTTGGGAACCCCAGATCCTCTAAGGAGAGCCCTGCAGCCCTCAGGGAGATTATAGGCCCAACTCTCCCCATAAGAAAACCATTCAAGCCGGGCATGGTGGTGCTGGCCTTTAATCCCAGCACTTGGGAAGCAGAGGCAGGCGGATCACTGTGAGTTCAAGGCCAGCCTGGTCTACAAAGTGAGTCCAGGACAGCCAAGGCTACACAGAGAAAACCTGTCTCAAAAAAAATAAAAAATACACACATACATACATAAATGGATGGAGACATGGCTCTGCGGTTAAGAGCACTGGCTGCTTTTCTTTTTTGTTTGTTTGTTTTTTTTTTTTTTTTGTTTTTGTTTTTTGGTTTTTCGAGACAGGGTGTTGCCTTGGCTGTCCTGGACTCACTTTGTAGACCAGGCTGACTGGCTGCTTTTCGAGAGGACCTGAGTTCAATTCCCAGCACCCAACATGACAACTCACAACTGCCTGTAACGCCAGTTCCAGTGGATTGAACAGCCTCAAACAGATACACATGTGGGCAAAACACAAATGCATATAAAAATAAATTTAAAAAATATTTACAAAAGAAAGAAAGAAAGAAAGAAAGAAAGAAAGAAAGAAAGAAAGAAAGAAAGAAAGAAAGCTGTTCAGTGTGCACCTGGGGATTCCTGGAAATACCCTCCCCATGCTAACGAGATGTTTTGGTACCTTAGCTTTTAGCCAAGGATCTTTCTCCATGCCTCTAAACTGTGCCTGGCGGTCTCCCTCACCTCCCCGGCGCTGCCCATAGCATAGTTAAGTACTGCGCCCCCATTCTTATGACAGGACTGTGCTGAGGTGTGTAAATGAAGTATCCCTGGCACTCTTAGCACCAGCAAGTCTAACACATTCACCCCCGAAACCACTGCCCAAGGTTTATAAATCCCTGCTTACATGCAGTAAAGAGGCCAGCGCCGCCGTCAGGCTGAGACTCCTCATTTACTCTGGGGAAGGAAGAGCTCCCTCCTCCCTGAAGAATTCACTGCTGGACCCAGGCTTGACCGCCAGTCAGGCAGCCACAGCTGAACTTCCTCAGGCTCCACTGAAGCTCTGCACTGCCTGTCTGCCAGAGCGTGTTGCTGGCTACCAAGAGCTTCGCCACCATTCATACTGCAGGGCGGGGCAGGGCGGGGGTGGGGTGCGCGGGGGTGGGGGCGGTGTTGGGGAGCAGGGGGCGCGAGGGTGGTTCACAAAGTCAGGCTGGGTGCTCTGTTGCTCTGTTGCCACCTGGTTCAGTCTCAAAGCTCTGAGCTCCAGAACCTGTCGTCTTATTGTTTTGTGACTTTTGTTGTATTTTGGTTTGGTTTGGTTTTTCGAGACAGGGTTTCTCTGTGTAACAGCTCTAGCTGTCCTGGAACTCTCTCTATAGACCAGGCTGACCTCGAACTCACAGAGATCTTCCTGCCTCTGCCTCCCAAGTGCTGGGATTAAAGGCGTGCGCCACTACCACCCGCTTTAGTCCTCCAACAGAAACTGTCAAACAATCTTTGGTGAAACAGCTTGTGCCGGTTTATTCGAGGTGGACAGGAACTGTACAAACCTTGGGCAGTGGAAGGATTTTTTAGGGTGAATGCACTTCATCGGTTGTGGCTGAGATGCTGGGGATGCTTTACTTGCATCCAGGTGCCTGGCTACGTGACTACCTTGAAAATTGCAGGGTTGGAAGTCTCCAGGCTGTGTGTGCCAGAGCTTGCAGGCACGGAATCAGGGAGGGAGCCATCCAGTTTCTACCGGTCTCCGGTTTGAGATTTTGGGCATTTGGACTCATCCCTGACCTCACGCTATACCCGTGCCTGTTTTCCTTGGTTACACAGCCTATGGTAGGTACCCCACACATGATTGACTGGGCCTCTCCCATTGGTCACTAATTGATCACCCTTACAGCTGGATCTCATGGAGGTATTTTCTTTTTTTCTTTCTCTCTTTTCTTTTCTTTTATTGTTTTTTGTTTGTTTTGTTTTGATTTTCGAGACAGGGTTTCTCTGTGTAGCCTTGGCTGTCCTGGACTCCCTTTGTAGACCAGGCTGGCCTTGAACTCACATCGATCCGCCTGCCTCTGCTTCCCAAGTGCTGGGATTAAAGGCATGTGCCACCAAGTCTGGCTCATGGAGGTATTTTCTAAACTAAGGCTCCTTCCTCTCTGATGACTTTAGATTAAGTCAAGTTGAGACACAAAACCAGCAAGTACACATAGGATTATGGCATGGCTCCTATGTGAACTTGTGTGCCTATGTGAGGTAGTTTTATGTCAACTTGACACACGTTATAGTCATCTGAGGAGAGGGATCCTCAAAAGAGAAATTGCCCCCATAAGATTAGGCTATAGGCAAGCCCATAGGGAAATTTTCCTAACTAGTGGTGTGGGATGGCCCAGCCCACTGTGTTTTGTGCCACCATTGGGCTGGTAGTCCTGAGTGCTATTTAAAAAAAAAAAAGGCAGGCCGAGAAAGCCTTGAGGAAGAAGACAGTAGGCAGCAGTCATCTGTGGCCTCTATGGCCGCTCCTGCCTCTAAGTTCCTACCCATTTTGAGTTCCTGCCATAACTGCTTTCGATGATGAACTGTTAGACGGAGATGTGAGTGAAGACATTTGTCCACGCCACCATAGGATGGCACCACAAGAGGGCTAGCTTGCAATCAAACACGGCAGTCTTGCCATAGTATAGCACTGTAGCACTGTTTACCTGTGGAAAAAAACATTTGTTCCCACACTGCCTCAACACAGCACTATGACAGGGCTACATCGCCATGCACCCCCACAGGATTCTGGGTTCTGAATTTTTGGGGGCATGCAGTTGTTTAGTTTTGAGATAGGGATTTCTTGTGTCACCCTAGCCATCTTGGAACTTGCTCTGTAGACCAGGCTAGCTTCACACTCAGAAATCCACCTGCCTTTGCCTCTGCTTCTGCCTCTGCCTCTGCCTCCACTTGGGATCTGAATTGTTATGTCACATGCCTAATTGGCTTCTGAGATGACCAGACACAGAGTTGGCATTTGTGACAAGTGCCCATAAACCCACCCATATAACTGGGCTCAGAATCTGCGTGAGAGCAAACATGTTCTTATACAGCCCATGTGGCCAGGCTTGGAACTGACATGTGTGAACATGGTAGTACACTCCCCCTAACACGTCTGTGTTTGGAATTGGCATGTGTGTGAACACTACTAAATACCCCTATATGTGACCCAGCTCATAGGGGACAGGAATCAGAAATGGAACGTGGGCCAAAATGCCCATAATCCCCTTGGAAACCAGGCTTGGGAGTGACATGTGAGCCAACATTTCCATATGCCCTGCCATGCGACCAGGCTCAGAGTTGGCATATGTGCCAACATGCTCATTCACCACCCTTATATGACTGGATGGGACATGGAATGTGGCCAACATTCCTGGACACTCCTCCAATGTGATTGGGCTTGGAAACAGCATGCAGGATCCTATACCCATCACACAGGACTTTGTTCACAAATGAAATGTCTAACAGTCTCTCATACATACCACGTATCATGGGGCTCCTACACACACACATGCACACACACATGTTCACACACAGATGCATACATGCATATGTACACATACTCACACATATGCACATACATGTACACACATGCTCACACACTCATACACATGCACATGTATACACTATAAAAGTTAAAATATTAGAGGAAAAATGAGAAGAATGAAAAGACTGTACATGGTGGCTCCTGTCTATAATTTTGACTCTTGAGAGGCTGAGATTAAAGATTAAAAGACATGAAAAGATTACTGCAAGTTTGAGACCAACTTGGACTATATATTGAATTCCAAACTAGTTTGAGCTACAGTGAGACTCTGTTTAGAAGAGGAGGAGGAAGAGGAAGAGGAAGAGGAGGAGTGGGAGGAACGAAAAGGAAAAAGAAGGGGAAGGAGAAGCAGCAGCAGCAGCAGCTAGGGGCTGCAGAGATGCTCAGAGGTTAAGAGCACTGGCTACTCTTCCAAACGTCCTGAGTTCAATTCCCAGCTACCACATGGTGGCTAACAACCATCTATAGTGAGATCTGGTGCCCTCTTTTGGTGTGAAGGTGTGCATCCAGGCAGCACACTATAAAAATAAATAAATCTCAAAAAAAAAAAAAAAAAAAAAAAAGAAGCATCAGGAGAAGTGTAATCCTAGAACTCTGAACTCTGGAGGAGAGACAGGCAGATCTCCGTGAGTTCAAGGCCAGCTGGTCTACAAAGTGAGTCCAGGGCAGCCAGGGTTACACAAGGAAATGGTGTCTCAAAAAAACCAAAACCAAAACCAAAACCAAAAACCAAAAAAAAAGAAAACAAAAAAACCTAAGAATAAGAAGAAACCTGAAATGACAATCTAAAAAAATGCGTCAGAAAATTATTGCAGCTCTCTCTCTCTCTCTCTCTCTCTCTCTCTCTCTCTCTCTCTCTCTCTCTCACACACACACACACACACACACACAGGCCTATTTGCATGCGCTCTGTGTCCAGTGCCACCATGTGATAAAACAGGGATAGCTGTTAGTGCCTGCCATGTCCCAGTGTCACCAGGCTGTGGCACAGGCACATCTGTTCGGGTAAATGATGTGTCCGAGCACCACCACGTGGTGGTCCAGGCACGCCCGATTGCATACTTCCAAGTCCAGCACCTTTATGTAATGGTATGGACACACCCACCTGTTTGTATTCCTGCTGCATCTCAGTCCTGCCACCTGTGGCACGCCTTTTGTCTCCCAGTATCATCACCTGGTGATACAGGCGCTCTTGTTTGCACATGTTGGCATGGGAATACCTGTTTACAAGCAGATTATGTCAAAATCTGCCATGTGGCAGTACAGACAGTGTGTGTGTGTTGGTTTTTCAAGACAAGGTTTCTCTGTGTAGCCCTAGCTGTCCTGGAACTCTCTCCAAAGACCAGACTGGCCTTGAACTCAGAGATCCACTTGCTTCTGCCTCCCAAGTGCTTGGATTAAAGGAGTGAACCACAATCAGCCACCTGTAGGTCATATATGTAATAAAGAACTTATTGGGGGGGGCTGTTGGAAATAGCTCAGTGATTAGGGACATTTGTTGCTCTTCCAGAGGACTTGGATTAGTACTCACATGGGGGCTAACAGTCTGTAACTACAGTTCCAGAAGATCTGACACACTCATCAGGCCTCACATGATGCACATACATACATACATACATACACACACACACACACACACACACAACATAACTGTCTCTGCCATAAAAACCTACAGTGTTTGCATATGTGTGTAGTATGTGTACAGGCAGATAAAGCTGGGTGAGCATCCAACTATGAGAGACCTCAGCCTATTTATTCAGCCTTTGAGCAATTCCAGAAAAGAGACAACAGGAAGAAAGGCATAGAAGGCTGGGGCTGTCGCTTACTTACTTGGCAGAATGTTTACTTAGCATACGGGAGGCTTTGGGTTCTAGCCCTAGCAGTGCCTAAGCTAAGGCATGGTGGCCCACATCGGTAATCCCAGCACTGTAAAGGAAGAGGCACGAAGGTCAGAAGTTCAAGGTCATCGGTAGCAAATTCCAAGTCAGTCTAAGCTCCACAAGACCCTGTCTCAAAACAAAAACAAAAATGTTACCTTATCTGGAAAATTGGCAACTTATTCGGTGAGCCTTAAGCAGACTGCTGGATATTGGTTTGTTACGTCTGACAATCAATAGCTCTTAGCAAATAGGAGTAGGAGATGGCTTACTGGAGAGGCAGACAACTATAGCTCACTGGCAAAGAACCCTGTCCATTTGCAAAGCCGATGACAGTGTAAACACCTATGCTCCTCTGTGTCCCTTCAAAAGCAAACTGCAGGACCAAATTTGGCAGCAAACACACCTGTAATCTCACCTCTCCAGGCACGGAGAGGGGATTGCAGATCTTGAATGCAGCCTGGGCTATGAATCAAGGCCCCATACTCCTACTTAAAAGCAGAATGCAAGGGTTTCTGTCCCCTACACTACCTCTCCAAACAGGAAGTAATGCTTAACAGATACCGAGATTAAAGTGGTACTCAGCAGGAAACCAGAGCAACAAAGAGCAATTAGCATATTCCAAGGTCAAAATGTGAACGCTCAGTCTTATTTAGCACAATCCACTCAAATGCAACCCTCGGAGGAAGGAAGACTTTTCAGCATCAAAAGAGAACGGTTCAGAAGGGATGCTCCCATGCGTTGCTCGGTGGCACACCAGGCTTGGAGCCCAAGGATTTTTCCAGTCCTCCAAACTGAGGGTCACTCGGAGTTTCAGTTCACTGAATAAAACTGAGATTTCTGGCATTCTTGCTGGGTGAGTTTGAGCTCTTGATAAGTTTATTTGGGTGGAAGAATGCATGGAGCTGCCAAGCTCTACAAATCTTTCGGACAGCTGAGTCAGATATTCTGTTTCTAAACAGAGTCGTTCTTCTCTCGAATGTAACTTGTTTTCACCAAAATGTTTAACGGTGAGTATTTTCTATGCTCAATAGAATAGCTGTTAGAGATCCCCCTGCTAATTATAGAACTTGGATATTGAGTATCCGTGACTCCTTATAATCTAAGGATGCTGTCTTGCCACTGAACCTGATGGAAGAAGAGGACTGAGTCTGCTAGGGTTACTATACTAGTCATTCGCCAAACTCCGTAAATTCCTGCAATGTAGCCACCCATAGGTTTATAATACGGATACAAGTCCTAGCACATTGTATGCGCTCAAATATTTGCTGAACGAACGGATAATTAAAATAGATTTCCTCCTTTCAGAGTATGTTGCATTTGCAGCTGGGTGTTGTGGTGCGCGCCTGTTTCCTAGCACTTTGGAGCCAGAAGCAGGAGAAAGTTCAAACCAGCCTGTTCTATACAGCAAAACCCTATCTCCAAAATTAATTAATCAATATTATACCATCTATGCTGGATAGTTTTAAGTCAACTTGACAAAAGCTAGAGTTATCTGCAAGGGAGGGAACCTCAATTGAGAAAATGCCTCCATGAGATCTAGCTGTAGTGCTTTAATCCCAGCACTTGGGAGGCAAAAGCAGGTGGATCTCCATGAGTTCGAGGCCAACCTGGACTACAGAGCGAGTCCAGGACAGCCAAGGCTACAAAGGGAAACCCTGCTTTGAAAAACCAAAAATTAAAAATAAATAAATAAATAATAAATAATTTTAAAAAGAAAGCAGGGTGAGTAAGCCATGATGAGCAAGTCAGGAAGCAGCACCCCTCTGTGGCCTCTGCATCAGCTCCTGTCTCCAGGTTTCTGCCCTGTTTGAGTTCCTGCTCTGACTTCCTTTAATGACAAACAGTGCTGTGGAAGTGTAAGCCAAATAAACCCTTTCCTCCCGAGT
>OU015751.1:23130306-23149285 GCA_907169655.1 Acomys percivali | reverse complement strand
GGCTCACTTTCCAAGTTTTATGCAACCGGCATGTCCTGGTGGGTCAGCTTTAGGATACATGAAATCGTATACATTTGCGTATTAAGGTCAAAGGTCTCAATAATCCTAGTTATGATATTCACATACAGGAGAGAGTAGCAGGGAATCTGCTTATTACAGCTTTCAGAAGCATCTGCAGCCCTTCTTTCAGTCATGGTCACAAATGTGACAATGTTAGCTTCTTACTGGGATTACAGATTACCACAAACTTGGCATCTTAGTACAAGCTCACTCTCTTAGTTCTGCGTGCTGTGTCTCTAGCCTGGGTCTCAGATAAACCTAACAAGACTAGGGGAGAATACGGTTCCTTGCCTTTCCAGCTTCTAGAAGCTACCGTGCTACTGAGCTTATGGCTCCTTCCTACATTCAAAATCAAGTAACTTGCCTGCCTTGCCTATAATCCCAGCATTTGGGAAGCTGAGGCAGGAGGACTGCCTGCCATGAAGGCCCATGCCGGCACGGGCTAGAGTTAGACCCTGGCTCAAAAATCAAACACCGCCCCCCCTCCCCCGCCCCCCGCAGGCAGAATCAGGAATAGAGCGTCCATCTGAGACTGCTTCCTTCCTCACTGTTCAGTCTCTGACTGTGGCTAGAAGGGGCCTCGCTGTTTGAGAAGCCCTGCGTTCCGTTCAGATTCGCTCCACAGGGCAGCCTAGCTTGACACTCCCAGCTCAAAATTCCTTAACTTAACCACGGTTGTAAAGTTCTTTTGCAGTGGACATGCAGGTTCTAGAAATGAGGAAGTGACTGTCTATTTAGAGCCATTATTAGCACCACAGTGGCATCCACTCCTGCTGAGGTCTCACCATCGATGTGGTGAGCTCACTGTCCCAGCAGAGCCATTTTTCTCAGCATCAGTACCAGGATGCTACTATTTTTCCTCAGCATCAGTACCAGGATGCCACTATCCTCCCTTGTTGCAGCTAAACTCTAACATCTCTTGACCTTTATGAGAAGGGAGAACGGCTCCATCCCTCCTGCTCCCAGGATCCATCCCTGCGGGCTTAGTGACATGTCATGCCAAGAAAGCCTGTCCTCTTACATTTTCCTGTGTCAAAAGTAAATAACATGCTACGTGCTGCTTAAAATACTTCAGTGCTCTCTCATTATACTTGTTACAGGACCAAAAAGCAATGTTTATAAGCCCTTTATGCCTCTCTAATCTTTCCTAGGACTTCCTTCCTTCTTTACTATACTATAGTGTACGGAAGTTCTCTCGACTCCTCAAGGGTTCCCAGGTTTTCTTGTGACATGATTGGCCTGAGTTCAAAAGTCACTTCTTGGGCCAGTTTCCTTATGGCCCTTATCTTTTCTCATAGCTCTCCTGATATTTCCTTAATGTTCTCACTTATCAGACTGTGCATGAGGTGCCTGGAGTGGCAGCAGCTCAGTGCTTATGAGCATACTGGCTCTAGCTGGAGACCCAGTGCCCACATCCAGCAGCTACAACTGTTTGCACCTCCAGCTTCAAGGAAATCCAAAGCCTCTGGCACCTGTGCACTCCCCTCTCCCCCTGTACACATACATGCATGCACATAGACTTTAAAGTAAAAATAAGTTTTTATTTTTGGAGAGGCTCTCACTACATAGTCGGGGGTCACCTGGAACTTGCTATGTACAGACCATGTTGTCCTCAAACTCACAGAGATCCCCAACCTCTGTGCCTCTACTTCCCAAGTACTATGGGTGTGTTATAACACACCACAGCCAGGCATGGTGGCGCACGTCTTTAATCTGGCACTCAGGAGGCAGAGGCAGGCGGATCATTGTGAGTTTAAGGCCAGCCTGGTCTACAAAGCGAGTCCAGGATGGCCAAGGTTACACAGAGAAACCCTGTCTCCAAAAACCAAAAAAGGAAAAAAAAACCCCACCCATACAAAATAATAATAGATTTTTTAAAAAATGTGTCTACTTTTCCTCATCTTGTATGCTGTTGGTCTCCTTTTAAGATCTATCACAGGGCTGGAGAGATGGCTCAGCAGTTAAGAGCACTGACTGCTCTTCCAGAGGTCATGAGTTCAGTTCCCAGCAACCACATGGTGGCTCACAACCATCTATAATGTGATCTGATACCCTCCTCTGACCTGCAGGTGTACATGAAGGCAGAGCTCTGTATACATAATAATAAATGAATAAATCTTAAAAAAAAAAAGAAAGATCTATCACAGATGATTACACAGCTTGTATCAGAAGACAAATACTTAATGACCAAAGGCCTGCCCAGTGCCCAGGTGACTGGGATTAGTGGCACGGGCCACCACATTCACCATTCTTTTAAAGTATTTTGAGGAAGGTAGAGTTCAGGAATTGACCAACTTTCAAAAGTAGGAGTGGGTAGATAGTCTTAGAAGCGTGATTCCTGGAGTGGAGAGATAGCTGACGATGGGCTAGGAGGATAAGACTTTTTATTTGACTGACTTTAAAAACTAGGAAACTTGTCACTGGTGGATTTTCCTCCCAAGGCGTGACTAACTTGAATTGCTATTGGTCTATTCAGTTTAAAATCTCTTCTGCTTATTGCAACCATCGTACCAGAAGAGTCTTTTGTAACTTTTAAACATTCTATTCATGAACTAGCCAATTGATGAACTTCTTTAAATGCAAGGTGAATGGAGTTCCTGTAGGTTTACAGTAAGGCTGGAGCAGCGTTGCTTAGTGTCCAAGCATTCAGGTCATGTCATTTTACTATCCTCCCTTGAACTTTTCTCTTCATTCTAGCAGAGCTGATGTAATCAAGCTGCGTAGTCATAGACTTAGGAAGTACTTTTCATGGTAAATGAAAGATGGATGTTTCTAAAAATTGACAAACATCATTGCAGTATTTTGTATATATCCTTGTCCCTCCAACGTTATGTTCTAGAGCTTTAGAACCTAGTATAACAGTGGTAAGAGAATTCTCCCCTTTCATTCTCCTTCCCCTCCCTCTCCCGTCCCTCTCTCCCCACATCCCACATGTGATGCCATTTAACATGTTATGATACAGCATGAGGTCTGGCCAGCTGTAGTCAGTTGATCTTGAACTTAAGCATTTTAAAATTGTGAGCCCAAATCACCATCACCACCACCTCATCATCACCACCGCCACCACCACCACCACCATCACCACCATCATCATCATCAAACTGAAAAAGAAGAAAACAAGTTTTGAGACACATTCCACTATGTAGTCTAGGCTAGTCTTGAAATCTCACTGTTCTGGCCTTAACCTCCTGTAAGGTAGGATTATAAAAAAAAGTGCTACTACACCTGGCAAAGACGATTTTTAAGTTAATTGCCTGGCACAAACTTGTATTGATTTTCTTTCTCTACCATTGGCTCTCTTTGTTTGCTAATATGATTTTTATTTGTTTGTTTGTTTTTTGTTTTTTGAGACATGATTTCTCTGTGTAGCCTTGGCTGTCCTAGACTCACTTTGTAGACCAGGCTGGCCTCGAAATCACAGCGATCCACCTGCCTCTGCCTCCCAAGTGCTGGGATCAAAGGCATGAGCCACCATGCCTGGCCTTTGAGAAGTTTCTATACAGATAGCTGAGAAAGTATAAATGTCTGTGCACGATGTTCGTGCCTGGTGTTGCCTTGGAACTGGAGCTACAGATGGTTGTGAGTCACTATGTGGGAGCTAGGAGTCAAACCTTCGTCCTTTGAAGGAACAGCCAGAGCTCTTAGCTGCTGAGTCATACCTCTAGCCCCTGTTTATAACTTCTTGATGACATCATATACATTTTTAGCATTGCCATTAAATCTGGATCTCCAATAGTTTGTTTGCTGTAATGACAAATATTTGGGGGCATACCAGATTTCTTCAAATGAATGGCACTCTAGTTTGCTGGAGAGTCCTTTACATTCTAACAGAAGAGAACTCCTTTTAAACCAAGCACTGATAAACATTAAATCTTTAATTTAAAATAGTATACATCAAGTCTGGATTAGTGACAATTTCTATAATCTCAGCTCTAACATCTTTTTGTTGCTGTTGTTTTGAGACAGGGTTTCTCTGTGTAGCCTTGGCTGTCCTGGAACTCTATCTGTAGACCAGGCTGGCCTCGAACAGAGATCCACCTGCTTCTGCCTCCCGAGTGCCGGGATCAAAGGTGCCTGCCACCACGCCCAGGCTTCAGCTCTAAAATGTTAAGCAGACGGCATAGAATGAAGAGTTTGCACCATTGTTTACAAGGAAGAGCCTCCCTCAGAGAGGAACTGAGAAGCCCTGGATTCACTTTTGGGAACTGATCAGAACAAAAAATTAAAAGGAATTTGCCAATTTCAACATAAGGGCTGAGGCAGGAGGATTACCACAAATTTGAGGCCAGCTACATAGCAACTTCCCACCATCCTATCTTATAATGTGAAAACTTGCTTCAAAAAAAATAACCAAAAACCAAATAGCCAGGTGGCGGTGGCAAACACTTTTTATCCCAGCACAGAAGGTAGAAGCAGGTGGATTGCTGTGAGTTCGAGGCCAGCCTGGTCTACAGATCAAATCAAGGATAGCCAAGGCTACACGAAGAAACCTTGTCTGGAAAAACAAACAAACAACAATTAAAACACTACAACAATTTAATCTTAGCATTCAGGAGGCAGAGGCAAGTGGATCGCTGTGAGTTCGAGGCCAGCCTGGTCTACAAAGCGAAACCAGGACAGCCATGGCTACACAAAGAAATCTTGTCTTGGAAAAAAAACAAATACAAAACACTCCAACAAAAATAAATAGATAAATAACACTACACATAGGCAATAATTAGGAGAAACTGCCTTAGCTTAGTCTCATGTTTCCTGCACGATCTTTCTTTCCATTTTTATTTTTTTATTTTTGTAGTGCTGGGTCTGAACCAATAGAATCACACATGCTAGCAAGCGCTGTACTACCGAGCTACACTTTCCAAGTCACTTTTTTTTTTTTTTTTTTTTAAACTCTACAACGAAGCACATAAGAGGCCTATCCGGTGTGGTGGCGCATGTCTTTAATCCCAGCACTTGGGAGGCAGAGGCAGGTGGATCACCATGAGTTCGAGACCAGCCTGGTCTACAAAACGAATTCAGGACAACCAAGGCTACACAGAGTAACCTTGTCTCGAAAAACAAAACAAACAAAACAAACAAACAAACAAACAAACAAACAAACAAAAAAGAGGCCTGTCTAGCCCTCCACCTTTCTTTCATAACCCTGGGAGGGCCAGCACAAAGGGTTTGGAAAGGGGGTTTGACGCTTGGGACAGCTGCCAATATCCTGACCACATATATATAGAAGAGACTCTAGGCTACAAAAATAAATCTTACTAAATTCAAACCAAATGTAACCCCAGTTCAATTTTAGCAAAAGATTTTAAGTGCCTGCCAGCTACTCCAACACCTTTAGTTAAGAGGAAGTGTGGCAGAGGGAAAGTCCCTGAGGATGAACAAGAACTTTTACAAAGTTTATAAAAGTACATTCTCATGCAGACATATTGCTAAGACCTTTCTAGGGTCTTGGAAGTGGCACTGCCAATTTGAATTCCTGAAACGGAAGCTTTGCTGACTGACCTCAGGGTCTGGACATTCTTTGGTCAACTCATAAAACACATTAAGGATCAAAGGAACTTTTATAATGGATCATATCTGTCAGCATTTTTTGTAGTGGGAATTTAAAAACGTACTTTTATTAGTGTATTTTAAAACAATTCTATTACAGGCCAGGTGTGGTGGTAGCTGTCTTTCATCCCAGCCCTCAAAAGGCAGAAGCAGGAGGATCTCTGTGAGTTCCAGGCCAGCCTGGTCTACAGAGCAAGTATCAGGACAGCCAGGGCTACACAGAGAAACCCTGTCTGGAAAAACCACCTGCGCCCCCAAAACAAACAAACAAACAAACAAACAAAAAACCCAACCAAAACCAAAAACAATTATATTACAACTTAACAGAAAAACACTTAAAAAATATTGTAGAGGCGTTTATTACATGAGCATGGGGAGAGGTACCCCAGAAAGAGACAGAGACAGAGGAAAAAGATAGAGGAGTACCCAGAAAAACACTTTTAATAAAAAGGTATTAGAGATGTGTGTGCTGCGCAGTGCACACGCGCGCGCACACACACACACACACACACACACACACACACACACACACACTTCTGTAAATTCTCTTACTTCTGGCCTGGTTGGGAGATGCTCCACATTTAAACTGTTATAAAGGAGCTGTAGCCTCTGGAAAATTCAACCGTGTTGTCATTATAGCGAAAGAATCAAAATCATGATTACTTTTGGGTGCCTGAAGTGCTTTGTCTATATAACGAACCCCCACCTCTCAGATAAGCGTCTATCAGTTCCATACTTTAGCAAACAAAGACAACTTTACAGTTTTAAATGAATAACAAATGTTAATTCTTTCACAGATAAGGGGTAAGTTATCTCTCCCATTGTCCTTATTTCAAACAGTTACTAAGGCTTTCTTTAAAACCACGACTAAGCCCACATAGCATTTCTTGCCTCATATAGCATGCTCGATAGTAACTTTAAAGACTTACTTTTATTAATTTAAACTGTATGCATGTGTCTTGTGTGGGTAAATACAGATGCTCTTGGAGATGCTGATTTCCTGGAGCTAGGGTTACTGGCCATAGTAACATGGGCGCTGGGTAGCTGTCCAGCCATATTTCCAAACGCAACGGTTGTTGATGCTTTGTGTTGGTTTGAGTCTAGGTAATAAAATCTAACGCCTTCATCCAGGCTAGGCAACCGCTCAAAATCTCACTGTTTGGCACACCCCTGCCCCGCCCCCGTTGGTTTCCAAGTTCTCCCTGAATCCTAGTCATAAGCTAAGTAAGTGCTTTTTCATTCATTTTCTTGTTTCATTCTCTCAGCAAGCCTAGGGAACAGATAACACCATATTCCCTTTTTTGCAGATGTAAAGCCTAAGATACAGGGACATTAAAACCCAACCTTATACAAGATTAGGTCAGGATTGAAATGCAGACGACACTCAAATTCAGTCTATTATTCACCGATAAAGTATATGGGTGGGAGAGTGAGTGAAATCCTCGTGCTTAAAGGTGTAAAAAGGTACTTATTAAAGCAAAACCCCCATAAGAGCCAAGGCAGCCCCGACAGCCCACCCCACGTCTCATTTCCCACTCCACGACTCCACTTTATTTTCTATACTCTCATAAGCCTCTCCAAACTTTCCAGAACCGTCCTTCCCGATGGCTTCGACGCTCTGAGACCTACCGCTGACCCTGAAATTAAGGCGCTAAATTGAACTGGAACTTGGGGGGAAAAAAAACCCGTGGTAACTACGGTAACTGCGGCGTGGCGGGAGCTCGCGCAGGCGCACTGCGTCCTCGCGTGGGCCCAGCTAGGCCTGGAACTCCCTGGGCCGGGACGACTCCCGGGTGGGTGGGAGGGAGGCCGGCGGCGCGCGCCTGCGCAGTGGCGCGGGCGCGGGTGTGACTGAGTGCACGTAGCGAGGGCTGCGGCCGCCCTCCACCCCTGCGCGCCGGCGCGTCCTTGGGGTATAAAAGGGCCGACGGGCTCCCTCTGCCGCCCAGTCGGCATCGTCAGCAGGCTGAAGGGCGATCGGCTGGGAGTCTGGGAGTCTGCACCCGTGTGCAGGCGACAGGACCGGGCAGGACCAGCCGGGAGCTGAGCCGTCGCCGTCCTTACGGCCCGCTTTCCAGGTGAAGCTCTCCTCCGATCCTGGGGACCAGTACCGGGTCCCCCCGGGCAGCCGGGGTCTCCTCACTCTGGAGGGCGGCTTGGAGCACGGCGGGGGCTCAGCCCTTCCCACAAGCCACCCCCCCCCCCCGGGGCTCCCCGGGGGGGCGCCCCCCCCCCCCCCCCGCGGGGCCGGCCCCCCCCCCCCCCCCCCGGGGGCCCCCCCCCCCCGCCCCCCCCCCCCCGTCCTGCCTCTGGCTGGGGCGGCAGCGGGCTTCTGCCCCGCCCCAGGACTAGGACCTTCTTGAATGTTCCATCCCGGGCAGCCTGCCTCGCCGTTGACTTGTGTGGCGGTACCTGGTCCTCCCTACAAAGCTGAAGGAAGGCGAGGGCGGACGGGCGGGGGTCTGGGCCGCCCCAGCCGCAGATGGTTAGCATGTGGCAATAGGGAAGGCTTGCCGCCGGGGCTGAGGCGCTCTGTCTTTTTCTCCGTCTCTCTCTCTTTCTTTTCGCTTTTGGGAAGTGAAGCTGGGAAGTCGGAATTACTCAAAAGTTAGGGCTGTTGAACTTGTCTGTTGCGCTTCGCTTCCAGGTGCTGGTTCAGCAGTTAGACGTAGCCCGGGGCGCGGAGTTTTAGCTGCTGGAGCGAGAAGTTGCTGTCATTCACACAGTTGGGGAAGCTGGCTTCCTTCCCTCCATCCCCCGTCAATCATTTAAGGGCACATGAGTTTCTGTAGCCCTGTCTCCTCTTGGTCCTTTTCTCCTCCGGGTTTCCTCTCTCTTCCCCCATCTTCTCTCACTCCGCTCACTCACCCCCCCCAACCCCTTTCCTTTTTCATCCCTCACGTCTCCCCCACCCCCTTGTAGGGTCGAAAAGTCAGTCCATTTCAGCCAAATCTTCCTTCCATAGCTGTGTGACTTTTTGTGATTGGCCTCAGATGGATGTTTAGTGTGGGGAAGGATGGTACGATTAAATACGAGACTGTTTCTCCTGAAGAGTGGGGGATTTGGTACAAATGCAGCTTTTGGATGCTAACCTCTTAAGCTGACCTCACAAAATGAGGACTCTTGGAATTTTGTGCCCTTGTTTATAGGGAAGAGCCTCCGTAGAAAAGAATGGAGAAGTTTCTGGATCCTCTTTTAGGAAATGATTTGAAAAACAGTAAAAGGAACCTGCCAGTTTCGACGTAACTGTTTCTCTGAGAGCTGTGGCTCTTGGGCTTTTCCTTGGAATGCACTCTGGAGGGATGGAATAGCCACTACGTGAGTGGGGGAGGGGGGAGACGTGGCAACAGTGTTCTTTCATCAACTTTTTGCCTTTTTTTTTTTTTTTTACGGTTGAGTGGGGAAAAAACGTATTTCCCTTCTCAGTTTAGATGTAGCTTATGAATGGAACTAGTCTTTTCCTAAAATAATCACACTGAAAAATTACGCCTGCGTAGCAGGAACACTGAAAATTAAATAAAAAAAAAACACAAAAGGATTATAGGATTATTTTGATTATTTCTATGTAGAAAATAGATTTTAAAGCAGCAAGTAGTGAGGAAGCTAAAAGTGATCAAGCGTGGATATTTTTGTCTTGATTTGAAATCTGACTAGCCATGATTTTTTTTTTTAATTTTTAGACTTTAACCTGAATGTGATTACAGAACCTTAAATATGCATTTGAAGTTTTACCCTTTTCTTTTGTAGGGAACATAGATTTTTATTACTTACTTTAAAAGTAAATATTGTGCCTAATGTTTTTCTTTTCTTTTTTTTTTTTTTTTTTTTTGTCTTTTTTTGCCTAATGTTTTTCTAAGTGCAGATGCCTTTTGGATTTACAAACTAAAGGACTGCTCTTGGGTGGATAAAGCTGTTTTCATTGTTATACTGAAATGAGTTTTATTTTTAAATAAAGCTGGGGCTTTGATAAAAGTATTGGCCATTTTGTCGCTTGCTAACTCAGCTAGTAAAATAAGCAAAAAGTAGGCACAACTTGTAATTATTGTAGAAAGTAAATACTGAAAAAAAAAAGCTTTATAGCTGGGTGATGGTGGTGTATACCTTTAATCCCAGCATTTGGGAGGCAGAGGCAGGCCAATCTCTTGAGTTCAAGGCTAGCCTAGTCTATAGAGTGAGTTCCAGGAGAGGCCAGAGCTACACAGAAACCACGTCTGGGGGGTGGGGGGAAGGAAGGAAGGAAGAAAAGCTTTAGATCACCTGTGTGTTACCATTGCTGCAGGTGAGTCCCAGCTTTGGTAGGGAGATAACTATTTTCTGTTACTACAGAGTTAGTTATATACTGGCAAGCAGTGTTTTTTTTAATGGAGCAAATAATTTCAAATATTTGCTTTGATGCAGGGATGTAATAAGAATTGGGGCAACCATAAAGTTTGTGAACCTTAATTTCTATGGAAGGAATTCTTGGTTTTTAATAAAGGGCTAACCTGGGGTGTAGTTATTGTTTTTAGGTTAATTTGTGAGATCCAGAATGGTTTTCAGTCTATTTTGAGGCTATGAAATCTAGTGGGAAGTGGGGGCCTAAATCAGAAAATACAAATACAAACGTTTCCATATAATTTTATATACCATTTTATGCCCCCTTCAATGAACTCTATTATAAGAACCCCTAAACAATTAAGAATATCAGCTGGGTGTGGTGATGCACGCTTTTAATCTCAGTACTTGGGAGGCAGAGGCAGGAGGATCTCTGTAAGTTGGAGGCCAGCCTGGTCTACAAAGAGAGTCCAGGACAGCCCAGGCTATTACACAGAGAAACCCTGCCTTGAAAAACAAACAAACAAAAAATTACAAAGCCCACTCTTGAGACAGAGGCTGGTGGATTCCTGTGATTTCGAGGCCAGCCTATTCTCCGAAGAGAGTCCAGGGTGGCCAAGATAACATAGAGAAACCCTGTCTCAAAAAACAAAACAAACAAAAGAAAAATTACAAAGCCGCTAGGCGGTGGTGGCGCACGCCTTTAATCCCAGCACTCGGGAAGCAGAGGCGGGCGGATCCCTGTGAGTTTGAGGCCAGCCTGGTCTGCAGTGTGAGTCTAGGACAGCCAAGGCTACACAGAGAAACCCTGTCTTGAAAAACCAAACCCAACCAACCAACAAACAACAACAACAAAATAAAGAATATCAAGGCTTCTTGACTATCTCAGGAAATTGAGATGAGCATATGTCGGCCTCATGGAATGGCCTTTGTGTGCTAGTCTACCATTAGTTTTCCCATAGCCAAATAGATATTATGCCTGAATAAAGATCTAGGAAATTAAAAAAATATTCTCACTTAGGGCACTAAAGAAATTTCTAAGTAGATAACAATAAATTTCTCTTCCTGTCTTCCTTTGGATGCTCAGAATGGCTGTTAGTATATTTGGCTGGGTGCTAGCTGAAAATACAGTACAAAGATTCATGCTCTTACATAACTGTCATCACAGAATGAATTCTGCCTTAGATTTCTTCTGCGTGTTGTTTTTATAAGTGTGTCCATGTTTTGATGGTTTACAGCTTTCTCAGTAATATTAAATCAATATCATGCCTCTTGTTTTTGTGCATTTGACCTGTTTATTATAATTAATATAAAAAGAAGACTATAATTTAGTGGTTGTTTGATTTACTTGGATAATTGCAGTTAACTTTAACTGGCTTTCTTCTCATATCTATAATTAATTAATTTTGGGGGGCCAGGTTCTCACTATTGTAGCCCTGGAAACTACCCTCAAATTTAGAAAGATCTGTCTCTATCTGCTATTCCAGAGGACCAGGGTTTGATACCCAGCACCCACATGGCAGCTCACAATTGCCTGTAACTCCACTTCCAGGGGATTTGACACACAGATATACATGCAGACAAAACACCAATGCACATAAAATAAAAACAAGTAAATTATTTTAAAAAAATAAAAGAAAAGAGTTTTGTTTAGTTCATGAATCTGAAAGTCTTGTGAGTATGGCTCTGGCTTCTGGTCAGCTCTAGGGATGGCCTCACTGGTTAAAAAGGAAAGCCAGATACACCAAGGGGTGTGATCCAGTCTCTCTGAACAGTCTACTCTTGAGAGAGCTAACTCAGCCTGAAAGCAGCATTAGCCCTTAGCGGCATCCCCAGTGACTTAGCCTCCTCCTATTAGTGCTCACCTCTTACAGGTTATACCCCTGGGACTGGACGGAGGACTCCGCGGTTAAGAGCACTTGTTACTCTTGCTTAGGACATGAGTTTGATTCCCAGCACTCACATAGGGGCTCACAACCTGCTTCTGACCTTTAAGGACACCAGGCATGCATGTCACATACATACATAGGCAAAATACTTATATGCATACAATTTTAAAAATTAAAAAACACAAACAAACCAAAAAACCCATTAGAGGTTCTGCCATTAGGGTCTAAGATAGCTCCGTGGGTAAAGACAGTTGTCACCAAGCCTGGAAACTTGAGTTCAATCCTTAGGACCCAAATGTTAGAAGGAGAAAGTCTTGACTCCTGATAGTTGATGCCTACACTTCTATTTGCATGCTGTGGTATGTGCACACACTTGCTCAAAATAAAATAAACACAAAATTTACTGTCTTTAGTCGTTTACCCCACTCCCCTACTACCACATTGGAGTATTAAGCTTCCAGCCCATGGCTTTTGGGGCACAAACCATATCCGAGCTATGGAAATCAATATTTGTACTGGGTTTTAAAATGATGTCGAAAGTGCTCCAGAAAATGTTATTGTTGAAACAGTCTCATCACTGTGTAGCCTTGGCTGCCGTGGAACTATTGTGTAGCTCAGGCTAGCCTTTAACTCAGAGGAGACTGCCTTCCTCTGCTCTGTGCTACTACAAGTAGCATAGGAAATGTTTTATATATGCATACATAACCTGGCTATACTCCTAGACCTGCCTTCCTCTGCGCTGGGGATTGAATCAGAGTCTTGTGTATGCTAGGCAAGTACTTCTACTGAGCTGCACCCCGTGTCTCTTAGAAGTTTGTTTTTAAGGCAATTCTGTGAGGTATTTTTATGGTCAGCTCCATTTTACAAATAGATTCAGAAAGGTTTCATCATTTGGTTAAGAATACAGTAACAGACAAAACTAGGACTTGGATGCAGACTGACTGTCCTCGATTCATGTTTCATATTACTCTGTCCTTGATAATTGGCCTGACTGGCTGGAGTAATGAAAACATCATATTTAGAAATAATTTCAGCATTAAAATAGAATTCTTAGTTGTGATAGACTCCATTGTTATTTAGTTAAACATTTGGTGTTGCTAGATTATCAGGTTTAATGCCTTGTACACTATAGGCAAGCAGTTTCCCACTGAGCTGCATCCCCAGCCTAGTGAACATATTTAAATTGTCAGGGGGTGTGGGGAGGGGTAAGTAGTGATAGAAAGCATTTCATAGGATATGAATATGAATCTGCCAACATGATGCTGTTATCGTAGCTCATATTAAATATGAGTAAGTTCTGAATGAAACTGCGTATTTGAAAGCATTCATCCCAGCACTTGGGAGCAGAGGCACGTGAATCGCTGTAAGTTCGAGGCCAGCCTGGTCTACAAAGCGAGTCCAGAACAGCCAAAGCTACACAGAAACCTTGTCTGGGGGGTGGGGTTGGGGGGCGAAGCATTCACATCTTCTGCAACTGAGTTCATTTTATTTTATTCTAGTATATGTCATCTTTTAAAAGTCATTTTAATTTGTTTACTTTTATGTGCACTGATGTTTTGCTTGCATGTATGTCTGTGTAAAAGTGTCAGCTCTTGGGAGTTACAGACAGTTGTAAGCTACCATGTGAATGCTGGTTATTGAACCCAGGTTCTCTGGAAGTCAGTGCTCTTAACTGCTGAGCCATCTCTCCAGCCCCAAGCTTTATTGTTTTTATTTTTTATGTATGGGTGATTTGCCTACACCATTGTGTGCTGTCCTTGCAGAGGCCAGAAAGGAGTATCAGAACCCTTGATAATGCAGTTACAGAGGGTTGTTAGCCACCATGTGACTGCTGACACTCAACTCTGGCCTTCTGTAAGAGCAGCAAGTACTCTGAACTGCTAAACTGTCTCTCCAGCCCTAGTACATGTGTGTCATTTCCTCATCTTGAGAACTGGCGTTGGAAGAGAGGAGATTGAAAGCTAGAAAGAGAAGAGATAGGCCAATGTAAGGAAAGGAGGAATTTAAGATAGGTAATTCCAGCACTCCAGAGACAGGCAGGAGGATCTCAAGTTTAAGGCCAGTCTGGGCTACATAGTGAGGCCCTGCTTTACGGGGAAACAAAACACCCAAAGGCACTGTTGATAGAATAGCCGTGGGAGAGATGAAGTTTGGTTAAGTGTACCTGGGCTTTGAAGCTGTAACCCAGCTACTGAGAGAATAGAAAGTATTTCTGTTCTCTGCTAACTTGCCCATCTTCTAATGGAATCAGTTATGACCAGAGATAAGAGAATACATAACTTTTTGTATTGGGAATGGTATTGGAGTAATATGAGGTACATATAGGAATTTGTTCTGCAGGTATGCAGAGTATGTTAAATATAAACTTCTAGATATTTCCATCATGTAGTCAGCTTTTATTTTGGAATATCACAAAGAATGAAGAATAAACAGTTGATGACTATGAGTCATAAAGCATGAATAGGGGACTGAAGAGATGGCTTAGCTCTCGGGTACACTGGCTACTCAGTCAGAGGACCCAGGTTTGGTTCACAGCATCACATAAACTCTCAAAGCCATCTGTGGCCCCAGTTCCAGAGGATCCAGGGTCCTCTTCTGACTTCTGAGAGTACTTCATGTACATTGTACACAACAAAACACTCATACACATAGACTAAAAATATACGGATCTTTTAAAAGAGGGGAAATAGCATTATGAGGTATTGTATGCTGCATCAACTAAAAGAACAAGATGTAAGTTGTTCCCCTTTTGTCCACAAGGTGCCTTCAAAGATTCCCAGTGGATCTCAGAAGCCTCACGTGATGAGCTGTTTGTTTTTGGTTTTTCGAGACAGGGTTTCTCTGTGTAGCTTCGGCTGTCCTGGACTAATTTTGTAGACCAGGCTGGCCTCAAACTCACAGCGATCTGCCTGCCTCTGCCTCCCAAGTGCTGGGATTAAAGGTGTGTGCCACCACGGCCCGGTTTATGATGAGCTGTTTTTTGATAAATAGATACTGTAGTAAAGCTTAGTTTGTAATTTAGGCACAATAAGAGATTAACACCGATAACTAAATAGAAAAATTGTATATCATGATTGTGGCTTGAATGCTTGGCCTATGGGGAGTGGCATATGAGAAGGTGTGGCCTTATGGGAGGAAGTCTATACCCTGGGGGTGGGCTTTGAGGTCTCCCTTATGCTCAGGCATCCAGTGTGGGTGATAGTCAGCCTTCTGATAAACTCTCAGCTCCTTCTCCAGCACCATGTCTTCCTGCGTGCTGCCATGCTTCCTGCCATGATTACAATGGGCTAAGCCTCTCAAACTGTAAGCTGGCCCCAATGAAATGCTTTCTTTTATAAGAGTTGCCTTGGTCATGTTGTCTCTTCACAGCGATAAAATCCTAATTAAGACAATAATAAAAGCTGTGTTTACTATCTCCCAAAATACCTTATTGAACATTACGGCTTTTAACCTACAGGGAAGTACTTTCTGGCTTCTCTTTGCATATCTGAATTTTCAGCATCACTACAGTGTGCATAGAATATCTTAGTTTCTTGTGACGCTACAGTAATGTTAAAATTTTTAGAAAAATTTTACTATGTTTACTGTGGGTGGGTTGTGCATCTGTGCTATGTGTGCACGTGCCATGGCATACATATGGAAGGTCACCTAAAGAGGATAACCTTTAAAGTTTTTAAAATTTAATTTAATTTTACTTTGCGTGTGTTTTGCCAATATCTTCCCAGACCTTAGAGGACAACTTTCGAGAGTTGTTATTTTTCTTGCACCATGTCGGACCCTGATGGCAGTTGTCTTTTCTTACTGAGCCAGCTTCCCAGCCCTACAACCATCTTTTTGATTCTCCATGGTCCGTGGGTAACTGAAAGCATAGAATGAGCCCAAGGTGAGGGTGTGTGTGTGTGTGTGTGTGTGTGTGTGTGTGTGTGTGTGTGTGTCTGTGTGTGTCTGTGTGTCTGTGTGTGTCTGTGTAGCACTGGCTGACCTTGAACTCAAGAGAGCTGCCTGCCTCTGCCTCCCAAGTGCTGGGATTAAAGGTGTGCACCACCACTGCCTGGTAATACTGAATTTTTTTATGTATGTCCACTGTAATTACAGAAATGGACTCTAAGCAACTTGATGGAAGAAGGTGCTTTTATAAAGTCTCTGGAAAGGGAATAACTTTTAGTAAATGCAACCTGTAAAATTTCAATCAGTAATTTGTTGATGTTAATCTACTTTTTTGTTTTTCTGGTTATACAACAAGATTCTTTACCCGAGTACGTGATTTTATTGTCTGAAGAAGCTTTCAAACTTTCTGATCATGAATTGTTCGCTGAATTATTTTGCATCCCATCAAAAAACAAAGTTGCCCCCAAGTAAAGTAATAGTCTGCAGCTGTGACACCAGCTGCCCAGGGCTTTACATTAATCTCCCCTTAATCCTCAGATTTTCTATTTTACAAAGAGAATTTACCTCTCTCTTGGTGCGGCCCACATTCTGTAGACTTGAATTGAAATGTCGTGGGAAAGAACCATGGGTTGGTTTTGTTGTTAATGTTTTCATTGCTCTTTGCTTGACACAGAATCTTTTGATCTGTAGCCCAGGCTCAGGATCTTTGGGCCATTGCCTCTTTTATTTTTGGCTTTTCTGAGATAAGGTTTCTCTGGGTAGCCTTGGCTGTCCTTGACTCACTTTGTAGCCCAGGCTGGCCTCTTAACTCATAGCGATCCACCTGCCTCTGCCTCCAGATAGACACTCTCTTGAAGATGTCCTTGAATCTGTATTTTGATAGGTAATTATTTGTTATGTAATCTGTTATATATTGATCACTGTGCTGAACCATAATCTCTAGTTTGAAAAAGAATGGAAAGTAGTTACATGTATTTATATGTCTGAGAAATATCTAGTAAATATTAAATAGGCTCAAGGCTTCTCTTTCATTCTAATTTTATATTAATTGGATTTTCATATCTATTTTTCTAAAAACAAAAACCCTATGGTGTTTGTATACCCTAGTTGATAAATTTAGTGCTCCAAACATGGCTTGCCATGTTGACCTTTGTTCAAACACATTTTTTGTCTCTTTATTTGTTTTTGTTTTTTGAGACAGGGTTTCTCTATATAGCTTGGCTGTCCTGGAACTCTCTTTGTAGACCAGGCTGACCTCGAACTCACAGAGATCCACCTGCTTCTGCCTCCTAAGTGCTGGGATCAAAGGTGTACACAACCATGCCCAGCTTCAAACTCATTTTTTTTTTAACTTTTAAAAAATGTTTGAGACTATAATTAAAATATTTCTCTTTTCTTCCTCCAAGCTCTCCCTTATACTCTTCCTTGTTTTTCAAATTCATGGCTTTTTTTTCATAAATTGACATTGTATGCATACATACATACATATACACACATAAAACCTGAGTCTGTATAATGTTGCTTGTATGTATGTTTTCAGGGCTGATCGTTTGGTATTAGAGAACCAATTGATGTGGTCTTTCCTGGGGAAGACTATTTCTCCTGCTCCAGCACTTTTTAGTTGCCTGTAGCCCTTTGTGTACCCTCTCCCCCACCCCCAAACCACACTCCTCTCCAGGATGTTTTGGCATGTCTGTCGATTGGTTGTCCTTGTTCAGCTCAGTTTAGGCAATTGCGTGGGGAGACTTTATGGGTGTAGCTTCTGACATAACTGGGAGACACAATCTCACAGCAAACTTCCTGATCCCTGCCTCTTACAATCTTTCCATCCCCTCTTCCTCAGTGTTTCCTGAGACTTAGATATGGGAGTGTTTTGTAAGTGTATCCCACTGGGACTGATCTCTACAACTCTGCATTTGATTGGTTGTGGTTTTCTGTAGTGGGATATTGCAAAGAGAAGTTTCCTTGATGAGGGGTGAAAACTATACTTACCGGGGATATAAGAATAAATGTTTAAAGATTGTTAGAGATCATGCTGTTTTAGTAATGAAGTGGTTGTTAATTCCCCTCAGTATCTATGACATGAATCGCCCCACCCATTTTTGTACTCCAATCCCACCCATCTCCTCCTCCTCACCCTTGCAACCTCACCTCCAACAGAGAAAAAAAAATCCCGTGTGGAAGCTGTAGTATATACCCTTTTGTCTACACTTCTTTGCTTGCAAATGTTTATTGCAGTGACTTGTTGGTGTAGTACGAGGCCTCTGCCTTCTGCTACTCTATCAGTACTGAGACCTCACTGGGACTCCTCAGACATCCTGTTGTTGACTGTAGACATGGAGATCCTGCAGCTTTGGATCTGCAGGACTGGTGGCCCCTTCATGCACTCGAGAACTTCATTGATGGGGTAGATGTTAGGGTGGGCCAAGTAAAGCCCTGGATCTGGGCCTAGAAATATTTTCACTCTAAAGCCCTCCGTGCTGGCTCAGCAGCAACCCCCAAAACCAGGGCCAGCTCTACCCTGCTGCCCAGGGGAGGTGCAGGGCCCACTCTGTGTGTCTCTGAGTGTTGTGGCCAGTGCGGGGCATGGCCAGTTCTCTCACTCTTATGATCCCAAGGCTAGCTCTCCTGCCTGCCATGGAGGGAGGGAAGGAGGGACGAAGGGAGGGGAGGGGACTGGAGGGGAGGAGTGTCTCTCTTCCTCAACAGTGCCATCACCTAGCCGACCAGAGGCAGGACCACCTCTCCTCTGCTCTTGCCCTCAGGGCTGGCTTCTCCCCACATCCAGGGACAGCTCTCCTGCCCTCATCCTCATGATCTCAGTGCCAGCTCTCCTACTGCTGGTGGTGAGGGCAAAAGCGGGGGAGGGATTTCTCCCTTGCACAGCAGTCAAGAGTCAGGGCTGGGTCTCCCAGCTTACCAGTTCACCTGCAACCCCCCCACATGCAGGGACCTCTCTACTGCTCTGATGACTTTGGGGTTGGCTGTCCTGCCCCCACATACTGCTTTTTAAATTACTTGGTGATGGTCATTTTTAGCCTCATGATTTAGCACCTTGCTCATTTCCCTTTCTATTAAAGAGGCCACTAAAAAAAGTAGGCATGATTGATGAATCTCAAATTTAGAATGCATCTAATATTACAATGACATTTTTAGGCTCTCTGTCCTAGGAAATAGGAATCTAGACTTTTCCTACATTAAGAATTGATATATTGAGAGAGGATACACACACACACACACACACACACACACACACACACACACACACACACACACACACA
>OU015751.1:23116086-23130296 GCA_907169655.1 Acomys percivali | reverse complement strand
ACACACACACACACACACACACACACACACACACACACACACACACAAAACCACTTGGCCTGTCTTAGAACTATAATCTTACTTTTAGTCTCTTGAATACTTGAATTGTAGATGTGTGGCACCACACTTGGTAGGAGATGTCTGTGTTCCTAAGATACTTGAAACAATTAAGTCTATTATATATATAGTAGAAAGTAGGCAATCTCAACCAGATGTGGTAGTGCATGTCTTTAATCCCAGCACTCAGCGGCAGACACAGGTTTGAGGCTACCTGGTCTACATCGTGAGTTCTAGGACAGCCAAGGCTACATAGAAAGACCTTGTCTCTAAACTAAGCTAAGCTAAGCTAAACTAAATTAAGATAGACCATCCAAAAATAAAGAATAATACTATAGTATTCCTAATTTTTTAATTAAAACTTTATTATAGTATTAAAACAATTCTCCATCAGAAGTATGATAGCAATTTATGGAATAAAGGTTAGGACAAATGACAGTTTGAAGGATTGCAGGGAGGATTAGAAGTTCAACTAGTTGTTTTAGTAATTGCCAGGTTGTTTCGTAAAACATGTCCTGTTCCGATTGAAAAGCATGCCAAGTCCAGTTACACAGCACATTGTAGCAGCCTTCGTTAGGAACCAGAGTTTGTGTTGATTGTGAAAACTATCACAGGATGAAAGGTGAACACATAGTATGAGATCTGCTAGGCTTTTCTAAAAGGTATGAAGCAAGTGTAGGCGGCATGGAGAGACTTACGAGGAGTCTGGTGGAGAACCTTTAATGTCAGGCGGAGTTTAGACTAGAGTAGCAAGCATTCGTTTATCTTCGTTGTTAAGATGTAGATGATGGTTCTGGGAAAGAGGAATTTTCTTAAAATGTTGAAACTTTTTAGAAGGAAAATATGAGGCTGAAAGTCTAATAAAATAACTGCCAGATGTCCTGTTCTAGTAATCCATTAAATGAACTGTACTTGAAATTCAGTGAGCGCTGATAACACAGTAAATGTTTATAGTGTAGCAGAACTGTTTCAAAATCTCTCCCCATGTCTGCTTGTCCTGTTGAGTATGCGGGACTAGACTTTCCTGAAAAAAGAAGGACAGAAGAATTTTGTGTTGAATACATAGCAGTGCACTTTTATGTTGGCATACCTGAGAATTTGTCTTACAGTAAGATTGCTTCTATTCTGTCTTTTCTCCCACAGTTTAAAAAAATATAACATTCCCACTAAAGATAATATACATGTCTGTTACAGGATTGTATAAAAAAATTAATGAAGCCAGGAATAGTGGCTCACTCCTTTAATCCCAGCACCTGAGAGGCAGAGGCAGGCGGATCGTGAGTTCGAGGCCAGCTTGGTCTACAAAGTGCAAGAAAGCCAAAGCTACACAGAGAAACCCTGTCTCAAAAAAAAAAAAAAAAAAAAAAAACCCAAACAAACAAAAAACAAAACAAAACAAAACCCAAAATTAATGAATCTCCTCTCTAACAACCAAGTCCTTTTCCCTTTGGTGCAGTTGTGCTATGTCTCTCAGTTTTAGCAGCACAGGCTGGTCTCACATTTACAGGCTTCTTGCTTTAGCCTCATAAGTGCTGGGATTATAGGGCTGCGCTGCCACATCAGGCACACAAATTATCTTCAAGAAATGATTCATTTTGCTACAACACCAAGTTATCTTGGCACCTGTGAATCTTCTTTGTCTTTCTTTTCTGTTTTCTCCTCCTTTCCTCGTCTCTTCTCCCTTCTCTCTGTAAGTCTTTTCAGGAATCCTGAGACTTCAGTACTCCAGAGGCAGGAGTAGGAGGATCATTGGGAACTCAAGGCCTAAATGAATAAATAATGTAAAATAAAAATTATTACTTTTATTTTTAATTCTATTCCATGCTTAACAACTATGGAGCAGAAGACATTCATATCTTATTTTTTCTTTTCTTTTCTTTTTCTTGAGACAGGATTTTTCCATGTAGCCATGGCTGTTCTAGACTCACTTTGTAGACCAGGCTGGCCTTGAATTCTGCCTCCCGAGTGCTGGGATTAAAGGCATGTGCCACCATGTTACTTTTTCTTAATGCTCTACTATCCCTTTGGAAGCTTGACTCATAACTACTCTATAGTGATTTCTTTGCAGACTTGAAGAGGGTAGAAATAAATGGAAATAGAACATCATAAATAAAATCATTTAAAAAAAAATGCGATTAGTAAAGCCTTGCCTAGTAACATGACACTTAGCTTGTTCAGTAAATGTGGGTAAATGAGACATAGCATTAAAACAGATAACCCCATAGAGTGAATCTATTTTTCTAAAAGATAAATTGAAGAGTAAAGCTCTTTTCAAAGGGAGAGTTCTGTTTTTGTGATTTCAGTGTTTTTCTGTATCCAGTGGCTCTCAGAGTATTGTCGTCTGACCAGCAGCACCGGAAATGTGTACATTTTTTTAGCTGTTTATTCCAGACCTTTAGCTGGTTCTCATGGCCATGTTTGAGAGCCACAGCTGTATAGCAGCAATTAGCTTGTCTTGCTGGTCTTTTGGAGTGATGCTGTATTGGCTTGAACTTTAAAGTCGCTTGAAAATAAAAGAGTTATGTAAAAGGCCTCCTTGGATGTGTTGGGAAATTATTGGTGTGTCTCATGGATTCAGCGCACTAGTTGTAAAGAGTAAGAGACCTTGTGACTAGAAATCCTTGTTTCTGTGTTATTTTGCCTTTAGATTCCAGACATCCTTCAGAGCTAGGAAAGGTGGTCGATCAGATTCCATCAGCATCTGAGTTGAGCTGCTCCATGATGTCCTGCTTTTCCCATGCACAGGCTCATTCCTTGACCCTTTGCTCCTGAGGACGAGGGCCAGTAACTGGTTTGCTCTGGGTTATATGCTTATTTCTAGGGAGGACAATGGGCAGGCATGCCACTGTGTTAGTGAAGTTCACTACCTGATAGTTGCTTTGCCTTCAGATAGGCTTATGTACCTTTGAAGGAAAAAAATATCTAGCTCAGAGTTAGTAAGTAGAATGTTAGTTAAAAAAAACCAAACATGTGTGCACTTCACACACATGAAAAAGTTTATGTTCTATATTTTCTTTCTTCCTTCTTTTTTTTTTTTTGTGTGTGTGTGTTGAGACAGGGTTTCTCTGTGTAACCGCCCCTGGCTGTCATGCACTCACTTTGTAGACCAGGCTGGCCTTGAATTCAGAGATCTACCTGCCTCTGCCTCCCGGGATTAAAGGCGTGCATCACCATGCCCAGCTTGTTTGCCTACATTTTTACGATTTCTTTCTGCATATTTTCTCACATAGTTACAATTATGTTAATTTTTACCTTTTATTTTGCTAGAGACACTTTTCTCACTATTTAAAACCTAGGCTGGATTTGAACTTCTGATTCTTCTGTCTCAGCCTTCTAAGTGCTGCTGGGAGTACAAATGTGCAAGTTTAAACATGTTTTTGTCAAACATAGCTTCTCCTTTTGAGTTTCTAATTTCCTTATTCATTTGTCTGTTAGCATCTCTTGAGTTTTGTTAATTGGTCTGGATTCCATAGAAGAGCTCTACTTTAAAAAAAAATGGTTTCGTTTAAAATTTTCATATATTGCACTTTATTTACTTTGTGTGCCAGTATGTGCATGTGTGCTATGGTGCTCATGTGAAGGTCATAAGACAACGTGGACTCACTTTTCTCCTTCTGCCATGTGGGTCCTGGGCAGTGAACTTAGGTCCTCAGGCTGGTGGCCAGCACCTGTGCCTATTGAGCTGTCCAATGGCCTCATACAAACTGTCCATTTAAATACCATCTGGATTTTGATAAGTTGTGTTCTCTACCCCCCCACCCCCACCTCAACCCTAGTGTGTGTGTCTGTGTGTCCGTGTGTCCGTGCAGGCAAAAGTGTATGAAGGTCAGAGGTTAAGCCCAGGTGTCAGTTCTCACCTTCCACCTTGCGTGTAACCTGGCCTCTGTGTTTTGCTGTTGTGTATAGGGGCTGGCTAGCCTACAAGCGTCCTGGGATCCTACTGTCTTTGTATTCTATCTCACCATAGGAACACAGACAAACTTAGGTCCCCACGTGAGCCAAGGCATGTTGCACACTGAGTTGTCTCTCCAGCCTTGTTTTCTGATGTTAAAAAGAAATGTGTGTGTATGGTGTGTGTGCACACGTCTGTGCATGTGTGTACATGTGCGTGCACGCACTCAGATGTCTGCAGAGGCCAGAAGAATCAGATTCTCTGGAGCTGGAGGTGCAGGTGGTTATGAGCTACCCAGTGTGGCTGCTGAGAACCTCGTTCAGATCCTCTGCGAGCAGTACATACTCTAAACCTCTGAGCCGTCTCTCTAGCCTCCTCTTGTTTTTGAGACTGGGTCTCATGATGTAGACCAGGATGGCCTCGAGATCAGAGAGATCTGCTTGCCTTTGCCTCCTGAGTTCTAGGCTTTAAAGGTGTGGACTAGCACACCTAGCTTTTTTTACTGCGCAGGGGTGGGGCGGGGGGTGGATTGTGCTATGATTTGTGTGTGTGGAGTCAGTTCTCTCCTTCAGCCATGTGGAATCTGAGGGTTGAACTCAGGTCATTTGGTTTGTTGGCAAGTGCCTTTACCTGCTGAACCTGTCTCCTACACTTGTTTTCTTATTTTTAAGCTTATAAATTCCCAGCTTTCATAGACCTTATAATTTGTTGTGTTACACTGTTTTGGTTATGGCTGTTTGATCTTTGTTAAATTTATTTTGAAGAAGCAGACATCTATTTTTCATATTAATAGGGCTTTCGGGTTTTATATAGACTCTATACGTGATAAAGTATAGTTTTCAGGGCTGGAGAGGTGGCTCAGGAGTTAGGAGCATTAGCTATTCTTCCAGAGGCATTGATTGGGGTTTGAGTCCCAGCTGTAAATTCTGGTTTCAGGTGATCTGATGCCCTCTTCTGGTCTCTGCAGGCACTGCACACAGGTGGTACACAGACAAAATTCTCATATGCATAAAACAAAAATGGGGGAGGGGTAAGAGGCTGGAGAGATGATTCAGTAGTTTAGCACACTTACTGCTCTTGCAGGAGACTTGGGTTTGATTCCCAGCATCCACATGGTAGCTCAGAACCTCTTCTCCAACCCCTCTTCTGGATTCTGAGGGCACCAGGTCTGCGTGTGGTACACCTAAACATGCAGGAAAAACACTCATATGTTTACATAAATGTAAAACAAAAGGAAAACTTTGTTTTGTTTTTCGAGACAGGGTTTCTCTGTGTAACCTTGGCTATCCAGGACTCACTTTGTAGACCAGGCTGTCCTTGAACTCAGAGATCTGTCCACCTCTGCCTCCCAGAGTGCTGGGATTAGAAGCATGCGCCACCATGCCAGGCTGATGGGAAAAGAAACAGTTATTGGGGGGGAAATACCACTTTAAATCTGCCTTTTAGTTATTTCTCTAAGCTAATAGTTCTTGGTTTATTCTGAGATTTATATACAATGGCCGGTAACAAAGAATCTTTAATAATAATATATTTTAGCAATAAAAATGATCTTACCTGACAGATCTAAACTTTTATCATAAAAGTTAAAAATACATAATGCTTGTGGTTAGCCTTCAATTAATATATTGAAAGCATGTATATTTTTTTCTGGAAATAGCATTTATTCACTAAGAATATAATGCCAGACATCTGATTAAACACTGAGAAAATTCTAGACTCTTCAGACAGCCTGGTGTTTTGAAAAGCTTTGTGCTTTGGCAGGAGCTCAAGAGAGGAAGTGCCTGCATCTGCTACATTCTAGAAGCTTTCCCTAGATCACTGTAAGGCAGCCAAGAAAACTATTTCACTACTGTGTGGTTCTGGAAGTATCTGGAAATCTGTAGCAAACTCAAGTTCTTCCACAATGCCATTTTATTGTGGTGGTCTATTTTTATTGAGATTCAACTTAAGGGAGATGGTGATGGTACTTTTTAGCTTTTGTAGAATAGGAGGCTTTTAGTTTGGCCTCTGTGGAAGCCTGTTGGCTTAGCCAAATTAACATGGGAAAGATCAGAGGATTATACAGGGTGGCAAGTCAACCTAACAGATGTAAAGCAAGAAGAAAGCCCATGGTTTGTGGTAGGGGAGGTGGAGGAGTGCATGGCAGCTGGTAAAGCAAGGCGGGGCCTTTCATTCTTACCCAAGACCCTCACTTGTCACGAATAGTCCTCACAAGAAAAGACTGTGCGGAGACAGTGGAAAAAGACAGAAGGCAGGGGTGGCGAGAGCACTATGGTTAACTGACTGTGACGAGCAGAGTTCAGACCCCCAGAATGCAGGTATTATGCCAAGTGGGCGTGGCAGTCTGCCTGTAAGTCCAGCCTTAGATGGCAAAGACCTGATCCCCAGAGCAGGCTGTATAGGGACTAGCCATACTAGTGAGCTCTGGGTCTGTTTGAAGGAACCTGCCTCACTGAATCATGTTAGAAGCATGACCAGGGAGACCCCAGGCGTCACCCTCAGTTTCTGCATGCTCACACCTATGCTCACACGCAGGAATGAAAAAGAAGGGCTTTGCTACCAGGTTGAGTGTGAGGGAAGTCACAGCTGTGTGCTAGGCTTGGGTGTTTTCTTAAACATAGAACACGGTAGTAAGAGAAGAGGTACCCCATTATCCTTTCCTAACAACACAAGCAAAACAAAACAGTAGCCAGCCGTTCCTCCTCCAAGCTAATCCACAAAACTGAGAAATGACGAGTTTAAATGTATAGGGCCGTTACTTCTTTTGGTGTTCTCCACAACCTAAAATAGTAGCACCGTGGCTGGGGGTGTTCCGTCTCCAGCACCACATTAACAGAGCATGGTGGTAACATCTGTAGTCCGAGTTATCAGGAGGATCACAAGTTCAAGGTTATCCTTGGCTATATAGTAAGTTCAAGGCCAGCCTGCATACTTGAGATCCTGTCTCAAACAAACAAACAAACAAGAAACCAAACAAACAAACAAAAACTCCACAGCTTTATTGATGCTTAATTAAAATACCATACAATCCCATTTCTTTCGTTATTCATGATTTAGTGCTTTCACAGAATTATAAAATAACTGATCACCTCAGTTTTAGAACATTTTTATCACCTCCAAATCTAGAACTTTGAATTTTAAAGTTTACAGCCATACTTGGGAAAGATGGGTTAAATTAGGGCTGGAGAGATGGCTCAGAGGTTAAGAGCACTGACTGCTTTTCCAGAGGTTCTGAGTTCAATTCCCAGCAACCACACAGTGGCTCACAACCATCTATAATGTGATCTGATGCCATCCTCTGGCCTGCAGGTGTACCTTCAGGCAGAGTTCTGTATACATAAATTACTTATAATAAGTAAATCTATTTAAAAATTTTTTTAAAGATTACAGAGCCCTGAATTTTTCTTTTAAAATTTTTCTTTAAAAGCATATTGGTGATGTTTACACTGTATTTTTGTGGAAAATTCACATTTTAGATCTAGATAAAAGAGAAACCGTTTTCATACTATATAAAAAGCCACTGAGACTGGAGAGATGGCTCAGCTGCTAACACTTTCTGTTCTTCCAGAGGACCTGTGTTCTATTCTCAGCACCCTTATCTAGTGGCTCACAGCTGCTTGTAACTCCAGCTCTAGGGCAGTTAATGCCTCTGGCTTCCAAGGACACCCATACTCAAATGTTCATAACTACACACACACACACACACACACACACACACACACACACACACACACTTAAGAATAATAAAAGTAAATCTTTTGCTTTTTCAAGACAAGGTTTCTCTGTGTAGCCTTGGCTGTCCTGGACTTGCTTTGTAGACCAAACTAGCCTCGAACTCACATTGATCCTCCTGCCTCCGCCTCCTGAGTGCTGAAAATAAATCCTTTTTAAGAAGCCACAAATGTTTAGTTGCGGTACTTGTAATAGTTAAAAGGAAAACAAATGGGTTGTATGGAAAATCTGAATCTATTAAATCATAAGTTAGCTGTTACTAAGTTGATTTATAGAAATTAACATCAATTCCAAGGGCAGCCTGGAGGTTAACTGCTGCTGTTCTTGTAGGTGTGTGAACCTGTGAAGTGCTGCAAGATGATCTGGGGTATTTTAATTCTGGGGATTCTACTGCCTCACTCTTCAGCCCACCCGGGCTTTTTTACTTCAATTGGTAAGTCTGAGCCATTTGTTGTTTACTGGGTTTTACATTCTAAAATGTGCATGCTTTTGTATTTTTAATTGGTAAAAACATGGATTCATGAAGACTAACCTTGCTTTACCCCTTGCCTATCTAAAAGTACTGTTAAAAAAAATCAGTTATGTCAGTGCTTTTCTTCCGTCTTAAAACAAAAAATGGGAGGGGAGGTGCTGGAGAGATGGCTCAAAGGTTAAGAGCACTGTCTGTTCTTCCAAAGGTCCTGAGTTCAATTCCAGAAACCACATGGTGGCTCACATCTATACTGAGATCTGGTGCTCTCTTCTGGTGTGCAGGTGTACATGCAGGCAGAAAACTGTATACATAATAAATAAATAAATTTTTTTTTTTTTTAAGTTTATTGAGTATACTGTAAGAGTGTAGTGCCTGGACAGTAACTATAGTACTACCTGCCTTGGTTTTCTTTAAATTATTTTTTCTGATTACAAAAATAATATGTATTATGCTTAGAAACTTAGGAAAATTTAGAAAAGCATAAGAAAGATTTACTGATAGTTGGGTGTGGTAGCATGTGATTTTACTCTCTGTACTGGAGGCAGAGGCAGGTGGATCTCCAGGGACTTGAGGCTAAGCATGGTCTGCATACTGAGACCCAGGCCAGCCAAGGCTAGTCAAAAAACAAGCCAAGTGGTGGTGGTGCACACCTTTGATTCCAGCACTTAGGAGGCAGAGGGAGGTAGATCTCTGTGAGTTTGAGGCCAGCCTGATCTACAAAGCAAGCCCGGAACAGGCAAGGCTACCAAAACCAAAAACGAAAATAAAGCAACAAAAAAAGAAAGTGATTAAACTCTACACATAATTAATGCATGTATGTATAATTTTGCATATTACTTTCTAACTTCTTTTTTAAGGATTTATTTTATTTATTTATAAATGTTCTGCATGTACACCTGCGGGCCAGAAGAGGGCATCAGATCACATTATAGATGGTTGTGAGCCACCATATAGTTGCTGGGAATTGAACTCATGACCTCTGGAAGAGCAGCCAGTGCTTTTAACCACTGAGCCATCTCTCCAGCCATCTAACCTGCTTTTACTTCACTGTAAACATTTCTTCCCACATCATAATTTTAAAAAAATATTCTAAAAGTAGTGTGTTGAAGCTGGGCAGTGGTGGTGCACTCTTAACCCCAGCACTCACTCTGTGTAACAGAGCCCTGGCTGTCCTGGACTCACTGTGTAGAGCAGGCTGTCCTTGAACTCAGACCTGCCTGCCTCTGCCTCCTGAGTGTTGGATTACAGGTGTACACCACCACACTGGCTTATTAAGCACTCTGCTTTTATTATTTAACTTTTTATTGATTCATTGTGAATTTCACATTATGCACCCCAATCCTGCTCCTCTTCTTGTCCCTTCGTGTCTACTCTCCGCCCTTGCAACGTCCTCCACAAAAGAAAAAATAATGTCATTGTGGAAGCTATAGCCTGTTGCGGTGTGTACCACAGTATACCCTGTCGTCACACTCTTTTAATTGCAAATGTTCATTGCAGTGAGTCATTGGTTGGGTTCCAGGCTTCTGTTACACTGTCAGTACTGGATCGTCACTGGGACTGCTCGGCTATCCGGTTGTTGCCCCATGCCATGGAGATCCTGCAGCTTGGGATTTGCTGGGACTGGACCCTCCCCAAGCTCCAGTAGTTCCTAGATGGGGTAGAGAGATCATTGAAGTGGGCCAACTCAGAACCCTGCGTCTGGGCCTGGCCACTAGAGGAGCTGGCCAGCCTGCCGGCTCTCCCGAGCCACACCACCCAGCACTACTCCATCCAGCTCACCCAGTGCCACAGCTGGCAAGGGGCAGAGCCAGCTCTCCCACACGTGCACCCGCACCAGCAGGAGCTTGCTGCCTAAGCAAGGTGCAGGAGCCCTCTTATTCTTCAAAAATCAAAATTTAAAACTCTTTTGCAACCTTCTCAAGTATGTTTTTTTTTTAATTGATTAAACATTTGATTCCAGCTAGTCTTAAAAACTAATGATGAGATAGAAGAGCAGAGGCAGTGAAGGAGAAACATTAATTCTTGGAAAGTACTGTTGTTTGTTAATCTAAGTTTGGAAATGAAAACAGTCCTAACATAGCCCAAGTTTCCAAAATTTATTAGTTGCAAAAACTAAAACCAGAACTCATTAGAATTTTATTTGGATTTATTAGGGTTTAAAAAAAAAAAAAAAAAAAAAGGAGGGGAAATGATCCTTTGCAATATATCTGTTCCATTCCAATCTCCTGTAGGATAAAGGGTTTCTGATGAGCTCTAAAAGGTTTATATTGGTGACTATTTCATAACCTTCCTCTTCCCATATAGGTCAGATGACTGATTTGATCCATAATGAGAAAGACCTAGTGACGTCACTAAAAGATTATATTAAAGCAGAAGAGGACAAGTTAGAACAAATAAAAAAGTAAGTGCTCCTGCTCCATCTGAATGCTTTCTCTTTTGCACTGAAGCATGGAGTGGAACTGAAAGCCAGGAAAACATCTAAAGAGTAAGCTCAGGAAAACAAGAGCTAATCCTGGGTTAGGCTTCATGTGTGTCAGCTTGGGGGTTAGGTGTGTGTACATGCTTGTGTTTGCAGGTGCATGTGTAGCATGCAAAGGTGGGCGTCAGATGCCTAATCTCTATTTCTCTCTCTCTCTCTCTCTCTGTACTTTTATACTTTTTTATTAAATATTGTTAATTTGTTACACATACATTTATATATATATATGGCATGAAGAACCATAACACAATCAGGAATTACATAAATGCTACATTCTTAGTGTTTTGGCTATTTGTATTTGGCAGCCTTGAAGAAAATATCTTTCCTATCTTGGTGCATCTAAAATTCTGAACGTAAATCAATATCTATCATGCCTCATCATTATCAACTTAAAACATCTATCTAGAACTAAAAGCATCTTAACCCCTAAACAACTACGCTTAATTATAAAACTAAACTATCTTCTTCAACCTCATCAGAGACTTGAGAAGGAATAAAATTGATTACCTGAATATACCGGGAGTGCAGGTTAGCAGCTTCCCAGATGAGAAGATGACAGAGACAGTTTGCTACCTGAGCAGTCGCCCAAGAGTCTAACGTTGGGCAGAGACAGGGTCTCTTCAGGGCACCTGGCAAGGCTAATTGGCCAGCAGGTTTGAGAATCTTCCTGTGTCCTCCTTCCCGGTTGTAGCATTACAGACAAACACTGCTACTGGTGTGGGTGTTGGGGATCTGAACTCAAGTGTCCACCCTTGTCTGGTAAACACTTTGCCACCTGAGCCATCTCCCTGGTTCCTAGGTAGCTTTTTCATTACTGTGATGGTAACTTGAAAAAAAACTTGTTGGAAAAAGTATTTACTTTGTCTCACAGTTCAGCTGCTCTAATTTCATTCCATTAAAACAGAGCAGCTCAAATAATGGTAATCAGTGAGCAGACGTAGAGATGGAGGAGATGTCAGGCTTCCTCTTTGGCTGGCCTGTAGGTGCTGCCACATTAAGGATGAGTCTTCTCTGAAAACACCACAGACATGCCCAAAGCTCTCCTTTCAGAAGAACTGCTCATCTCATGATGTTGAAGGTCAAGATGCCCATCACTGTGTGGAAGATTGTGGGTGGGTGAGGATGCAGAATGTGGATATGCTAGTGTCTTCCACAGTCTCCCACCTAGGCACCCGCTGAAGCAGCTTTCCAGTTGTAGAGCTTACAGTGATAAGTATGACTATTGATACCTAATACAAAAGCCATGTGGTTTTCCTTGAATGTTAATGTCATTGACTCAGGTTTATGCTTAATCCTGACCTGAGAGTTTGTGCTTTGTTTACTGAGTGCCTTAGTGTTGATGTTTTTTTTTGTTTTTGAGACTGTCTCACTGTGTATCCCTGGCTGACCTGTTCTACCTGTGGCATGCTGGAATTAAAGCTGTGCACTATCCCACCTGGCTGATGTTTCACTTTAAAATACATTTTCTACATAGAGTGTAAAGATTTGCTGTAAATTAGCTAAACATGGTTGCACACAAATGTGTGTAATTCCAGCACTTGGGAGATGGAGGCAGGAGGATCATAAGTTGAAGGCCAATCTAGACTGCATAATACAATACTCTCAAAAAGCAAAGCAACAACAAAAAAATAATTAGTATGAATTAGGCGGGGCTCATCATTACTTATTGCTACTCAAGGGGTTGAAGCAAAATGATTTCCTGAGCCCAGAAATTCAAGGATAGCCTGAGGGCCAACATCAGATCCAATCTTTCTTTCTTTCTTCTTTCTTTCTTCCTTTCTTTCTTTCTTTCTTTCTTTCTTTCTTTTTTTTAAGAAAAAACAAAAAAAGAAATGTATAAGGGGCTAGAAAAGTGGCTCAGCAATTATGAGCATTGGCTGCTTATTCAGAGGATCCAGGTTCAATTCCTAGCACCCACATGGGGGCTTACAACTGTCTATAATTCAAGTTCTAGGGTTCTAGGAGATCTGATATCCTCTTCTGGCCTCCTTGGGCACTGGGCATTATAGTAGTGATTTTAGCCTTTTAAGACTTACAGGGAAATGAAAATTTTGGGTGATTAAATTTTAATTTTGACTAAGATGAGATTCCATTTGGGAGAAATAGTTTAAAACACAAAAATTGTATTTAAATTCTATTAAGTTAGGTTTTTTTCTTTTCCCTGTAAGATCTTGTATTTTAGATAGTCTTTATAATTTTACTTTATAAAGAAATTATAGACAATGGTTTTAGTGAAAAGCTTATAAGTAGTCCCATTTCCTAATTGCTTTATTTTCCTTGTATACTCTTTTTTGGGGGGGAAGGGGGTAGAGAGGGACTTACTATGTAGACCTGGCTAGCCTTGAATTCACAGATATCTACTTGCTTCTACTGGAATTAAAAGCATGTGTCACATTTGGGTGGTGGCAAAGGGGGAAGAGTTGGGAGAGGGGAAACCATAATCAGAATATATTGTTTGAAAAAAGATCTATTTTCAGAAACAAAACAAGCATGTGCAACCATGCCTGGCTTAGTGCACCAGTTTTCTGTCTGATACTTGTAGATGGGCAGAGAAGCTAGACCGGCTTACCAATACAGCAACAAAAGATCCAGAAGGGTTTGTTGGGCATCCTGTAAATGCATTCAAGTTAATGAAGCGTCTGAACACCGAGTGGAGTGAGTTGGAGAATCTGGTCCTCAAGGATATGTCAGATGGTAAGTGTAAAGAGACCTCAGAACTAAACACAACTTCATTTCCTAGTGTATCAGGTGTTTGTGATGTAATTGAACTATTGCAAGTATGTTTGGTTTGACTAGAGATAGTTGAAATCTGGAGGATTTGATCTAAAAAAAAAAAATAGTAACATTTAATACTTGTGGCAACATAGGTGATTTTACTGTTTTGGGGGTGGGGGTGTTTGAGGCATGGTTTCTCTGTGTAACCTTGGCTGTCCTAGATCTCTGCTCTGTAGATCGGCTGGCATCAAACTCAGATCCACCTGCCTCTGCTTATCGAGTGTTCCACCATTCCTGGCTTGATTTTAACCTTTTGATCTACAGAAATGATTAGATTAGTTGGCATATAACTTCATTTCTAAGGGCAGATTATGTTATAAAGAAGAATGTCAACTGTGTTTGTTTAAGGTTATTTTTCTTAATGTAGGAAATAAATTTAAAAATTGAAACTACATTAATTTTCAGAAGTCTTTGTGCATAGATAGTAAAATTACAGGTGGAGTGTTGGCATTCTAGATAACAACAAACACAGAAAACCAAGCCAGGGATTTATAAGGGATTATGTAAGGTGCAGTCAAAGCTCAACTATCTATGTAGATAAAATACTCTGTAGAATGCTTACATGTGTTATTGAGCAGTAAAATAGCCTTGCAGACTCTTGGTCCATGGTACTTAGCCACAGCTCCAACATGTCAAGTGGAAAACTTCAAAGTAAACTGTAAGTTAAGTTTTGTGGCTTTCTGACTGGTGAGATGAACTCTTCTTTTGCCCTGTGAGGTGTGAGGATCCTTTCTTGCAGGGTAGCCCTGCCCTGAATCCTTGCCCTGTGAGGTGTGAGGACCCCCTTCCTGCAGGATAGCCCT
>OU015751.1:23074682-23111874 GCA_907169655.1 Acomys percivali | reverse complement strand
TGTGTGTGTGTGTGTGTGTGTGTGTGTGTGTGTGTGTGTGTGTGTCTCAAACTGCCTGGGAGTAGATGGGCCTCCAGCTCACCTGTGGGAATTGTCTTTCTTATACATTGAGGTAGGAAGACATGCCCACTGTAGTGGGTTCATTCCCTCACTAGGATAATTATATAAATTTAACAGAAACATTGTTTTGGTTTTTGCCATTTTGTTATTTTCCTATTGAAAATAGGTTTTTTTCATGTACTATATTCTGATTACTGTCCTCCTCCAGCTCCACCAGCATCTTCCTAGTTCCCCACCTCCCCAGATCTACATCCTTTCTTTCTCTTGTCCATTAGAATACAAACAGGCATCTAAAAAATAAAATAAAAACAAAATAGGACAAAACAAAATAGGGGGAGCCTCCCCCCCCCCAAATCACAAGAAATACATACAGGCCCCGAGCCACACATTCACACACACATAAAACCCATTCAAACAGTATTGGAAACCATAACATACAAGCAAACGATGTGTAAGGTTTAAAAAAAAATGCCAACAAAATTATGAGAGACAAAAAAAACCTCCAAAAATACCATTGAGCTCATTTGTGTTAGCCATCTACTGCTGGGTATGGGGCCTGCCAGCAAGTGTTGTTTGCATACCCAGCGAGACTCCATTGGAGAAACTCCCGTGTTTTCCTCCCTTAACCCCTTTCCCTCCCTTTCCCTGTTTGATTCTTCCATTCCAGCTGTCCCCGCCCCGCCCCGTCCACCTCCTGTTTATCCATAACTACCCTCTTCCTCCCCTCTGGTCCTGGACTCTGTGCCTAACTGCTGTGGTCACGCTGACTGAACAGCTATGTCCACATATAATAGATATGTATCACGTTGTCTTTTTCAGTCTGCATTATCTCACTCAGGATGGTTTTTTGTTTTGTTTTGTTTTGTTTTCCTAGCTCCATCTGTTTACCTTTGGGTGCTTTTCTGTTTGTTGGGTTTTTTATTTGTTTTTGTTGTTGTTTTTGTGTAACAGCTGAGTAGTACACTACATTTTCCTTATTCATCTGTTGATGGACATCTGTTTCCAATTTTTGCTTGTTATGAATAGAGCAGCAATAAGCATGGTTGTGCAAGTGTCTCTGTGATAGGATGTGGAGTCCTTCGGGTATATGTGAAGAGTAAGAAATAACACCCAGAAGGAGTAGGTGGCAAGAAATAGTCAAACTGAGTGCTGAAATGAATAAAATAGAAACGACAGCAACAAAAAAAGCAGTACAAAGAATTAATGAGACAAAGAGTTGGTTCTTTGAGATAATAAATGAGATTGGTAAACCTGTAACCAAATTTAAATAAAGAGAGAAGATCCAAATTACAAAAATTAAGAGATGAAAGGAGGTGGTAATGACAGACACTGAGGACTCTTTAGAAAATAAACTAGTCAGTGGTTTGCTTTTTCTTCTCTTCATCTTCCTGTTCATCTCTTGCCTAGATTGTTCCTTAAACAAGATAGATACCTCATTTTTTCACTGTTGTTTTTGAGACAGATACAAGATATGATTCCTGCTGTGTTATAGTATGCTTTAACTTAATTATGTTCTATTTTGGTAACTTTATCTTTCATGTATACTTGATAAGTGAAAACACACACCCAGTAACCTTACACAGATATTAATATGTAACATATATGCTACATGATTTCATCTAAGTCTTGGGTTCTTTAAAAAAAATTTTTTTTACATTTATTTCATGTATGTATGTGCCATATAGGTGTCATGTCATGTATGTGAAGTCAGAGGGCAATTTGGGGAGTCAGTTCTCTCCTTCCACTCTGAGTTTTAAGGATGAACTCAGGTCATCAGACATGGATGCTAGTGCCTTTACCTGCTGAGCCATATCACTAGCCTTAGGCTCATTAGGTACATTCCCTGTACCAATTATGTAATCTTTATTATGTTACATTATTGTGTTTGTTTATAAAATTAGGCTAATTGTTACTCTTTGTTTATTTAATTACTTATTTGAGACAGGGTCACTTTGTGTAGCTCTGACAGTCCTGGAACTTGCTATATAGACCAGGCTGGCCTTGAATTCAAAGAATTCACTGCCTGCCTTTATTCCTGAGTGCTGGGATTAAAGGTATGTGTTAATAACACTCCCAGCTGATTTTGCTTCTCTTACCACTGGATTATTACAAAGTTAGTAGAACTTGGAAACTTACGTAACCCTAAGTAGATATAGTACAATATGAAGATTGCCAATGCTCTGTGTTTTCTTTTTGCAGGAGTGCAGCACAAGTCTTTTCTAACAGCTGAGGACTGCTTTGAGTTGGGCAAAGTGGCCTATACAGAAGCAGATTATTACCACACGGAACTGTGGATGGAACAGGCACTAATGCAGCTGGAGGAAGGAGAGGTTTCCCCCGTAGACAAAGTCTCTGTTCTAGATTATTTGAGCTATGCAGTATACCAGCAGGGAGACCTGGATAAGGCACTTTTGCTTACAAAGAAGCTTCTTGAACTCGGTATGTCATCTGGCCTAATATACATTAGTTACGCTGGGGATATGCCTTATCTGCATATCTATTACTTGTCTCTCCAGCCACACAGTCAGCTGCGTGCTTCTCATCAGCAGTCTGAGGCTTCCTCCACCAGGCACACTTTGCCTTCTCACTGCTTTTTCTCAAAGTAAATGGCAGCTGACCGTTTCACCTACTAGTGCCACAGAAGTTGCTCTGTTCTCTGCCGTTTTCTTTCCTTTGAGGAATTTAAAAACTGCAGCTAGCTAGGCAGTGGTAAAACTGGAACTAGCTAGGCAATGGTGGTATACTCCTTAAATCTCTAGCATTTGGGAGGCAGTGGGAGGTGGGTAGCATGGTCTATATAGTGAGTTCAAGGACAGCCAGGACTACACAGTGAGACCCTGTCTCAAAAACAAAACAAAACAAACAAACAAACAAAAAAAACGAAGCGTAAATAAGAAATAGGATCAAACCTAGATGAAGAACTCAGTTGAAAAAACTTACCATAGTAATTGCTAACTACTTTCGTTTGAAGAACATTAATTGCTTTGTTGGATTTCATATTCAAATGTTAGGAAAGTGATAGGAGAATTAAAAAAAACAACATTAGAGTATTTACCTGTGTGTATGTAGGTGTATCTCATGTGTGCAGTGATCACCAAGGCCAGACAGAAAAGGTTTCTGTCGCACTCCTTGAAAGCATCTGGGTGCTGGGAACTGACCCCTGGCTCTTTTCAAGAGCAACAAGTACTCTTAACCACTGAACTGCTTCTCTAACTGCCCAAATTCCTTGATTTCTACCCAAGATCTGCTATGCTGCGCTCTCTGGAAATGGGTCTCAGAACATATAAAATAATAAATTCAGGCAGCCTTTGATACCTTAAGAATAAATTATTTATTTATTTTTAAAGATTTATTTATGTATACAGTGCTCTGTCTGCGTGTACACCTGCAGGCCAGAAGAAGGCATCAGTTCACATCATAGGTGATTGTGAGCCACCATGTGGTTGCTGGGAATTGAACTCAGGACCTTTGGAAGAACAGGCAGTGTGCGTAACCTCTGAGCCATCTCTCTAGCCCCTAATAAATTACTTTATGATTAAGATAATAGATGTCAGAAAAATGAGACTGCTCAAAAAGATTGATCATCTGAAAATAAACTTTATGATAATTGGCTTTTCTTAAATGAATAAATCAAGATATTAGTTCACATAACATTTGTTTTCCTTTTGGTATTTTATTTGTTTGTTTGTTTGTTTTTCAAGATTGGGTTTTTCTGTGTAGCCTTGGCTGTCCTTGGCTTTGTAGATGAGGCTAGCCTCAATATCACAGCTTATCCGCCTGCTTCTGCTTCCGTGAGTACCGGGAGTAAAGGCCTGTGCCACCGTACCTTGTTTGATATGTTTTTCTCTTGATTTAAATTATACTTTGTATTCAATGTAGAAAATTTATTAATACAGAAAAACATAGAGGAGTCATCTATTTTTGTTTCGTTGTGGCATACATTCCCTTTCTCCATACACATTTACTTTTCTCTCATAATTAGGTTTTTATTATATATCATAACATACATTGTGAGCAGTTTCAGAAGAACTAGAAATTCTTTACAAACCGAAGTACTTTGATTCACAGCTCGTTGTTTGTCAGTGTGTGGTTGTTTGGACTGGCTTTTCCATTCTAAAGGGTAGCTACAAATTAACAGTAGCAATTTATGAGGCAGTTAGTAGATTTTGGCATGTTTGAAAATTAAATCTTCAGTTTCCTTTTTTCTTCTTACAAAATTAGAGCTGACATCTGCTGAGCCCTCAGATGTAAACTGGTCTGCATTTATCTGTGGGGAATATTAGTTATAAAGTGGGTCTGTTTTGTCTTTAACATAGTGATTACTTTGTAGCCACAAAATTATCTTTCCCACCATTACTTAACATACATAAGAGTAGGACTCTCTCCTGTGGTGCCCCCCTCCCCCAGGTTTCTCTTTAACCCTGGCTATCCTGGAACTCACTATGTAGATCCTAGTAAGACCCTGGAGTGTCAATTGACAACAGACCGAACATTGTTCTGGACTGATTAGTAACATTCTCAAAGCAGGAACAGTGATTGCTGCCTATAGATACAGACTTGCTGCTGTCCCCAGCTGTTTCTATACAGAGCGACTGTATGCCCTGACTGACTGGACAGTGCTAGTTACATCTTGTTTGGGCACTAATCAGTTACATTAGTACCTCCTTTCTCAAAAGCATCTTAATTAGGAAGGTAAACTTTATGTTATAGAAACTGTATTATGAAGCTGAGCATGATGGTGCACGCCTTTAATCCTAGCACTTGAGAAGCAGAGGCAGGCAGATCTCTGTGAGTTTGAGGCCAGCCTGGTCTACAAAGTGAGTTCAGGACAGCCAGGGCTACACAGAGAAACCTTGTCTTAAAAAAGCAAAAAACAAAACAAACTGTGTTTTTTTGTTTTTTTGAGACAGGGTTTCTCTGTGTAGCCTTGGCTATCCTGGACTCCCTTTGTAGACCAGGCTGGCTTCGAACTCACAGCGATCCGCCTGCCTCTGCCTCCCGAGTGCTGGGATTAAAGGCGTGCGCCACCACAGCCCAGCTAACAAACTGTGTTATATTGCTATTTTCTGATGATGGAATAACTAATCTTGCCTGTATGCACACTTTATTTTTCTCTAATAGATCCTGGACATCAGAGAGCTAATGGTAACTTAATATATTTTGAGTATATAATGAGTAAAGAAAAAGATGCCAATAAGTCTACTTCAGGTGACCAATCTGATCAGAAAACTACACCAAAGAAAAAAGGGATTGCTGTGGATTACCTGCCAGAAAGACAGAAGTACGAAATGCTGTGCCGTGGGGAGGGTATCAAAATGGTAAAGTGGAAAAAGTCAATTGTGTGTGTTTGAATGCGTATGTGTTTGTACTAGAGAAATGGAGAGTTTTTTTGGCAGGGGGTGGTGACACATACCTTTAATCCCAGCACACAGGAGGCAGAGGCAGGCAGATCTGCTGTGAGTTCAGGACAGCCAAGGCTACACAGAGAAACCCTATCTGGAAAAAAAACTGCCCTGCGGAGCAGAAATACATTGTTAGTGAGTTTTTAGAGTAAGTAATTCTAAATGTAAACTCTTGAAAAAATGCTTACATTTCTTTTGCTACTAAGAAACTGATGTTGTACTTCTGTTTTGCCATTGAAGAGTGTTGACACTCTTCTGACCACTTACTGCAAATACCTATGTTGCATCATTGTTTTGTGGGCAGGTTCACTGACTCCTAGCAACAAGTGCTTGCTTTTACTTTGGGAGCTAATCAGCAATGCAAGAATAAGACTTTATTAGATTCCTTCAATTTTTTTTTGTTGTTGTTCATGTCATTAAAAAACACTGTCAGCCGGGCGTGGTGGCGCATGCCTTTAATCCCAGCACTCGGGAGGCAGAGGCAGGCGGATCGCTGTGAGTTCAAGGCCAGCCTGGTCTACAAAGCGAGTCTTGGACAGCCAAAGCTACACAGAGAAACCCTGTCTCGAAAAACCAAAAAAAAAACAAAAACAAAAAAAACCCCACTGTAGTATGTGTGTTAGGTTCCTTTCTTTCACCCATAAAATGCCTGAGATAGACAGATTTAATGTGGGGTCTGTAGACCATGCGTCCAGGGGAAGTGGCCTGAACTGCTGAGATGGAGCATGTTCACACCCTGGAAATCTCATATTTGAGACCTAAAGTCTCATTCTAAGAATGGTAGGTTTAGGACAATACTCTCACTGGTCTCTCTGCCTACCTCAGGAGCACATGATACAGCCCCAAGGGTGCAGGTGGTCAGTCCCATGAGGCTGTCTACTGTTACAGTTCCCCATGCAAATACAGCTTTGCCAGCATCCTGGTCCCAGCTAATGACACCATTCGTCCTCAAACCTCCCCACTGCCCAAGGTTTATAAGTCCCTGCTTCACATGAACTAAAGGGGCCAGCACCGTCTACTTCAGCAAAGATTGTCTGAGGTTGTAGTTTATTCTGGGGAACGAAGGCCCCCTCCTCCCCTAAGAATTCACTGCCAGACCTTTGGGCTTGACAGCCAGTCAGGCAGCCACAGAGGAACTGTCTTGGCCACCTCTGAATTTTACCTGGTTGCTGTGAGGCAGCTGCCAGTCTTTCCAAATCAGCTTGGAATAGCCCTCACCTCACCCGCACCCTCTCCCATTAATATGGAGGTTTGACCAAATGACTGTAACACTGAGGTATCATTGCTGGCTTCAGAACTTCAAGTGTTCACTTCCGTTCAGTACTGGCAATCTCATTAAAAAGAGTTAACTGTAACATGGTGGGAAAACCTCTTTTCCATATCCCCCGTGAGATTGGAAGTCTTGCGGATGGCCTAGGACTCCGAGTTTCTCTGTTTCTACTGGAAGCCAGTGGCACTTTAGCCTCCACTGGAGAAACTTCCTTCTTCTGGTGCTGCACTCAGCACTGGCGAGAGGAATGGAAGGAAGTGAGAAAAGCTTTATTTTGGCTTATGAGAGATTTCAAGTCCATAGTCCATTCCATTCACTGTATCCTTGGGCCCATGGCAAGGCTGGGCATGGGGAGAGTATGTGATGGAGCAGAATTACTTACTCCACAGCCGCTCAGAAGCACAGAGCAACGGGTGGGATTTCCAACATCACTTCCGGGCACACCCAGTGACTTTCCATTCAGCCCTGTTTCCTAAAAGACCTACCACCTGCAAACCACACCACCAGCTGGAGACCAAGCTGAGAGTGTAGGAGCAGTCCAGATTCAAGCTCTAATAAACATCTGTCTTATAAAGATATGAGCTCAAACCGACTAGAGGCCATTATCATGTCTTTACAAATTGATAGAAGTTACATACTAATATCAAATGTCTACTTAGTTTTCAGATTTCCAGTAGTGAGCTGTGTCCTGCTTGTTTTGGGAATAGGATCTCCTATATCACAGAATATTGGCTTGAAACTCAGCATCTTAATCATGATGAACTTTTGCCCTTCAGGTTCTTCTGCTCCTTATTTCAGACATTCCTCCTCCCCAGGAAGTGTTCTTTTACCTTTCTGGGTGCTGGGCATTGAGCCCAGTGCCTGTTATATGCCAGCTAACCACTCTGCCACGAAGTTCACCCAGAAACCCTAAGAATTATTAATAAGATTTTGAAGATCCTAAGTGCTTGGTTTGATGGAGAGTGTTTGCAGGACACTGTTGTGTGCTGTTCCAGAGGTCATCAGTGTCTGTGTGTGCAAACGTAACTGTTGTTTCTACCCCATATAGGAATAGACACTAAGCGTTGGTCTAATGTATTTATTACTTTCTTTGTATTTAGACTCCTCGGAGACAAAAAAAGCTGTTTTGCCGCTACCATGATGGAAACAGGAATCCTAAATTTATTCTGGCTCCAGCCAAACAGGAGGATGAATGGGACAAGCCTCGTATTATTCGTTTCCATGATATTATTTCTGATGCAGAAATTGAGACTGTCAAAGATTTAGCAAAACCAAGGGTAATTTCTTTTCTTCCCAGTTTACTGAGTATGTGTTAATCTATGCAAGGTGACAGGAAGGGTAACTAAGGTGGCCATAACTTGAGGTGGTTACAAGTGTTACTGCCTCAACACAGTGATGTTAACTGACAGTTTACACTAGTTGTCTCAGGTTTTTATCAGTACAAGTAGCACGTCCTGTGGCTGGGCTTTAAACAGTGAGTAACAGAAACCACAGATTGTGTTCTTACACAAAAAATTGTGGTTTGCTGTCTTACTGGAAGACCTTTCTACATATTTTGTAGCTGTCAGTACCACTCAAAGCTCAACGTTTTCATGCCTAGTGTATTTTTACCTGAACAAATAATCCTAGTATTGTAATTTCCCTTTAGACACATTAACAGTAGAAAAATATTAGGTAATTAGGTATAGATATCTGGTTAATTTTAAAATAGTATTACAGTTTACTAGTTTTCATATTATTATATTTAAATTTTCTTTTATGTACTGGTGTTTGTTTGCATTGTGTGTCTGCACACCCTATACATGCAGTGCCCATGGAGGTAAGAGGGGGTCAGATCCTCTGGAACTGGAATTACAGATGCTTGTGTTTACCATGTGGGTGCAGGGAATGGAACCTTAGTCCTCTGCAAGAGCCAGTGCACTAAACTGCTGAGCCATCGCTCCAGCCCCCTTAATCTATATCAATAAGAAAATAGTTGAATGTGGATTATGTCTAATTCTGCACTTGTAGTGTTTGGTGTAAAAACTTGTCTTTTGTGTGAGAGTGTGGAGACTAGCTCTCTGTCCTTGCCTTTCCTATCATCTTGTTCTTTAAAACAGTATGTCTTATTAATGATAAAATGCAAACTTTGATAGCAATTATTAAATGACATTGTGATCGTTACTTTTCTTTTGTAATATGTAGAGGTTGATATATTTCTATAAAGGTCAAGGTAGTAAATGTTTTTGAGGGCCTTGTCAGCTCTATGGTCTCTGCTACAACTACCTCAGCTCTGCCACTGGTGTGAAAGCAGCTAAAGAAAGCACATAAATAAATGAGGGGATAGTACAATCATGATTTTATTTCTAAAAGCTGGTGGCAGTTTATTTGCCTGGTGAGTTGGCTGGCTGGGTGTGTACATGCTTACATAAACTTAAATTTTTCAAGTTTTATTATTTTTTCCAAATTGACACTTTTTTAAAAAATCACATTAGTTTAATGTGGAGGTGTTCAGGGAAATTCTCGAAAATCTGCTGCCATGCAGACTGCCTCTTAAATTAGTCCATATTTTTTTCATTCTCTTTTGAATTCCTAATTCAGCCCTTTGTTTGTAGTTAGACCCAGTTTACCAGTATTTCTTTGTAAAATATTTGTTAAAAATTTACTTTTGAGGTAGAAGGCCTCAGTTTTCAAAGGAAATTTTTTGTTGAGATTATTTTTTATTTTTAAAGATTTATTTATTTATTATTATGTATACAGTGCTCTACCTGCATGTACGCTTGCAGGCCAGAAGAGGGCATCAGATCACATCATAGATGGTTGTGAGCCACCATGTGGTTGCTGGGAATTGAACTCATGACCTGGAAGAGCAGTCAGTGCTCTTAACTGCTGAGCCATTTCTCCAGCCCCCACTTGAGATTATTTTTGACCAGTAAATTTAGTGGCAATAAAGTTTTTTTTGTTGATGTTGTTATTTCAGAATTACCCTCTAATTTTAAAAAGAATTCTGAGCCAGGCCTGGTTGCCCACGCCTTTAATCTCAGCACTGAGGAGTAAGAGGCAGGTGGATCTCTGTGAGTTTGAGGCCAGCCTGGTCTACAAAGTGAGTCTAGCACAGCCAAGACTACACAGAGAACCCTGTCTTGAACAAACAAAAACAACAACAAAACTGATTATCTATGATTATCTTGGCATTCCTTTTACCTGCCTAGCTGCAGAAAGGCTATTTTACTGTATATATTACTGAGTACATAATATCTTGAAGAGAGAAAAGAGTGACTTTAAAACAAAGTTTAGACCTTTATAATCATGTTTGTTACTGGAGTTAAAATCTGAGGTTTTAGAGTAGATGTGCTTTGCGTTTTAGAAATGTTTCTTTTTGTATCAACATTTTTTAACTAGTGAAAAAAATTTAATCGCCAACCTTTTCTGTTTGTGTGGCTTCTGTTTGTGCAGTGCAAAAGCAAATAAAATAATTTTTAAGAAGCACACAAAAAAAAACCTAAAAAACTAACTAGCTTTCAAGGCTCAACACAAGGTGATTGGAAGGGTATTGAGTTATTTTCTATTCACCTTCTTTTGTTTAAAGAAGAAAAGAAACCCCAGCTTTCTGGCTGGTTAGGTAAACGTGATTCATTTTTTTTGTCTTGTAATGCAACTGTTCTGACGGTTGGCTTCACAGCTGAGGCGAGCCACCATTTCAAACCCAGTAACAGGAGCCTTGGAGACGGTACATTACAGAATTAGCAAAAGGTAAGATTGGATACTGCGTATTTTTCCTCCTAATGAGTGTTTTAAACTAAAGAGTTCTAGTTACAGAAGAGGATCGTTTCCAGGCTCCAGCTCAGGTGGCCGCCTTACACTTAAGAGTAGCGCATGGACACGTGCTTTGTGTCTCACAGGCGTTCCCTTTAACTAGAAGTTCTGTTTTTAATCTCTGATTGGTCTCGTGTTTCAGGAATTAAGTGCTTTGTATTTTAGGATCAGGTCTTAAACACTAGGGAAATTGCTTGGTCCTTTCTTTTTCCCTTTGCTGTGAGAGTGGGAAATAAAGAAAAAGAAGCAGTGGGCTAAGGTGAGGTGGAGGGCTGCAGAGCCTCACACCGCCCTCCTGGGCATGGATGCTAATCTGTCGCTGTCATTATGGAGTAATCTGTTCTTACTGGACTTTTTCATTTAAAAAAAAAAATCACTGGCCCAAAACTTGGCTGTGGAGAGGCTGAGCTCAGCCTTCCAAAGGACTTATCTCTCTTAACCTGGATGATGCAGAGAGACTAAACAGTTTTGTCTTGATAAAAGTTTTAAAATGATGAACTAATAAACTATATTTGAAGAACATTAAACTTCTAGTCCTGGGAGAGCACCTGTGAAACTCACTGCTGCGGGTCATTTACATACAGCCTCAAAGGATTTGAGTTTTAAAAAAGTGAAAGGACAACAAATACATTTACAATCAAATTCTGTCAACCGTTTTTCTCCTGACTTACAAGTGGCTCTTCTCGCCACCTTTCTGAATGTTTGCTGATTCGAACCATTACCGCCATGCAGACCAATCTGAGTCCTTCCAATCACCTGTGGCTTGGCAAAACAAAGTGAACAAAGCCCAAACGGCCTGCTGGAGTGTAAGCCCGTGTCCTTTCTCTTTTTTTTTTCGTAGCTGAGCCGAGCTACAGTACATGACCCTGAGACGGGGAAATTGACCACAGCACAGTACAGAGTATCTAAGAGGTAAGGGACCAATGGGCAGAACTTGAGGTGTATTTGGAGTGCTCTTTCTTGAGAATTTTGACAAAATACATGGTGTAGTTTTGAAGACCTAGATGTCAGATGAAGTTTTGGTGTCTGCTTGACTTTCATGATCAACAGATGAAGGCAGCTGTAGGCATTTTCCAGTCTTTGATAAGTATAGCATGCCCAGGGAGGCTCTGGCTGTGCCAACTGATAATGTACAGTGAGGCCTAAGGCAAACTCTGCCATGAAGCTGGGGCTACTCTGTGGGTCACCAGTCACTGTAGAAGAAATGCCTAAAAGGACAAAGAAGCTTCCACAAGTCAGTTTCAAATTCCTTGCTTTGATCAACATTTAGAAGTAACCATGGTCAGATTAGCTGCATAACTCAGAGCTAGGGCTGAGTGAGGTTAGCACGGCATTTCTCAGTTCAAAATGAAAACAAATTCCATTGCACTGAATTCAGTTTTATTCTAACACTAAATAATATTTTCCCACAGATAACAACACTTACAGAAATAAATACAAACTCTGCCCATCATGTTAAAAACATTTAAATATATTAGATAGTAATTGCTTAATCAGTTACTTAGATTAATGTGTGCTAACATTAGTTGGAATAACTCAACCTGAAGCGACTATTTTTTAAAATTGTTCTAAAGTCCCTTTTGACTACTGTGTGTGAGTGTGGGTGTGTGCATGCCACAGCGGGCATGGAGGGTCTGTGAGTCCGTCCCCTCCTCCTCCTCCTGGCTGCCGCATGGTCTTCATTGTTCTGTCTGCCATGCTGGTTACTCAGGGCTCGCTAGACTCTGAGCTGCGTCTCCTGTCTGCCTCCCATCTTTGCATAAGAGGGCTGGAATTACAGACTCGCTTTTTCAAGACAGGGATTCTCTGTGTAGCTCCGGCTGTGTTGGAACTCACAGAGATCCGTCTGCCTCTGCTTCCAAAGTGCTGAGATAAAAGCCACACACTACCACTGCCCAGGCAGACATGCATGTTTGTTTGTTTTTACGGTAGGCTTTTGTGGCGTGATCTTGTGCTTGAGCCAGCACTAAAGATACTACTTTTGACGTGGGCCTTTATGTATGCAACAGGAAGTTTGTATTTTTGTCAGTTATATAAACATTTTTGTCCTGGAGAACTACGGTGTGATGAATGTACTTTTCAGTGTAAAATCAGAACTCCAGAAGGTTTCTCAATATCAACATTTTTGGTATTAAGGCCTCTTTTTTTTTTGTTTTGTTTTGTTACTATGTGGCACCGGGAGTTGAACCTAGGGCCTCTGTAGCTAGGCAAGCGCTCTAGTAGCGAAATATGTCCTCAACCACAGTGTGGCCCAGGCTAGCATTGAACTTGGTCATCTTGCTTTATCTTCTTTAGTGTTTGCCTGTTGGCAAGTGCCACCACGCTTGACAGTTGATGTTTTCAATCAGGTCATTCTTTGTTGGTAGTGCTATCTGAGGAAGGCTAGCAGCATCCGGCACCCACTGCGTGTCACAGTCAGAGAAGGTGTAGGGAACGTTAAGTTGTTGGTTATGCCTTGGTAGGACAGGTCCCCACTGCCACCTTCTCTCTACCTCCGTTGAGAGCCACTGACTAGAGGAGTGGAATGAAAATGCAAGTTCAGGGTACAGGGAGGAGAAATGGTGTAAGATTTCCAAGTATTGTGTTCATTAAAAAATTTTTAGATTACATTATATTTATGTGTACATGTACATATGCACATGTTTGTATGCATGTATATATATGTTTACACACATGCTCTATGCAGTGCACATATGATCAGAGAGCAATTTATAAGCTGGTGTAGTGGTGCATGCACTCAGGCAGATTCATATGAATTTGAGGACAGCCTGGTCTGAATATAGAGTTCCAGAGGAATCGGAGCCACACAGTGAGACCCAGTTTAAAAAAACAAAAAAACTAAAAACAACAAAAGACCAGGTAGCTTATTGTATTGCTTCCCTCTTCTTCCACCACGTGGCTCACGAAGCTCAAACTCAGGGCATTATCTGGCTTGGCAGCACTTCAATATTGGTCCTGTTCGCGGTTTCTTTGGTTTGTTGTTGTTGTTGTTTGTTCGTTTGTTTAAGCCAAATAATAACAAGCATCAGGTCATTGCGCTGTTGAGTGTCTGAAATACATTAAAAAGCAATCATTTTCTAGAAGTCACCAACATTTTCAAAATAACAGGATGAAGCAAAGTTATACTGAAAGTCGACTTACCAATTAATAAACAATGCAAAGGAATATGTAGATTTTAACAGTAAGGATTTACAGAAATTAATTTGGGTGCATTTATTCTAAGACATGATTCACAGCGCTTCTGCAAACTGTAATCAGTATTTGTTTGTTGCTTGGGTTTTCAAGACAGGGTTTCTTTGCGTAGCCTTGACTTTCTGTCCTAGACTTGCTCTGTAGACAAGGCTAACTTTGAACTCACAGAGCCCTGTCTGCCTCTACCTCCCCGAGTGCTGGAAATACAGGCTTATGTCACCATGCCTGGCCTGTAATCAATCTAAATTTCAGGTTAAACCTAAGGTGACTTTCCATTCTGTTACTGACTCTTAAATCTATAAAAATGACCTTCAGCAGGTATGGCTATGCATGCTTGTAATCCCAGCACTCAGAAGGCTGAGATCAGGGAGTCTCAGTCTGTGAGTTTGAAGTCAGCCTGGTGTATATAGTGGGGCCCTTTCCATATTTCAGAGACTCATGCATGGATCTGACATTCTTACTGTTGTAGAACCAGCCAGCATTTTAAATTTTCTTTTTTGGATGCTTCTAGGAAGCATTTAAAATGGGGAAATGATGCAGTTGTATTATAATGTTTAAAAAATTCCATGAATGAAGTGTTTTGAATTACATTTTTAAAAGCTTTTTAAAAAATATAAAATAGATGTAAAGAAGGAATACTCAGACAAGTACATCACTGGACTCTTTCTTTTCTTTTTTTTTTTTTTTTTTCAAAATATTTTACTTAATTTTAATTTATGTGTATTGGTGTGAGGGTGTCAGATCTTGGAGTCACAGACAGTTGTGAGCTGCCTTGTGGGTTCTGGGAATTGAACACAGGTCCTTTGGAAGAACAGGTAGTACTCTTAACCACTGAGCCATCTCTCCAGCCCCATCACTAGACTCTTAAGGAGATCGCAAATGTTTGTTTTCTTCAAGCATCTCAGACTTACTTTTTATATTCTAGTTTTATTACCCTGAGAAGTAGCTCTAGTGGGTTATTGAGGAAGGCATCGTCATACTTGACACTGTACATCCTAGGTGGCAACAGGAGGCTTGTAGCTAGTAGCTTCGATGCCTGAGAATAATTCTCACCAGTCTTGGCCAAGTATGGTATATAAACAAACTAATACAAAATTAGTATTATATTTCGGTGACTTTAATACTTATTTTGAAAGAATAGGAATATGCTTTGAGAAAACAAGCCTTAGCTACTAAATACTGAGTTTGCTTAAAAAATATTCTTTTAGCAAATATAGAATTTATTTGCTAAAATATAAAATATTTGTTAAAATATTTTAACAAAGTATTAGGAAGAATTTTATCGAAGGATAGATGGATAGATATAGATGTTTATTATCTCTGGTGGAAATCAAGGTTTATTTTGTGGTGCCAGCTATTGAGCCAATGACCTTGTGTGCTAGGCAAGTGCTCCACCCTATGTTATGTCCCCAGCTCTCTTCTTTTACTTTGTATATAGAGACAGCGTCTTACCCAGTTACTGATGCACAGTTTCCTTTGAACTTATTTTCTTGCATCAGCCTCCTTAATACTTGGGACTACCTTAGTACACGTCTGAGACACTGGATGTAGTTATAAAAACCTGAATTTTGAAGTTTATATTAAAATTTGAAGTAATAAATTAAATAAACATTTTGTTTTCCTTATAAATTATAAGAAAAATGTTTCATAGGAAAAAATGTGTGTATGTTATATGTCAGTTAATAACCTTTTACCCTAGCAACATTTGCATTCTATAACATTCCAAAAGGGAATCTAGTCTGTATTTTAAGACATTTCTAAGTGATTATGTAATTATATATAGAAGGAAAAATGATTCCAGCAGATGGCTTTTCTTTGGCAAACCATACGTGGAAGTTTGCTACTGTTTAAAACAAAAGTTTAGACTGCCATGGCGGTGGGTACCTGTATAGTCCTGGCTGTCTTGGAACTTGCTGTGTAAACCAGTCTAGCTCCCACACCCACAGGGCTCCTCCTGGTTCTGCCTCCAAGGTGCTGGGATTAAAGGTGTCCGGCATCCCTGGCCAGAATGGCATAGTTTTGAATGATTTCAAATTGTTTAAAACTGCCCTAGCGCATAGCAACACTGCCCTCTACTGGGTGGTTCAAAGTAGACAGATGTGTTATTGTCTAATTACCCTGCCAGGTCTATAATTCTCAGTCTAGCTAACCAGCAAGCACTTAAAGAAGAATTACTAGAAACTGGGGCTGCTGCTCTTAGGAACTAAGACTTTAAGCCCAGCATCCTCATTTGCCCTTACAAGGGAACAGTACATTGGTTTGTATTAGCTAATTGTGTGACGTCTTAGTTTTCACAGCTGTCGTTGTGGTGGGAGTTGTGACTGTTCAGATTGTATTACTGACATCTTCCTCTGGAGATCTGTAACTATCCCCAAATGGCTCCAACTTAGCCTGCCTTCCTTCTGCAAGCTGTGTGAAGGTGTTGCTTCTTCAGCCAACTTCCCCGTGGTGCTTTACGATTCCTATGTTAAAAGTCAAGATTATTTAAAATAGAGGAATCTTGCTTTAAACAATGTAGAAAAACAATAATTGAAAGTATAAGACATATCATGAATACAGAAGGAAGATACTTGGCTATTTATATTTTAATGGAAGATATGGTACATATAGACTTACTAGAGTGGATAGGTGGAGGCAGAAGGATTGTGAGTTCAGTTCATAAAATGAGTTCAAGACCAGCCTGGGCCACATAAGATCCTGTCTCAAACAAAAAACAACGAAAGCTGGGCATGGTGCTGCACTCGGGAGGCAGAAGCAGGCCATCATTTTTAAAGTTTGTGGCCGTCAGGGAAGTGCAAGTCGGTTTCTGTCTTTGGGTAACAAATTATATGTTAGAATAAGCACAAGCTTACAATCAAAGTGGTGTCATGGAGTCATGGAGTTTACTGGAACATGCCTGCCTTATTTTGTGACTATGTTAGAGGTGGGGTGTATCCCCTCAGGGATACAGCATTTTCTTAGCATATGAGCCCTAGGTCTCATCCTCAGCACTACAAAATGAAATACAATAAAAAAGAAAAGTAATGTAGAATTATGATTTTTTTTATGGATAGTTAGGTTTAGGTTTTTTTGTTTTGTTTTGTTTTTTGCTTTAGCAAAAATACTGTTAAAACAAAATACTTACTGTAAAATCAAAGCTTAATGAGAAGTGAGGGAAGAAAATGTTGATGGACCAAACAGAAGCAAAATGAAGGGTATAGTTGAATTTGGGGTCCCATTTCCTTTACGGTCTGAGGTTTATCCTAGGCTTTACATTGAAGGAACCTTTTTTAACATGAAGATACAGTTTCTACGTCATAAAATTAACTCCTTTATTTTTATGTTTAAAGCATTTTTAAATTTTATTTTACTTATGTATATGGGTATTTTGCCTATATGTATTTCTGTGCCAGCAGAGGCCAGAAGGAGGCATCAGATACCCTGGTACTGGAGTTACTGAAAGTTGTGAGCCAACCAAACCCAGGTCCTCTGAAGGAGCAGCTAGTGCTCTTAACTGGTGAACCATCTCTCACACCTGGTTGTTTTGGGGGTTTGGGGGGGGCGTTGTTTTAATTCAGTTAGGTATTTAATTTAAAGCCCGGTTGTGGCTTCCTTTCCCTCTCACCTCCCCTCACCCTCCACACCTACCCAATTCTAGCCCTGTCTTTGCTTTTTTAATTTTTACCAAGTTTTGTTCTTCTTTTTTCTTTCTATTTTTTTTGTTTGGTTGGTTGGTTGTTGTTGTTGTTTGGTTTTTGGTTTTTGTTTTGTTTTTTTGAGACAGGGTTTCTCTGTGTAGCCTTGGCTGTCCTTGGACTCACTTTGTAGACCCAGCTGACCTTGAATTTACAGAGATCTGCCTACCTCTGCCTCTCAAATGCTGGGATTAAAGACTTGCGCCACCACGCCTGGCTTTTCAGGTTTTGTTTTTTCAGACAGGGTTTTCTTCTGTAGTTCAGGGTGGCTTCAAACTCCCAATACTATCTCAGCTTTCCAAATCCTAGGATTGAAAGCATCTACTCCAGCCACAACTGTCAAATTCACTTTTTCAAAGTGTGTATTTCAGGTGTTTTAAGTCCTTTTAGTTGTGTAGTTATCGTTTGACTCCATTTTTACATAGTAACATTTACTAAACACTGTGATTTTCTTTTTCATATGTGGTGTGCATGTGTGTATGTATGTGTGGGTACACATGCATGCATTTATGTCAGGATGAGAGGTTAATGTCTTCTCATTTTCTGTTTGTTTGTATTTTTTTTGTTTTTGTTTTTTTTAACTGACGGTCTCTTGCTGAAGTAGGACTCTGCCCATTCGGCTAGTCTACCTAGCCAGCTTGCCCTAGGATATAGTTTCTGTCTGTTGAAGGCTGGGACAGTTCATCCATTGAGCCATTTCCCCAGACTCCTGAAACATTTTCCTGCATACACCCCATTCATGTATCCCATGAATGGAGCTACTCATTACTTATCCCATCCCCACTCCATACCTTCCCCTGCAAACCAGTGAGTCTTTCTATATTATTTGCCTAGTCTGCATATTGCACAGTAGTGAAGTCATAACATGAAGCCTTTTCACTTAACATGATCTTAAGATTCTGTGTTACAGCATGTATCTGTGCTTTATTCCTTTTACGGCACAATAACTCATGATTTTAGATGCACCACATTTGTAAGGAGTCTGTTCATAAATTGATGGACGTTGAGGTTGTTACTTTTTGGCCCTTAATAATGCTATGAACATTTCTGTATTTTATGATTTAATTTTTCTTGAATTTCTAAATAGAAGTAGAAATGCTGGTGATATTGCAACTATGTTTAACATTTAGAGGGAATGCTAAACTGTACCCTACAGTGGCTGCATCATTTTACTTTCCTGTCAGCAAAAGTCTCATCAGACAAGCAGAGCAGGTGGGAGTTTATGACCCTGGCTGGGGTGGTGTACACACTAGTTATCGTAGCTCTTGAGAGACCGAAGCTACAGCAGCCAGAGATAAGGGCCAGCCTGAGAGGGGTAAAGCCTGAGAAGGACGCTTAATGGGAGGACATTGGGTTAGCATGCGCAATGAGTTTAATGTCCTGTGTTGCTTTGGAAATGTCAGGTATTGGGTTTGTATCTAATGAAGCAGTAGCCATAAAACTAATATTTTCTTGTCCTAGTGCCTGGCTGGCTGGCTATGAAGACCCTGTGGTGTCTCGAATTAATATGAGAATACAAGATCTCACAGGACTGGATGTTTCCACAGCAGAGGAATTGCAGGTAAGTAATGGCAGTGTGTTAAGTTATTCCCACTTCTCCAAGAGGCTCTTCCTTTTAGGGTTCCTGGCTTGAACCTACCTGAGGGCTCTAAGTGACCCTGAAAGCCACAGCACCAAAGAACCTGGTGACTACTAAATGTAACATGAAGTATAGTGTTAGCTTTTACATTCCCAAATTATCTATTTCTTCATTTTACTGTGTGTACATGCATGTGCTGTGGGTCTTCAGGACTGAACTCAAGTCATCAGGCTTGGTGGCAGGTGCTTACCCACCGAGCCACCTCACTAGTCCCTAGTTTCTCTTTTTAATTTCTAGACTCAAGTCTATTTGTTGAGTGGCTGCTGTGGATTTTGGCTTTTCACAGGTATTCTTTAAGTCAGCGTATAGCTTGTATGTCATACTTCTTACCTGGCTTAGTATTGACTTGGTTGTGACCTCATCACATGACTTAATCTCAGACGATTTCATCACCCTGGTAAGAAACTGTCCATACCCTGAGCAGTAACTGCCTACTGCCCTCCCCAGTCCTCTGGCAAGCACCAGCTATTTTGTGAATCTGTATAAGAGTTACTCAGAATGTGGCTCTAGTGTCAGCTCTTTCCCTAAGCATTAGGTTGAAACACGTACCCCACCTCATTCCTTGGCCCAGTCCCTTTATCTGAGTGCTCTTTAGTTGGTGACTATCCGGGTTACTTCTGCTTTTTTGCTGCTTTGAATAATTCCACATACAGGTTTTGTAGAACCACACATGGAAACTTCTTGTGTTTTTGAGCATGTGTACAAATGAGGACTCACGTGGTGGCCCTGCACTTAGCATTTGAAGGACTTTCAAGTTGTTTTCCGGTATTGCAGTGACACATGAAAGTTAGTGCAGGTGCACAGCGAGCTTGAACTGCTGCTTCATGTGCTCCCTTGCACGTTCCTGATGACTAATGATACTGAACACTTTCCACGGGCTTATTGGTCATTTCTATTGTTAATCTGTGTTCTTTATATATTCTGGGTATTAGACCCTTATAAATGGCTTGTAGATATTAAATCCTGTTCTGTGACCTGTCTTCACTTTTTCAGTGGTGTCCATTAACACATTTTTAGTTTATATGTGTGGTTTATGTATTTGCACACCCTTGAGGAAGTCAGAAGGTGGTGGTGTGGGTCCTGCTCTATCACTCTCGGCAGTGTTCCCTTGAGACAGGTTCTCAGTGATCCTATCCCTGCCGCAAACCTGTCCTCCCTTCCCAGTGCTGGGATTACAAGTGTGCACAGCTGTACCCAGCCCTTAAAAACATTGGTGCCAGGAACCTAAACATAGGAGCTCATATCTGTGCAGTAAGCACTCTCACCCTTGGAGTCCTCTCTCTCTCTACTCCAGAAGTTTTTACTCACAGATGCAGTTTGCTTGTCACTTTCTGTTGCTTTTGCCTTTAGGTGTCTTATGAAACTATTACCTAATCCACAGTCAACACGTGAGTTTCCTGTGGTTGTAGTAGTAGCTTCAGTTCTCTTTCTCAGTGTGCTAGGAGCTAAGCCTCAGGTCTCAAACATGTGACCATACACTCTACCCTTGGCCCCAAAGAATTCTATTATCACATTTGAGTCTTAGGTATGTTTTGGATGATAGTTTACACGTGACATTCTAAAGTGGGATCCAGTTTCATTACTTGGAAGTGGATGTCAGATGTCCCAGGGCTGTTTGTTGAAATGACTCCTTTTTTCTCTATTATTTGTCTTGACAATTAAAAACATTAGAAATATGGAAAACTAAGAGTTGTACTTTTTGTTTAAAAAAATTAATAGTTTGAATGGTGCTTTTCTCCTTGTCACAGTTTTAGAGTGAGCATGCTTTTAGTGACATGTCTTAAGTTTGGATTTTCTCCTTTGTGCTTTCAGTACTATAAAATATCTCTGAGGATTCATGTTGTGATTTTCTCCCCTCTAGAACTCTCGCCCCTTTTTCATTAATCTGTCACCATGAAGTTCCCCAAGCTGCTTGCCTCAAGTCTTTCTGACAAGAGTGAACACGTTTTCCGTGTTAGCTCCTTCTGTTAGCTCCTTCTGTATCTTCATGCACATATGCTGGAGTTTCACTTCCACCACTCACACCTGTGCTGTACTGTCATCTCTTGTAGATTGTCACATAAGGCCTTACTAGTAAGTTAGTAAATGAAGACCTAGCAGCAAACTGTTTGTGCTGTTGCAGTTAATATACTAGAGCAGCAGGGCTGACTGAGGTTGTGTACACTACAACCCGGCATGGCCTGTGTGGCTGTCACTTCAGTTGTTTATTCGGTGGTAATCTTCCTTGACATCTCTATGATTATATTTTATTTATTTGTTTGGTTTTTCAAGACAGGGTTTCTCTGTGTAACTCTGGCTGGCCCAGAACTCGATCTGTAGACCAGTCTGGCCTCAACTCACAAAGATCCAAGTGCTGGGATTAAAGGTGTGGGACACCAGAGGACACAGTGTAATAATTTACAGGTGGCTTATACTTTGCCATGATGGTGCTCTTAATTGTCTTCTATTTTGACAGTATTTTATTTTATGGTGGATGGTAGGGGTTAAAGAAAACATTGTTCTCATTTTATATTGAGTTCTAAGGTACAACGTGACATGGACTAAGACCAAATGCTTCCGTTCCCTCTTCTGCCCCTTTGCTGCGGCATCCTGGTTACTGTCTGTGGTTATTGGGGCCCTACAGTAGGAAGGATTACTTTTTCTCTTTGTCCTTAAATGATAAAAATTATGTAAAAGGAAATTTATTTTTGTTAAGTGCTTTGGGCTGGAGAGAGTGTGGTTAACTTGCAATGGCTGCTCTTCAGAGGACCCAGGTTCAGTTTCCAGCACCCACACGGCAGCTCACACTCCTGTGTACTCCATTTTCAGAGGACCTGACATGACCTTCTTGCTTCCACAGGTCCCAGCACATGTGATGCCATGCATCATGAAGGCTCATAGACACAGAAAATATAGTTTAAAGTTTTATCCAGTTATATAAGTGGTCAAAAATGGGTGCTCTTAAATTTTTGAATATTAATCTTGTATTTTTGTTTTATTTCTTCTTTTTGCTACTAGGGTTTGAACTCAGAGCCCCATCCATGCTGTGGAAACTCTGAGCCTTGAGTGCCAATGTTCACAGCTCTTATTCATGCTTTTGTTTACCCTTTCCTTCAGGTAGCAAATTATGGAGTTGGAGGACAGTATGAACCCCATTTTGATTTTGCAAGGGTAAGTGAAAGCATAACTAAATTCACTTAAGTTTAAGTACTCCATATTTAAAGAAAAAAAATCTGTGATACTTGTTTAAGACAGGCAGACATTCTCAGGGAGAGGAGAGGGTGCAACTGTAATCTTTCAGGGAGAGACTAGACTTAACTTCAGGTACAGAAGGAAACACTGAGAAGCTGCAGGGCAGTGGGCAGAACTAGAAGACAGCTGAGCAGCCATGGGCTATTTGGCTGCAGCAGGGACCAGAGCAGTGTGCGCTACTTAGGTGATGCTGAGAGATGAGGAGCCCTATGAGAGAGCCAATACTGAGGGGAGAGATGAGCCTGAAAGCCCAGAAGTCAGGGCCCAGCAGAGAAGAGAGCGCAGAGGAGCTCCATAGGTGTGGTTGGGGAAGTGTCTTTGTTGGTTCTATCTTAGTATAAAAACCCATTTTCCCTGACTGAAAGTTGTGACAGGAGATTCTGAGAAGCCTTCTCCTCAACAAAACCCCTTACTAAAGACATTTAAAGCTGGGCATGGTGGCTCACGCCTTTGATCCCAGCACTCAAGGAGGCAGAGGCGGGCAGAACTCTGTGTACTCGAGGCCAGCCTGGTTTAGAGTCCAGGACAGCCAGGGCTACACAGAGAAACCCTGTCTTGGGGGGAAGGGGCATGGCACACAATAAGACCTTTAGTTGAGTGCATTGGTGACCCTGGAAGAAAGAAAAGGTTATTCCTCACAGACACATTGAAGGCAGCACTACTGTTTGTGCCTCGAGCTGTGGGTTACCAGCTCTGAGAGAGGACGGCCATACCCTCTAGTCAGATCACACACTTCGTGAAGAAAGAGTGGTCTGAAGCACCCGCTTTGAGATGGACTCATAGACCTGGCCTCATAAGAAAGATAAAAGTTGTTCCTTAGTATGGCAGAAGCAAACCTTATTCTCCTTGCAGATTTAAAAAAAAAAAAATAGTGCATAAGTTACAGCTGAAAAAAGACTGCAGCAAACAGTGGACTGACGCACATCCTGAATTGCTTTGTATACTGTGTGGTTGTCCTTAAATCATTTTGTCACCCTATTTTGGGATATTTGAAAAATAAGCAAAGGGAAGTTCTAAATAGGGGAAAACATTAGCATTTAAATTTTAAAGGATATAGTTTTGGGTTTTTTGTTTGTTTTTAAAGACAAAAGACAAGTAAACTGAATTGGGCAATAAATGTGAAACAGTTACAAGAACACATTTGAGAATGAGGGACAAACTGGAGTCAAGGAGCAGCAAGAACACGGAACGCCATGAAGTGTGTCGTTACCAAATCTTTGTCTGTCTCACCACAATCACTGCAGTGGCTAATATTATGCTGTGTGATTCTGCAAGGTCAACTTCTCATCACTCTTGAGGGAAGAAAGTCTGTCCCAGAGCAGCTCTTTACTGCTTTTATCTCAGCTCCCACTGTTCTTTGCCTGTGGAATCCTGTGAAGACTACATTTTTCTCTCTGATACTGAAACCTGTCAGGGTTTTTGATGATGTCAGGTTAAAGCTCCATTTAAAAAATTAAAATGCATTTTTAGCTTTTGAGATAATTGTTGATTCCTAGGAAGTAGCAAATAGTATAGGGAGCACTTCCTTGTGCTTCCCACACGCCCCATCCCCCGGGACTGATGTCTGCTATAACTATAGCACAGCACCAAAGTCAGGGATGCACCATTGGTGCGCTCACACACTCATTATTTCACCAGTTCTGCTTATTTCTGTATATGGCTCTGCACTTCTGACACTTGTGACTTTATGTAGTAACTGTCATGGTCAAGGCACATCACTGTTTGTCACAAGGCTCCCTTGTAGTTCTGTTACCAAACACACCTTTACTTCTCTCATCTTAATTTCTGCTAACATCATTACACAGAAGAACACACTATTGATTCATTTAGAAAACAGGTCTGGAGGGTTTTTTTCCTCAGTGATTTTGACAAAAATATGCTGTATATGGGCTGAATCAAGCACTTGAGAGGCTGGTGTGCACACTGCACACGGGCGGACACAAGGCCCCTGGAGTATATTCACATTACTGAGTTTTATAACATTATATTCACTGCTTTATCCACAGAAAGATGAGCCAGATGCTTTTAGAGAGCTTGGGACAGGAAATAGAATTGCTACGTGGCTGTTCTATGTAAGTAAGAGCTAAATTTTTGCTTTGAGATTTGATTGTATCACTCACTTATTTTGGTGTGTTTTATGAAGCTGGTTCTGTCTTACTCCTATTCAGCATTCTAAAGTGTTAACTATCCAGGGACCTGCCAGGGAGATGATGGGGTCTGGGGTCATCTGACTGCACCCTGAGTTCAAGGCTAGCCTGGGGCTAGGGCTTCATGATCTGTGTGGCATGCAGGAAGTTGTGGCGGTGTGTGTGTCTGCCTTCCCAGGACTTGGGAGGCAGAAGAATGAGGATCACCATTGGGCATGTAGTGGCTTTGAGGTCAGCATTGTATAACTGTAGCGTGGAGAGCTGGTCTCAAAGTATGCGTGAGGTGTGTTTAATAATTATTGCTGGGCAATGGTGGCACACGCCTTTAATCCAGCTGAGGCAGGCGGATCTCTTGAGTTCAAGTACACAAAGAAACCCTGTCTCAAAAAACAAAGGAAAACAAAAAATTATTGATGGTCCCAGAACTTGGAGAGATTTAATATTTTAGAGAGTACATCTTAGATTCAATATTTTACATATGTATATTATCTTTATATACACATATTATAAATGTGTAGCTTTACAGTTTGTGGGAAACTGAGCATGTCTGGTAATTAGCGCCCCGACCAAGACAGCACAGAATAGTAGCTATTATCATGGTTAAAGTTTCAAAACAGCAAAAATTGCATTTGTTATAATTTTTGTGTATGATGTGGATTAAACTCAGGGCCTAAAATATACTAAGCAAATACTCTACCTACCCAACTCCAAAATTAACAATATTTCTACTTTTCTGTTACATGAAAAATCACCCCAAAATTGATTTTCCCCTTTGGGGGTTGGAGAAGCAGCTTGTCAAATCTGAGGTCTCATGCCTGTTCTGAATGGCTTTAAATAAGAGTGAAATAAGTACTTACTTTGTACTCACTAGTAAGGCATTATTTTGTGCATTGAGTACGGTCAGAAAGCAGAACCAAGTCTCTGCCTTCTAGGGCGGCTGCTCATTATAGTAAAATGCTTATGTACACTTCTCAGCATAAGACATTTCCTTTACACTGTAGTTATAAAAGTGACAGTGTCCAACTCTAGCTCCCATCTCTCGTCTGGCACTATTAACTTGGGTGCATGTATCTAAACTACGTAGCATGCTAAAAACAAAACCCCCCAAAACAGACATAAAATCCAGCCATATGTAAACATGTCTCCAGTGTCCATGCGTCACCTCCTCAGAGTGCTAGGTCTCATTTTATTCTGTGCTCCTTTTTCTTTTAGATGAGTGATGTGTCTGCTGGGGGTGCTACTGTTTTCCCAGAAGTAGGAGCCAGTGTTTGGCCCAAAAAAGTAAGCATGGTTTGTTGTGGGACTTGGGTATGTTGCTTTTTCTTCTTCTGAACTAGAGCTGCACCTAGTTTGTGGCCCAGGCTACGGTGTGTGGGTGTATATGGTGTGTGTTTTCTTTTTCTTTCTGGGTTTTCCAGACAGGGTTTCTCTGTGTAACTCTGGCTGTTGTGGACTCGCTTTGTAGACCTTGAACTCAGAGATCCACCTGTCTCTGCCTCCCTGAGTGCTGGGCTAACAGGTGTGCGACACCGTGCCCAGCTTATGAGTTATATTTTCAAACTGCATACGTCTTCAAGTAAAGGTTGGGTAAGGAACAAGGGTGATACTGAGTTCTAATTCCAAAATGTGATTTTTGTGTGAGTCCCTCCTTTGTGTTGCTGGACTACTTTCTAAAACATTGTTTCATCTCTATGGTGTTAACTTCCATATGATGGAGAAAGCACTTTAAAGCGACAGACTCTCAGAATTAGAGAACAGTCTGTGCCTTTCTAGAAGGAACAGGCGAATGGAAGTCCTGGCAGTTTATTTGGTGATGATCTGGACTGTTCTCCACAGGGCACTGCTGTCTTCTGGTACAATCTGTTTGCCAGCGGAGAAGGAGACTACAGTACACGGCATGCGGCCTGTCCTGTGCTAGTTGGGAACAAATGGGGTAAGTAGTTCCTGGCTCTCTCAAGCCATTGTGTCCTGCACCTTAAACAAAGCGCTTCCTCCCATGGACCTAAAGCCATTGTGTCCTGCACCTTAAACAAAGCGCTTCCTCCCATGGACTTGACAACATGGATTCACACTGTATGGGATTCAACCAAGCCCGTTTCTGGCCTGAATATAAATTTGCATCCCATAGATGAACATTTTTATGAGAGCTTGTTTCTGAGGTAGGCGCCCTCTTCACTTGTTTTCCAAGAAGATTTGTTGAAAAATTATTGTTTCCCTCTTGAAAGGTCACAGCCTGAGTACTTACCCATGAGTACTTACCCATGTACTAATGGGTAAGTCAGACTAGTGACCAGGATGGAAGAGGAGTGGGTGATTCTCCCTAAGGTGATGGCGCCATCCTAAGCCTTAGCTTAATTTTTGTTTTCTCAGGGCACAACAGTTAACATGCCTAAAAAAAGTAAGTACCAGAATAGATTTGGTCTAAGGTACCTCTGGCTCTAGTGCAAAATTTAAGAGGCTCTCCTCTCAGACCAGCATAGGATTGTGCCCCCATTACAACTAAAATTGAGAAAGAAACAGCTTTGGTATCTATTAACCCAGTCTATGCAGCTCAGTGTGTTGTGGCACATCAGAAGCTTCCAGTCTACATGTGTCTAGTGCCTATCACAGGACCGATATAAAGAGGCCTGTTCATCAAGGTCTTACAGCCCCCTCCTATGATGCTTGTGGAGTACTGGACACAGTGAGGACAGGGAAAGAGAACAGTTTTAAAGGCTCTTCTCTACTGTGTGAGTGAGCAACAAGAGGTCAAGCCTTAAGCAACAGCAAAAGGTTCAAAGAAGAAAAATTGGCCAATTGATAAATAGCCTGGACACCAGAGAGATGATGAGCATAGGAATCTAGTTCAGATATTTTGTGTATTGATTTGTTTATAATACCAGAAATAGTCTAGAAAATTAATTTGGGGGAGGAAATCCTTTTAAAAAATATATTATGGAGCTAGGCATGGTGCCACATACCTGTAATCCCAGCACTCAAGAGGCTGAGGCAGGTGGATCTCTGAGTTTGAGGCCAGCCTGATCTACAAAGTGAGTCTAAGACAGCCAAGGCCACACAAAGAAAGCCTGACTTGAAAAACCTAAAAATAAATAAAATATGGAAGGGAAGCTGGACAGAGTGGCATATGACTTTAATCCCAGCACTTGGGAGGCAGAATCAGGAGGATCTCTGAGTTCGAGGGACAGCCTGATCTACAGAATGAATTCTAGGACAGCCATGGCTACCCAGAGAAATGATGTCTCGAAAAACAACTGTATGAGTCTGTGATAGCAAGTGTGGGTCTGAGAGCTCTTTTCGAGGAGGAGTTGTCTAGATGAGAGAAGCATGGGAGAATAGCAAAGTAGAAGGATCCAGTGGGTCCTAGAAACCTACAAGTAGAACATTATGATAGGCAGATTTGGGCCAAGGGGTCCCGCTCAAACTAAGGCACCAGCCAAGGACAATACAGACGGTAAACTTTAAACCCCTGCCCAGATCTAGCCAATGTTCAGAACAATCTCCACACTTGAGTGGAGAGTGGGATATGACTTTCTCATGTACTCTGGTGCCTCACATTTGACTATGTCCCCTGGAGGGGGAGACCTGGTGGCACTCAGAGGAAGGACAGCAGGTTACTGAGAAGAGACTTGATACCCTATGAGCATATACAGGGGGAGGTAATCCCCCTCAGGAACAGTCATAGGGGAGGGGAATAAGGGGAAAATGGGAGGATACAAGGGATGGGATAACCATTGAGATGTAACAAGAATAAATTAATAAAAAAAAGAAAAGAAAAGAAAAAAAGGTGGTACTTGGAAGCAGGTGAACGCAGTCTGCTCCATCCGTGCTGTCTCTTAGTGCCGCCGTTGCTCATTCCAAGCCTCATTAGGTGCACATACATGAAATCTGATGTTTCCAACATTGTCAAGTTTATGCAGCCTCTTCCTTTATTTAATTTTCAATTTTAAGTGTTTAATCCATGCTGAAACTGTCATAGACAAGCTTTTAGATTAGAAGAAAATAATTTTTCTTTCCCTCTCACAGTGTCCAATAAATGGCTCCATGAACGTGGACAAGAATTCCGAAGGCCGTGCGCCCTGTCAGAATTGGAATGACAGACAGGCCCCACTCCTATTGTCCTCTTAACGCCCCAGGCACGAGTGCTGATTATAACTGAGAAGTTTACAGCTCACTAACACTCCGTGATTAACTCAGTCATGAACCTCATCCCATGTTTCGTCTGTGGACAATCACTCACTTTGTGGATTTTTTTTTTTTTTTTGATTAACACTCATCACATTATGTAAAACTTTACAGCGCAGTTGTTATCACATGATACAGGACATTCAAAATAAGGAACCTAATTCTGTTGTTTAAAAGAGCTTTTTGGTTTTGGTTTTTTTGTTTTTTTTTAAAGTAAGCATCCAGCTGTAGATTTTACGTCACAGTAGGTGGTGGGCCAGGCAAGGCTGTGCATTGGCGTGCATGTGCCTCACACCTGTTCTTCCTTGCTTGTATTTTCTGGGTTCCTGAGCTCTAGTAGGAAACTCGACCCTGGTCTGGGTCGTAGAGGTTTGCCCCTTTATTATTCCACATTATTTGGTTTGAGGAAATTACTTTGTTCAAGTCTTGCAGAACTGGTCTTCACAGTTAAAATGTTCAGACTTAGACATATTCTCCAGTGACTGCTGTTCCACGTGCCAGGGCCCTGCCTTACATTCCAACCACAGCAGGCGCTGGTGCTGGGATTCTGATTAAATACTGTGCCTTAGGAGACTGGGAGTTAGGAAACATACAGGTCCTTGTAATGACGGAGTTGATTTTTAAAAAGAAATGTTTTATAAAAAGCCAAAATGTTTGTTTTTTTCCATTCTGAAATGTGTTATGCCAATGACCTATTTATGATCGTAAATCTTTTTTTAAAAAACCGTCTCTGCGTGGTATTTTTCATTTTTAAACCCAAATGTAAAATACATGCTGCCCACAAGTTAATTTTAATTTACATTACTCCTTTACTAAACAGCTTAGGTTTAGTATTCATGGCTTCACATTTAGACAATCAAAACATGTGCCCTTAGGGTATAGCTTGCCTAGCCTGCTCCAGGCTCCTTTGAGGCACTAACAGAAACTGTGCTTTCTTCAAAGACAGTCACACTTTGGTTATGAGTCATTACAATAATGACACACATTGTGGTCTTGAGGCGAGGCTGTGCATTTGAGGTATATGAGAGAATTCTTCATTCACACAGGGCTCTGCCTGTTTTTAATTCTCTGGGAAAGTACGTATTAAAATGAACAGTGTCCATCACAAAGATTTTAGTAAAAAAATAAATACTAAAAATTAAGTTCAGTACTTTAAGTTGATTTTTACAGCCAAAGATATTTTAAAAACAAACAGGCTGGATATGTTAACCCTTATCTTTGGTCCTAGCACTTAGGAGGCAGAGACGGAAGAGTATCTGTAAGTTCAAAGACAGCCTGACCTACATAAGTCCTAGGTCCGCCAGGGCCACATAGAGGGATCCTGTCTCAAAACTAAGTGAAACAGCCGCTGTTAGGCTGGTGGTGTAGCTCAGCCAGAGCAACAGTGTGAGCCCTTGGGTTCCGTTCCCACTACCAAAACTTCACACTCCAGTTACAAGTAAAATGGGCATTTCAAAGACTAGAAAATAGTTTTGTCACAGTGTGTTAGCAAATAGTAAATAAGCTATTTGTTAACAGGCTTGAGCCTCTGCCTCCTGAGTGCTGATGAGAAAAAGGGAAAGTTGTTGAAACCAGCACTGGCCTATAAGCATGTGAGAGACACACTCGACCTCACTGGCCATTTATGAAGGTCAGCATTGTCAACACAGGGCTCCTATCAGGCTAATAAAGTCCATTGACTGGGATGTGTGAAAACTTACTACATAAAGGTTCCTTAAAACTTGATTTCCTGCCAAGCATGGTGGCGCACGCCTTTAATCCCAGCACTTGGGAGGCAGAGGCAGGTGGATTGAACTATGAGTTCAAGGCCAGCCTGGTCTACAAAGCGAGTCCAGGACAGCCAAGGCTACACAGAGAAACCCTGTCTCAAAAAAACAAACAAACAAACAAAAACAAAAAAAACTTGATTTCCTATCAAAAGTTAATATCCAGAAATTCTGTTTTTGGGTGTGAAATGAAGACAGAGTTGAAATGTTTATACCTATGTTCATAATAAGATTATTTGTAATCGCCATAAAGGGGAAGCAACCTAGTATAGAAATAAATGTGTGGGGAAAGGTGCCATGTGCAAGAGAATAATATCCAAGCCAAAATAGGACACACCAACACCCTTCAACATGGATGAACCTTGAAGAGACAAGTGAAATAAGCCACACAAATACTCTTGTCACACTGCTTACGGGAGACACCCAGAGTAGTCAAAGGCAAAGGAACTAGAAAGATGCTTGTCTGGGGTGGAGAAGACACACTTGGGTATGTTGCACAACAGTATACACTTAAGGCGACCTAAATAGACTCTCTGATTTTTAGATTATTTCGTGTGTGTTTTGCCTGCATGTATAGATGGGTACCACGTTCAAGCTTGGTGCCCTTGAAGAACGGAAGCAGCCATCGGGTCCAGAACCAGATACTGTTGGTAACCATCATATACTTGCTGGGAACTGAACTCCAATTCCCTGTGAGCCAAGCCATCTCGCCAGCCCCTAAATACACTTTTATTTATGTGCATTGGTGTTTTGCCTGCATGTGTCAGTGTGAGGCAATCAGTTCCCCTGGAACTTGAGTTACAGACAGTTGTGAACAGCCATCAGTGCTCTTAACCTGAGCCATCTCTCCAGCCCCCACCCCACCCCAATACACTCTTTAAGAATAAATGAACATGCCAGGCCTGGGCAGAGGCAGGCAGATAGCTCTGAGTTCAAGGCCAGCCTGGACTACAAAGTGAATCTAGGACAGCCAAGGCTACACAGAGAAACCCTGTTCGAAAAACTAAAAATAAATAAATAAATAAATAAATAAATAAATAAATAACCAAACATGACCCAGGTGTAGCTCAGTGGCTGAGTATGCCCAAGGTCCTGGATTCAACCTTCAGTCCTCTCCAAAAGTACTCATGTATCACAATTTTTAAAGTTTGACAGTTTAAACAGTTACGTTACATTCTAGTTCCTTTTTATAAGTCCTACAGGATTGATAGCAAGGGGATCTTGCTCATGTTTGTGGTAACATTTCATATTGGCCGAAGGTGGAAGCAACCCCTTGAGTGTTTATCTGCAGTTGAATATAGATGAGAGAAGGCGAATTGCTGTGCCAGCCTGGTCTACAGAGACTTCCAGGCCAGCCATGGCTACACAGGTCTCATCCAGATATCCTGTGTGTGCCCGAAGGGCCTCCCCACCAAGGGGAAGTAATCAAATTGGGGGCACCAGAGTCATGTCATAGGCAGTCCTTGATCTCCGCCCCCCCCCCCCCGCCACAACCATGGAGAACAAGCTGTCTGTTGGCTATATCTGAACAGGGGGGTCTAGGTTTACTGCATGCATTGTCCTTGGTTGGTGCAACAGTTTGTACAAGCCCCCCCTAGGTCCAGATCCGATAGCCTTGATAGTCTCCTTGTGAGGCTCCTAAACTGTCTATCCCCCCCATTCTTTTTTGCCACTCTTAGTGCTCCACCCCAAGTCCAGCAGTGAGTCCCAGCATCTGTCCTGATCCCCCACTGGGTGGAGTCTCTCAGAGGACATCTATGTTGAGCTAATATCCACTTATAAGTGAGTATACTAACCAAGAACAGTACAAATAGTAAATATCGAACCCCTACTCTGATCTACCCAATGTACAGGACATTCTCCACAGTTATGTGGAGAGCGGGGACTGACTCTGACATGAACTCTGGTGCTCCATTTGTGACCACCTCCCCTTGGTGAGGAGGTCTGATGGCAGTCAAAGAATAAGCAGGCTACCAAGATGAGACTTGATAGCCTATGACCATATAATGGGGGAGGAGGTCCCCCTCGGTCATAGACCTAGAGGAGGGGAATAGGGTGAAAGTGAGAGGGAAGGAGGAATGGGAGGACACAAGTGATGGGATAACAATTGAGTTGTAATTTGAATAAATTAATAAAATACTTACAATGTTTAAAGTGAAAAAAACCAAGTGAGTATATACCATGTGTCTTTCTGAGTCTGGGTTACCTCACTCAGGATGATCATTTCTAGTTCCATTCATTTGCCTGCAAATTTCAAATTTCCTGGCTTTTAATAGCTGAGTAGTATTCCATTGTGTAAATGTACCACAGTTTCATTATCCAGTGTTTAGTTGAGGGACATCTAGGTTGTTTCCAGATTCTGGCTATTAAGAATAAAGCTGCTATGAACATAGTTCAATAAATGTCCTTGTATGGTGGAACATCTTTCTGGTGTATGCTCAGGAATGGTATAGTTAGGTCTTGAGGTAACACTATTCCCAATTTTCTGAGAAAGCACCATATTGATTTCCAAAGTGGTTATAGAAGTCTGCACTCCCAACAGTAATAGAGGAGTATTTCCTTTTCTCTACCTCCTCCCCAGCATGTGCTGTCACTTGAGTTTTTGATCTTAGCCATTCTGATAGGTGTAAGATGGAATCTCAGAGTAGTTTTGATTTGCATTTCCCTGATAATTAGGACAACCGCATATGGAAAAAAAAAAAAACAGAATAGATAAAACAATCCTGTACGATAAAAGATCTTCTGGAGGAATTTTCATTTCTGATCTTGAGTTGTACTGCAGAGCAACAGTAATAAAAATTGGCATGGTACTGGCACAGCAATAGGCTGGTTGACCAGTAGAATCAAATTGAAGACCCAGAAGTAAACCCACACACCTATGGACACTTGATTTCTGACAAAGAATCCAAAGCCACACAGTGGAAAAAAAGAACACCTTCAACAAATGGTGCTGGTCTAACTGGATGTTTACATGTAGAAAAATGCAAATAGATCATATTTATCACCTTGCAGAAAAACTAAAGTCCAAGTGGAAGACCTCAAAATAAAGCCAGACACACTAAATCTGCTAGAAGTGGGGAAGAGCCTCAAACTCATTGGCACAGGAGACAACTTCCTGAACAGAACACCAACAGCTCCCGAGTGCTGGGATTAAAGGCATGCACTACCACACCCGGCTAACAGCTCAGTCTTTAAGATAAACAATAAATGGGACCTCCTGAAACTGAAAAGCTTCTGCAAGGTAAAGGGCACTGTCAACAGAACAAAGTGACAGCCTACGGACTGGGAAAAGATCTTCACCAACCCTACAACTGACAAAGGGCTAATATCCAAAATACATAAAGAACTCTAGAAATTAAACACCAGCAAACCAAATTATCCAATTAAAAAACGGGATACAGCTGGGCGGTGATGGTGTACCTTTAATCCCAGTACTCGGGAGGCAGAAGCAGGTGGATCCCTGTGAGTTCCGAGGCCAGGACAGCCAAGGCTACACAGAGAAACTGTCTCAAAAAACAAAAACAAACAAACAAAAGGGCTATAGAACTACACAGAATTCTCAAAAGAGGAATATCAAATGGCCAAGAAACACAAATGCTCAACGTCCTTAGTTAAATCTGTCTTTACTGCTGTGTCATAGTAGCCTGTCAAGGTACAGAGCACACCCACCATTAGTGGAATTGGAGTAGCTCAGGGGAAAGTTGTTAGAAGAAGCCAAACTGTTTCTACCTTACAAAACTAGAAAGAACACACTGGGATTTTATTTTACAATATAGGCAAATAAGAAAAAAAAAAAAAAAAAGAAAGAAAAGAAATTGGAGTCACCAAGATTCTGTGTATGATTCCATAGGTTTGAAATGTCTAGAACAAGCACACCTATAAAGAGAAAACACAGGGAGAGAGAGGAGGATTGGAGGCCCAGGAGCTAAAGGATTGAGTTTTTTCAGCTGGGAATGAAACATTTCTAAACTGTATGAACTAGGACTGGTTTGTAGACATTTGTAATCCCAGCTCGTGGGAGGTAGAGGTGGAAGGATCAGAAATTCAAGGTTTTCCTTCCCCTACATAGTGAGTTCAAGGGTAGCCTGGAACACAAGAGACCCTGTCTAAAAAAAATAAATGTTTTAAGTTATAATGACTGTACAATCCTGTGACTAAGCCTTGAGTTAAAACTAAAACATAACAACTATACAAAAATATACATTTCAAGTTAGTAGGTTGGATGATATGAAATATGTATCTCAAAGCTGTTTTTTAAAAGCTAGAAAAATATCAGAAATAGATCATAAACTGGACCAACTATAGAGAAATTTAAAGAAGCCAAAACCTGTATTTTTACAAATGATAAACTAGCTAAGCAAATTGCCAATATGAGGCATGAATGAGACAAAACTACAGATCCTACACAGCTTAAAAGGGTACTAGCATCTTTATGATAAATTGGGCATATTATGAAATTAATAAATTTCTTAAAAGACAAAATACTCAAGTCCCAAAAATTCTGAATATCCCCATTACTGAGTAAAGAAAAGACTTTAAAATGTTACCAAAAAGCAATAGAGTTCTAGATGGCTTCATTAAACTCTACCACACCTAAGGAACACCAGCTCTATTCAAAGGGCTTCAGAAGATGCATAATTTCCAAGTCCCTGATCGGTAACCAGACTAAAGAAATCTAAGGAAGAAAGCATCAGTATCTCATGAACATAGATACAAAATACCCTTAAATCTAACCAAGTATAAGTGGAAAATTCATGCTTAACTGAAAAACAAAACTTACTGAAATATCCTTAACAATACACTAACAAGCCCAGCCCAACAATTATGTCAAAGTTGGGACCAGGGTGATAGCTCTGGGGTTAAAGGCCTGACTACCAGAGTGCAGTCCCAGGGGTTCACAGGGTAGCAAAGGACTGACTCCTACAAATTGTATTGACTTCACCCACATGTTGTGGCGTATGCACATGTGGCTTCTCACACAGAAATAGATGTAATAAAAAAAATCACAAAGTCACGTTCATCTCAAAAACCTAAGATTGCTTAAAGATCCAAATTCCACTTGAGTAGTTTATCAAATTAGCAAGTTACTGGAGAAAAAAAGATACACGATTAGCTACAGAGAACACATATGGCAAATATCAGTATTGCTAGTGATTTTTGTCTTGTTTGTTTTCGAGACAGGGTCTCTCTGTGTTCACCTTGGCTGTTCTGGACTGGCTTTGTAGGCCAGGATGGCCTTGAAAGGTTCTGAGGTACTGTTTGGTGTTGTGCTGTCCGCCCCACCCTCCAGCACTAGGGATTAACTCCAGGGCCTCAAACATGTCAAACCAACACAGGCAGTGGTGGCACATGCCTTTAATTTCACCAGATGGATGCCCCTAAGCGCAATGATTTGTACAAGGCTTTTGATCTTTTGGGATGCCTCGTGGTGACAGCATCTCCCTCTTCCAGGGCTCCTCTGGCCAGTTTAGGATCATAAATACCAAGTGGCAAGTTGGACATTTTACTTGCAGTGCCCAAGCTGTGGGTTTTGTGACCTAATCAGGGATTTTTGTTTGATGTTCTGAAGCAGGTTCTTTTGAATTCTAGACTGTCTTTGCACTTGTGTGGTTGAGGATAATTTGTGATCCTTTGGCCACTACCTCCCACTGCTGCAGTTACAGAGGTTTGCTACTTTGCCTGGTTTTGCGGTGCTGGTGTCCAGCGCATGCCAGGCAAACACTCTACCCATTAAGCTACATTCCCCGGTCTAAGACCCTAATCATCTTTTTAAAATTTTTTAAATTTTGTTTTGTTTTGTTTTGTTATTTGAGACAGGATTTCTCTGTGTAGCCTTGGCTGTCCTGGACTCCCTTTGTAGACCAGGCTAACCTCAAACTCAAAGTGATCCGCCTGCCTCTGCCTCCCTAGTGCTGGGATTAAAGGTATGCAAGCCCTGCTTTAATTAAAAAAAAAAAAAATTTTTTTTTTTTTAAATGATGTCTGTCCTGTGTGTGTTTTAAGGGGTAGGGCTGGGGGTTGTGCTTGTTAGTGCAGTGTCTAAGGTGGCCAGAAGAGGGCATCAGATCCCTTGCAACTGGAGTTAACAGCTGATTGTCAGCTGCCCAAGGTGGGCAGCTCACTATTTATTTATTATGTATAAAATGTTCTGCCTGCATGTATGCCTGCAGGCCAGAAGAGGGCACCAGGTCTCATTATAGATGGTTGTGAACAATCATGTTGTTGCTGGGAATTGAATTTAGGACCTTTGGAAGAATATAAAGTGCTCTTAACCTCAGCCATCTCTCCAGCCCTCAAATTTTTTCTAGATATATCCAGTTACATGATATGCAAATAAAGGTAAAGTAATTTCCTTTTAGTTTGGCCAAGACTGCTAATTTCTTGTAACATTTTAGGAATAATAATAATAATAATAATAATAACAACGATGATGATGATGATGATGGTAATAACAATAATTTCATTGGAGGTAATTAGGCAGCTGGAAAAATGGAATAGCAGTTAAGAGCACTTGCTAGGGCTGGAGAGATGGCTCAGAGGTTAAGAGCACTGTCTGCTCTTCCAAAGGTCCTGAGTTCAATTCCCAGCAACCACATGGCGGCTCACAACCATCTATGAGATCTGGTGCCCTCTCTTCTGGCATAAGGGCGCACATGTGGACAGAATACTTACTGTACAAATAATAAATATTTTTCAAAAGTTGAGCTACATGCCATAAAAAGTGATAGTGGGAGCTGGAGAGATGGCTGCATAGGGGTCCGCTTGCTGCACAATCACAAGGACCTGAGCTCAGAACCCTTCACACACATCAGCTGTCGCCCCTGCGCTGAGGAG
>OU015751.1:23041231-23074672 GCA_907169655.1 Acomys percivali | reverse complement strand
GCTCAGAACCCTTCACACACATCAGCTGTCGCCCCTGCGCTGAGGAGGCAGGGACAAGATAATCCCTAGAGCCTGCCGGCCAGACAGCCTTCTCTGATTGGTCCTGTCCTGGTTGGCTGACTCTGTCAGAAAAGCCGGAGTGGGGATGGGAGAGATGGAAGACGGTATCTTGTTGATCTATTTTCATTTTGTTGTTGTTGTTGTTGTTTTGTTTTGTTTTGTTTTTTTAGAGACAGGGTCTCTCCATTTTAGCCTTGGGTGTCCTGGACTGGCTTTGTAGACCAGGCTGGCCTTGAACTCACAGCGATCCGCCTGCCTCTGCCTCCCGAGTGCTGGGATTAAAGGCGTGCGCCACCACCGCCCGGCTTGTTGTTCTATTCTCCTGGCTCCATTTCTCCACTATGATAACCACTGTAACTGCTGCGCAGCTTCTAACACAGCCGACACCAATCCCTTCCAGTCTTCAGGAATAAGTAAGTCTATGCTGCGTAGCCCAGTTATATAGCATTTCTTTAGCAAAAGATGAATGGATTCCACGCCATACAATAGACTCCTTAAAATGCTTTAAATCTAGCATATCTGCTAGATGCCATACTATCTCATCATGAGCCTCAGCACCATCATTAGCAGGGATATGTTGCACAAAGACTGGAAACGCTGATGGTGTCTGTGTAGCCCTAGAAAATTCCTCTAGTGGCGCACCTGCCTCCAAAGCCCTTTTAGCCTGTCCAGCTTTCCGTTCTTGCCCGCCCGCTTCCGCACACAGGTGCTCTGAATACCTGATGCGCAGACAGGTCAGGGCAATCGTGGGAAACTCTGGTTGTCAGTTATCAGGTGTTTTCCCTTTACCAATGCTGCTTTTTCGCTTTCTGAATGCTTCAACCTCTACCTGAAAATTCTCTACTTGTACAGCCAACTCTGAAATCCTTCCCAGAACAATAGAATTTACTGACACTTCTGGTTTTGTATCTCATCAGTCTTTCCTCCAATCTTTTTAAAAATGGAATGCAGGAAGAAGACAAAACAAAAACAGAAAATCCCCTCTGGGTTCAAGGTAGGAAAGAAACCGGCACCAGAAGCTGCCATTTTGCTGACACCCTGAAACGCTATCTTTATACACACAGAACTTGCAGTTTCCTCTACAGCATTAGAAGTTAACCATTAGGCCCAAGCCACATTGGGTGCCACCTTGTAGGCTTCAAACTTTTTCAAACCTACTTTATTTGGGGGTTCATTAATGCTTATCCCTCCCTCCCAACCCCCCTTATCCTAGGTAGGAGAGAAAAGAGGTTAAGGGGAACAGGGGAACTAGACCTTCTTAGACTCAGCTCCCAGGAACAAGTCCACTGGTGGAGCCGGCAGGAGTCCAGCAGAGCCGCTAAACAGCAAACCAGCAATTCAGCAAAGGTGACGGCAACTGCAGCAACAGGAACCTGGAGCAGCAGCCGGAACCCAGAACCTCAAAGAGTTCTCTGGAGACTTTTTCTCTAGGAGCATCTGGAAGTGGAGCGATGAACAGCCAAACAATAAGGAAAGATGACAAGCCCAAAACGCCCAGCCTCTTGTTGTAGGCATATATATGTAACTCCTCTCAGAGTCCGTACTAGGATGTTTTTCAGCTGGCAACGACCAAGCACCCAAAAGGGGCGGTTCCTCTTCTAGTGGATAAAGATCACCTGTTCTCTCACAAGTCTGTTTCCCATCCCACAGTTGGGATCAAAACAGAAACATGTTTACATCCACTATACCACGGTCAATCTCGTTATGCAGGGAGAAGGGCAGACAAGCCTTATTAGAGAAAAGGCATTGAATACAGTGAATAAGGAACAACACTAAAGAGGGTGGGGGTGGGGGGTGTCTCAGTTTCAATTTCTCAGCAGCAGTTCCTAAGGCAGGGGTGGGGATGTGTGTGTGTGTGTGTGTGTGTGTGTGTGTGTGTGTGTGCACGCGCACGCTAGTAGGTTCTGAGGGGAGCGGGGGTGGGGGGCTGGGGGTGGGGGGAGCGAGGAGGTGAGCTAGACTACAGGACCTGGCAGGAAACTCTTGGCTACACTCTAAAAATACCCCTCAGAGTTCTCTCTCTTGCCCAGAACAAAAGACCAGGAGATTTGTACACTTTCTCCCTTGCGCCTTTGTTAGGGCCTGCTCCGGGGGTAACTGACTCCCAGGTTCCTTTCAACAGGAGGCTGCCAGATGTAATAGGGGAAGTTTGGGTCACTGACATCAGCCTCCAGAGTAAGCCAGACTGGTTCCAGGAGTGGAACATGGCACAGGAAAGAGCGAGGACAGCTACAACCCTAGGCAGACAACACCTGTCATAGCAGTGATCACTCCTGCTCAGTGTGGCTGATACAGCACCAAGGGACCAGGCGCTAGTGCCCCGCAGTATAGGGAGCAGCCCTGGGGGACGAAGGCAGTGCTGTACTGGTGTCTGTTTTACCACTCAGAATCTGACCTCAAATTACTCCACCTGTCTGGATGAGTCACTGTGCTTTTCCACAAACACTGGTGACAATACTGACCTTACTGAGCTCTGAGAAGTACCCCCCAGAAGTACAAGCAGAGCATGTTTTAGTACCAGGCCACGTGGAGACTCAGTGAGCAGTAGGTGACGGCCATGGTTATTAAACTGTACATGTGAATAAGTCCAACAGAGCCACGCAGGAAGAGTCACAGTTGACCAGGCACAGGCACCATGTGGATGGCTGGGCTTGTCAGTCATGGGTAGAAAACTTGTCCAGCATCCAGCAGGCCTTAGGCTCAATGGATGGGGTGACATGGAAGGACAGCAGGAAGGAGGGACACAGACCCCTGTGGAGTACACTGTTTCTTCTACCATTCATAGCTTCCTGCTAGGACCAGTGTAACTCCATCTTTCTGTCCATGTTGATCTACAGTGGGCCCTCTGAATCCCCATGGCCTCTTTGTCTTCTCTGCCATTTCCACAGTCTCCCAGCAAAGCTATAATAATGGCTGTCGTCTAGTGCCCTGGATACAGGGAGATCACGTGTGTGTGGTGCACTTGGTTCTGTTGTGAGGTTGGGATGTTGAGCCTGGGGTTACAGACTCATCTTACCCCCCAGAAGTCCAGTCTGCATGAGACTAAGAAACAAAGCAACATGTCTTTGAACATGCTACATGGAGATAACAAGGTGTGTGTGTGTGTGTGTGTGTGTGTGTTGGGGGGGGACATCCAATCTTTTAAAAGTATTAGGCAGTCACATTTCTATTATTAACTTTTAAAAAAAAAGAGTTGAAAGATTGGACAGATAAAGCCATTGTTAAAGTGCCTGCTGGACCTGAGCTTGATTCCCAGAATTCACATAAAACACCACCACCACCACCACCACCACCAACAACAACAACAAAAAACCAAGCATGGTGATGCATGCTTGTAATCCCAGAGCCTAGAGGCAGAGCAGGTGGTTCCTTGAGCTTGCTAGACAGCCAGCAGAGCTTAACTGGCAAGGCCCAAGGCAGCACGCCAGCACTATTATTTTTTTAAAAATTGCGTGTTCTTAATTTGCAACTTTGAAAAAAAATAGATGTAGTTGCATGTGATGGTACACGGTTTTATACTTTAATGCCAGAACTCAGAAGGCAGAGGAAAGGGGCTCTCTGTGAGTCTGAAGCCAGTATGGGTTACATAGTTCCATCTTGGCTAGGATTATACCTATACAGTGAGACCCTGTAAATAAATAAAATTAAAATGGTAGATGGCACCTGAGGAAAGCCAGCTGAGGTTATCCTCTGCCTTCCACACACATGTGCTCATGCACCCAAAGATACACACATACTGTTTTAGTCACTCTTCCCTTGCTGTGAAAGACACCATGACCAAGGAAACCTTTGGGCTTGCTTACTCCCTAATTACATCCCTCTTACAGGGAGCCAACAATGCTGAGCCCCAAATACATACAAATTCTTAATGTCTCTTCCAGGGGTCTACTGAGAAAGCAGAGGGGGAAAACATTACTGTATGTATGCACACACACACACATGAGCACACACACACACACACACACACGCATGAGCACACACACACACAGTACTCTATTTGCATCAGATCCCATTATAGATGATTGTGAGCCATCATGTGGATGCTGGGAATTGAACTCAGGGCAGCTAGTGTTCTTAACCACTGAGCCATCTGTCCAGGCCCGAGGTTTCCAGTTATAATGTCAAATTTCACTTGTAAAATCTGTAAGTTGCACGTACTTTACATAGTTATTTACCTGCATGATCCTGTTTGTAAATTTACAAACAGAAGTAAGACCAAAGGACAAGATTTAGATGGCCACTCTGCTATTTGAGACTTGAGATAGAGATACTTGTAAATCAAACCGAGTTTACTATTTACTATCATTATCTTCATGCTGTTCAAGTTGTTAGCTTTGAACAGATGTTTTATAAGCGAATTCTGATTGCAGTGGGACCAGATCTGAGGACACAAGACGGAGTCTCGAGTGCCATGACGTTGCCGTCAGGGGCGGGCAGGTCTGGTGGCACTCAGGCCAGCAGGCTTCTCTTGTGTATGATTATTCAGTGACTCAGAAGAGGACAGCAATAGAGACAGGATCAGACGTGGAAGGAGAAAGAGCTTATCATCAGCTGAGAAGGCTCTAGCTGGCCAAAGTATCCTTCAGAAATGAGGGAAACTTAAAACATCCCTAGAGGAACGCAGGGTGAAGGAGCACATTGTCACTTGACCAGTCCCACAGGAAACCTCACAGCAGCTCCAGAGGCTGAATTCTAGACCGTCACTCAGAGGGACATGATGGGAAGGCAAATATAAAATATTCTAATTCTGATTTGTTTTTCTAGAAGATTTATTTACTTATGTGTATAAGCACTGTATTGCATGTATGACTGCATGACAGAAGAGGGCATCAGATAGAAGAGGCCATTAAATTCCACTTAGATGGTTGTGAGCCGCCATGTGGTTGCTGGGGAATTGAACTTAGGACCTTTGGATGAGCAGGCAGCCCTCTTAATCACTGAGCCATCCCTCCAGCCCTCTTATTTTGATATGTAACACCAATTTTCTTTTCTAAAAGATTTAATAGACAAATGCCTGAAAATCATTATAGATCTGTTTCTGCGCATAAACCACATAAAGATGCAGTCTGTGATGTTGCTAAGCTGAGGCAGAGCTGGGAAGGCAGGGGCGGCTGTGTGTGAATGAGCTATGTGCTATAGCTTTAGTGTCTTTTAAGTGTGTGCGTGTGTATGTGTGTGTACATGCATGTGTTCGTGTGTTCATGTGTGTGTGTGTGTGTACATGTGCACCTGAGTGTATATGCCTGCAGGGTTCAGAAGAAGGTATCAGTTCCCTGTAACTGGAGTGACAGAGGGCTGTGAGGCCACTGTGGATTCTGGGAACTATGGGAACTACAGCCTGGGCCTTTGCAAGAGCAGCTGCTCAGTGCTCTTGGAGGCTGAGCCATCTCTCCAGGACACCTTCCGTATATTTTATGGACCTTCCTAGTAACCACAAATAAAGTACTTACAGGGCACACACAGATGGTTCTCAACCTTCCTAACACTGCGGCTCATGTTGTGCTGACTCCCCCAACCATACAAGTATTTTCGTTGATACTTCATAACTGTAAAATTTACTCCTATTATGAATCATAATTTAAGTATCTGATACACAGGAAATCTGATGTGTGACCCCCCAAAATGGTCATGACTCACAGATTAAAAACCTCTCGTATATACAATAACAAGTGAATGAAAATGTGTCACTACAAAAATACCATCTAAACACAAAGAAGGCAGTGATGGGGAAAAAAAACAAACAAAGGACAAAAATCAGCAACATATGCAACTAACAGCAAAATAGCCTGAGACAATCCCCATCAGTTGATGTAAGCTAAGAATGGCAAAATAGACTTAAGCCAACTTGATCGAAATACTCTTTAGGAGATGCCTGTTTCTGGGCTGGAGAGCCAGCCTGGTGGGTAAGAGTACACACTGTCCTTGCAGAGGAACCAAGTTCAGTTCCCAGTATCCACATTGGATGGCTCACAACTGCCTGCAACTCCAGCTCCAGGAGATCCAATGTTTTCTTCAGGTCTCCATGGGCACCAGCACATATCCACACACATACATAGAATTAAAACTAAAAAAGTCCTGGGCTTGCTGTCACATACCTGTGATGCCAGCACTCGGGAGGCAGAGGTATCTCTGTGCGTTCAAGGCCACCCTCATCTCAAAAGGGAAAGGAGACATTATATATAAAGACAAAAGTGCTTTGCAAATGAAAAGACAGAAAAATGTTCAGTGCAAAGACAAATAAAATACAATGTTTATCTGTTGCAATAGGTTTCTACTTTGTCTCATATGAGGATGGTGAAAAGGTTTAAAAAAAAAGCTATTACAAGCAATAAAGGCCATTATATCTGATAAGTCAGCCATTTCACTAGGATGAAATAAATACAAACACACTTATTTAACATCAAAGCACGGGGGTGGGGGGAGTAAATATTGACAGAATTGAAGAGACAAATCGTCCTACAATAATAGCTTTGAAATTCAATCCTCATCTTTCAATAAAGGGCAAAACAAACAGATGAAAGGAGATTAAGGAGATGAGCCGTGCGTGCATATAGACATGTAGCTCTCCCCTCCCCTCCAGAACCACCTGGAGCTTGCTGGAGGCAGAGGGATCTGAGACCACCACCGCCTTTCAAATCCAACAGCCCTGCCACTACCGTTAACTTTGTAGGTATTGAGGTTTTTTTTTTTTTACCTTAATTTGTCTACTATGTAATGTCTGCTCTTCCATGTGTGTCTCATGACGGTTTGTCTACTATGTAATGTCTGCTCTTCCATGTGTGTCTCATGACGGTTTGTCTGTTATGTAATGTCTGCTCTCCATGTGTGTCTCATGACGGTTTGTCTGTTATGTAATGTCTGCTCTTCCATGTGTGTCTCATGAAGGTTTGTCTGTTATGTAATGTCTGCTCTTCCATGTGTGTCTCATGATGGTTTGTCTATTATGTAATGTCTGCTCTTCCATGTGTGTCTCATGATGGTTTGTCTGTTATGTAATGTCTGCTCTTCCATGTGTGTCTCATGATGGTTTGTCTGTTATGTAATGTCTGCTCTTCCATGTGTGTCTCATGACGGTTTGTCTACTATGTAATGTCTGCTCTTCCATGTGTGTCTCATGACGGTTTGTCTACTATGTAATGTCTGCTCTTCTATGTGTGTCTCATGATGGTTTGGCATTTGTTTGCATTTTAAGGCAGTTGTTTTCTATCCACTGTTTTGTTCTCCTAGTCACACATGTCTTGTGCACTTGCCCTCTGTGTCCTATTCCTGTCACCCTTACTCTCTCCTCTTTTGTTTAATGATAATGTTTCATGACTTTAGTCACCCCTGTCATCTGTGGATCCTACAGTAGTCCAACCGTCCCCTCCCTGCTACTTTGCCCACATCATTTTTCTTCTTTTCAAGGTCAATTGAAAGCGTCCCGTCATCCTTGTCCAGTATCCTCTACTTCCAGTCTGAGTCGTAGGAACCGAAACCCTGAATGGATGTCACATGGTGCTCAGGTGTTTATCCTCCAACAGTTACTGACCTTAAAGAGGCCACTGTCCTTCATCGGCCTCTGCTCTTCACTGCATAGTGGTAATGCTGTGCATCTGTGGATGCCCTCCCATTTAATGTCCTCCTCAGAAAATAATATAAACTTTATACCAGGTGCCAAGTCCCCTAGATTAAAGAATTGGCTGAACTACATACTCAACTCTGCTACATGCAAGCCTTTTTCTTTTTCTTTTTCTTTCTTTCTTTCTTTCTTTCTTTCTTTCTTTCTTTCTTTTCAAGGCAGGGTTTCTCTGTGTAGCCTTGGCTGTCCTGCCTGGACTTGCTTTGTAGACCGGGCTGGCCTCAAACTCACAGAGATCATCCTGCCTCTGCTTCCCGAGTGCTGGGGTTAAAGAAGTGTGCCACCACACCCAGCTCACATGCAAGTCTTCCACAAACTTTGTAAATGTTTGGGGCTGAAGAGATGGCTCAGAGGTTAAGAGCACTGTCTGCTCTTCCAAAGGTCCTGAGTTCAATTCCCAGCAACACATTGGTGGCTCACAACCATCTATAATGAGATCTGGTGCCCTCTTCTGGCCTGCAGCAGAACACTGTATATATAATAAGTAAATCTTTAAAAACAACAACAACAACAAACTTTGCAAATGTTTAAAACAGAAGGAATACATCTGATTAACAACCACCAACCAGCAAAATAACACCCACTGTGTCAACCTCAGTACAGGAACACAGAAAGCACCAGTGACCAGGATGACTCTTCTAAAAATCACTATCCCAACAGCAATGGAATCTAATGAGAGCTAAGTACCCAGTTAAAAATGGGCTATGGAATTGAACCGAGTTCTCAGAAGAAAACCAATGGGATACATTCTAGTGTTCAATACCCTCAGCCATCAAGGAATGCATATGAAAACTTCTTCTTTTTTTTTTTTTTTTTTTTTTTTGGTTTCTCAAGACAGGGTTTCTCTGTGTAGCCTTGGCTGCATATGAAGACTTCTTAGAGGTTTCATGTTCCCCAGGCATCATCAAGAAAACTAAAACAACAAACACAGTAGGTATGAGCGAAGAGGAACTCTTTAATTAACTTTTAATTTTATGTGTAGTACGTGTGTTTGCCTGCATGCGTGTCTGTGTACCCCGTGTGTGGCTAGTGCCTGTGAAGGACAGAAGTGAGTATTGTACCTCCTGGATCTGGAGTTACAGACAATTGTGAACCACTCTGTGGGGGCTGAGACTCAAACCTTGGTCCTGTGGAAGAGCAGCTAGTGCTGAGCCATCTCTCCAGCCCAAACAAACTCTTACACACTACTGGTGGGAGTGTAAACTAGTGTAGTGACTGTGGACATCAGCCTGCAGGCAGACACGGTGCTGGAGGAGGAGCTGAGAGTTCTACATCTTGATCTGCAGGCAGCAGAAGAGGACTGTGTGCCACACTGAATGTAGCTTGAGCATAAGAGACCTCAAAGCACGCTCCCATAGTAACACACTTCCTCCAACAAGGCCACTCCTACTCCAGGGCTACTCAGAGAAACCCTGTCTTGAAAAGAAAGAAAAAGGGGAGGGGCTGGAGAGACAGCTCAGTGGTTAAATGTTCTTAACCTCTGAGCCGTCTCTCCAGACTCCCCAGATTTCCAGTTTTATTTTTTAATATATATGTATATGTATATATGTATATACACACACATATATATGTACTCTCTTTGCGTCAGATCACATTATAGATGGTTGTGAGCCACCAGGTGGATGCTGGGAGTTGAACTCAGGACCTCTGGAAGAGCATCTAGCGCTCTTAACCACTGAGCCATCTCTCCATCCCGCTCCCCTTTTTTCTTTCTTTTTGAGATATGGTTTCTTAACTGGTACATTTCCTCAAAATTTAGATTAAAAAAAAAAAAAAAACTGAGGGAAAAAGTACTATCAATAGTGCCACTAACAATTGTATGAGCTAAAAACAAAAATTCTACTTGAAACTAAAACTAACTTATGCAGAATTCTTTGTGTCTGTCCAGAGAAACTAGGATTGCTTCCAGCTATATTGGGGCTGAAGCAGTGGAAAGTGTAAGCTTTTGTGACTTAAATGACTTTCAGAAAAGGAACATAGTCTCACAACAGCATAGCATATATTATTAAAATAGTATATATTGTACATACGATTCTGACATACATGTTGCTCATGTTTTGCTATTATTATTATTGCAGGCTTGAGCTGAGCTGTGGTGGCACATACCTTTAATCCCAGCACTAGGGAGGCAGAGGCAGGTGGATCTCTGTGAGTTCGAGGCCAGCCTGGTCTATAAAGTGAGTCCAGGACAGCCTGAGCTGTTACACAGAGAGACCCTTTCCTGTCTCAAAAAAACAAACAAACAGACAGACAAAAGAAAGAAAGAAAAGAAAAGAAAAAAATTATTTCCATAGTTTTGTTTTGATAGGATTTCTTATTTCTCAGATAGAAATGATATCCATCTTGTCTAATAGAATAGGTGTGGAGAAAGGAAGGGAGGGAGGGAAGGTGGGAGGGAAAATGGGAAGGAGGGATGGAGGGAGACAGAGAGACACAGAGAAACAGGAAGAAAGTCAGAGAGTTACAGGGAAGGAGACACAGGGAGAGAGATAGGGACAGACAAGAGACAAGTTCAGAATTTGTCACAGTTGTAAATACTGGACGGCAGTGTTACCCGTCTCTTTTTGAATTCACACAATAATGGTGCACACTGGAAATGCATTTTAACCACTACCCTTCCTGGACTTTTAAATCTTTAGAGGAACACATTTCTTATCTAAAATGAGGATGTTGGGCGGGGTGTGGTGGCTCGTGCCTTTAATCCCAGCACTTGGGGAGGCAGAAGCAGGCGGATTACTGTGAGTTCGAGGCTAGCCTGGTCTACAAAAGTGAGTCCAGGACAGCCAAGCCTAATACAAAGAGACCCTGTCTCGAAAAACCAAAAATAAAATAAAATAAAATGAGGATGTTATTGCATTTAATATATTCTTCATGGTTTTCATGGATTACTTGGTCCCCAGCAGTGTCAGTTTTTCCAGACTAGTGAATTTATAGGTATTTCTTCACGTGACCAAGAGCAAACTACAGTAATGCCCAAACAGTGGACTCCAGGGAGCAATCTCAAAGCCTGGAATCCCAAACACGCTTTCTGATAATAGCCTGGACTTTTATCTGCCTCAAAGTGGGGGAGGGGGCATTTCAGAAGAGACCCTGGGGCCACCCAGCGGGCCTCGGGATCTTAGGAGACAGCTGAGTGTAAAGAGATACCCTGCAGAAATGAGCTCATCCCTGGGAGGACATCAGGACCTTTACCAGAAGGAAAAACCTGAATTAGAGACAGAGAGAGATCTAGGTAGAAACTGCCCTCAAAACCTGAACTCTCACCGAGGAACACTTTGAGTTTAGGCTCTGATAACCTGCTTGTTGGTGAAGGTGACCCCAGTCAGGCCGCCTGAGCCTGGCACACACCCTCAGGAACCTTCCTAGGACAGGTGTAGAGGAGGAAGTGTCGCAGGGGTGTGGCTGGGGTCCTGGGACAAGTTCTGCCGTCCAGAAGCCTGGGGAGGCCAAGCGTGCAGAAGAATCCCGGGGTTCCGTTCCCCAGCTCCCAGAGTGTGCAACCATCCCTCCAGCGCTGTGGGACGGGGGTGGGGGATGAAGGGGTCCACTGGGAAGTCCCTTCTTGGGCCATCCTCATCCAGGCCCTCCCACGGTCTCACCTTTGTCCTCTCTAATCACTCGGATCTGCTCTCGGCCTCCATGGTTGTGTTTAAAGTCCACCTCTGGGGAACAGAGACTGGCTGTTCCGATAAGCCGGGACACAGGGCTGGCTGTGTGTGTGTGTGTGTCCGGGACTTCCTGGGACCCTGGCTGGGGGTTGGGGACATGAGCGGCGTCCTACTTGTGTGCAGGATGAAGCTGCCCTGTGGCTTCATCCTCCTGTGGCTTGGCCTGGTAGGCAGTTTGGCTCAGAGCGACCACAGCCCCGAGGGAGAGGAATCCTACTCAGACTGGGGCCTGAGGCACCTGCGGGGCAGCTTCGAGTCGGTCAACAGCTACGTGGATTCCTTCATGGAGCTGCTAGGAGGGAAGAATGGAATCTGTCAGTATCGTTGCCGATATGGTAAGTGGTCCGGCGCCTTCTCTGGGGTGGAGGGGGGTGTCACGGGCAGCCCAGCAGGTCACATCTGTCCGGTGGCCAGGTTGCCAGACAGCATTCAGGTGTGGTGACATCAGAAATCCAGGCGGTCAACTAATTCCTGTGAGGAGACTGGAGTGGCATGAGGCTCACAAGTGAAAATGCTGAGTCTACTTTGTCTGCTAGTCTTGGGAAATCCTTTCTCAGACGACAAAACCCAACTTTCCAGAGACATTCAGAACGGCTGGGACACATATGCTAATAATGTCTCACACCCCTGGCCCTCATCTCTGGGGCAAGGAAAAAGGCTTTCTTAAGTACTACTAAGTGTCCAATCAGGAGGTAGTGGTTAAAGCACCACCGTGCTTAATATCTCCTGGTCACATGCAAAAGGCCATTTGCAGCTCCCTGTGAAGATGTCATGGGGTCAAGTCCTGGGCCCCTCAGCCTCACATTTACCCAAAGTTAGATGGATAAACAGGAGGCCAGGCCACTGCCTTGTTTCTGCTGAGGAGGCAAAAAAGGGTTAATGTCTGCTGCCGTTTGAATCAACACAGATATTGTCAATAATACCCAAGGTTTAGCAAACAGCTAACAGTAGAATGTCTTGTAAAACGGCGAACCCAAGCCTGCTCTTCCTTCTCTAGCAAAATGGCATCAAAAGACTTAAGCAGATTTTGGTTGGGCATCCTGTCTGGGAGGGACCAGCCAGCTCCCGGTCTGTTTGTGGAAGGAATGCCTTAAGACTATGTGATCCTAGTTACTGAGTAGGCTGAGACAGGAGACACTCAAGTTCCAGGCCAACCTGGCTGGCTATCTCAGGGACCCCTGAGATTCTCCTCTCAACCCACCTCCCTGAAAAGGATGCTCATCAATCTTAAAACCATCAATCTTAAAAAAATAAAAATAAAAAATAAAAAAGATGTTTAAATCAACAAAAATAACAATGGAGAAATGACAATGAAGAACAATAACAATGAAGAAAACCTGATGCTTTTATCCATCACGGAAAGGCTCGACAGCTGGTTGCCATATGCAGCGCCTCTCACCAACTTACCTTTTACCTGTGGTGAGAATGTCAAGTCTGTTCTTTTAGCAGTCATGAGATTGGGCTACTTTCCTCAAAGCTCTGACACTTGCTAGAAACAGTATAATGGAGGAAGGGCTTACATTGGTTGGGTCAGGAACTTCAGAGCGTCTCTGTTTATTACGGAAGGAAGGCAAGGCTCAGGAAGGAGCTGTAGGCAGAGGAGGCTTGAAGGGGAGGCTGGTTCGGCAGGCAGCACTGGGAAGCAGAGACAGCCAGGCTGGGTGTAGCCTTCAAAGGCCTGGCCCTGGACAGCTACTTTTAACACACACCCTCTCTCTTAGTGTTCTTCAGCTTCCCGACGCAGTGTCATCAGTAACACACAAAAGAGAAATCCCTGGGGAGCTGTGTGTGTGTGTGTGTGTGTGTGTGTGTGTGTGTGTGTGTGTGTGTGTGTGTGTGTACCCATGTATGTACATGGAGGCCAGAGAAGGACATCTGTGTCTGGAATCATCACACTTCACTTTGTTCCCTGAGGCAGGGAACCTGGAGCTAGGCTGGCAGGCAGAAAGTGCCAGCCATCCTGTCCTTGGGGAATACAGCTATATGAGCCATGCCCAGCTTTTTACACAGATGCTACAGATTGGACCTCGGGTCCTGATGCTGCACACCAAGCACCAGGTGTATGTTCTTAGCCAGTGAAGCATCTTCCCAGTCCCCATGGAGCATTTTAGGTTCAAATCATAATAGAACTCTACAACACAGTATCACTAGCTATGATCCCGAGTACAGCAGATTACTAAAACTTATTTCTTTCATTAGAAATGAGCCCTTTCACCAAAATCTCCTTTTTCCCCAGTTCCTTCTCCCCTTAGCCTTTCTATTATTTCTATGAAATTGACTTTTCTTTCTTAGGTACCGCATTTGAGATCACACAGTATGTGTTTCTCTGATTTATTGCACTGGTTTCCAGTTCCAGGATGGCAGGATTTCCTCCTTAAGGTGGGATAGCATTCCATTGTGCCACACAAATTTTTCTTTTTATCCACCCCAGTGTTGCTATTTGTCACAAATAGTGCTGCAGTGAGCAGGAGAGCGTAGCTGTCTTTTGACGGTACTCAGTTCCGCTGGATGTATCCCAGAAGTGGCATGGCTAGGCTGTACGGCAGTTCTGATTTTAGTTTTTGATTTTCTGAGGAGCCTCCATAGCGCTTTCTAAAATGGCTATATTCACTCATATTCCCACCTTTGGGGTAGGAGTTTCTTTTTGCTGTTGTAGCCCGCGGAAGGTGATGGCTCCTTGTCGCCTCCATCTGTATTTCCTGGTAAAGGGGGTGCGTCTTTTCATGTCCACCCATCACTTGTTTGGCTTCCTCAAACGCTGTTTTTGTTTATTTGACGTGTGAGGGGTGTTTTGCTTGCGGTATGTATGTGTGTCTCATGCCTCTGGAGGCCAGAAGAGGGCGCCAAAATCCCCAGGACTTGGATTACAAGCAGTTGTGAGCTGCCGAGTGAGTGCTGAGTCCCCTGCTTGTCTTTTGAGAAACATCTGGGTTTGTTGTCGTTGTTTTTAGTTTTTCAAGACAGGGCTTCTCACTGTGGCCCTGGCTGTCCTGAAACTCACCCTGTAGACCAGGTTGGCCTTAAAGTCAGAGATCTGCCTGCCTCTGCCACCTGAACCCTGGGATTAAAGGTATGCGCCTCCACTGCCAGCAGGAAATATCCTTCTAAAGTTGGCTGGCTTTATGTATTGTTCCTTCCTGTAGGCTGGACACCGGCCCTTCATTGGCGGCAGAGTTTGCAAATACTTCCTGCCTCTCCATCGCTTCTGCTCGGCCGCTGCTCCTTTTCACACTCTGAAGGCTTTCGCTCTACAAATCACTACCTTTCTAAGTCACTTGAGATAGCACCTCCTATAACCCAGGCTAGTTCCAAACTTTCCATGTAGCCAAGGATGACCCTGAATTGTGATCCTCTTGTTCCTCCCCCACTGAGATCATAAACACACAGCAACATGCTAGGTTTACTTAAGTCTGGGTATCAAATGCAAGGAGTCATGTCATCCAGCACTCCACCAGCTGAGCTCCAGTTCTATCGTTAAAAAATTTTTAGACATGCTTTTATCTGTCTGAAAGTTGGTAGAAAAACTCCACTACTCGTGAGTGTGCCTACTTACCCAGCAAAGGGTGTTCTTACAGCCTTCATTGGATTCTCAGAAGCCCAGGAAATAAGAAACACCCAAAGTTTTAGGATTCAGTAGATTGGCTCAGTACTGGGGTGACAAATCTCCCCATTTGCTGGAAAAGAAAGGGATCCCAGGGTTTGAGACTTTTGATATTTAAACAGAACCAGATTCAGGGAGATCAAGACAAGTGAACCAGGAAGCAACTTAATTCATGTTAGTGCTCAACGTGAAAAGTCTATTGTATTGATGGGACGGATGCCCAATCTCTGCCTCCAAATCAATGTGCTGCTCATGTGGGCATTCCTGGGGGTCGGCGGGCGTACGCGCACTGTGCCCTCACCCGCACCTCAGGGGAAGCAGCTGGGAGAGGAAGGTCCACCCTCCACAGGACACATTCGCACCCCAGATCTGTGATATAACCTCTGGATCTTTCTAGTGACAAAAAAAGAGGAGAAAGGTTGGTCAAGAGCTCAGGACACATGCCTGGAGGGGGCATTGTTGGGTGTCGTGGCTGACTCTTTCCAGAACCTCCGTCCTGAGGTCTCACAAATGTTTTGTAGGGTTAACTTTGCTTAGATGATTTTGCATTTTACGCGAACAAATTTGTCAGTCTCTTTCTTTACAGCCTCTGACTTGTACATCTTGATTAGAAAAGCTTCCTCAGCTCAATGTTGTAGCACTATTCTGTGATTTCTTTTCCCGTGAAAACAGCCACAGCCGATGCATAATAAATGACTGTGGCTGGGCCCCAATAAAACTTCTTTATGGGCACTAAAATTTGAATTTCATATAATCTTCACATGTCATAAAATATTATTCTTGTTTTGATTCCTGCCCCTGATTATTAAAACAGATGAGGCCCACTTCTAGCTGGCAAGGTTACAAAACGCTGGCGGTGACGGAAGCCGCCATTTACCAGCCAAGGAACCAGAGTTGCCAGTTGTCAACCACACTGGAAATAAATCTACATGCCAGTGCAGCACGCTGCCGGTGCCTAGGCTCAGAGCATCAAAACCGTACTGGCAGCTGCAGGCTAGAGCGTGCTATCGCGGCCTGGGTTCGCCTGTCTCTTCCGCTAGAACTTAGACTTCAAGCTCAGAAGCAGCTTCCTGTGGTCAGCACCATCAGGAACACCTGGTTACGAAGGCCTGCATCCTGCATCCAGATCCCAGCTCCTGTGTAGAAGCTGGGCCTGGCAGCACTGCAGGGCAGAGACAGGCAGATCCCAAGTACCTCCTCCAACATGCAGAACACATGCATGTACACATAACGCACATACACATCACATACTACACACACATTACACACACACATATTACCACACCCCACACAAACACACATATATCACACATACCACACATATACCACACACACAGCACACACACACTCCACACACGTGCAATGAACCCCATACACACATACACACACACTACACACACACTCACACACATACCATACACATGCACACATGCACACACCATACACTATACATGCATGCACGCACACTCATGAACTCACTCACACGTGCAAAGAGAGTACAAAAATCTCAACCCAACACTACAAGGAGGAAGCAAGACGTTTCCTCCTGTCAGTGACGAAGGTGAAGAAGGATCCCTGGGAACACACGCAGCCCCAGCACACTTCACACACAGGAAACGGGCAGGGTCCGCCCAGTATTTAATTGCCCCGCCCCCCAAGGAAAGCCAGCTGAGCAGTAACTGTGGATACCCAGCTTGAGACTCAGTCACAGCAAAAGCGCTGGAGGGGCGCAACATAGGCCAGCAGCAGAGTGAGCCCTTACAGCTTGCAGTTCTAGAGCGCCACTGCCAAAGCAATGGCTTCTCCATAGCCAGGAGATGAGAATCGAGGGGGCAGGGAGGTGGATGAGCAGTTAAGAAGAGGAACTCTTGTGAGGCACCCATACTTGTTCAAAACTTTGGGCTCCACAGACATCAGCCCCTGCGTACTCATACCCGCCCCCCCCCCCACCTAATTAAAAACAACATAAATGGTTTAAATTTAAATTTTATTTTTAAATGATATGTATGTGTGTGTGTGTTTGTGAGGTATGTGCATTTGAGTTTAGTGCTTATGGAAGCCAGGAAGAGGGTGTTGGGTCCCCTGGAGCTAGAGTTATAGATGGCTGTAAGCCACTTGATTTGAGTGCTGGGAACCAGACCTGGGTCCTCTGTAAGAGCAGTGTGAGCTTTTTACCACTGGGCCACCTCTCCTGCCCTAAAATACATCTTTTTTTTTTTTTTTTAAAGAACTCTTACTAAAAATTACATTCCTTATCAATTATCTATCATGGGGAAAAGTTGATCAGCATTTAACACGCAAAAACTAGCCAACTATGGCAGCACGTGCTGTGGCCCCAGCATTCAGGAGGCTGAGACAAGGGGGCTCTGGGCTCAAGGCCAGCCTGGGCTATATGGAGTAAGACCTGGCTCAAAAAAAAAAACCCCAAACCAAAGCCCAAACAAAACCAAAACAAACCAAGAATCAGCACCCCGAAAGACTCAAAATCACAATATAATATTTCAAATTACTGCCGGGCGTGGTGGCGCACGCCTTTAATCCCAGCACTTGGGAGGCAGAGGTGGGCAGATCGCTGTGAGTTCGAGGCCAGCCTGGTCTACAAAATGAGTCCAGGACAGCCAAGGCTACACAGAGAGACCCTGTCTTGAAAAAAAAAAAATTCAAATTACTGAATAAACAGAAAACATAGTGTTACAAGAAAAACTTAATGAAAACTGAACACACAAATCTGAATAAAAGAATCAATAGAATTCAAACGTCAAATACAGTATTTGAAAGAAAAACTTCAGTGGATCAATTCAACAGATTAGTTGATCTAAAGAAAATTAATAAATGAAACAGTGTAATACAATATTTTAAACTAGACCAAGAAAATAGATTGGATGAGGCAGGCCAGCACTCCGGTGAGAGAAGGAGAAATGTGAAATATAAAACGGGAGATTAATATGTGTAAAGATATATGAAGGGCAGAAAGAAGATCGAGCCCAAGAGGGGGATAAAAAGCTAAGGGACAAGGCAAGGCAAGCACGCACAGGACTGCAGGAACGGCTGGAACCCAGGCCTTCTGGTCCAGAGGGCAGGAGAAGGAGAGCTCTCCTTCTGGATCCCTGTAGTTAAGGACAAGGATGCTGAGGGGTTGGAAGCAACGGCTGTGCATTGCTGCTGACAATGGAAGATGGTCCAGCTGTTAGGAGAAACAGCTGTGTGTGGTACCCTCAAAAAGTTAAACACACGTCATCAGGTGACCCAGAAATTCTACTCCTCCTGTACTGTGCTTTTCTTTTCTTTTTTCTTTTTCTTTTTTTTGAGACAGAGTTTCTCTGTGCAGCCTTGGCTGTCCTGAGCTCACTTTGTAGACCAGGCTGGCCTCAAACTCACAGCGATCCACCTGCCTCTGCCTCCTGAGTGCTGGGATTAAAGGCGTGCATCACCACACCCGGCCGTGTACTATGCTTTTCATGTCTGCCAGAAACACCCCCAAAGAAGCAATTTAAAGATTTATCTTGGCTCATGGTCTCGGAGGGATTAGCAGGGGTGTGTGTGCGTATGTGTGTGTGTTTGTGTATGATGACAAGGAGGACACAGCAGAGCTCATGGAGAGAGGAGCATGTGGCAGAGGTTCCTCATTCTGTCACAGCCGGAAGCAGAGGCCAGGGCAGGAAGCAATCACATCAAGGTTATATCACAGATGCCCTTTATACAACTGAACCAGCTTCTTTGACACATTTGCAAGATTGTAGCGTGATTCTCAATCCCCATGAACAAGTCAAAGCATCCAGACTGTTCCCACAGAGTTCCTGAACATCAGGTGTCTGCTTTGCAAGGTGGCCAGCGAGGCTCCCTAAGCTTTCTTTGACGCAGGCTAATCTCTTTTAATGGCACAAATTCTGACTCTGTCGATGTGTGACTGGCAGCGTGCTGCTCTTTATTTGGGGGGCTGTGTGGCCCCACTCTGTCTGGAGGGAGCAGTTCAGTTTTTAAAATAGGCAAGTGAGTTCCTTTGTGACCTCCTCCTCACCTCCTATTTAATGTGAATATCTTATGAGGGACAGTGACATTTAAAAGAAAAAATGGAATGTGCTTTTAGGATATTTTTATTTGATGAATAAATGTCAAATGTTTGACTCCTAAATATTACTTCCACTGTTTTTTCTCTCTTCTTCCTGCTAGGAAAGGCACCAATGCCCAGACCCGGCTACAAACCTCAGGAACCCAATGGTTGCGGTTCCTATTTCCTGGGTATCAAGGTACCAGGAAGTGTACGTACCACTAATATTACCTTCTTGATTGACGTGTTTTTAAGTAAGTAAGAGTGATCCAAGAGCTATCACTGGTGGAAGCAATCACTTAAGGAATCTACTGGAACAGTGTAGTTTGGTACTCTAAATTAGACCAGGGCAAGGGAGAAAAATTTTAAGGAAGGTATTTAAGTTCTTTTTCTCAAAGACTGCTGTCCCTCAGCCGAGTTTCTGGTGTTTGTGAACACCAAAATCACCATGGTAAGCATCCACCACGATTTATGGCTCCCCAGGCAGCAAACTAATCGATTTAGAAGGTTCCAGGCCAAGGATGGACCTTGACTCAAAAACAAACAAACCAAACAAAAACAAAAACAAGTGAATTCTCACACACACACAAACTGCACCTGAATACATGTGCTGTGCGCATGTGCACGCTTACACACACACACACACACACACACACACACACACACACACACACACAGAGGGAGGGAGGGAGAGAGAGGGGCGGGGGGAGAGAAAGCACGCACAGAATCCGCCACTGAACCTAGAGCTTGCCAATTTAGCTAGACTTTGTGGTCACAGCATCGAGGACCCTCTTGCTTCCATCCTGCCCTGGATGGGCTACAGGAAGCTGACTTTTGTATGGACTCTTTGAATTGAACTCTCGGCAGCCATCTCAGGCCCCGAATGGTCTTCTTTGAAGGTTTCTTTAAGTATATATTTTTTTCTTTTATATTTTATTTTGTGTGTATGGGTGTCTTTTTGTGTCTATGTATGGATGTTTTGCCTGCAGCTTTGTCTGTGCCTATGAAGTGTTTTTACCTGCAATGCCTATGGAGGCCAGAAGAGGGCATCAGATCCCTGGGACTAGCATCACATATTATTGTGAGCCATCATGTGGATGCTGGGAATCAAACCCGGGTCCTCTGGAAAGGCAGTCAGTGCTCCTAATCTCTGAGGCGCCACCCCGCGCCCGCCCCCTGAATTGTATTTTAATACACACAGTTAAGCCTCAGTGTTTAGCTGATTCAAGAATTTCCCTGGGCAGTAGCCTTGTAAGCAGCTCCAGGACCCATCTTTTAGCTGACCTGCTGCTCACCTGTTGGAATTTCTGCACAAACTACAGGGCCTCCATCCTCTGGGCAGTTTCCATGCATCCGTCAGAAGGACGATTCACACACTGATCTGCTAGGGGAAGCTTGACTGCTATTGGCTGAGTATGTTTTCTTAAGTGTATGAAACTAAATGTCTTGGAGGAAGGTGTCTCTTTAGATGTAGTGTTCTCGTCCCTTGCACGGCCTGGGGCCAGCTTGTTCACAATCAGCAGCAAATGTGTGAACATAGCAAGAATATCCTCTCAACTGAGTATACTTAGAAAAATGACACATTTTCAGCAGTATAATTCAGTGGTAGAACACTTGCTTAGCATGTGTACCACCTTGAGTTCAGTCCCCAGTGCTGTGGAAATTGATCAACCAATCAATCATTGTGGAAGGATGGGTTGGTTGATTGTTAATGCAGTACAGTGGTGGTGCACACCTTTAATCTCAGCACTCAGGGGAAAGAGCGGAGATCTCTGTGAGATCAAGACCAGCCAGAGCTGCAGAGTGAGGCAGGCTCCAAAAACAAAAAACCCAAAACCAACCAACCAAACAAACAAACAAAAACCCAAAACAAAACAAACCAAAAAAATCCAAATGGATGCACACTATTTAGAAGTAGTTCAAGAACCTCCCATTCAGTCAAGTGGACAGTTGCTTTGTTGTAGCGTAGTTTTAGTTTGGGGGCCAGGGCGTGGCAAACTCCTTTGCCTTAGGCATCAGGCAGTGGCAGCCTATGAAGACTTAGAATGCATGGCTGTGCCTCATCTAGCGGGCTGAGCTGCCTTTAATGTGATTTTGTTGTTTTGCTTTGCTTAAGAGGACATTTTAAACTATGAAAGTCTTTATGCTGCATCAGGTGGCCCTGGGTTAATAAGAGAGACCCTGAAAGGCGCTAGCGTGGAAAGGCTGTACTGATGGTGCATGCCTCACACACACGCTGAAAGCAGATTAGCACCATCTCCCATCCAGGTGATGGGGCAGGTGTAGAGGCAGGAGGATCCATTCAAGGCCATAATGAATCTGAGGCTAGCCTAGGCTACATAAGAGCCTGTCTGGAAAAAACAAAGAAACCAAGCCTATTTTATCAGGAAACTGCAAAGGCTTCTAAGATAACCTCCCTAGTACTAACCTCACCTGCTCTGTAATCTCATGCACCACTGAGTACACTCATGCACCACTGAATACACTCTTGCACCACTGAGTACACTCATGCACCACTGAGTACTCTTGCACCACTGAGTACACCCTTGCACCACTGACTACACTAATGCACCACTGAATACATTCATGAATCACTGAGTGCACTCATGCATCACTGAGTACACTCATGCACCACTGAGTGTGCTCATGCACAACTAAGTACACTCATACACCACTGAGTGTGCTCATGCACCACTGCGTATGCACCTATTCGTGTTTTTGTTTTGTTTAAACCATCTGTTTCTTGCTCAGGGTTATGTGTTAACTTTAACTTGAAAGACAAAGCTATTTATCAATTTGTCAAACAAGTTTCATTTTGGTGGTACTGAGGCTCAAACTTTGTGCATCAGATACCACCAGTGAACCAGACCCTAAGGCCCGCACAGCTTCTTCCATGTACATGCATGTTTATATGCATGTGCGTGCATGTACATTTCCTGCTAAAACCTTTGACACACTTTGACTTGCTAACCTGTTCGTTCTCTCTTCCTGCTCTGAGTCTACTTTCATTTTATTTAATTTCCTCCGCTTCCTTCTTTAAAGACAAGGTCTCATGTAGTCCAGGTTGGCCTCAAGCTTGAAATGTAGCAGAGGATAGCCTTAAACTTCTGATCTTCCTGCTTCTGCTTCATGAATGCTGGGGCGCAGGTGTGTGCTGCCAGGCCCGGTTTGTGCAGTCCTGAGGATAAAACTCCATGCACACTAGGCAAGCGCTCTCCCAGGTGAGCCACACTAAGCCCATGCGCCCTCATTTCTCACAATGTTCTCAGTCTTCTTTCCACGGTCCCCAAAATCCCTGTTTCCCAACTCTATGTGATGCCCTCACGTCTTATTTATGCACAGTCGGTGCAGCTGTTGACTGGGTGCTTAGCTTGTGTGATGCTGTGGGCTGACCTCATTCCTCTTGTGGTTGGGCACTTAGTGTCCTGCACCTTATTTATTTTCCCCAACACCCTTAAAACAGTGCTGGGGAGGACATGTCACTGAGAAAGGGCAGCCATGCACCAGTTTAGGCTTTTTTTTTTTTTTTTAAATAATAGTCACGGAATCTTTTTCTTCAACGGATTCTCAGAACAAAATGTTAAGTTTTAACTGAATGTAACTCTCCCTGTGTCTGTCCTGTCTGTCTCTCTGGTCTTGTTTTCATTACCATACATGGCTATGGATTTGAAAATAACTAATATCACAAAACGAAAGATAAAGCCGGGCATGGTGACACACACCTTTAATCCCAGCACTCGGGAGGCAGAGGCAGGCGGATCGCTGTGAGTTCGAGGCCAGCCTGGACTACAAAGTGAGTCCAGGACAGTCAAGGCTACACAGAGAAACCCTGTCTCGAAAAACAAACAAACAAACAAACAAACAAACAAAATGAAAGATAAAATATAGGCTAGAGTCGCTTATGAAGCTAATAACAACATTAAAACTTAGCATCCTGGGACTTGGAGCTGCTTCTTCTGAGTCCTGGGTGTCCCTGCCCTGATCTAATATGTGGCACACACGTGAGAAGTGGCTGGTTCCTAGTGAGGTGGGCAGGGTTGCTTCAGGGCTCTGGTCTAAGCGTGGCACTCTGCTGCATCACTTTCACAGATGGACTTGGGCATCCCAGCCATGACCAAGTGTTGCAACCAGCTGGATGCCTGCTATGACATCTGTGGTGCCAACAAATACCGCTGTGACGCAAAATTCCGATGGTGTCTCCACTCCATCTGCTCCGACCTCAAGCGGAGCCTGGGCTTTGTCTCCAACGTGGAAGGTAGGTCTCCTAAGGACACATCCTGGTGACAGTGAGTTTTGCTCTTGTCTTCACTTATGGAGCCAGGGGGAGGAGGGTAAGGGAGGAGGGACGCTACTGGATCGATGGACAAAGCTGGCTGGAAAGGCAGAGGGAGAGACTGGCTGCTCTTTCATGAGAGATCACGCTGCCCATGCGCCCTCCCTGCTGGAAAAGGCCTCAGCAATGCTTTTTACAGAGAATAAAAAGCTGCCTGTAAAGACTGGAGAAAAGTCTTCCCCGCCCTGTTAAATAACTTTCCACTCAGTAGTCCCTGTATATGGGAACATGTGGTTTGGCTAAAGCCCCCATTTCAGAGTTTGCTCTTAGTCTGGCCAGGAACTTAAAAAAAAAAAAAAATCCCCTTTTGTGTATGTTCAGCTTTCTGAGTGCTTCTGGGTAATTATTTTTAAACACGCCTAGCTCCCAGCTCGGACTCTGTAATTTCTTTTTCCTAATTTACTGTCCAAAAGGTTTTAACCTCCACTTTGGAAGCCAGAACATGATAGCCTAGTTTTAACGTTCAAAGTTTCCAGCTGGGAAAGGTTGGAGACCAGGCTCCTAAGAGCCCCAGAGATACCAACTGTGGGAGCAATCTTGGATGTGGTTTATAGTTTTCCAGAATATAGTTGTAATGCAAATGTGTGAGGGGCTGGGAACGTGGATATTTAACTGGGCCTTGTGAAAGGGAGCACTCTCTGTCCTGTCCACCAAGGGTGGGAAAGAACTATTGTTGATGTAGGCTCAGGTCACGTGACTGCTCTAGGCCAACAGCCTATTGGTGTTTCGTCTCATCGCTCTCCCCCAGGCTAGGCTGTTGCAAATTCTGTTCTTAACGTTTCATCAAGTGAGGGCCATCCGCTGAGACTGGCTATGTTTTAATAGCATCTAAATCTGGTAGCCTCTGCCTGCAGCCGAAGCCAGTGTTGTTTTCAGATGTCCTGATCTCCGTTGGGACTCCCGTACTGAAATCTGTCTGCGTTGAAGACCCAGGCTTTCCACCCTAAGGCTCCTGCTGGGTAGAGCGTTTGAGCATTTGTTGGTGGTATGAAGACAGTGCACTTGAGGTTGAACAGTGATGGCGCACGCCTTAATCCCAGCACTCAGGAGGCAGAGGCAGGTGGATCTCTGAGTTCTAGCCTGTACTACAGAGCGAGTTCCAGGACAGCCAGGGCTATACCAAGAAACCCTGTCCTGAAAAATCAAAAGGAAAAAACCAAAAAAACCCAAAACAAAAACCAGTGTATTTGAAATGTAATTCATGTATCTTTAGTACATTTAAATATTAGTTGAATATGTCTACAGAGTTACACAATCAACCCTATAGTCAGGGCCATTTCCTGAAACTCCTTGCTGCTCAGGCCAGGGCAAGTGTGAATCTAATTTATACCTCTATTGATTTGCCTGTTCTGGAGTTTTTATATAATGGAATCAAATTTTCCATGACCATCTTCTATCATTTATCTGTGCTGTAGAACATATCAGAAGGTCCTTCCTCTTTTTTGAGGAATGATAGTCCACTCTATGCCTTCCCATGTCATCTTTATCTGTTGGCATTTGGGTTGGCTTTAATACTGCTACCATGAGCCGGGCATGGTGGCACACATCTGTAATCCCAGCACTCGGGAGGTAGAAGCAGGTAGATCTCTGTAAATTCAAGGCCAGCCTGGTCTACAAAGAGAGTCCAGGACAGCCAAAGCTACACAGAGAAACCTTGTCTCAAAAAACAAAAACAAAAACAAAAACAAAAACAAAAAAATTGCACCATGAACACTGACATATGAGTATCTGCACAAATCATGTTTTCATTCTTGTGTGTGTGTTCATACATTCATATACATATAAAGATGAGAAATTGCTGGATTATTCAGATAATATATGTCAAACTGTTTGATAACCTAACAAAATGTCTTCCTAAGCAGCCATACCATTTTGTATTCCCCAAAGCCCCAGTCTCTTCACATCCTTGTCAACATTTGTTATTGTTTTGGTTACAGCCTGTGAGCACCCCCTGACAATGGATAATGTCAGATGTATAATGGCTTAAGAGGCATCTGCCCAGGCTCATTGTCCCCTTTTCATTTGCTTCTTGTCACTGAGTCGGAAGAGCCCTTTGTCTAGTCCCTTGTCAGATTTACAGTTCCAAGCATACACACACATACACACACACAGACACACACACACAGACACACACACAGACACACACACACACACAGACACACACACACAGACACACACACACACAGACACACACAGACACACACACACAGACACAGACACACACACACACTTTGAGACATTTTATACATAGCCCAGAATGATGGCAAACTTCCTGATCCCCCTGCCTCAGCCTCTGGCCTGGGTTACAGGTGGACACGGCCACAGCAGCATCTACTTTGTTGTTTTTTGAAGGCCAGAAAGTTTACATTTTGATGAAGTGAAACTTATTTATTTTCATCAATGGTATTTTGCTGTCACATGTAGTAATAGGCTTTACCAGTCCAAGGCAAAAAAAAAAAAAAAAAAAAAAAAAATCTACTGATCTTTTTCTTCTAAGGCTTTCATTATCTTACTTCTTGGTTTAAGTTTGTGATCCACTTTGAGAACTGTTTGTAAACGATGTAAGGACGGGTTCAACCTGGTTGTGTAGACATATCCTGCTGACTTAACACTGATGTTGGAAATACTCTTCTTTCCCACATTAACCTGTAAAGTGTAAACAGTGGCCTCTTGTCTGCTGACCCCATTCTATCCCACTGACCCACACCGGTCCCCATGTCCCTGTCACCACAGCACTGTGGTGAATCAGGAAGTTGAGATGCGCCCTTGACTCGTGTACTTTGTCAAGTTCTCTGGACACTGCAGATACCTGTCATTCCTTTGGAATTTTAGAATCAGCTTGTTAGTTTCTGCAAGAATGACAGCTGTCCTTCTCAGGGCGCTGCTTGATTCAGTGGATAAATTCTAGTATTGCTACTTTTACAAAATTATGTCTCCTGGTCCCAGAACATGAATGCGTTTCTTTTGTTTGTATCTCCACTCATTTTCCCCCCACAGTGTTATCACTGTTATAGCATAGGCCATGTACTTTTTTTGGTATTTTTTTTTTCCTCTTTGTGATGTTATAGTAAATGGAACTGTTTTCTTGATTTTCTTTTTTAAACATTTTTTACACGTGTGTTTGTGATGGAGCCAATGTGGAGGTTGAGGGTCAACTTTCTAGTGTTGGTCTCCACAGTGATCATCCTGACCTGGCCTTTCATCTCATTACATGGGTGCTGAGGTGACGGCTAGAGGCCACTAGGTCCAGCTTTTAGTTTTGGTTTTGTTCACTAGAGACAGCGTCTCACTAAATAGTCTTGGCTTGCCTGGAACTCACTCTGTAGACCAGGCTGGCTCTGGCTCCAGGGCTGGGACCAAAGGTATGAGCCACCACTGCCGACTCCAACTTTTGTATGTGGGCTCCAGGAATCAAACTCAGGCTGTGCCCATGGCTTGTGTGGGTAAGTGCCCACAGAGCCCTTCCTCCTCTGGCCTTTTAATTTTTCTTGACAGGTGATTTATTGATGATGTACAGAAAGACAATTGACTGATTTCTGCTTTTTGATTTATTTTTCAACCTGGCTGAATCCATGTATGACTTCTAGCAGGTTTTCAGTGCATTCTTCCCTCTTTACATAAGATGTCATCAGCACATCATACTGTAATTTGCATACCTTCTCTTTGTTTGACTTTCTGGCTAGAACTATAATATCTCATTCAATGGGGGGAGGGGGGTGTTAGGAATGCATTTCCCTGTATCTTCTTCCTGTTCTGCAGGGAAGAGGCATCAGCGTTAGCTCTGAGCATGAATACTGGTTCTTCCTGGATGCTCCCTGTCAGGGGTGGAAGTCCTCCTCCTGGGTTGTTGAGTGTTTCTATCATGGAAAGGCGTTGGAGTCTTTCTGCACTATGTGGCATGTGACTTTTGTTCTATTGGTAGGTGGTATGCTATGTTGATTTTTAGGGTGCCTAACCAGCGTGTGTACTGAGGATGAGCCCTGCTTGGTCATGGTGTGAGTCTTCTTATAGGTTTCTGAGTCCAGCTGACCAGCGTCTGTCGAAGATGTTGCACTGAGTCATGAGAGATATTTGTCAGTGGTTTGTTATTCCTGTGGCTTCTCTCTCTGACTTTGTTATCGGAATAATACTGACCTCATAAAACGAAACAGACATAAATCCTGAGTTTTGGAAGCACTTAGAAGGAATCACTGTTAGTTCTTTGAACATCTAGTAAAAATTCCCCTGTTCGGAGATGTATTTTTTAGGGACAAACAATCTATTTTCATTTCCTGTCTTACTGAGTCAGTTTAGCAGAGAATTCATATTCCTCTAAGTTGTCTAAATTTTCTGCCGTGTCCACGGTATCTGTTACACTAGTGAACCAGAGGTCTTTTCCTGGGATGCCGTCCCTCACAGCCCCTTCTCCCAAGAGACAGGAACCTTTCCATGAGCTTAGCCACCTTGTGGTTACTGCCCTCCTGGTATAGTGCAACTAGCTGCTGTCCTGTCTGCACACTCCACTTCTTGGTCCAAACTATGAGATCCTTGAGTTGGGGATGATGTAGTTTGTCTGGTTGTGTCTCTGGTACCCAAGAAACTGACTGATGAGCTTCTCTCTCATACACATGCCTTTCCTTCAGTAACTGACTGTACACCCCACCCTTGCGCAGGGCAAGGGGTGGGAAGCACCTTGTGTAGTCCGAGTGCGTATTCTAAAACCAAGATGGTGGGGAATTTCTAACGCCTTCCTTCAGGGGTGCCACAAAGGTGGGGCACCAGCAAGTGCATCTGCTTTATTGGACTGCAGGGGAACTTTTCCAAAAGTGCCTCTCTTAAGGGTATGCTGGTCCTCCAGATCCCATCTCTGGCATCCTCTGGCATTCACACTGGAAATACGCTGCCTTGGATGCTACTGAGGTGGTGTGTACTGACTGTGACATTTCTATTCATCTTTTTCAAGCAGCCTGTGATTCCCTGGCTGACACTGTGTTCAACACAGTGTGGACCTTGGGCTGCCGACCCTTTATGAACAGTCAGCGGGCAGCCTGCATCTGTGCTGAGGAGGAGAAAGAAGAGCTGTGAAGACGGGGCGATTCATGCAGACTTTCAGTCACACCAGAGCTCAGTTTCAGAGATGGTGGTGTGACAGCAGTGCCACCATCCTTTCTTCTTCCAACCCTTTGGAGACCGGGAGCTGGAGAAGGGAAGACAGCAGGCCTTGTCCTTTGAGGAAAGTTAAGCAGAAGATGCGCAGAGTCTGAAGTCTGTTCACTCAACGCTGGTCTCCCCAGCCAAGAAACACAAGCCTGGAAATTCAGCTCTTAGTTGAGAGACAACTTGCTGATCATCATAGTCATAAGCCTAATCCAGGGGAGCCCAAACATTTGGGAGATAAGGACTTTTCTCTGGCCCATGTTCCATTTGCCAGTTAGCACCTCACATTTAATAAAGCGCACTTTTTAGAAAACTTGAAGAAAGATGAATGAATTCCATTCTCACCTCTAGCTCTACTTCTCTTAACGAGCACTGAGTCCAGGCTGGTAAGTGAATTCTGCCGTGAGGGTTCTCATGGTGCTCAAGAGATAAGCACGGGAAGAGCAGGGGCTTGCCCATTGAAGGTCGGCCGGCATTAGGGCCCCAAGGTTCCATTTCTCCCTCCGGTGGCCTGCCCCCATGGGCATGCGCAGACTCTAAGCTGTGTGAGAGTCACACTGGCCCGCCATTTTGTACAGCTTTTCTGGACACAGCCATGGTTGCTTTTATATTTGTTTCTATCTGTTTAAAGCCGCTCTTACCCTACAATGTCAGGGAGAGACGTCACGACAAGGACTGAAAGCCCCCAAAGTCTAAAACAGTCATCTTTAGACATTTACAGAGAGACATTGCTGATTTCTGACCCAAAAGTCTCACTTCCTCTCTTCCCCATTCTAATTTCGTTAGGTTGAATCAGAATTGTCAATCATCCTACATGACAATTAAAGAGAAAAAAAATGAATTGTTCATTGCAGCCACTTTGAGAAAGAGAAAGAAACCTTTGTTGATCATATGTAAAGTCAGGAGTTAACTGGGGTATCAGGAGCTGAATTCAACAACAGATAACATTGTAGTTTATGATATTTATTTCAATAAAATTTACTGAGCACCTGCAAAGTAAGAGTTTGATATAATTTTATACCTTTTCCTATTGTCTTAACTAACTGAGGGCACAGAATACCAATATTTAGGACATATGGGACTAAAATTTAGTTTTGCTTATAGTACAGCCATTGTACCACTTACATGCATGCTGATAATTTTTAAATTTAATTTAATTTATATGTATGAGTGTTTTGCTTGTATGCATGTCTATATACCACATGCATGTCTGGCCTGAGGAGGTCAGAAGTGGCCATTGGATTCCCAGAACTGGAGTTACAGACGGTCGTGAGCCACCATGGGGGTGCTGGGAATCGAGCCCCAGATCCTCTGCAAGAGCAACCAGTGCTCTTAAACTCTGAGCCATCTCTCCAGTCCCACAACCAGTGCTCTTGAGCACCTTATACATTTATTTTTAGGTGAAAACATTTCACCCAAGGCAACATGAAAACATTAAAAATTACTATGCAGCTTGGCACGGTGGCACACACCTTTAATTCCAGCACTTGGGAAGCAGAGGCAGGTGGATCTCTATGAGTTCGAGGCCAGCCTGGTCTACCAAGCAAGTCCAGGACAGCCAAGGCTACACAGAGAAATCCTGTCTCAAAAAAAATATTACTATGCAATATTCAACCTATTATATTTTCTCTTACACACTACTTCACAGATAAACTTTCAATTCTCCTTTAAATATTCTGTATTAGGGTTGAAATTTCAGGACATTATATACTTAGGGGATTGTAGGTTATACATTTTGGGGACGGGGTTCGAGACAGGGTCTCTCTGTGTAGCCTTGACTGTCCTGGACTCGCTTTGTAGACCAGCCTGGCCTCGAACTCACAGTGATCTGCCTGCCTCTGCCTCCCGAGTGCTGGGATTAAAGACGTGCACCACCACACCTGGCGTAATAATTAATTATTTTAGGTTTCTAGCTTGAGATGTTATCCCCAGCTCCTCAGTTTAGTAGCCCTATTACACCATAGATGAGGTATTTTATTGTAAGAAAGAAATGGAGGAAATGAAGGAGGTGCCCTTCCAAGACGACAGCATAGTCCGTAAACTGAGGCCCACGGAGGCCATACAGGTCAGCACAGCTGTATTTGTACCATCCCAGGGACTAAACCAGCCAGCCAGTCCTTTCATGGAGGGACAGTTGTCTAAACTCACAGTATATGACTTAAAGGAGCCAGGTGTCCGAGGAAGTTCTCTGGTGCTCTCAAAGGACACAGGAAGGTGTTCGAGAGAAGACGGCAGCTGGAAGCAGGGACTAGTCCTCCCAGTCAATGGTGATGGGGCCGCCCGTCAGTGTCTGGCTCTGCAGCCCAGCAGCGTCCTCATCTTCACCCACCCCTCGACGCACTCGCCGGTGACACCCCTGGGCACAGCGGGAGCGTTCATCCAGCACTCCACACACAAGGACCCGGCAGTGTAGAAATACCTCCTGAAACAACGGTGATGATGATAAAACAGTGGTACCAACCAGCACTGTAGGTGACAGGTGAGAGCCACATACAGTCCCACGCGCTTCACCATCTCAGCCACAGCAGCAACAATTTGAGGTAACAATGACATTCGTGTATTTATGGACAGGAACCCAAGGCTTAGGGTAAGGAAACCGCCTAGTCCATGCATTTAGAAATGTAGCCAAGTTGGAACAGAGTCATGTGGGTGACCTTAAAACCTAGACCCATAACTTTGATACACTGAAGAGACCTTAGGGAAACAGTGTCCCCTGACATTAGCATTTCAGTCCCTGGGCTAGGAGTAGCACTGGGGCCAAGAATTTCTGTTGTAAGGAAGTCCTTTCCAGAAGGTTCTTCTAGGCCAGGGTCAGCCACTCGGCTGGAATTCCGGAACAATGAGACGGCCGGAGAGTAACGTGGAGAAGAAGGCTGCCCTGTTAAGCTTTGCTTGGATTGTGTTTCAGCGCTGCCAACAGCAGCAAAAGCTTGATCTAGTCACCTCCAGCCTCTTGGGACAGCCTCTTAGGACAGCCTCTTACCATCTAGACCCATGTATACGAGTGCTGTTATGACATTTTGTTCAGACCTATTTTTCTCATGTTCAGAACTTTAAGGACTGCTCCATGTTACATGAAGTTGATACACTGTATCCCGCCCTTTCTCCTCCCCTCCAGTTATACTTATTTAGGGCCCTCTTTTCTTCTCTTAAAACTATGCTCTAGGAATGGAGAGATGGCTCAGAGGTTAAGAGCACTGGCTGCTCTTCCAAAGGTCCTGAGTTCAATTCCCAGCAACCATACAATGGCTCACAACCACCTATAATGAGATCTGATGCCCTCTTCTGGCGTGCAGGTGTATATGCAGGTATACAAAATAAATTTAAAAAAAAAAAAAAAAAAAAAAACTGTTCTAAAACATACCTAACAAACTGTTTCTGTGAAATTGCCAAAAATGTATCTAGACAAAATTACATGCTGAGTTAGTGATTGTGGTACACTAGAAGGCAACTTACTTAAAAAAAAAAACTTCAATGTATACTGTTGCTGCTCACTTCCCGTAGCTTCCCATACATCCCACGGAGAACATTCTCCACGTAGTTGTGTCCTCCAATTGGCATTCTGAGTTCTGTTGTCTCCCCCTTCCACTGCTGTCTTTCTATGAGGTTCCCGCCCTAGCCCCTTTCTGAACCGATGGCAACACTGGCTTTTCACCCTAAGCTATCCACAGAGATTTCAAACTGTAGTCTTACAATATTCTCTGTGTACAATCATTCATGTCGGGGTGGGGCGGGGCGAGCAATTGTAACATGTATAAATGTTGAATTTGTCATCGCAGAGGCTAACTAACCACAGGCTCTTAGAATGTCAACACACTCGGACAACGAGTGGGAAGGCTCAGGCATGGGGCTGTGAGAAAAGGGGTTCATCTTACCTTGTGATCTTTGCCCACAAACTTGAAGACAGGGACCTGGAAGTGCTTTGCTAGGTGGTCCCGGGAGGAGTACTGCTTCACGGAGTCATCCGAAACACAGCTAAAATTGGGACAGACAGCGTGTCAGACCTGATTGCTTCCACAGAGGTAGAAAACACTCCCAGCCAAGGCGTTTGGCCCAAGCTGAGGTAGAGTGGATGGAGTATGCTGGGCTGCACACCAGCCTTGTGAGAATAAAGGGTAAGTGGCATCTCCTCCTGGCACAGGCATCTTTCAGACCTCATTAAGTAAGGGCTCAGTATGATGCCTGGCCCAGCCCAGCCTTCATGCATGGAGCCTCAGAGAGCGAGCACAGTGCTCCCTGCTTGGTTAAAGGCTCTAAGTATTTGAAGCACCAAGTCAGTAAGGTTGTCTTTCCATCGGTGACATATCGTAGGACTCTGAGTTAATATAGCTGTTGTCTGAGATGGCTTCCTTGATTTAACACCTATTTCCTGGATGTGTAAGAGACACAATCCCCCAGAGGGAGTACAGAGGTGAGTGAGCCATCTGTGCACACACATTTAATCTTCTCGGGTGACGAGTGGCCTCAAATGGTTTCGTTTCTCTTCTCCTAAGTTCAACAGCAAGCGGCCACTTCTCAGAGTCTGGGGCCTTAATCTATATTCAGTTTGGCACATTACTATGAGTTTCCTGTCATAGTAAACCGGGGGAAGGACACACTAACTGAATTGCCGAGGCCACGGATTGAGACATTAATGTATTTTTTTCCCCTGAGAAACTAAGGACCATCTTTGTGTGATCTGTCCCACTCAAACTCATTTTTTAAAAAAAAAATCTTCATGCACACGTGCATCTACACGCATGTGCACACACACAGATACATTTTTCTCTTTTATATGTGCTAAGGGAGAAACAGCACAGCTTCTTTGAACTATCTGAACAGAAGGTGACAGTCCCTCAGCAGGGACTGATAACAGACATATCAGCAGGGTTCCCAGCAGTGAGGCAGCAGCTGACTCATCACCACCCAGCAAAGGGAAGAGACAGCCTCGAAGCTGACCTCACGGCATCAAGGACGCAAAACCACTGCTCAAGTCAC
>OU015751.1:23008341-23041221 GCA_907169655.1 Acomys percivali | reverse complement strand
TCTACCCACATCCAAGCCACATGTTCCTTTCACGGACTCCTAGAGGCCCTGTCATGTGTGGGACAGCCCAGACCTTAGTTACATTTTATGTGTTATCATCTCAGGGCTGCTGTGTGCTTTCAAACGGGCAGGATCTTATTTCATATTCCACTCTGAGGGTATGAGCACAGTTGGAAAAGGAAAACAGAAACCTTTCTACCTCAGCCTGCATCAATGTCTGGCTTCATCTGCCTGTCACAACTGAACCACCAGCCCTGTAGTCATATCACCTTTAGTCTCCAGATAAGGGACACCGAGGGTGTATCCTGCCTCTTGGTACCACTGGGGCTGATAAAGGAAAATACCTCACATACAGGTATCTCAGGGCTGCGGGTGAACAGGGGTGGCAAAGTTACTCATGCCATACCTCGTTGTTCCAGGACCATGGTGCAGGGCGGAAGTTGTTCTGAGCTCAGTTCTTTGGTATGAACCGATCTCACTGACGCAAGCCACGCCATACGCCCTCTGTCAGTTCCCTTCCTGAGTAGCTTTGGCCATCCCACCAAGTATCCACCAGGGAACCCACCTCAACCACGGTGCCGCAGGTCTTGAGGGAAAAGACGATGTTGACATGGGTGCCATTGGACACTCCTCGGCAGGAGGTGTTGGTCAGGAAGAGCTCCAGGCCTCCAACCAGCTCCCTGGGGACACTCACTTCAATGGCACTGGACTTGCACAGCACGGGAACTGTGTGAAAAGGGATTCTGTTAGAACGGGAAACGTGGCTTGGGGGAGAGGCTAAGGACGGCTTCTGGGGGACATTTTCTCCTCTCTGCCATCTGTACTTTTTCTTCTTTCCTCCAGGAAAGGCTTGAAGCAAGTCGATGAGTACAGCCAGCATCCCTAACTCTCCACCTTATGCTCAGTGATGCTCTACCCATCACACATTTCCTTTGAACAGGAAATAGTGTGATTAGGTGTCCGCTTACCAAACGCCTGTCCAAAGTGAGGCTGGCTTAACTCCATGAAGTGAGACACCCCCAATGATGAGTGTTGGTGCCAACACAATTTACTGGCAGCCCAGGAAGGGCACTGCTGACACACGTTGAAGCGGCACAACAGAACCACTTTGTTTGGACCATTTTACTGCCCCATTAAACAGGTAATAACCAGCGCTGCCCAACTCAGGAAGCCTTCCAAATTGTCCTTGAGCTACGAAATAAACTCAGACTACAGATTTCACTTTAACCTTAAAATGAGGTTGCTTTTCTGTGGCATGCCTATGCTCATTTTCTCTGACCCTGCAAATGCCCTAAAGGACACCAGGTACTGCCAGGTCCCACCTGTGAACACCAATCTCAGCAGTGAGGCAGACAAAGGAGTGAGAAGTTGGCGCTCAGTCAGTCAGTGTCTGCTGGCTTGGGTGATGGGATTAATATCCCAGCCACTAAGAACTAGAGAGAGCAGTCCTCAGGATCCTGTGGGTGGGGAAGAACCCATTACTCAGCATCATTTAAGCTAGGTTTGGCCCCATGGAACTGTTGACTGAGGACTGGGGCAGTACTTCTAAATTGGGTAGCATTGCTCCTTTGGCTGTAGGAATCAGAGAGCAACCCAGAGGCAAACAGCAAAAGAAAATTAGCTTTTCCTGACCTTTCTTTCTTTCTTTCTTTCTTTCTTTCTTTCTTTCTTTCTTTCTTTCCTTCTAAAGAGACTTTTTTTCACTCCTGCCTGCTTCGGACACCAGGTCTCACTGTGTAGCTGGAGTTGGCCTTACTCTTAGGAAGGGTTCTGGCCTCCACCTCCCAGGTGTGAGCCATCACACCCTGGGGGGGGGGGGGCGAGGGGGGGTGGGAGGGTGGGGGGTGTCTTCTGTTGAAAGATTCCTGACTAATGATTCAGGGGACACATGGTGCTCAGAAGGTCAGTGTCCTGAAAGATAGGAATCTTACAGTCTGGGAGAGAGAAGGCAAAGGTGGCAGGGAGGAGGGCATGTGAGTCAGAAGGGGGCACAAACCTTGCCCTACCTTGGCAAGTGTGGTTATCTTCAGATAGCACCAGGCCCCGGGGACACTCACACTGATAGCCCTTCTCAGACCCAAGGCAGAAATGACTGCAGCCGCCATTGTTGTTGTGGCATCCTTCCGTGTCTGCAGAGGGAACTGACAAACGTGAGGGTCCTTATGTGACCATCTTCTGCAGGCGGCCCAGCATCAACCACCAGAGATGATTGATTTCTTCCTTCCTTCCTTCTTCCTTCCTTCCTTCTTTATTTATTTTACATCTTGGTCGGAGCCCCATTCCCCCCTCTTCTCCCATTCCCCCTTCCTCTCCCCAACCCCTATTCTTCAGAAAAGGGGAGGCCCATTTCTCATCCACCCCATCAGGACTGAGTTCACCCTCTTTTCCTGTAACCTGGCAAAGCAGTCCCACGGGGGGATGGGGGACGGGGGAGGAGAGTGAGCAAAAAGCAGGCAACAGAGTCCATATCCAGGCCCCTCCTGCTTACGAGAAGACCCACATGAAGTCTGAGCTGCCCATTGGCTACATCTGTGTAGGAGGCCTAGGTCCAGTCCATGTATGGTCCTTGGTTGGTGCTTCAGTCTCAGCAAGCCCCTCTGGGCTCTTGTTTGTTGGCTCTGTTGATCTTCATGAGGAGCTCCTGTTACCTCTAGGTCCCTAGAGGTATTTTCTCACAAGACTCCCTATGCTTCACCCAATATTTGGCTGTGAGTCTCAGCATCTGTTTCAAACGCTACTGGGTGGAGCCTCTCAGAGGACTGCTATGCTAGGCTCCCAACTGCAAGCATAGCAGAGTGTCATTAATAGTGTCAGGGGTTGGCTCTCTTCCCATGGGGTGAGTCTTGGGTTGGGTCAGGCATTGGCTGAACATTCCTTCAATCTCTGCTCTATCTGTTCTATCTTTATCCCTGCTTTTCTTGATCCATGATACAATCCCTGTGGTCTGATGTGGTAACTGAAACATGAGGCAAATCCACAAAATGTTCATTAATTGTTAGGAGAGCCAAGAATCATTCTCCACCCACAGCAACACTTACTGAGGCTCTCCAGGAATTTTGTAGCGTGTCTTTCAATTTTTTCTCATGTTTTTCTGATTTTTTTCATAAGTAGAGTGAGGTCATAAATATTATGAGTCAAGACCCAAAAGCCATTTCTTAACAGTTGTAACATTTAATCTATACATATAAGTTAAAATGTTATAGGCTAATTGATGGATGAAAAGAGATTGCATAAAAGTTCTTCTGGACCAGCTGGGTAGGTTAGAGTTGCTGCAGACTGACTGGATCATTGGATCCTCTCCTAGAACCTTTAGGAATAACAGCACTGGATAGAAAAGGTCTTGGGTAGGCTTGGGGGCTGGAGACATAGCTCAGCCATAGAGGGTTGGCCTACCATTCCCAAGGTCCCAGGTTCCACCTCTGCCCCAGCATGTCAATGACCAGAATCTTAATCACCAAAATGACTTCATCTGCTTGGGCAGAGATGGAAGCTGATTCCTAAGGGTGCTAATAAAAACAAGCTAGTGGATCATCAGTAAGTTAACTTGGATATATAAATCAATGCTTGGGAAATGCAAGCGACTACAAGGAATTAACTTTTGTTATCTGTTTAGAAATTGATTTATAATATTTATATAGTATATGTGCAAAACCACAGTGTGTGTGTGTGCACGCATCTGGGCAACTGTGTATGGGAAAGCCACAATGTGTGCCTGTGCATGCTTGCATGTGTGCGCATGTGTACGTGTGTGTATAGCAAAGCCACAGTGTGTGTGGAGGTCAAAGGACAGCATGTGGGAGTCAGCTCTCTCCCTCTAGCATGTGGCTTCCAGGGATCAAACTTACGCCGTTGGGTTTGGCAGCAAGTGCCCTTACCTGCTGAGCTGTCTCGCCATCCCTAGACAATCCATATATATTTTAAAGGATTTATGCAATTTGTGGATTTTTGAAATAGTTAAGACTATAGATAACAAGGTGGAAGAAAATATAAAATATGCTACTATGCTATGAAGTGTTAAAATGACTGGGCGTGGTGGTGCACACCTTTAATCCCAGCACTTTGAAGGCAGAGGCAGGTAAATCTCTGTGAGTTCTAGGCCAGCCTTACCTACATATCAAGCTCCAGGCCAGCGGAGGGTACATATTGAGACACTGTCTCAAAAAAAAAAAAGGTATTAAAAATCAACATTCATGTTTTTTTCCTTCTAAAAGAAGACTTCTCTTTTGTGCTGGGGCCCTGCATGCTCAGCAAGCACTCCGCTGTCCTCCACTGTAATTTCAACATTTGTAAGATGAAGGGGTTAACCATAAGGAATTACACTGGGCATTTTCAAGTGTGAAAATGCAAAACATAGACCAAAAAAAAAAAAAAAAGAAAGAAAGAAAGAAAAAGAAAAGAAAAGAAAATCCAATTTGCCTTAAAGGATTTAAGCCCCTCAGGACAATAGAATGGAACATTTAGGGCCAAAACACCTAGCAACAGAGACTGAGGGTCATTTACATTTTTCTTTTATTCTTCTGTATTTTCATATTTATATAGTAAACCATTAAAATTTACTTAAAATTTAAAAGTATAATTAATTTTTAAAAAGCTATAACCATTTAATAAGCCACACTAAAGAAACAAATACATTTAGCCTTTCAATAAAAGTTAAATGTTATAAATAGAAACAGTATTCCTAAGGTATTGCTCATATAGACACATAAAATTTTTATAGTTTGCCAAATATTTTTTGGTTATGGTTGTTAAGTTTTAAGATTATATGAGTACTAACTATAATAGTCTCAGTAATGTGCTCATGAATAATTACAAATGTTCTTCATGAAATATTTTATTAATATTCAAATATGCAGAAATCACTATATAAAATTATTAAGATTTAGAGAGGATCCCAGACATATCGTTATTCAATAAAATTCAAAATAATTTAGCCTTGTTCTAAGGACAGCAATTTAATACTCCAGTTAATGTTCTCTGAATTAATAATGCAAACTTGGTATGCTACTACTCATAATTTTTCTCTCTGGGATGGTGCTTTATTATTTTGAATGTGACAGGAATAAAGTGAATTCTCATATATAGATTATAGCTCTATTAACACACAAGTTCAGTGGTCCTGAAGGACAATCATATGCCCTCTGTAAGTGACAGCAGCTATGCCATAACCTCCCCATGGCACACTCAGCAGGACCGCCAGTGCAACTCAGATTTGTGAAAGCACGGATGATGTCACTTTAGCTGCTGTAAGCACATGACCTGAGTCCCACAAAACAGTAGCAAGTCACTGAATCATTATCCACAATAGTGTGAAACGTTGTATCAGTTAAAAATTCATAGGAACAGTTGATAGTTTCATTTCAGTTCCTTGAAAATACATCAGTAAGTTTTTGGTTACTAAGCCATGTACACAGTATCTCTGTTCTAGGCTTAGGGAGTGGCTCAGTGGTTAAGAGCACTGGCTACATTTCCAAAAGAGCTGAGTTTCATTCCCAGCACCCACGTGGTGGCTCACAACCATCCGTAACTCCAGCTGCAGGAGACCCAACATCCTCTTCTAACCCCTGTAGACATCGGCCTACACATGTGTCCATGCAGGCCAAATGCCCATACACATAAATTAAATTAAATAAGCCTAGAAAACTTAAGCAGATAACTTTATCTCCGAAAATATATTAATCTCCCCCAAAACAAAGGGAAAATAACTCAATGTAAAAGAAATTTCTCATGTTTTCTTTTTCTTTCTTTTCTTTTTTCTTTTGTTTTGCTTTGTTTGTTTGTTTGTTTTGCTTTTTTTTTTGAGAGGGGTTTCTCCGCATAGCCCTTGGCTGTCCTGGAACTCACTCTGTAGGCCACGATGGCCTCAAACTCACAGAGATCCTCCTGCCTCTGCCTCGGGAATGCTAGGGTTAAGAGCATGCACTACCACCACCCCAGTGTTTTTTCAAATTTCTAAGCCAATAGGAATCGCCCATGGAATTTGTTAAACTCTTAAGTCCTGAGGCCCCATCCCAGCCTGCTGAAGCCGACTTCCCCACCCGCAAGAGGCCTGGTGGGGCTTGGGTGGGAGCCCAGTCTGAGGGCCGGAAATGCTGAGAGCCAGGCTGTAGAGCACACCGTGCTCCCTGGGCTGCCACCTGCTCCTCTCCGTTTCTTTCCAGCAGGATGGGGCTCCTAGACTTTATTTAGCAGCATAGCTACCTCAGCCTGACCCCAGACCCACCAGTCAGCATCTGAGACTTAACAAGATCCTATGGGATTTCTGGGCACATCTAAGTTTGAGAAAGTGGCCTGTTACTCCACTTCGGTTTTCCCCACAGCATCCTACTTCTCACAAAAACCCCTTCCTCTTCAAGTTTGAAGACGTAACAATACTGAATTCTGTCCACTGCTTAAGTACCCTCCATGCCTGTGAAGCCCTGTAGTCATTTTATTACCCTGACAAACTGTTATTTTCCTCTACCACCAAGGCAGCTTCCCAAATGTCAAAGAATAAGGCCCTGGTTCCCTTCGGAGGATGCTGGCTTGGCCCGCCTTCCTCACCCAGCCTCACCTTCGCAAGTCTTCCCATCGCTGCTGAGCACACGGCCGATCCCACACGCACAGCGGTGTGAGTTTTTGAGGTTTACACAGATCTCACTGCAACCACCGTTGTCCTGCTCACACTCGTTCTCATCTGTGGAAGGGAAACCACATCACTGCCACATCGCTGAGCAACCCCACGCTGCCCCCAGGCCCTGGACAGATGCTGTTGGACAGCCCCGCCCCCCTCCCCCCATCATGCACTAGCCAGCATATTCACGTCTGGGACCTGGTCTCCTAACCCAGCCGTTTGTTCATCTGTCTTCTGTCTGATTGTCCTCTGGCAAGCAGAAGGTGCCTGATTACGTTTGAGTTCCTACTGTTTAGGGTAGAACTGTAAAGCTGGCAAGATGGCGCTCCCTGCTGAACTTGACATCCTGAGCTTGAGTGGGACACCGCTGGTGGGAGGTGAGAAGCAACATCTGGCAGTTGCCCTGTGACCTCCACGGGCACAGCATCCCACGTGGGCATGCACACACAATAAATACATAATGTAACAAGACTATGGGGGGAATGAGGCTCCTTTTGTGTGTTGGACACACTTGTTTGTTTTTGTGAGTTCCTCTTTAATAAGTCATGAAAAATTGTTAAATGTTAAGGCTATAAATTATATTTTCCTTTCTTTCTTTCTTTCTTTCTTTCTTTCTTTCTTTCTTTTCTTTTTTTCTTTTTGCTTTTCGAAACAGGGTCTCTCTGTGTAGCCTTGGCTGTCCTGGACTAACTTTGTAGACCAGGCTGGCCTCGAACTCACAGCGACTCCACCTGCCTCTGCCTCCTGAGTGCTAGGATTAAAGGTGTGTGCCACCACAGCCGGCAAATTATATTTTCTTTTAAAACTCAGAAGGAGCTTATGGGCAGAAGAAAATATCTATCAAAATACTGTTTGAGATCGTTTTCTGTTATTGCATGACAAAGCACCCTCAAAAATCGACTTTAATAAGTGGAAAAGTCTCATCCCAGCACCCAGGAGGCAAAGGCAAGCATATCTCTGACAGTTGGAGGTCAGCCTTCTCTACATAGCGAGTTCCAGACCAGCCAGAGCTACATAGTGTGGTCCTGTTTTTAAAAAATGAAATATTCTCACATTATAATTAAGAAATGGTTTTTAGTCTTTAAAATATCTGATGAAGGCCAGGCATGGTGGCGCACGCCTTTAATTCCAGCACCGGAGAGGCAAAGGTAGAAGCAAGTGGATCTCTGTGAGTTCAAGGCCAGCCTGGGCTACAAAGAGAGTCTAGGACAGCCAGGGTTATTATACAGAGAAACCTTGCCTTAAACAAACAAACAAACAAACAAACAAAAAACAAAAGCAAAAAACAGCCAACCAACCAACCAACCAAAATTTGATGAGTTATGTATTGATTCTTGTTGTAAAAAGAACAGTAGACAATACATGTCTGTCTCTCTCCCTCTACAGAGGAAAAGTAAAGTATGTCTTTGTTCCCGGGAAGGACCTGGATGCAGGATGTGAACCAACAGCTGGAGCTTAAACACTCCTGGGGTATCAGAAGATGACTTTGGAGCCAGGAAAGGAGATGAGCCGAGTGGAACTCCGTTTACATCCAGATACCTAGAATAGGTACCTCCCTTTTAGGGCTTGGGTATGGTCTAAGCAAACTCTAAGGTTCATGTGTTGGAAGTTTGGTGCCCAGTGTGATGTTACCATGTGATAGGTCTATAAGTGGCAGGGCTTACTGGGATAGTAGGGGCGCAGCTCCTTGTGGGGTCCCTGCTCTCACTGCCTTCCTGTCTTTGCTTGTGTTTCTGGCATCCAATCTTCTACCAGGTCTTCCTGGTAGCTGAGCCAGTGTTGGCAACATGCCCTGAACCTCCTTGAATTGTGAGCTAAACTTCCTTTGCTTCACAAGGGACTGATTACACATTTCAGTAAAACTGACTGTAGAACTCTGCCAAAAGTAGCACATAGAAGGCTCCCTGCAAGAGGCCCAGAGGGACAGAGGGAGACACATGCAGACAGCGGAACCCTGGGCCAGCCCACTGCAATGACGGAAGCACAGATTTGCACTTCCCGCTCTGGCTGTCAACCCGGAGCTGAGAGGCTGATGCGCCATTGGGCGCGAACGTCTACAGACAAACTTGGAGTAGAGCCTCTCTGGAGTAGCACATCCTTGGAGGAGGGTGGGAGGGCTGGAGAGCCACAGAAAAGCCCGAATGCTGGACAAGGGTGTGATATAAAACACTGCAGACAGCTTACAATGGAAGAGGGTAGGCAAGATCTGGAGGCTTTGAACTGGTGGTAAAAGAGTAAATCAGAAATCAGTAGAGGCATTTGCTTTTCTAACTGGGGGGGGGGGGGGGAGAAAGAAAGAAAGAAAGAAAGAAAGAAAGAAAGAAAGAAAGAAAGAAAGAAAGAAAGAAAGAAAAAACAAACTGAATAAGGTAGCTGAAAAGGAGCCAACATTAGAGCTTGCAGTAGTAAACTAACAAGCACCACCACCACCAAAAACCCAAAACAGCAGTAAATAAGATGAGAGTCTCATGCAGCCCAGGCTGGCCTAGAATGTTCTGTGCAGAAGAGGCTGGCCATGTATTCCTGACCTTCCTTTTCCACCTCCCAAGTGCTGTGGTCCCAGCTGTGTGCCACCACGCCTGGCTCTGTGTGCCACCACAGGAGAGTAACTGGGCCCTGACCATCACTCTGCTCTTTGCACCAGGGAGGGCAGGAGGCCAGCAGCCTCCTTGCAGCAGCTGTGGACCTCCATTACAAGCCTGGTCTGCTACCCTTGGGACTGACTCTTTTTTTTCTTTTTTGATGTGAGGGAGAAATTAACTTCTACTTATTTAGGTTACCGTGACTTGGGGCTGTTAGCTACAGCTAGTGTAGGCATCTTGAGCACTGGCAATCCCATCTGCATGTGTACACCCTAGAGAAAAATGCCCCACACGGAGTGAGCTATCAGTTGTATATTAACTCTAAGCACAGGTAAAACAATTCTGTATGGTACAGTGTTGTTCATCCACACAGCAATAATAAAACATAGAGATGCGGCAGGGTGGAAACTGGCTGATGTTCTAGCATCAGCCTCCCCCGGAGCATGGCAGAGGATGCTACAGTTGGGGAGACTGCTTAGCATGAATATCAAATTCTATTTTCACTTTAAAAAAATGGAAACAATTTTAAATTACAGTTACATCTGGGTACATGTATACCTGCGTTATTATTGTCTTAATCCTTTCCCTCTGCCTGAAAAAGCTAATTTAAAATAAATAAATAACACTGTCAGGCTCGCTCAGTGGGTAAAGGCATTTGCTGCCAAGTTTGATCCCTCGAAGTTTAATCCTGGAACCCACGTGGTGGAAAGAGAACCAATTCTCGCAATTTGCCCTTGACCTAGCAACACACAGTAAATAAATGTAACAAAAGGTTTAGGATTGTTTATTTTATATGAAAACTAGATATAAACTAAAACTGACATGTGCTCCTACATACAGAAGCCTGCCTACAATCATCTCTCTGAAGCCTATGGCACTTAGGTAGGAACTTGGGACTTTTGATAGTCTAAGCAAAAGCGTCAAGAAGAGGCAGGTGTGATGGCATGCCATCTTTGATGCAAAAAAACATTTTAAAGTAATAATAGTTGGGTGTGGTGGTACATATCTTTGATCCCAGAACTCAGGGAGGCAGAGGTAGGCGGATCTCTGAGAGTTTGAAATCAGCCTGGTCTACAAAGCGAGTCTAGGACCGCCAAGGCTACACAGAAAAACCCTGTCTCAAAAAGCCAATAAATCAATAAATAGAAAAGGTCAATAAAGAAACATATATTTCCACTTTAATGTCGGCCTGAAAAAAACACACGAAAGAAAATAAAACATGTTTTTGGACCTTACTTTGAAATGACTTTATCGCACATATCAATTTGAATGCCAAATTGTCTGGGTTTTTGATATAGAATCTTGTCTATGTTGCTCAGGGCGGTCTCGATCTCACCATTTTCCTACCTCAGCCTCCTTAGGGCTAGAGTTTTTTACAGAATGCACCACACCTTAATGGATGCCAGCTTTCACCAGAAACGTTTATTTTGTATTTACAATTAGTAAGAACAGACAAAATTTAGTCATTCAAGTTGTCCCAGGCATTTTTGGTTTGCCAATTGCTAGATCAGAAGCCAGTTTTTATATTAAAAGTTAAATTAAAAATCAGATCCTCAGGCACAGTGGCCACTCCTCAATGGCTCCATAACCACAAGGGACCGGCAGCCGCTAGAGCAGACAGTGTGGTTCCAGACCGTCCCTGCTCACACCGTGAGCTTGTCCTGTGTTTTTAGTTGAGACCCACAAAGGCAAGCTCAAGTGCAAATGCTCAGAGATTCACAAGGTGAGGCGGCGGACATCCCCCCTCCCTGCCCCCCCATTTTTCTCTTCCACCCTGAGGGCTCATTTCCACCTTGTGACTAGTTCTTACCGAAGCAAATCTGCCCATCTGGGCCTAGTGAGGTTCCCGGGGAGCATGCGCACTCGGTGGTGTCTAGGCAGATGGGGTGGCAGTCTTCGTTACAAATGTCATAAAAATCTGTGGAAGGACAACAGTTACTTTCTGCGAGTGGCGAGGCTCAGAAGACCCTCTCTTTTGAGCTGTCTCATGAATGAAGGCATGGGTTACAAGTTCCCAGACACTATCCTCACGTTTCTTGTGGCAAAGGGAATGTATCACCCGATGGGGAAAGACCAGCTGCTCAGGGGCAGCTTTCTGTTCACATAGCCAATTCTCAGGTATAGAGGACTTCAGCAAATTAAAAAGAAGGGGGAAAAAAAAAAACCATCATATGAGCTAGGTACTAAGGGTTAGACCATACTCTCTTGTGGACTCTCTGAGTTGGGAGGGAACACCAGCTTCTGTGAGGTCCTGGGTTTGAGCTCTGCCATTAAGGGTGTTTACAGTCTCCAAATTTTGATGGCATTAGTGACAAAGAAATTCACTTAATAGGATGTCCTCCCCTCGGTCCCAGTTTCCTGGTAAGGGAAGGCTTTCATGGGACATGTCCATTGGGCTAGTATGCAGATATAAGTGAGTATATACCATTTGAGTCTTTCTGCTTCTGGGTTAACTCACTCATTATGATCATCTCTAGCTCAATCCATTTGTCCACAAATTTCGGGAATTCCTTGTTTTTAATAGCTGAGTAGTATTCCATAGTGTATATGTACCACAGTTTCTTTAACCATTCTTCTACTGAGGGACATTTAGGCTATTTCCATGATCTGGCTATTATGAATAAGGCTGCTATGAACATGGTTGAGCAAATTTTCTTGCTGTGTGCTGGTGCATCTTCTGGGTATATTCCAAGGAGTGGAATAGCTGGGTCTTGAGGAAGCCCTATTCCCAGTTTTCTGAGATAGCACCAAATAGATTTCCAAAGTGGTTGTACTAGTTTGCATTCCCACCAGCAATGAAGGAGTGTTCCTCTCTCTCCACATCCTCTCCAGCATGTGGTGTCGCTTGAGTTTTTGATCTTAGCCATTCTGATGGGTGTAAGATGGAATCTCAGAGTCGTTTTGATTTGCATTTCCCTGATGACTAAGGAGGTTGAGCATTTCTTTAAGTGTTTCTCAGCCATTTGATATTCTTCTGTTGAGAATTCTCTGTTTAGTTCCAAGCCCCATTTCTCAATTGGGTTATTTGGTTTGGTGGTGTTTAATTTTGAAAGCCTTCCCTTACCAGGAAACTGGGACCAAGGGGAGGACATCCTATTGGGACTCTAGATGAGAGAACAATGGGTGAATAGCAATGTAGAAGGATCCAGTGGGTTCTAGAAACCTACAAGTAGAACATTATGATAGGCAGATTTGGGTCATGGGGTCCCGCTCAAACTAAGGCCCTAGCCAAGGACAATACAGGCTGAAAAATTTAAACCCCTACCCTGATCTAGCCCATGGACAAGACAGTCTCCACACTTGAGTGGAGAGAGGGATTTGACTTTCTCAAGTACTCTGGTGCCTCACATCTGACTATGTCCCCTGGCGGGGGAGACCTAGTGGCACTCAGAGGAAGGACAGCAGGTCACTGAGAAGAGACTTGATACCCTATGAGCATATACAGAGGGAGGTAATCCCTCTGAGGAACAGTCATAGGGGAGGGGAATAAGGGGAAAATGGGAGGGAGGGGAGAATGGGAGGATACAAGGGATGGGATAACCATAGAAATGTAACAAGAATAAATTAATTAAAAAAATAAATAAATAAAAAAATAAAAAATAAAAAATAAAAATGCATAAAAAAAAAAAAGAAAAAAAAAAAGAAATTCACTTAAAAGCATTATTGGCATCAAGTTGCCTCACTTCTAAAAAGCAAGCACAAAGTTCCCATGTGGCTATCTGGGCATCTATCTGTCTGTCTATTGATCGTCTATCAACAGGTAGATTACAGAGGGCTCTTCCATACTCAGGAAATTGAACATCCATTACTTCTAATCTTATAATGTTTTAATGAATAAACAGAAAACAAACATGCATCACAATAGCCAGGGTTTATATGGTGTCTTCCTCTTTAACTCTATTTGTGGCCTTGCTGGGGAGGGAAGAGAGCATAGGAGGGTACTTACGGCCACAGTAGGCATGGAAGCAGACGCTGGGCTTGGTCAGCCGGTAGACGTAGTAGCCTCCAGGGCAAGACTTGACCTCCACCGTGGTGTTCCACAGACAGCAGTTCCCTTTGAAGCTGGCACAGGCCTGGCGTTGCACAATGCCATCACTTTCTAGGGGGTGGCTGCCATTGAGCCAGACAGGGGCATGGGTCCCACAGTGGTTTTCTGGTATGCAGAAGGTGGGCATGGCATCCCCTGCCATACCTGTGAAGCGGTACCACTCCCCGTCCATGTGGTTGTCGCACAGGGGTTGGTTCTGAGACTCATCTAAGTGGTGGTCAGTGTTCCTCCAGGGCTCATTCAGACTGATGTAGGCAGAGCAAGGATCTAGGGCTGGGAACGAAAGGGAACTCAGAGACACTGATGTTTCAGATCTCAGTGCCAACAGCTACAGCCACCTCAGTCTTGCATTTTGATTTTCCAAGCAAAATATATGTGTGTGTGTGTGTGTGTGTGTGTGTGATTGTTGTGCACACACACACACACACACACACACACATACAGACACACATGCATGCCTGTGTATAACTAGATGTCAATCACAGGTGTCCTTTCTTAGGGGCCATTCATTCTGTTTTCATTAGACAGAGTCTCTCTCTGGCCTGGGGATTATTGATTAAGCTAGACTTCCTGGCCAGTGAGCCCGAAAAAAATCCCCTTTTCCATCTCCTCAGCACTGGAATTAACAGCCTGTGCCATGCCTGGCGGTGCTACGGCCTGAGGCTGGTGAACAGTGCCCCGTGTTCCAGCCAGCACCAGAATGAATGAATGAATGAGTGAGTGAATAAATGATATTCCAAGTGGATGACATTTAAGGCTATAAGGGGAGCTGAGTATTTTGATACAAACATAAGAACAGATGATTATGGAAAAGCATACTGCAGCTCAGCTATCCAGTCACAGGAGAGATCGTGTAAAAACGCAGTCAGCTCCCCAGTTTTGGAAATTAAAAAAGAAAAAAGGAAAGCCTTGAGTTACTTTTCGCAACAATGATAGTCAGAGCTTCCATCGGAATTCCATCAGAGCTTGACTGCATAAAGAATGTGTAAAGCTTGTTCCACCAAAAGGCAAAAGGCCCAAGGCACACGGCCAGTGGCTTTGAAATACACAGCAAGCTGGCAAGTAGATGCGGGGCAATAACTTGACAGTCTGAGGCAAGCACTGATGAGGGCACTGCGCTCTCTGGAAATGACTGGAAATGACATTCGCAGAGTTGTAGATGGCAAGGCAACCTTCTCCTCAAGTTCTGTTGCATTCCTCCCAAAGTCTTTAAAATGCCCCTGAGCGCTCCCAGCTGAGTGCTAGCTGGCAATTCAATGGTCCCCAAAGAGGAGGAAATGTCCTCAAATCCCCTCCTCTGTTGGAGGGGGAATTTGCCTCTGCCTCGCTGGCTGTGGCTCTCTGGCCAAGGAAGCCTTCCAGAGCATTTCACAGGTGATTATAAATTCATAGACATATTTCACTCATCTCCCTGGCTCTGATTTTACAAGAAATGGTTAGACATTCAATCTTTAATGGCATCGACAGCAACTCCCATAATGACTATTCCATGATTTCTAAAGTTTTCCTTACAGTTAAATGTCATTTCTTATCCTGTTGAAGAGTTCAGCTGCCTTCCTGCTGCAGAGGAATGGTGGCACAGAAAGGAGAAATTGACCTACCATCTGTCGTGTAGTCAGTCCTACATAGACTGTCACACAAACACAGTCACTGGATATTTTCTAACATTAAATGCTTCCACCCTCTCATGATGCTCATTCTGTGTCAAATCCTGGTTTTAGTCTCACTGTGCAGCCAAGAATGTGGCATTATACAAATCGATCCTAATTAGCTCATGCAGTTCTCAACGGTCAGGCCTTGAAAGAGAACCACCTTTTGTGTGTCCCTCTCAAAGCCTCACTTCCTGCTAGAAAGCTCAGGGGCTCAGCAGGACACTCAGGAGCATCTTGGCTCCTGTATAAGGACCAACCATAGGCCTTGAGCAGACCTATCTGTGTTTCTATATTGTCATCCTGGAGGCTAGCAGTGTACCCGGGAGCCTGACATTGTCCAGATCATAGTCTTTGCGGCCTCTGGATCTTTGCTGTGTCTAGAACCTCCCCACCCTTTGCTTCTTACTTCCCAGCTCCTCTTCTTCCTTGTGTGCCAATCAGTGAACCACTGGAATATTTGGAATATTTGGAATATTATTAACTCTAGCCTATAGTCATTCATATCATCTCAGTGTTTATCTACATCTTCCCTTGTCCCAGGATCCCATCCAGGATATTGCATTACATGTAGCTTTTGTATTGACTCAGGGTTCAAAACTTTTTTTTTTTTGGTTGTTGTTGTTATTTTTGTTGTTGTTTTGTTTTTGTTTTTCAAGGCAGAGCTTCTCTGCATAGGTAGCCCCGGCTGTCCTCGAACTCATAGAGATACCTGCTTCTGCCTCCCGAGTCCTGGGACGAAAGACCGTGCTACCAATCCCCGGCTTCAAACTTATCCTATGTATATACTTAAAGGTGTCAGAACATGGCACAAGTTACTGCAGAGAACCAAATGTAGGCCAGCCACATACTGAGATACACAGGGATACCCAGAAAGATCCTTGCTGGCCAGTTTTATACCAAGCCTAGGAGAAACAGCTTGAGAGTTGTTTGGGCTGTGCACAAAGTCACTTGTATTTTTTAAAGGTCAAATTTAATTCTTATTTCATCCTGTTCTGTACCCTTTATGGGATAGGACATTTGGACCCTTTTATTTGTTGAAGGAAAAGCTCTATCTCATTTCCAAAAGAAAAAAAGAACCAGCCAGTTCCATTCCTAAAGTTGGAACTCTGAAGTATTGACCCCAGGAAGAGATCAGAGTTTCTTCTGACACGTACTCCAAGAGCTATTGTAGCAGATAGGAGGGTTTTAGCAACAAAAAGATCCATGGGAGGTCTGGACACTCAGGCAGGAGGGTAGAGGAACATGCAACACAAATCCCCTGGGCCTGCATCCTGGGAGGATGAGTGACGCCCCCCCCCCCCCCCCCACAATCATAGGGCTGTATTTGAGGCTCTGTCATCTGGTCCTTAACATTAACTACACAGCAGCAAACAGCAACAAACAAGTGCATGGTGCCAAGTTCTTGACACAAGACTCACCCATGGGTGACCCTAGGGGGGTGATGGCAGTGAGGAGGAGGCAGGTGAGCAGCAGGAACAGGGGCATCTTTCTGGTCCAGCTGCCAGGAACAGAATGGAAGTCCTCACAACAACAGTTTTCTTTTGTTCCTTTTTCAAGCACATAGGGGAAAAAAATCTTTCTGGGCTCAGAGGAAGAAAATCCCTATCAGCGCCGGGACCTTAGAGACAGCGGAAGGATGAGTGAAGTGTCCACTGCGCTGGCCTTGACCCAGACCGAGGCCCTGCTCTGCACTAGTTTACGGATACATTTCTTTAGGGGGGGGACAAAAAAAAACCACAACCCAGAACACCCTAACCATCCCTCATCCTGCTATTGTTTTCTTCCCCGCTGAAGAATTGCCAGTAATGGAGCCTTCACTATCTTATCTGGAAGGGAGCTCTCATTGAGGGACATTCCCTGCCCCCCCCCAGTCAAAATCTTGTTTTTTGTGACTTCTAGGAACTGCCTTCCTGATGCTGCAGCCGTGGCGTTATGCAGCCTCCTTCAGGGGGAGGACAGGATAAGCCACTTAGCTGGAACTGGTTATTGGAGAGATGTCTCAGTCTGATAGTCCAGGAGCGCGTGCACGCGCAAACACGCACACACACGCACGCACGCATGCACGCACACACGTGAGGTAGTGAAGGGTCTGTGAGGAACTGCTATTCTCTTGAAGAAGTTCTTAGGTTTGACTTATTCTGGTCTCCAGTCTCCAAGTTTCTTCAGGAGACCAGCCTTCACGTGGGCATTACCAAGCGCACGGATACCTGGGGTTATCGTGTTTTCATTTCTTCCCCACACAGCACAGGTGTTAGGGGGTTGTTTATTTCGCCAATTCTGAAACTAAAATAGGGGCAGAGACTTAAAATTTAGAACTACCCACTAATTAACAAAGGTCTGGAAAGTTTAAGATTGCCTGGAGTTTTACTTTTGACCAAAGAGGGGAACTGCGGGGCCTCTACACATCAACACGCCTGGTTGTAGTAACTTCAGATGTGGGGTTTTGAATGTCTCTGGTACTTTATTTAGGCTGTGGGCATTAAGACCCAGCAATTACGATAAAAGACGATGCAAGGGGAAGATCAGCAGGCAGGCCACAAGTTTGTTAACTATTTTAAACAGATCCGAGGAAAAGAAATCTTTTCTCCCAGTCCAATTTTTACAGCCCCAAGGCCGGAGGTTTTCTTACTTACTCCCACATTCTCTTCTTGCCTGGGTTTGTTTTCAGGGTAACCACATTTCTAGCAACTGGGGAAAGAATCCTTTAGTGGGGAAGGCAGCCCTTACATTTGTTTTTATGGTCTTTACTTTCCCCAATGAATGTGGCCTCTTGCTTCTAAGGGCACCGTTTGCAGAAACTATTAGTGCCTATGGAGGGCCAGAGGGCTGTTACTTACCAGACTGTGACAGTGAATGAAAGGGACCCTTAAAGGAGCCACAGACAAACAAGGGCTGTGTTTAGCTGCCTCCTCACTGTTAGGGCCCAGGCAATTTGATCCAGGTTAGCATCTTAAGCTGCGGGTTGATGGCAGTGATGGATGACCGTGGGACAAAAAGAAAACAAACAAAACAAAAAAGAAAAAAAAAAAAAAAAAAAACCCCAAGCCTCATGGTTTCCTGTTCCCGAGAGGCCATCTGAGTGCTTCATATGTGTTTGGGAAAAAACAAAAGGACGTGTGCTTGCGATAAACCCAGGTTTGTTGCCAAGATTGATTGCTGGAGTCAAGGACTTTCACCACATAGCCCTTTGCTTCTATAAACAAGAAACCCCGGATGGCAGGGCGCTCCCCTCCCCCACCCTGATCTCTTTTTTTTTTTTTCCTTCTACTTAACCTGCCTTAAAGAAAATTATTTTAAAGAGTAAATATATACAAAAGTCAGAAGAACAATGCTGAACATCCAGCTGCAAAGCAGGTTAACATTTTATTAATTTTATTTTGTTCATATTCCACTATGCATTCCTAAGAGGTGATCTTTCTTATTTATGTAACCATGGGACTCTTATTACAGCTATGAAAAACCAAGAATAATTCTTCCATAACTGATATCCTACCTACGGTTAGCTTTCCCAATAGTTGCAAATGTTCACTTCTATTGCTAATTTGAGTCAGGATTCAACAAGAGTTTTACTATATACCACATTTTTTTTCCCTTGGCTGGGTCACTTAAATTTTCTTATATCATCTCCTTTCTTTCTTCATACTATTTGTTGAAAATGTCCACTCATCAGCTGGTAGAATGTACCCCACCACCCCCACCCGACAGTCAATGCTAACACACTTGTTCTAAAGTATGTGTTATTAGGATTTAAGACCCCAAATACCCCGGTGACATGGAAGGAACTTACCACACAGAGGGCAACACATCAACCTAGAGGAAAGGAAAGCAGGTTGCTGTTCTGGAGAGATGAGGGCAGCTTTCAACACATAAATGGTACCTGAGATGGGGGAGAAGGGGGAGATCGACCAAGGGAAGTGTGCCTGCCCCCCACCCCCACCCCATGGAGTGTTGTGGGAAGCTAACACTAAATATGTGGTTGGAGAGGGAAATCCAAGAGCTGAGTCACAGGAGCCGAGATGTTGAAGGAAATGGCCCTGCTTAGCTTGTACCTCACTTATAATACATATGCAAATGACATGCAAATGTGAGCTTGTAAAGCAGGTAACTTTACATTCAAGGAAGTAACCCAAAAGGTGCTTTATGGAAGACAGGTTACGTGACTTATTTGGGAGAAGAAAAGTTAAGATCGGTGGTACTGAAAGAAAATCACTGGTATTTATGTAACCCCCCTCTAAGGGTCAGGGAACAGAGAGGAAGAGGGGCAGAAAGGATGTAAGAAATGCCATCTAGACTTGACACAACCATCCCAATCGAGAACTAACAACCACACAGTTACCTGCACTGATCTGCACAAGGCTGGTCTGTCACGGGTTGGGGAGAGGCTCAGGAGACCCTTTCCCTTGCTGCTAACTCTTGGCTTCTGATAGATTCTGGGAGAAGGGTAGTCATCGCCTTCAGTAGTGTACACACTGCTGAGCCCAGCAGGCTCGGATAGGTGGCTCCCCAGTCACACAGGCGGGCCCTTGTTAAACTACACAGCGAGCCACTAAATGAAATGTATAAACGTGAACTAGGAAAGAGATAAAGTTATAGCAGGGTTAGGGGTATGTGGTCAGTAGACAACATGTTCAGGTGAAAATTGTCAATCAACACATCTAGTTACAAAAAATGGGTGGCGACACTTAAAGTTGTGGTGAAAGTGTGAGTCCCCAAACCTAAATAGTTTTCCTTTTCTGTGCAATCTTTTTAGGAAAGACTTAAAATCCAGCCTTCTTATTTGTATTTGAAAGCACCCACCAGTGTGCTGAACACCACACCCTGGCCACAGAATTTCTCACTGGCCCCAGGCTGCTCCCATGTCATATACTCACCAGTCTTCCGGATGGTCCAGTGTTGGGGTTTGGGACTCACGCCCATATGTGATCTAGCTTCTTACTTTTCACGGTCTCTCTCCGGAGCACTGGGTCATCTGGACCACAATCTCAACAGAATTGGCAGCATGCTTGTTGGACACCAACTGCTGGCTGCTGTGAGGTTTGAGCACTTGCAGTTCTAGAAGGTTCCAGGAGGTGCACATCATCTCTGAGGACCCTCTGCTAGTCTCAGCTCTAAAAGCTCAAGGCCCCTCAGCCAATGGCATTGCCACACCCAGTAACAGATCAACTCCCACCACGGTCTGGCTCTAGTGGGGATGCGCAGCTTTACACACGGCAAACTATTCCTAACCTGAAGATCTCCTGAAAACTATCATTGATATTTCTGTGAATTTGAATATTATTTTATACACGTAGAATTATAGAATGCCTCTTCTTCTTTTATGATACTTGTCATTCAGCATTCATCCGTGTTATAGCATGTCAGAACTTCTGGCTTTCATGGTTACATTCATCCATCTGTTGTTGGCTGGCACCCTATATATAGTAATGTGCTGACGGACACCAGCATTTCTACCTTTTGGCTAAGCTGAATAACGCTGTCACTATTTGAATCCTCAATTCTTTACAACACATACCTAGAAGTGGGATCACCAAATCTTATGGCCATTCTGTCTAACTCTGTGTTCAACTAATATCTATTACTTATTGGATAATTTGCAAAGCACTCTGTAATAGAGCTCAAATGTTACCTCAATTATTTCCCATGAAAACCCCCCGAGGTAGACAGTACACCCACATCTTACTGATAATACAGGGTTTTTAGGAAGAATAACTATTTGCCCAATTCCCACGGAGAAACCCAACCATGACTTGCTCTTCATCTGCCTCAAATCAGTTAAATTGAAATAGAATGTTGCATGGAAACCATGGCCCAACATTTTCACCCTTCCCTACATTTCCCTTACCTCAGAGGTGTGCAGCGAGGCTGTGTAAGCTGCAGGGGGATGGACCATAGTTCTGCAGGCTCTTTGAGCAGCAGATCACATCCCCAGAGCAGCCAGATACTACGTTGTTGTTTTTTAACGTATCTTTGACAATGGTGGTCCACAATGACAATGTCCTATTTAGTTAGTGATCATTACAAATTTAATTCAATTTCTGAAAATAGCGAATATTGATTTGACTTATCTTAAAACAGTTTTCTGGAGTACCAGGTAATCTAGGTAGAATGACATACAAGTGATTCTTTTCTTTCCTATATTTTAAAAGGTGAGAATGTCAGTTTCAATACTGCTTTACATTGACTATAGCGGTGACTTGACCTCTTAGCGGCTCTGGAAAATTGGGAATATAATATCCATTTATGTTTGGGAAGAATTAGTGACATACAGGTTCAAGGCAGAAAGATTAATTTGATACTTTTATTTTTAAATAAAGTCTGCTTTTATTATCTTTTTGTTTGTTTTTTGAGACAGGGTATGACTGTGTAGCTCCTGCTGGCCTGCAACTCACAGAGATCCCCCAGCCTCTGCCTCCTGAGTGAATGCTGGGATTAAATGTGTGTGCCACCACGCCCAGCCTGTATAAAGTCTATTTTAGACAGAACAATCTTCCCAGCTACATTCACGGGAAAAGCAATTTCTTTCTGGTTTTGTTTTAAAGAACGAGATGCTCTGATTCAAAAATTGAATAAGTATTTATTGTTCCAGAAGGTACATTGCTTTTTATACATATTTCATAAATGATACAGGATTGTACACATGTTCAACATTTTTGCTCCCCCCCCCTGCCTCCCACACCACCTAGAGGATTTGCTCATTGCACTGTGCCATTCCTTCTTGAGAACCCTGCACACAAACTGGATAAATGGTTTAAAAATAATCTACACAATGAAAAGAATCGAGGGAGAGGTTGAACAGGAAGGAAGTAGGAGGCGGGCTGGGGACTGAGACATGCATCCTGTCCTTCTGTCATGCCAGTGAAGGGTGGTGGCGGAAGTGGCAGTCCCGGCTGGCCTTCGGCCTCTGCAAGGCACCTGGAGTCTGGGCTTGTCATTTAAAGGTTTTCTTTCATACACAATGATCCCGAGAGGAGGAGGAAAAAGAAACCCCTCGCCTCATGAGGAGGGATGAATCATGTGAAGAAAAAAAAAAAAAGAAAAAAAAAAGCCAATCATCTGCGTGGCAAGCCCCGCCGTTTCTGCCACCCTGCCCTCAGAACAGCTAAAAACAGGACAGTAGACAGAGGTTCCTTTGATTTTTCGAGTGCAGGTGCCATCTGGAAATATGGTAGAAAACATTCTGATAGAGTATAAGAGTAATTTAAGATAAAAAGAAACAAGGCGGAGAGGGTAGGCTAAAGGAAGCCATAGAAAGGTATTCCTGTAAAAAGATAACTGCACCCTTTGAGATCCACCGTTGATTTACAGCGAGTGGCATGGTGGAGTTGGGAGGGCGCACAATGGTGAGGAAGCGTGTGTCTTAGATGAACCAAGAGTACCCTGGTTCTGAAACAGCTGCAGAGCCATGACTTTTAGCCGATTTGTAAACCTTACATCCTCCTCGCTTGGTATCACGGATGAACACTGGCCCTCCGATCTGCGGCGTGGAGGATGTGGGGATTATCAATGGGATCAGTAATAGAAAGGAGGGTATCTTCCCCTCCTCTGAAGATTTATTAGTTAAAAAATAATAATAAACAAAATACAAAACCCTCATGCAGTATTGCCAGTGATTTCTAGACGCTGATTCTGAGCCCTGGGCGACAGACATGAGAACTCATTAAGAGATAATCCAAGTGTCAATCATCAAACAATGATAAATTGATTCCAATGATTATTTGGATAAAGGTAGTGTAACCAACAGGTATACATAATAGGTAGGTGGCGAGAAAAGGGGTGCGGATGGAGAGATTCTGGTAACTTTGCAGAGCCTGTGCCCAGTTTAAAACGAAGGCTAACCGCACCGGCTCAGACTCTGCCAACCATGCATCATGAGATTTGCTTTTCTTATACAGTTATTTATTCCTATGTCAAAAATAAGAAACTTTAAATTAAAAAAAACACCAAAAAAACAAACCTAGAGCTGAATGGGGTGCTGGTGTGTTAGTGTTTTTGCAGACCCTGCAAAGATGCAAGGACCGAACACCCCAGCACCACGTTTGCTCCGCTCTCTCGGCCGTAACTGCTTCACTCTCATTTGGAAACGAAGATGCGTAAGACAGGATTCACTAAGCCCTTTGCACTTGTATTCCACGATGCCTGATCCTCAGAGTTTGATATCCCTTTTTTCCCCTAAGATCCTTGTTGTGTTTTGTTTGAGAATTAAAGGTAAACACCCTCTACCCCACATGGCCCCAGCTTCCACCTGCAATGCTTTAATTAAAAAGGCTTGAGTTACAGACAGGTGCTCTCTCTGCCGGGATTCACTCTCATCTTGAGTCATTCCTTTTCTCCAATTTGTCGGAGGGGCAGGTGTACTTGTAACGGGTCCCTCAGTCTCTTAAGGTCCATTTCTGCCTAAAATAGAAACAACAGGTGAGGAAGGGCGGCTAATAAAGCTTTCAGCAACGTTGCTGCCCCGTGAGAGAGTGAGCAGCTCCCCTTCCTTACCATCCCCTCAGGCAGAGCTGTCCACGCAGCCTCTGGGAAAAGCAGGACTGCTCAGGTGGCAGAAGGACCCCAGTTTAAGAACGCAGGGACCTTCTCAGACATCCGTGACTGCATTTCTCCAACCTTTCGGAGGAACCAGAGTCTTAAACCCTGGCATCTAAGATGTTATGTATTTACTCAATATCTACTTAAGCATTTTACCAGTCAGTGAGTCTTGTGGTCTTTTTGTTTGTGTGTGTGTGTTTGGTTGGTTGGTTTGTTTCTGAGATAGGAGATAGTGATTGGCGACCTCCTTCAGGCTGCGCATTTGAAGGACCATGGTTCTGTGTACTAGTGATGCTACTTAAGATGAGGGTCGGTTCATTTAGCTCTTACAGAATTTACCTGAGCAATTGCATCCTTGAGTTGATTGTATTTCTCTAGATCGAAACGTGACTTTTTGGCTCCTTTATGGAAAAATAATAAGTATTGTCTGTCTCTGGCTTCTGGGTAAACATATTCCTACAAAACAAAGGAGAAATTAGCCTCTTAGTCCTCACTAGTGGTATTCCAAAGGCATTTATTTATTTATTTTTTAAAAAGATTTATTTTATTGTTATGTATACAGTGTTGTCTGCTTGTGCACCTGCAGGCCAGAAGAGGGCATCAGGTTACACTATAGATGGTTGTGAGCCACCATGTGGTTCCTGGGAATTGAACTCAGGACCTTTGGAAAAGCAGGCAATGCTCTTAACTACTGAGCCATCTCTTCAGCTCCTCTAAAGGCATTTATTAACTGTTCATTAATTACTAACTGTTAACTAAGCTCAACACAGTATGTACATATAAAAACAGACCACATAATGTGTTACATATTTAGTTCTTTCTTTCTTTTTTTTTAAAGATTTATTTTATTATTATGAATACAGTGCTATGCCTGCACATATACCTGCAGGTCAGAAGAGGGCATCAGATCACACTACAGATGGTTGTGAGCCACCATGTGGTTGCTGGGAATTGAACTCAGGACCTCTGGAGGAGCAGTCAGTGCCCTTATCCTCTGAGCCATCTCGCTAGCCCCTATTTAGTTATTTCTTAAACATTTGTTTGTCTTTTGTGTTTTGAGACCAAGATCTCATGTTCCCTGGGCTGGCCTGGGTTCTAGGCTCAAGCTATCCTCTTGCCTCGTTCTCCCATGCAGCTGGGACTACAAACACCTGCCCCGTTCCAGGCTTTGATTTCTCTTTTGTAGCTGGAGTCCACAAAAGTCATCTACCAAAAAAAGAGTCATTTCCCATTGTTATGTGGCATTATTCTGTCTAACAATCACAGTATATATCATCTTCCACTGCTAAGCTGGGATGATTACAGGTGTGTGCTAGCGTGCCTGTATTCACTGGATTTTATTATTTCAAGAAATTTGCTGCCTTACAAAGATTCTTTAGGTTGAGGACAAATGTAGCATATCATTGCAACAATTTAGAACCACTTCAATATTGCTTAATAGTCATTTTGCTCATGGTGTCAATTAGAGATGCTAGTTAGGTAAAACAACAGCACAAGAAATTGTGTATATTTAATTTGGCTAATGTTTCTGGTCAGAGGTGTGACCAAATTGTTTCCTGCTGCTATGACATAACTTGTCACTTGGGGGCAGTAACAATATTCTTGAGGTCCACTGGAGCATCTAACAAACAGGACAGACACAGTATTAAAGATACAACTACATGATAATAGAGAAGGTGCCCCAGGCTAATATTGCATTAATGTGAAGCTCCAGGGAACAAGAACACAGTGGCAGTAATTACATCCCGCTCCCCCATAGCCCCTACCCTCCTGACTCAAGCTGGCCTAGAATTTTCTATGCATACCAGGATGACCTTGAATTTAGGACACTTACCTGCCTCTGTTACCCATATGCTAGAATATAGGCATGTGACCCATACCTAGCTTCTTCAACATTTCTATTATTATTCTAGATTCAGATTACATAGCTTTCAGGGATAATTACTGACTAATGAACTCAACAGAAGGAACATGATAATTGATCAGAAAGAGAAGGTTGGGGATGGGACACATTTCGGTTCAGCTCCTGGACCTACATTTTCAGCATGTAGTTCTCATCCTAACAAGCCTCATTTCTTCATCTGTAGAATGGCTATGTATTTACAGAATTGAGACTAAATAGAGAGATTAGATATAAAATGCACTTTGTGTGATTCACCTCAGGAAAAGGTGCATGGACGTTCTCCCAGATGTGAGAATGCTGAATCTCTTCATAATCAAAGAAACACAAAGTCCATAGGGAAATGCGCCCCCCCCTTTTTTTTTGACTGACTGGCTGGCAAGACTATCAAAAACAGTTTCTGCTTTCCAGGCACAACTGGAGAAGTAACTGGGGTAAGTTCTAGAATGTGCCCAGGGTACAGCTGCCATTCATTTCATTCGTTGCCATTATCCAGGCCTTGAGACATAAGGCACCACGCTCCAGGGCAAGGAAGCAAAGTGTGAATGACACACAGCCTTAGCAGGTGGTGGAGCATACCTGGAACCCCAGCACCCGGGAGGCCCAGGCAGACTTCTGGCCACACTGAATTACACAGTGAGACCCTGTCCCCCAAAGCAAGCAAACCACACCCTTTCACTAAAATTAAAAAAAAAAAAATCCAGATAAAAGATGATATTATAGGCTCCTTTGAAGGAAAAGACAGTGAATAAATAATTACGAGACAGCACAGGTCAAGAAAAAATAAAAGAATAATACACTACAGTGATTCAAGAGAAAGGGGAGACATTGCACTGTAGGGAAATGATTCAACATTGATGAAAGGGGAGAATTTAAGTAAGCCTTGAAATACAACAGAAATGAGCAGGGAGAACTTTCCAGATTGAAGAATGGTGTGAGGACAGGAAGGGAGGAAAGGAGCGTGAGGTACCCTGGGGGACTAGAGCACAGTGCAGACCCAGGCGAGAAGACAGACACTTAAGGATGGGCAGCAAGCGGGGCTGGAAGCCCAGGCTGAGGAGGGGGGACAGGGAAACTAATGTAGGCTGCACTAGAGAGGCAGCTCGGTGGTTGCTGGCTCAGTTCCCTAGGTGACTGCCAGTCGCACGATCGCACAGACCCTGGGTGAGCACTCAGAGGGCAGAGCAGGTCACCTGCCCCCTTCTCTACCAGGTATGTTTGGGAGGCTGGGAAAAGGTTAAATAAAATCCCCATGATCTCCGGCCCCCCCCCCCCCCACCTGCATCCATGATCGCTGATCTAACAACAGGAGGAAGCAGCCACACTAAGAACAACTATTAACCTGCTTTAGACACCGAGGAGAACCCTGGGAGTCTTGTGTGTTTGTTATTCAAGGTGATGCTGGTTAGAGGTGGTGAAGCAGACATAATGCCAAGTGCTGGAATGGCTCAGGTACAACTCGGTGGCAGAGTGAGGGGCCAGCATATGAGAGGCCCTGGGTTCAACCACCGGCACCACATCAAACACAAACAAACCAACCCAAAACTCAGCCATAATCCATCATTCTTCTCAAAATGGACACTATGGATTTCCACGACACTTGAACCAGCACTGTCGGCAAAGCCTGGTTCTAGGTACCTGTATTCACTAAGCTGGCCTTGGCTGATGATACAGAGCAGGCTGCGGGTAAAACATCCTTGAACATACACAGAAGTAGCTTACAGTGGAGTTTATGCGTTTCATTAACTATAAGGAATTCTCCATCCTAAAAATTGAACAAAACATCTATGACACTCTCCACCCAGGGGTTAGAATAATTACGCAAACATACAGAAAAGCAATCCAATAGGGCTGGAGATGTAGCTTGGCAGTAGAGCATCTGTCTAGCGCGCCTGGGTTTGAGCCTAAACATCCTAAAAATAGCATCATAAACAAACATAGAAACAAATAAACATTAAGCAAAAACATGAGCACATCCCCTACAGTGGCACACCCTTCTGTTCTTACTTGTCTTATTACAGTCTTAATTCTGGAAGCATCTATGCGTGTGATTCAGAGCAGCCAAGGCCACGCCCCTCTCCATGTTTGCCACCTACCACGGTGCCCACGCTGAGAACTGGCATTGCAAACTCCACCCCTAGTCTGTAAAAAGAGACTTGAAGATGGCTCCTTACCTGGCGCGTCATTACAAAATATGCGTACATGGCCATGGCACTTCCATACGTGATGAAATAGGTGACGGGTTCCATGATGTCCCAGGAGTATTCCCACCAAGTAAGCCGGGCTAAAATGCCGAACTGCGTGGCCATGTAGGCAAGGCCACCCCATAGCACCAAGGTGGTCCTCTTCTCAGCCTTCCTGCTAATATCAATTCGTACCTATTGGGCATACACGGACAACATGAGGGCTCCTGCTTTAGAACCAACTCACAACTCTTTAAACTGTTGTACGTCCACTAATGGAGCGGGGCCTGCCAGTGAGCCGGGGTCAGTTCCAGCAAACGGAACTGGCCTCCTAGATAACAGGGGTAGTGTTCACCGAACACAATGTCTACAGGGACAGTGAAGATTTCTGTGTGTTTTATTAAGGTTTTCTTTCCACCTAGAGTGTGTGACTGCGAAGCTAACTGTTGTGAAGGAGGAGAGCGAGAGCCGCAGGGTCCTTGACTGGCATGCCGGAGCCCATCCATCCACCATCAGCTTTAGCTCATAGCTGCCCTACTGCAGAACAAGAGACGAGTCAGCACAGCCTGTGGACTCAGGACGAGAGCTGCAGAATCCCACCAGCTCTCTTATGGAGCAGTACTGAAGGCCAGACAAGGGGATACAGGCAATGGCACCGCAGGACCGGGGCACACTGTAGATGACGTGGTAACAACTTTCCTTAGGAGACAGCAGTGGCGCAATAGTAAAAGGACTCATTCCTTTCTTCAATCCCAATTATCCGCCTGCCTCTGCCTCCTGAGTGGTGGGATTAAAGGCGTGTGCCACCACGACTGGCTCTCCAAATTTCTTATAATGAAAATATAGACACATGTCACACAGTTGTTTTGGTCAGTGAGGGTTTGCATATGTGACATGGTCCCACAAGAGTGTGTATGATCCCACTGCACTGTTAGTACAGGAAAGAGTGGTGTGATTCTTTCTTTCTTTTCTTTTCTTTTTCTTTCTTTCTTTCTTTTTCTTTTTTTCTTTTTTTTTCTTTTTTTTTTTTTTTGGTTTTTCGAGACAGGGTTTCTCTTGTGTAGCCTTGACTGTCCTGGACTCGCTTTGTAGACCAGGCTGGCCTCGAACTCACAGAGATCCGCCTGCCTCTGCCTCTGCCTCCCGAGTGCTGGGATTAAAGGCGTGCGCCGCCACCACCTGGCAGGTCATCAATTTAAATTAACCACAACATACATGTATGGTCATGCAGTTTCTGATTGTTATCAAGAGGCCATGTTGAGCCAAGACCTAGACCATCAGGTCTGTACAAATATATTTTGTGATGTTCTCAAAATGAAATTTCTTAGAGACATTTCTCAGAAGGTTTCCCTAGCATTAAGTGAGCAAGGACTGCACCTGCAACATTATAAACACTCAGGCTATAAAATATTCTAAAAAGTGGAAAGGAGAAAAATCGATCATGGGCCTATGACCGCATTAGGACATTAAATTACTTTTTTTGTTTGTTTGTTTTGTTTTCTTGTTTTTGTTTTTGTTTTTTGTTTTTTGTTTTTTTTGAGACAGGGTTTCTCTGTGTAGCCTTGGCTGTCCTGTCCTTGGCTTTGTAGACCAGGCTGGCCTGGAACTCACAGCGATCTGGCTACCTCTGCCTCCCAAGTGCTGGGATTAAAGGCATGTGCCACTATGCCCAGCTCTTTTGTTTTGTTTTGTTTTTTATATTACTTTTGCTTGTCCTTTGTGTGTAAGTATAAATGAACACAGGTATATAAATACACTAAAACCTGAATCATAGGGGCCGATGAGATGGTTCAGTGAGTAAGGGGGCTTGCTGGCAAGGCTGATGACCTGAGTTCAATCCTGGGGACACACACTGTACAAGAAGAAAACCAACTCCTGCACATTATCTTCTGTTCTCCATGTGTCCTCGCCGTGGCATGTGTGCACCCACACAGTCACACATCAATAAACAATGCAATTTAAAAAAAACAACTGGATCATATCCATACTATTCTTAGGATTTACTTTCCATAGCATGAATACTTTCTTTCTTTCTTTCTTTCTTTTTAAAAAAGATTTATTATTTATCATATATACAATGTTTTGCCTGCATGTACATCAGAAGAGGGCACCAGATCTCATTGTAGATGGTTGTGAGCCACCATGTGGTTGCTGGGAATTGAACTCAGGACCTTTGGAAGAGAGCAGACAGTGCTCTTAACCCCTGAGCCATCCCTCCAGCCCCATGAATACTTTCTATAGCAAACTAAGTTTATATAACAGTGTCCCATACACTATTCATTCATAACCTGGCACCCACCACATCCAGAAGCTCTATGGGTCAGCAGTTACTCTAGTCTTCATATCAGTGGTGGTAAATGCAGTACGGGGTAGCACAAATGGACCTCCGGGCTCTTGGTCTAGTACCGAGGCGCCAGACAATTCCCTTTAGGTTCTCTTTTGGCTTTGATTAACATTTTTTTTAAATGGTTCAGACCAATGAGTTAATGGACCAATGAGTGGACTCAATTGTATGAAAGTAAGACAAGACACGGAAGCGCACATGCACTGGGGGAGTGACAGGGGAGTCCAAGGGGAAGTGTGAGGGGGTCCTCACCTTCTCCAGGGGGGCCAGCTGCTGTTTGAGGTCCTCTAACCTCTCCACGAGCTCCCGCTCCTTACTGAGCTGGTGCTGCTCGATGCACAGTGTGGTGTAGAGCTGCTGGACCAGCGTCTTCACGTCGTTCAGGGTTGCTGCATTTTCATGGCTTAGGAGGTCTGAAGGAAAGAGGTCCATAACTGTGGTCAGGATGTAGTGCGTGAGAGAAGACTCAAATAAAAGGCAGGGTGCCTTAGAATAGCATGAAGCAACAACTGAACCTCTTAGCCAGGCAGTGGCGCAGTGGGTGGAGGTGTCTGACGCCAAGCCTGAATCCCCATCCCAGGGAACAACACGGGGGGAGGGGCGGGGGGGGTGAGAAGACTGACTCCCACGAGTTGTCCTCTGACCTCCACCTGTGCGCAAGTGTGCACATACTGTGCACACCTACATAAATGAGTGCAAATGTAATAAAAACACTTTAAAGGAAGAATTGCTCTTCCCAGAACTATTAAACAATGACAGGTCCATCCATTACGGGAGTCCTTCAGCATTAAACTAAAAAGCTGTTAAAAAACAACAACAACAACAACAAACCAAAAGACAAAACAAAAATAAAAACTACCTACAGATCAAGAAAGTAAATTTACATGAGGGCAACTCAGAAACTTTGAAATCAATACCTACTGTCTTAGCCCTGGAAGCCTAAGTTCTGTGGAGGCAAACAAGGCCAAGGGAAACGGGAAGAGTGGCCCCGCCCCCCAGTGGTGGGTGTGGCCAGGGAGCTTGTCTAGCATACCCGGCCCGGGCTTGATCCCCAGTCCTTCAAAAAACATTAATAGTGCCAACAGACAGACAAGCACAGAAACCTTAGGACACAGGTTCCACGCCAGTCAGGAGGGCCAGAGTAAGTGGTTGCTCTGCAATTTATCCGTGGCCTGGACATTTTTGTTGATGTTTTGACCACTTTGATAGTTCAGAGGAATAAACAGACAGCATTTCAAATTTGCAAGTGTAAAGGCAAAAGTAAATAAATAAATAAATATAAACCAGCACCACTCTAATAATATTTTTTTTCACTCTAATAATCTTAAGACCACACGCTTCCCCCAGCATACATATCAACCAAGTTCCACTCAACCTTGCTTGGCAAAGCCTGAGAAGAGCTGTCTGGGCTTCAGTGTCATGATGTAACAGGCATTGAGTTATGAAAAGATCCAACAGGTGAAAGGTTAAATTCCTTGATTCAGTATCCTCTATTATGGGCAGCAGTGTTTACAAAAATCTAAAATGTGTTTTGATACGTGTCTAATAAACATCTAGCTATAGACCAAGCTCTGATCAGTTCTTTCCCAAATCAAAATACGGCCCAGTGAATGTTATCAATTTATTGCAAATATCATTCAGTATCACAAAAAGTTAATCAATGAAGGAATCCATGTAAGGCCGAGAAGCAGACGGGAGAAGAGCTGATGTACGACACCAAACGTGAGATCTTCAGTAAATGTGTATGGAATCCGCGGTAACGGGTACGGGAGCACGGCGAGGGATGGGAGTCGCCATGGCAACAGGATCCTCTCTGCAGCAAACACCGGAACACAGCATTTCCACACAAGGACACTGCATTCTAGAAGGCATTTCTTCCGGAACCTGTCCAGAACATTGCTGTGACTTGGTGGAGCCTAAGGCTCCCGACTCCCAGGCCAGGAGCTAAGGCAAAATGTGTCTGCTGTAACTGCCTAAAGCTCCCTGACATTGATATGAATTACCCGTGGTTAAAAAACAACAACAAAACAAACAAACAAACAAACAAAAAACCCTCTCTCTCAAATAGTATTCCACACTGTGTTGGTTTGAATGAGAACGGCCCCCATAGGCTCATACGTTTGAATGCTTGGTCCCAGTTGGTGGAACTGTTTAGGGAGGATTAGGAGGTGTGGCCTTGTTGGAGGGGTGTGTCATGAGGGGTGGGCTTTGAGGCTTCAAGAGCTTCTAGCCGTGCCCAGTGTGCTCTCTGCCTCCTGCTCTTGGGTCAAAATGGCTGCTGCTCCTGTTCCGTGCCTGCCTGCCTGCTGCCTGCCTGCCTGCCTGCTGCCTGCCTGCCTGCTGCCTGCCTGCCTGCCTGCTGCCTGCCTGCCTGCCGCCTGCCTGCCTGCCTGCCGGCTGCCTGCCTGCCTGCCTGCTGCTGCCTGCCTGCCTGCCTGCCTGCCTGCTGCCTGCCTGCTGCCTGCCTGCCTGCCTGCCTGCCTGCCTGCCTGCTGCTGCCTGCCTGCCTGCCTGGCTGCCGCGATAGCGATGGACTCACTCCTCTGGATCCACAAGACCAAACGAAGCTGTCTATAAGTTGCCCTGGTCAGGGTGTTTTATCACAGCATTTGGAAATAAGCTTGACATTTGTTTTACACTAAAGGAAATTTCTATTACAAAATCATTAAAAACGTGTAAGTTTAAAAAAATAACCTTCAGGCTACAGGTCCTTACTGTGTAGGATTAATTAGTTAATTGACTAAGAGACAATTAAGACAACTGATTATGTAGTCTGGCCTTGAATTCATCTCTTGACCCTTCTGCCTCTGTCTCCTGAGCTGGAATCTCAGGCAAACACCACCATGCCTGTGAAACCTATCTTTTAAATCAACCTTCCTCTGCTCACTGAGGCAGCACATACTCTTTTTTTTTTTTTGGCTGTTGGGCTGATTGTTTCAGGATATTTGATCCCATTGTGGTCCCTGAGACTGTGAACTGTAAAAACCCGTTTCTTGTTTGGTGTGGTTAAGCCCTAACACACACCTTTA
>OU015751.1:22976401-23003896 GCA_907169655.1 Acomys percivali | reverse complement strand
CTTTCTTTCTTTCTTTCTTTCTTTCTTTCTTTCTTTCTTTCTTTCTTCCTCCCCGCTTCCCTGCAGACAGTGTCTCTCTGTGGCCCTGCATGTCCTGGAACTCACTATGCAGACAAGCCTGGCCTTGAACCCAGAAATCTGCCTGCCTCTACCTCCTGAGTGCTGGGTTTAAAGGCGTGTGCCACTGTGTCTGACTTAGATCCAATTCTTTTTTTTTTTAAACAATTTTTAAAAGATTTATTTATTATTATGTATTCAGTGCTCTGCCTACATATACACCCGCAGGGCATCAGATCACATTATAGACGGTTGTGAGCCACGATGTGGAATTGAACTTAGGACCTCTGGAAGAATAGTCAGTGCTCTTAACCACCAAGCCATCTCACCAGCCCCTAGATCCAATTCTTAAGAGCAGGATTTAAAAGAGATGTCTTCTGTAGGTCTTCTTGTGGTGTCCTTTACCCCTCCGGCTCCCTCACTCCTTCCTCCCACTCATCCACAAGATATCCACGGCAGGGGGCGGGGGGTCCTCATCTCTGAGGATGTTTACAGTGTGAGAAGGAACTGTGCATTCAGTAGGAACCAGGATTCCCATTTTGAGAGTTGATCTTTTTTTTTTTTCATGTTAGTGATATCTGGCAGAGACTGCCAACTGCTGTTTCCACTCAGTCATGTGATCACAGAGATAATCAATCAACCAGTAGCCTATCATATGCTATATGGGTTACCAGTATTACTTTGATATTGTGTTTTTCACATGTACATCCAATTATGACTAAAGAATACCCTGCTGTGTGTTGTACATGAGATTATCAGCATTTTGTGATGAAACAGTCTTTTGTGAGATGATTTTATTCAGACATATTTGATATGTTCTGTATAAGCTTAAGGTAAACTAAACTAAGCCATAAGCTTTGGTAAGCCAGATGTATCAAATATAGTTTGTATTTAGAACACCAGTGGACTTACTAACCCCACAGGAAGCCAAGGAATGTCTATACATTAATTGACTTTATACTGCTGAACTTAAACTATCAAAGAAGAAACATGACTAATGCCTCGTATAGTGCTTAACAGAACAGAGGGAGCCTTTATTTAAGCATGAAAATCCCCTTCATATTAAGTTTCACATGTAAGAATAACATGCCCCTGACACGATGGACCCTTGGACCTGGAAGCCAAAAGAAATCCTTCTCCAAGGAAAACAAAAGGCCTCGGAGTTGGCTCAGGAGGTAAAGGTGCCTGCTGCTAAGCCTGAGGACCTGACTTCAAGTTGAGGAACTTTCATGGTGAGGGAAAGAACTGATTCCTAAGAGTTGTTCTCCGACCTCCGACTTCCATAAATGTGCTACGGTACACACACACACACACACACACACACACACACACACACACACACACACACACTAATGGTAATAATAAACACTTTTTTTTAAAGAGAGAAAAATGTGTCAGGAAGGAGCTTACGGTAAGAACATTCGGGAAGATGGCACAAGAGTATACTCCAGGACCAACATGGAATTCAGGTGCTGACAGGCCAGCCAAGCGCTCAGGAGCTCTGAGTTGGAACAGTCTCGCTATAGGCAAAGCAGGAAGTCCTAATGTTGTCTGTTCCTCACAGTTACTCAGGGAAACACTAAGTTCCTTCCAAAGGCCTTCATACATTTACAAAACCTCACTAAGGCCATTTTTACCTCTCTTTGGTGGCCGTACGTGGTACGTTAAGTCATTAATGACAAGCTTGAAGTCATCAAGGAGGAGGAGGTCTATTCCTGTAGAGGCAGCAACGCGAACGCCATCTGTGAACATTGCAAATGAAACTTGTCACAGGCCCATAATTACCTAAGAGTGATCAGGAAAACAAAACTACAACGCAAACCCCAACTCTCAAATAGCTTTAAAGTGCGTTCATCCCTTCTATGTCTCTGTTAACTTTGCCTCACACCCCAGGCCTATGCTAAACAGATCAGCACCTATAATGCTCTTTGTGTTTTGGCCAAACAAGGACTTAACAAGCTTTTGGACTTAACAAGCTTTTCCTGCAGCTGTGGCGACAAGTGAACTAACTGCTGGCCACAGACCTCCAGGGCTCGGCTGGAACCCGGAGTCCCCTGCAGAGCAGTGTAGGCCCTTACGTGGGAAGCTGGGTGAGTAAGAGACTTGGCGCTTTCGACCAATTGATTGATCAATCTATCGATCGATCATATGGTACTCGGCAACCCAGCCACCCATAAGTTGCTAATTAATTCAGTAGGGAGGGACGGGGTGGGGAGCAAAGGGCACCAAATGGGTCTACCAAGCATATCCCTAGGTGAGTTTGGAGTGTTTAAAGCACAAAGTTACTACTGAAAGGCCACAAGTCGGCAGGTGTCACAGCTGGTGACCCTAAGTGAAGGATAAATGTGCAGTTACTAGGCTCTTCCTGTAGGTTTGAAAGATTTTTCTAGGTCAAAGTGAAAACAATTTTTCTGCACTTAAATGAACAGATGTTACATCAAATGAGAATTTTAGTGTCTTATTGTATAGTCTCAAATCCCAGACTCTATTTTGGTAAACATTTGAGGGCTCCACTCCCGGAAGCACATATTCTGGAACTATGGTAATAAGAAGCCTCAGTGACATGAAGTGCCTGCTTGTCCTTGGGATGGCATTGGACACGAGCTGCTTTTGAAGGAGACTCCCTGTGGGCCCACATCTGCAGACACTGAACATTATGCCCCGAGGACCACTGGGAGGGAAATAGCTAACAGCGCAATATCCTATGCACTGAGCTGTTTGGGGTGGGGCATGAGGAAGAGGAGGTTGAGAATTCAAAATGGAGGCGACTTTACCTGGAGAATAGATTGCGACCCTGTCGATTCCCCGGTCCTCCTCTTGCAGTTGTCGTAAAAACACACCAACAGAGTCGGAGATAGGTTTGAGCGTGAACTGGCAGCGCTCACGCCGGGACGGTAGCCTCACAGATATCACTGGTAACCCATTTTGATAAACCACTGTCACATCTGAGCAAAAAGACCCACAAACACATGACAATTAGATTTTGTTGCAAGTAACAGCCACCTCATCATTATTCCTACCTGTGGTGGAACGACCATTCCTGTGACTGAAAATGCTTTTAAAGAAGGGTTAAGATGGGGCTGGAGAGATGGCTCAGTGGTTAAGATCACTGACTGCTCTTCCTAGAGGTCCTGAGTTCAATTCCCAGCGACCACGTAGTAGCTCACAGCCATCTATAATGTGATCTGATGCCCTCTTCTGGCCTGCAGGTGTACATGTAGGCAGAACACTGTATATACAATAATAAATCTTTAAAAAAAGGGGGGGGGGTTAAGAGTAAGAATTTTTAGTGCTAGTCTAGGTCATGCGAGATCAAACAGGTCAAGGGACCAGTTTTTCAGACATGGAAAAATGGACAAGGGCTTTTGTGGAATACAACAGAGGGAGTTCTTGGTATGGCGGAGTCAGGTCCCAGTCCCACCTGGGAAGGTTGTATTAAGTAGCCAAATGTGGAGATGATTGATGCAGCCTGTAGGAGGTTGTGTCAATCGTGGGATCCAACATGTTTGAGAGCTCTTCCTAAAGTCTACCAAGAACTGAGGCTCTTCCTCGGGATCACAAACTTATGCTTAAGGTATAATATACCTAAAGAGTCAGTTACAGAACATGGATGTGCAATGTGATAAAACACAAGCCAGCCCCTTTGGGGTACGTGTGAGCATCCCCGTGAGGTCCTCCTGAGACCAGCCAGGAGTGAAAGCTTCAACAGAATTTCACAGCAGAAATGTATGAACTGAAAGTCACCAACTGAGGGGCCTTACACACACACACACACACACACACACACACACACACACACACGGCATGGACAGCATTCCTTAGTCCCCTTTTCTTCTCTGTTTCCTTCTTCTCTTTCTCTTTCTTCCTCTTCCTCTTCTTTTTGGCAGTTTTGATACACAGAGCCTCAGTAAAAGGAATCTCAGAAAACCTTTCCTAAGAATAATCTTCAGATATATATTTTAAAGCAAAGTTTTCGGCCCCAAACCTCACATCAGCAGCCAAGCATTTAAAGATGATGCCATCACAAGGCTTTGGAGTGAAAATGTGGATCGGATCTTTGCTCAGCATCTTTACATAACTTCTGTGGGCTTCACATTTTTTCCACATAGAGAGCGGACTCCTAACTCTAAGAGATGTTGTAAGGAAGAAATGGAACACACTACTGACGACACGCGGCATGCTGGCTGATCACTAAGAAATAACTTGAGATCACCTTAAAAAGCCAAAGGCTCCTTCTGTTAGTCTCAGAAGCACCATGCCCCTTAAAACCCAGATTAGGAGAAACGGTCTCCGAGATTCCAAAAACATCGAACTTCCTAGAGTTGTCACTCATACCCGAGTTCCTTGTCTGTCCCCAAAACAAACCCCCCAGCAATTCTTATTTTCAACAGATATTTGATGAGTTCTGACACAGCTCAAGACAAAGAATGCCGCTGTTATTCCTTCAGACTCTCTCAGGCTCACCCCTACAAATCCCTACACACTTTGGGAGTGCTCTTTAGAGCTACCGGATTTAACTTTGTAGTGTACTGCTGGAGGTATAGGACTTGTCACTCTTTGTAGGTGGTGTCTTTCCCTTGGCATGGTAATGGGATGCATCCATGCTGTAGCCAATTGTAGTTTGCTCTATTGGTCCCTCTCAGTCAAAGTCATAGGGGAGGGGAGTCAGGGGAAAATGGGAGGGAGGGAGGAATGGGAGGATACAAGGGATGGGATAACAATTGAGATGTAATATGAATAAATTAATAAAATATATTAAAAAATAAAAATAAAAATTTTTAGGTTAACATGCAAAGTAATAGGTTCATCCTGACATCTTCATCCTGCCAAATACTATTTTGATGCACGGAACCACTGCAGTTTGTCTTTTCCCCTGCTGATAGAAAGTGGGCTATTTCTCGTCGTCAGCTAGCATCAATAAAGCTGCTATGATTACTTGTTTAAAAGCCCCCGGAAGGCTCTTGTGGCACTGTCAGTGTCTACCTGTGGCAGGTTCGGCCACCTGCAAATCAGAATTTGGAAAACCTTTGTGCCTATGCTGAACAAAGCGTACATTATTCTCGGGCTGGAGGGATGGCTCAGGGGTTAAGAGCGCTGGCTGCTCTTCCAAAGGTCCTGAGTTCAATTCCAAGCAGCCATGTGGTGGCTCACAACTATCTTTAGTGAGATCTGGTGCCCTCTTCTGGCGTGCGAGCAGAACACTGTATACATAATCAATCAATCAATCTAAACTCAGCACTCATTATTCTCTAAATAATATAGTGGCCATTTACAAAGTGTTCACGCTTCATTCAGTACCCTAGTTCACCATTTTCCCTCTGTCTGAAGAACCCCCTTTAAACATCACTGTTGCACAAACGCACTGGCAATGACTTCTTTCCATTTTTGTATATCTGAAAGTCACTGCACCTTGACTTTTGAGAGATATTTTTAGTATGTAAAAGGAAATCTAAGCCGGGCGGTGGTGGCGCATGCCTTTAACCCCAGCACTCGGGAGGCAGAGGCAGGCGGATCGCTGTAAGTTCGAGGCCAGCCTGGTCTACAGAGTTAGTCCAGGACAGCCAAGGCTACACAGAGAAACCTTGTCTTGAAAAACCAAAAAAAAAAAAAAAAAAAAAAGGAAATCTAGTTGACAGATTTTTTTTCCCCCTCACTTTGTAAGAATCAACTTCACAGTCTTGTCTCACATGAAATAAGAATCTGGGCGCATTGTACCCACCCCTCTCTGTGTATGATGCACTTGTATTCCTGTGTGGATTCTTCACACTTTCTATTTAGTATAGTTGTTAATGGTTCGATTATGACGTGCCCAGTGTTGCTCTATGGAAATTGCTGAACGTCTTAGATTTGTGTATTCATCACGTGGTCACCAAACTTGGAGAAAATCTGCTCATTACTTAATTTTCTTTCTGTCTTCCACCCCTCCTCTTGGAAGTCCTAACTGTGCCTGTGTTCAGTCATATGATACCGTCTCAATGTTCGCTGAACCTGTCTTCATATCTTCCAGGTTGCTTTCACTCTCAGCTTCTGGATCTGTTTAAATGCTATTTATTTCAGTGTCACAGATCTTTTCTTCTACAGTGCCTGTCTTCTTGTTAATTCCTTCTGTACGGTTTTTAAATTTCAGATATTAAAAAACCCTACAGAAATTTATTTGAATTTTCCTACAGCCCCATTTCTCTTTCCATGTTACACATTTTCCCTTTCTCTCCTGAATGTAAGGATCATAGTTACAATGGCCATTTGAACACCCGGCTATTGACTTCTTGTCTCTGACATTCTGGGTTTCTGTAGGGTGAGTTGGGGCTGGTCCCCTGATGCTCCGCTGTCTAGTTAGCTTTGGCCGCTGGTTATATATTCTCACGTTGTATTGCTGTGCACTTTCCTTGAGTACAGCAATATCACTTATGTAATAATTTGATCCTTCCAAGATTTTGAAGAACTCTTTTATGACAGAGGTAGAGAATCCTTTACTGCTGGGTTACTTCCTAGGTGACCTTTCTGGAAATCTCTGCAAGGTATCTACACATGTGGGTGATGTCGTTTATTCTGGCTAGAGGAAGAGAAAATGGCCCCTGGCCTTATATGGACACTGAGATTCATTCATGTTTACATTTCCTGGTAAAAATACTTTCTGAGAAAGTCTTTCTAGCCACTCTTGCGCTTTAGACATTAGCCAGGCTCACAGGAACCTATGCGGATCACTTTCTTCTCAGTCCTCTCCCAGCTGATGAGCCATCCTGATGCCTCCGCTACCTGGTCTGTTCTTCATTTCCGTTAGCCGACCTGGACCTGGCTCTTCACAGCTCCCCCTGAGGATCACTGTGGCACAATCCCAGCTACCTAGCAAGGCTTGTTCAGCTGCCCTGGTCTGTTCTTTTATTTTATCGAGCGTCCCTGGGCCTGGTTGCATCTCCTCCTCATAGACTAGTCTAGAGGTTGCTCTCTGCTGGGGAGCTGGGAACATAACTGCAGCCATTTGTTTTCCTTTAGCTGGGATCACAGGACCGTGCTGCTTGCTGTCCAGATTTCTGAAAATTGCTGTCACAGGGAGGTTGTGTAGGTTTCAGCTGTTTGTGGCGGGGCAGACATTCCCAACAGAGTTAGTACTTCATGGATGCAGATACATGACTTGAAATTTGACATAGAAAGTAAAAGAAACTGAGTCACAGGGTAGAGTCTGCTCTCCAAGGAATGGGCCAAACAAACAAACACAGACACCAACAACACTAGAACATATTTGCAACATCTAAATGTATTTGAAAAGGTTGTCATTTTCCTTTTCAGAAAGAACCCAGTATTCAGAGCCTCTGGCATGTAAACAGGGCCGCCTCCCCTATAGACAGTAATGACAGTAAATTACGTGATTAACTTATTCACTTGGCATAGTTATTACAATTATCTCCTTTCTGTTATGCAAAAGAGCAGCTAACTGAAGATCTTAAAGGAGGCAGAAGGGAATTTAAATAAAAGATAGGATTCTTTGATCATTATACAGTTAAGGCCCGGAACATTTCAGTAAACCGTCAGTTTCGCGGATAAGCGCCTCGAGGTTGCTGCCTTTAAAACAACGGAGACAAAGTCAACAGAGAGAATGAAGATCCTTTGCACAGCTTAACTTCTTCCTTTAAGGACTATGAAGCCTTGAAGACAGGAAGGAATAAAACAGGAGAACTCTGAGCAGCTCTGCATGGCATACACAAACCCTCATAATAACACTGTGTTTCAAAGCAATCCCCAGGGCCCCCTCTTTCCCGCACACTGGATTGTAATGTAAATGTTGGATTTCTTGGTTAGCAACCTAAAGAAGGACAATTATCAAAGCTTGCCAAGTTTAACAATAAATAGGTCAAGGAAAGGCTGGTTAAAGAGAATCGCCACAATGGGCATTTACAAGGAGGGCCAGAGCACCTGCGACTCTGCAGAGATAGCCCTTTAAAGTATAAGCTCAGCGAGGGGCCATTTGCTTTGACTTCCATATTAATAAGATAAGAATCAGTAAGCGTGGTCACCAAAAGTGTCACTTCAAAGAGACACAGGGCTGCCACCATAAACATGTAGAGTCAGTCAGAATGTGACAAGAGCTTTAAGCACAAAGCAGAACATATGGATTATGTAGGATATGAAGGTACTGGAGCCCCAGATATGGAGACTTGGGGTAGATCGGAATAGAGCGAGAGCTGCGGATCCATGTGGGGTGGGGGAGGAGAGGAGAGGAGGAGAGGAAGAAGGAAGGCCAGTGGTGAATGTTATTATTTGGGCAAATGTTTTAAGGCCTAAGTGCTTGTAAAACAACCCCTTTCATTCTCTCTCACACCCCACAAGCTGGGGGAGGGGGTGGTACATAATCCCAGAACTCAAGAGAATCAGTTCACAGTTAGCAAGTGACAGGTCAGGATTGGGTATAGGAGATCTTGACCGGAAAACCAACCAACCGACTTTGTCACCCACCACTGACAAACCGATGCAGTCTTACACGGTTTGGTTATTGTTCAAAAGAACTGGTCGGATCTTCTCTACAAACCAAACGCAGGACCTTGTGTGTTGAGGGCTCGCTGTGGAAGGAAGCAGTAGACAAAGCCGTGCCTGTAGGGCGGGATTTACAAAGTTCCCCAGAGCTGAACTTTGTGAGACAGATGATTTTTGTCACGTATGGGTCTCTTCACACATTGCCCACTTTTGGTAGCACCACTCACCATAAAGGTGAGACACAGTGACATGGATTGACTATCAGGAGGCCAGGGAATCATGCATTCTTCTTCAAGAACCTTTTTCTTTTACAGCTATGAAAATTAAAGTCTAACAAGATCAGATCACAACTCCTCAAGTGTCACAGTTGGTCAAATGTAAGAGGTTCTCATTGTCTGACTAATTTTTCTGGAGTGCTAGGACTACAGACATGGACCACATGTCTGGCTCAGCAGTCATTTCTCTTAGATCACATATGATGTTTGGGATGCTAAAACTAATAGCTTGTCTGTTTTATCAATATTCGATGATGTAATTACTTCATTTGGTAAAAAACATTTTTCTTTTAGTTTCATTGGCATTGTTTCCCTGGCTTTTCTATCTTATTTCTTTTTTCCTCTTCCTCTTCCTCCTCTTTTTTTGAGACAAGGTCTTGCTACACAGCCATGGTTACCTTAGAACTCACTATGTTGACCAGCTGGCCTTGAACTCACAGAGATCTGCTTGCCTCTGCCTCTCGAGTGCTGGGACTAAAGATGTGCACCACTATGCCGGTCTAGACCTAAGTTTTAGTCATGAGCAGTTCTTCCATGCATTCCTCAAAAGTTTCTAAGTGCTTCACCCCAGAATCTGGGCTTCTCAACCCACATATTCTCCAAGCAATTTCATATCTTTCCAAATTCAATTACTATGCAAATGCTGGTGCTGTCCCAATGGCCCCATCACTTGTGTGGGACACATGAGCTTTCCACAGGAGACTACAAACTCACAGCCCCAAACAGAATTCATTTCCCTCTCACCATCTACTATCTCAGTTAAGACCACTATTTAGTCTCTTTCCAAGCAGGAGAACGACATAGTATCTGACTGTTTCTCATGCTAGAACCTGGCACTCCCCTACTAATCGATAACAGCGGCTTTTCATTCTATTAAAAAACATCTCTAATCCACTCAGTTCTCTCTGCCACCACTGTCCGAGTCTAGGCTGCGACCATCTCTTTCTCCTATGAACCACACAGTTCTTCATTCTAGCCTTGCTCAGGTTCAGTTATCCACACTGAACCAGGGTGATTTTTCTTTCTCCAAAAGAAATCACAACTCTGAGGTTGGAAGTTGGTTTTTATTACTCTCACCTATAACATAAACATATATACATACATACATACATACACACACACATACACACAACTGCATGAATACAGGCAGGTACATATACACACATCCATGTCTGTGTATCACATATAGTATTATAGCCAGCCTCCAAGAAGTCTTGTTATGACCACTCTCTCACCTATAGCCACTCACACAACTGTGTAGCCCCACCCACATCAAGTCAGGACTGGTCTGTGCAACTAGCAGAATGTACAAGTGGTGGTGTGCAGCTTCTGAGGTTGTGCAATGAATGGCTTGCATCTGCCTTGCTCTCTTGGATACCCGGCTCTGAGGAGAGCTGGTGATCACAAGGACGACCCTGTAGCCCTATGGAGAAGCCTAAAGAGGAAGTGGTATCTCTCAGCAACAACTCAATAGCAGGAAGCCTTAGAACTGGATTCTCCAGAGCAACTGAAGTCTTCAAATGGCAGCAGCCTTCAATAACATGGGGTTACAGCCTCACTAGCCTCCAGCCTGCTCAGCTAAACTGCTCCGAAGCACCACTTCACAGAACCATGACAATAAAGGTCCCTTGACTCAAGCCCCTCTGTAGTAACTCACCAGAGGTAAATGCAGGCTTTGGGTGCATGCAGACTATATAAGGAAATGGCCTAGCTGGGCTCACCCTTCCACAACCTGCTCTTAAGCTCATCACTATTTTGAGATTTATCGGGGTTGAATCTTATGTCTGTATTATTTACTTACCTATAACAGAATTTCATTATATGAATACGGCACTACTTATGCACTAAACAACAACAACAACAACAACAACAACAATAACAACAACACATTTTCCTCACTACAAATACAAAAGGAAGAGAGGGATAACAGTACAGTCCAATGCTTCTACCTTGCGGTATTTTTCTTTATGGAGCTATGTGTTTTACAACGTATTCCTTAAGCACAGGGAACTTACTTCTCTGATACAGAAGGTCAATTTCTATGGCACCTTTTATTGACTAGTCTGCTCTCCTGCCTCTGATTTATGGAAGTATTCCTATCATATTCCAAATTTCCATTGACACAAGCTTTATCTTACCTGATGCAATAATCTTTTCCACACCAACGTGTCAACTGTTTTGATGATAGCAATTAGTACATGCTTTAGGTAAGCATTACTTTCCCACACTACATCTGTCTGGTAAGCCACGCCCCCTTGCTTTCCCATGCCACATCTGTCTGGTAAGCCACGCCCCCTTGCTTTCCCACCCCACATCTGCCTTAGCTGTCTGTACAGTTTTCCAAGTCCATCAGTCTCAGTTGGGTTGTGACTAGTATTAAAGCCAGTTTATGATTCAGTGGGGCATGAACAATTTTGGCAATACTATCTTCACAAGCACGAATGTGCGTAGCTCTGTGGTTATTGTTTTTTCCTTTTTTCTTTTTTTTTTTTTTTTTGGTTTTTTTTGGTTATTGTTTTTTCTATGTCCTCCAATAGAGTTTGTTCCTCTCAGTAATGTCTCAGATACTTTTATTACTTTTATATCTAGAAACAAATATTTTAATAGCACTACCCTCTGGGCATGGTTTTTGGTCAAACTGTGTGTGAGGCTAATACTAAATTACATGTTGGTTATTTTGGTGATGACAAAAAGCCTCTTTACATGCTATACAGAAACATCCTTGGATTGTCTACAATTAACATATGTAAATAATATGTACTTATGTCAAAATAACCTCAGAAGCATCAATAAATCAATACATAAAATCTTTATAAAAAAGAATGAAAGAAGTGCACTTGATATGTGATGTGTATGCTTGGTGTGATGTGTGTACTTGATATGTGGTACGTGTAGTTGACATGTGGCATATATACTCAATATGTGGTATGTGTACTCAAGATATGACACATGTGCTTGATATGTGACATATGCACTTGATATGGTAATGACAATAGAGAACTCTATCTGTGCATGAGTGGTTACTAACAGTGTCTCTCACCTCAAGAAACCTTTCCCCCTTAAACCATTTTCAGAAGTGACATGAGATGGGTGTGCTGGCTATAATCCTATAGTCCTAGTACTCACGTGGCTGAGGCAGGGGGAAATGGCTGAGGTCTAGGCCAACCTGAGCTCTATTACAAACCCTGGCTTCAAATAACAAGGAGCAGATACAGGACTAACCTTGGCTGTTGACTTGACCACATCTTGTATCAACTAAACCGCAAGCATCTAGGCATGCCTGTGAGAGAGGTTCTTGACTCAATCCTCGGAGGTTGGGAGACCACACCTTCAGGTGGCAGCCCATATAAAAGGACACGGGAAGAAGGGAAGCTTTGCTTGTTGCCTGCTTGCCCTCATTCTTGCTGGCAAGCTCATCTATTCTGATGCTGAAGCATGCCTTTGCTGGCCTACTTCGCCAGGACTCCAGTGCAGACTGAAGACCAGCTGAGACATCAACCTCAAGACTGAACAACTACTGGATTCTTGGGCTTTCTGCCAGGAGACAGCCACGGTTGGACTATCCACAGCCTGTAAGCCACTCTAATAACTATCTATCTATCTATCTATCTATCTATCTATCTATCTATCTATCCATTGTTCCATCCTTCTGTTCTTGTGAGAACCTTGACTAATACAGAGATCTTGCAGCCTGACAGTAAGAACACAAATGCCTCTTTCCCCTCCAGATGCTGCTCGACAGAGCTTTCCAGGCTTGGCAGCGAAGTGGCATGTCAACCGTGAAGTCTCAACAATATGACTGCCTAAGCAAGCCCTACATAAACAGAACATCAGTCGGCATGCCGACATGGGCAGGAGAAATTTCCCAGGCCCCAGCTCTGGATTAAGAGGTATAGGCACTGGGGGAGAGAGAGAGAGTCAGTTTTCTCCAGGGATAAGCCTCCGATGGGCTAGCCCACCCTGAGTGGTCAGCTTTCAACACACGTATATACAAGCTACACTAAATGGACTCAGGAGGTTGTGTGGGTGAAACAATCATAATTAAAGAAAAAGAGGCTGTGAATTTGATAGGGGATGGTATAAACACAGTGCTCATGTATGAAGCTCTGAAAAAAAATTAAGGTAAAAATAAAAGTGATAGGGCAGAAACTGAAGTGGAGCAAAAACTGGGGTGTCTACCTAGCTCTGCAACCCACTCACAGATCCTAGCCTAAGAATTATAAATATCCATGCCATCACTAAATAGGACTTCCAGGGACTTTCATTAAGAAAATTATTTGTTCTCAAACGAGTTTTATGAGGCAGTAATACCTTTTGTTGAGTGCAAGGATACACGCTTTCCACCATAATTCTTATGCACTGATGGGAAGCGAGCGGACCGTGTCTCTAGACAAAGAAACCGAAGGCAATGAATGACACAGGCTATTTCTCCCTGTCGGTTCTAGTTTGCCATTTGCTCTCTGGACACAGAGGAAGATGAGGTCTTGGCTTGCCGTTTGTAATATCACCTTATTTTACTCTCAAAAAACTCTACAGGGCTGAATGACAAATCTTAGCCAGCCTCCATGTCGGAATTACTTTCATCCTTGGCTTTCATTAACGGGAAAGGGAACCTGAAGGCTATCAGCAGGTCCAAACCATATCCCATAAAAGTCTCACTATTATTCATTTACAGGGGAGAGTCTGGGGCCAGGAAACTTGAAATGAGAACCTGGAGACCATGCGTCCTGGCTGTCAGGGCTCCGCTCTCATCGCAAGCCCTCCTTAGAGAAGTGCTGCATCTGTAATGCGAGCACACACTTCTCTTATGTCTTCACAGGTGAGGAAGCAGGCTGTGAAGAGCTGGCCCCTGTGGCTATGCGCCACGCAGCAGAACAGGGCCACATGTGTCCTGGTAACCCTAAGCATAATATTGAGAGGAAACAGGGGTATGGGTGGGGTGTATATGCATTTGCACCTGACTGTTACTGTGGAACCAGTCTAGGGCTTTGCTTGGTCCTCAAAAGTGTTTACGACACATGACACAAGAAAAGTGAGAATGTACTAGATTGCTTTTGGTAGAGAAGTTAAATGTTTAAGATAATCTTTGTTTTATATCAGCTGCTATATAATCATAATTAGAAGATCTTTCAAATGATACAGTTAATAAAATTATTGAGAGGCAGTATCTTTAAATTTATAATATTATGTAATATATCATTTTAGGCTGAAGATTTAAAACTGAGCGCCAATTAACTTTGAGATACTAAATGACCCATCAATAATGACAAATGAAGGTAAGAATGTCTGTTAATGGTGACTAAATTTTATTTACTGTATGTTAGGCAAGGTTTCTAATATCCTGTTGACCTAAGGCAAACTTAATTTTGCAGTGCAAAATAAGAGGCTGAGGGTATAGCTCAGTGGTAGGGTGTTTGCTTAGCACTTGTAAAGCTCTGGGTTCAAGCTCCACCATTACATGCACGTGCATGCGCGCGCGTATAATTGGAAGGCAGCAAGAATACTGGGCTGCATCAAATCAAATCATATTGTACTTCTATTTCTTAATAACCTGTGTAAGTTATGAGGTTTAAGTGCAATGCCTGTGGAATCCAGCGTCAGATCCCTGGAGCTGGAGCTGCAGGCAGTTGTGAGCCACCCGACATGGGTATTGGGAACTGAACTCAGATCCTCTGCAAGAGTGTCTTAACTGCCAAGCCACCTCTCCAGGCCCTGCTTCCATCCTTTGTACAAACACTGCTTTTGCCCACTCATGGAGTACAGGGATAGCTTATTAGCCATTCATGAACTGGATGACATTCTATTACACCTGTACAACTGTATCACTATTAAGCTTCTGGGTACTTCCATATGGATTGATATATAGAAACACAGCAGATTCAAAAAATACCTATATGGATTCATTAGCTCAAATCAATCACCATGATTATCACAACGACCATAGCACCCGAGCTTCCTATATAAGCATGATTTGGTTGATACCGAAAATGTTATTTCTAAACATTTACTGAGTTATACCCATATACTCACATTGAATATATAATATCTTCATACATTATAAAGGCTAGACATTTTTGAATGAAATACTCATAGTTGGCATGAGCTAAGAGACTCAGCACTGTGGTTTAGTTCTTACATAAAGAGACCATCTCTTAATTGGAAAGGGCTAGGAAAGAGATGGGACTCAGGAGTGACACAGGTGCAGAAGTGGTCGTGTGTGACATCCAGACAGTGTTAGAGGGCCGCTCGGAGAGAAGGGAGGAGGAGGCATTACAGACCTCTGCCTCTTGGCCATGTGACGAGTTCTGCTATCTGGTGCACATTGGTACTGAGCCCTGACACACGCCTGTCTTGTAGCTGCAGCACAACTTAAACATTTATTAGTGTTTCTCTGGCAGCGGTTTGTCGTCAGGACCCAGGGACAACAAGGACGCCAGGCAGCATTTCCGTCTTTTTACTTTCATCCTGATTTCCTCTCAGTCGCTCTGAATAGAAATGAGTGGCCGCCAAAGGGTTTCGTCCAAAGGCTGAGGAAATCGCCAAACGTGAGCGCGTGTTTGTGCATTCAGGTTACCGAACAGCACTGGGGAAAGAATTCTGGTTTCACCGTGAAACTCAAACTGAGGGCGCACAGAGGAAGCTGGGGATTGCACAGTTCATCTCATCATGGGCTTCTTCTGTTTTGGTGTCTTTGGGAGTTTTCAGGATGCCCTTTTAATGCATGCTGTCTCTGAATTAGAACAGGATGAAACTAAGGTTCACTCAAAGGCGTTTTATAGTCAAGCCCTAAGCCAAGCTATGTAAACTGAAAATTTATGGTAGAAATGGTAATGAAACACACAGCCATAAAAATAAGCAAAGTCTCAGTTCTGTGGGCAGTCTGAACCACAGTGAACACGTACAAAGGCTCCTACCTGATCCCCAGGCATCTGCCGCCCTCCCGCTCTAAACAAGGGCCCCCGTGGGGCTGAAGAGGCGGTGGGGCGGTTAAGAGCACTTGCTTTCGCAGAGGACTTGGGTTTGATTCCCAGCACTCACACAGAGGCCCACAACTGTTCATATCTCCATTTCTAGGGAATCAAAATACTTTCTTTGCGACCTCCATGGCCACAGACATACAATAGTACACAGATATACATTCAAGCAAGATACTCATACACAGAAAATAAAATAAACCAACTCTTAAAAAAAAAAAAAAAAAGGTAGGAGGGGAAAGGGAAGGGAGGGAAAACCTGTGCCCAAGGAAAGAGAAAGAACAGGGGCCACACAGACACTGAGCTGCTTGTGAGGCCATGAAGGGACTGCACCATGTGATCAGTATCCAGGGTGTGAAAACCCGGTGCTTAGGAGATACTAAGAGGCAGCACCCCTTTGATGCAAGTAGTCAAGATCACTGTTTCTGAACACAGAACGAACGTCAGGGACCTGTAAAGACTTGATGGACAGGCTAGCTTTTCTTGGTTAGCCACTTGCATTCACCCTCATCCGAGTCCCACACCCTTTCTCTAGCCTTCCTTTATCCCTGACCTCCCACGAGGACCACAGTAGGAGTATGGTTTACAAGACAGTAAGTTGGGCTGCAGAGATGGCCTGGCAGGCACAGGTGTTTGCGCCAAGCCAGAAGATCTCAATTTAATCCTTGGGACTCATATGGTGGAAGGACAGAACTGACCTCCTCAAGTTGTCCTCTAACCTCCAAATGTATGCCGTGTCATGCATGCGCCCCCAAATAAGTAAGTGTAACAAAATTATTTTTAAAAATTAATTTATGTGTTGACTAATAATATCTGGAAAAACTAAGCTATAAGGAGGGGGAAAAAAAGGACCTAAGATGGATGTGCCAAAACTCACCATCAGAGGGCGCAACTGTACTGCAATACGCAGCTCCCAAGCTCTGCCAGGATGCTGGCCTCTGGTGCACCTACAAGACAAAAGCCAGGTAAACTGTCAGGGCAGACCAATTTGAGACACTTGTGTCCCAAATAATAATACCTTTTGAGTATGTAAGTATTACAGATTCTTTGTGGAAAAGTTGAAAATACAAATAGAAGGAAACAAGAAAAGGGATTCCTAGCATCCCAGGCTGTTAGCAATGAGCATTTCAGTGTGTTTCACCATTACAAACACATCTCCATACATACAGATAGGTACAGTCTTCTACTAAACAAAATGAGAATCATACCTGACAAATCAATTTTACTGACTTTAAAAGCAATTCTGGTTAAGCTTTACCCACTGTGGCCTCCCCTGCCTCTCCCTCCCTGTTAGACTGTAGATCGGCATCTCATCCTCCTATCGCACCACTGATAAGAACGGGATGCCCCATGCATCCTCAGTATTTAAGTCGGCGCTGTTTACTTTCTTTATTAAAATCGTGGACAGGCAACTTCAGTGCTTGAGCCCAGAGCATGAGAAGGAAAGCACACTCACACACTTTTGCCGCATCTTCAGAGGCCAGGGCTGCAGCTGGGAGCCCAGGTCTGAAGCTCTCAGAATTAAAGGAGGCTGTGAGGAGAATACTGAATAGGTTTGTATCATTCTCTTTCCCATTCCCCAAAAGTATGAAAGGAAAAAGACAAGAAGGCACTAAATAGCTAAAACTCATGACAAGACAACAGGACCCATTTAGGGTTCTGAGAAAATATACCATAACTCACCTGAAATACAGCACACACGACTCTCATTAACTCCTACCTAAAGACAGTAGGAATGTTAAGGCTAACTGTGGTGGTTCCAGTGAGAATGGCCCCTTTAGCCTCTCCTGTTTGAATGGTTTGTCCCTAATTGGTGGAGCTGTTTGTGAAGGATTAGGAGGCATGGCCTTGTTGGAAGAGGTGTGTCATTGGAGGTGGGCTTTGAAGTTTCAAAAGCCCAAGCCAAGCCCAATGTCTCTCTGTGTCTGCTGCTTCTGGAAAAAATAAAAGCTCCAGCTCCTTTCCATCTTCTTGCATGCCACCACGTCATGCCTCCCGCCACGCTGACCATGGACTAACCCTGAGTTCTGACAGCAAGCCCCAATCCAGCGCTTTCTTTTATAAGTTGCCTGGGCCATAGTGTCTCTTCACAGCAATAAGAAAGTACCTCGGACACTAATATTTAGGAAAAAATGTAAATAAATCATTTAAATTGCTAGAGAGAAACTTCACAGATTGTTTTGTAAACCATGATGGCGCCACATTCCAGTTTATGGTAAATTTTAGTATCTGATATGGTTACTCACCATGAGAACTAAATTAGTAACATACATATAGCATTTCGAACAGTACCAGGAATACAGTGAAAGCTCAGTAAATGCTACACATTTTCTTTTGAGACCAAGTTAATTCCACGGGTTAGCTTAGGGAAACCACCATCTATATGATTTTTAAGTCTTTGTATCCAGGGATCTTTGTGTCTGAGACAGGGTCTCACTATGTAGCCCTGGCTTGCCTGGAACTCACTGTGTAGACCAGGCTATCCTTGGACTCACAGAGATCCACTCACCTCTGGAATTACAGGTGTGTGCTACTATACCTGATGTACCCAAGAACTCCACATATCTCTGCTTTGAATTTTTTTTTTTTTTTTTGAGACAGGGTCTCTCTGAGTAGCCTCGGCTGTCCTAGACTCACTTTGTGGACCAGGCTGGCCTCGAACTCACAGTGATCCGTCTACCTCTGCCTCCCGAGTGCTGGGATTAAAGGCATGTGCCACCATGCCCAGCTTGAATCTTTATCTGTATATCAGAGAAGCATCTTACAGACTTTCCACAGATCTCACATGTGCCCTCATGAATGCTCTGTGTTTTTTAGTTTGTGTACACCTGTTGTGTCTCTTCTTGGCCCTTTATTTTACTCTCCTTTCTGAGCCAGTCTGTTTTCTTCGTGATCTAACCTGGGAATTCTCATTTAGCAAAGTCCAGTCTCCTTACATTTATTCATAGGTATATAAACCATATAGCTACTCTTTTCCATTCTGCAATTTTGGAGTTTTGTGTTTGTTTGTTTTTTTTTTCCTCTTTGTCAATATGGAGGATTAAACCCAGGGCCTCGGCCATGCTAGGCGAGCACTCTCACTGAACCACATGCTTAGCTATAGTCTCTGATGTCCGCTTTCTTCTTTAAAACATTTTCCTCCTCAAGAAACCATAGCATGGTGATGCATGCTCATCACTCCAGCACCCAGGAAACGGAGGCAGGAGGATTGTAAGCTTCAGGTTATACTGTTGGTTTTCATGACCACTTGCCTCCCTCTCTTCCCTTAGCTCTTTGAATGTTATTATTGCTGGGCAAGGTCTGCTCTGGTCCCTCGTGTGAAATATTGATGCAGCGTTTGCCTCTCCTCATCACCTTCGGGTGAGTGCATTTTCCAAACTTAACTTTTCCCTGGTTCTGGTAGGTCCAACTCTTTTCAAATAAACTATTTACTTAGTTTATTGCTGTGTTCTCTGACCCACGGGACAAGATTTTTTGATTGGCTCTGTTGCTGGTAGTGCTTGTGAAATAACAAGTCCTCATCAAATCAATGCTAAGTCAATGTCAATAATTATGGCTTGTAGAAAATATAGTTTATGTTAAAACAAAACTCTTCCCTCTATAATGAATGCTGAGGCTCTTTATGTCTCTTTCCCATTCAGTTTGGTTCATTATCTACCTGCCCTCCTGCTCACCTCACTCAACCCTTATTATAGGAAACTTTTGCTGGATTTTTCTTAGATGACCACCATTGGTGGCTGTACATATGAAGCATGAGTTTATACAGTTTTGGTCCCTCATTCTCCTCACCACCCTGGGGAGGCTTTAGAGTTGCACATTCTGCTCTGTGAATATATATTCTGCATTTGTTTTCATCTTAATTCTATAGACAATGGGCTCCATGCTTGCTGCCAATTCTGTAGCTATCGTTTCGTTTCTGTTTTTATTGTTTCAATGGCCGAACTTCTTCCTGGAGAATTTGGTAAAATCCTGACTGTTGCTCTTGGGGAGTCTGAGGCTAGCCACCAACTCTGGGGCACTTGCTTGCCTGGCTTTGCTGGGGATCCGTGAGCACAGGTGTCACCTCTGGAGGTCTTTCCATTCACCTGTTCAGACTTCATCAGATCTGGCAGCCATCTTTTATGTAGCGCTGTTGAGGCTGCTCCCTGCTTGGGTTGAAGATGACACTTAGAATTCAGTTTCCTACTCTCCTTCCTATTCTATGGTGTGGGAAGAGAAGGGAGGGGCTGTTGCATTTATTGGTCCATTACTGTTAGGCAGGGACCAACCATGACCATCTGAGAACACAGAGAAGTAGAGGGCAAAGTGGCAAGAAATGCCACGTACCCATCACTTCAGTAGTTACTAACGTTTTGTCAAACTCAGCTTATCTAGACCCACCTAATTTGCTTTTGTCTTCCCCTAGAGTCAGTTAGTCAGTCTGTCTGTCAGTCTGTCTCTTTCCCTCCCTCCCTCCTTTTCTCACAGCCCCCCCCCCCCCACCTCTGACTCTGTCTCTCTTTTGATGTGTATGAAGTCAAGTCCCATCTGGTCAAAGCCGGCCTGGAATTTGCTGTGTACTCAGAATGATGCTGAGCGCCTGCTCCTCTCGCTCTCTTCTCTGTCTCTCACCGTGCACTATCATGCCTCCTCTCCCCCTAGGACATCTTAAAAGACATCTGAGCCATCAGAACACTTCACCTGGAAAACAGTGCAGACCACATTTGCTAGAATACTATCAAAACCAGAGGCCTCTAGGATTGTACAAATTGTGCTTAGCGATATTTTTCATAGGGCATCAGGACATGACTGTGAATGACTTCTGCTAGATGCTATAGTGGATGGAAAGGCAGGCCAGCCGCCTCTTTTTGTAGAGTTCTATTGGAACACAGTTGGGCTCACTCATACCCACAGCTGGTTAGCCTACGCTCTCTAAACAGCAGAATTCAACAGTGGGGTAGCAGTGAGATAGCTGAATAATTGCAACAGAAACCACGGGGCCTTAGAAAGATAAAAGGGCTACAGTCCAGCCTTCTAAGAAAATCTTAGCTGGACCTCACTACAGAATAAAGCATATTGGTGTGGGGACAACTTCCCAGACTGCTTCTATAGTGACACTGACAACCACAACTAAAGCTGTATTTAGAGGCAGGTTTTTACTGTGGTGCATGTTGGCCTCAAACTCCTGGCACAAGCCATCTTCTTTCTCCTAGCCTCCCAGACAGCTGTTACTTACAGCCACCATACCCAGGTTCTTATTTATTAAATATTTCAGACACACATACAGACACACATATTCTTTTTTAAGCTTTTTCATGGCTTACAGTCCATTGACACTAATATAAATAAAAGTGATTTTGCTCTAGCCATTTCTCCTTGAAATATAGTAACAACACAGAGCAAAAAAAAAAAAAAAAAAAAAAAAACCCACAAAAAACCCAAAACAAACAAACAAAAACAAAGCAAAAACATCCAGGAAATGGATAATGGATGCTCAACACAAAAAAAGTACTGCTACTCCCTGACAACCCACCATATCCTGTGGTCCCCCAAAGGACCACCAAAGTTACAAAGTAGAGATATCTGTACTATATCTCTTATTCTTGGTATGTCACAAGAAAATAATAAGCTTTTACGTTATTTTTTCTTTTCTTCTTAGGTAGCAAGCATCTAATGAATATTTAGCTGATACTAACATTTTCTAATAAATATTTGGCTGATACTAACATTTTCTAATAAATATTTGGCTGATACTAACATTTTAAAAAACACATCAGGAAGTGTTAAGAGCCAAGTATGTTAACACACACACACACACACACACACACACACACACACACACACACACACGCCTATGCCCACGTGCACGTGGCACGTGCACGAGCATGCACACGCATACATATATTACCAGCCCATGGGAGATGGAGGCAGGCATTCAGGGCTAGCCTATGCCACCTGAGACTTTGCCTTCAAAAACCAGAAGCAAACCCTAAAATAAAATAAATCTTAAATTTGTTAGTTCCTTAGGCATGCAGAAGGGTGCAAGCTTAGCACGTGCAAGTCCTGGGTTTGATTCCTTAGCTCTGTAAACAAAACAAAACCCCAGCAAACCAACCAACCAAACAAACAAATAGTTAAAAAAGAAAGAAAGAAAAATTAAAATACTAGGTAAACAGTGCTTATCATTTACATATTTAAATGTCACAGGCAGAGACTAAAACCAAGGTGAAGAGAACACTTAGAAGACACAAAATACCCAGGGAAGGGAGCAATCTCTAGGCACCATTAGCGCCAAAAGAGTCACACCATCACCACAGCCCCTGGCAAAGAAAATATATTTTTATTTTTAGTAAAGGGCAGTTCACATTTTTAAATAAGCAACCTGAGAATGTTTGAAAAAAGCAAGAGCTTGTAATTAACAGAAGGAATGCATAAGGCTACTGTGTCATGCTGTGTTGCAAGGAGTTACCTTTAACCTTCACCCTGGAAGAAGATTGCCTAGCACTATCAACTTAGACAACAAAACGCTGTAACCTTATTTTCCCAGGTCATAAGACTCAAGCTAATTAAAAACTTTCAGTGTTAAAACAAGGTATCCCATGTCCTCAGATCCAATTATTAAATCCAACTTAACACTGGCTTTTGGATCCCTGACTGCTAACATAAAGTAACTTTCCCTACTTCTACCTTTCACAGCCAGAAGAGCAAAGCTACCAGAGACTCAAGAAGACACTAAAAGTCTCAACAACCTGACAAAAGGCCCAAATATTCAAAGCCAACTGGACAGGAGATGAAAGAAAGGGAAGGGGCGGAGGGAGGAAAGAAAGAGGGGAAAGGAGAGGTATTAAAATTAGCTTCATCCTAACATAGCTCCTTTAAAAGAAGACTTGAGTCTTATTTCACTAGACTCAAACACCTAATAACTACACCAAAGCATACTGTATTAATGGGATGAAAGAGCTTTAGATGAATAACTACATATTTGTCCAAAGCTGCAACGCAACCAGAAAAAGCTTTACTGTCACAAATCTAGATCTGTCAAACTCTATGTCTCTGTTACACCCCCATTAGTATGACCCACATGCTTATAAGAATGGATCCTTTCAATACCATCTTAAAGTGCCTCTTTCAAGACCACAGCAGTTCATTAAACTGAGATAGCTCAGTGGACAATGCTTTGTCTCCTGAGGACTTAAAAACTTGAGTTTGCATCACCATACCCCAGTCCACACCTCCAGCAGAGCCTCCAACCCTACCAGAGGTCAGGCTAGCATCCTGAACCCAAGGAAGACTGCCCCCCAGACCAGCCCATGCTGCCCAGCATAATCCCAACTGCCTTCCTCTCCTTGTTACCATTACCATATCCCAGCCCACATAGCCAATGGAAGCCTCCTACCCCACCAGAAGCCAGGCCAGTTCCCTGAAAGTCAGCTGAAGCCTTCTGTCCTACTAGAGGCCAGGCTAGATCCATGAAAACCAGGCAGAAGCCTCCTACCCCACAAGAAGCCAGACCAGCATCCTGAACCCCAGAGGGCCCCTGGCCAGATCAGAGGCCATACACATTACGAGAACTCCAGGCCCCTTGAGTGGAAACCCCCCTGCTCCACAAGAGGCCATCTAGATCATCAGAAATCCAGCTTCCAACTCAGGTGGGGACCCTCTGCTCAACCACAGGGCACTCCATTCAGAAGGCAAGAGAGGAAATAGAAAGAAACAGCATTTTTTTCAACAAAGATAAAGTCAGAAATCAGCACCTAGAACTTGAATCACTTGAAATCCAGATGCCTAAACATCAGTAAAAGAACACAATCAACAACAGCTAGGGGGCTATGTCACCACCAGAGCCCCGCAATACCAGCAAGAAAGCCCCGAATAGCCCAACACAGGTGAAACACCACCTTTCTGAAGGTGACAGAAGTCCTTAAAGAGAAAATGAATAAATACCTTATAGAAAACTAAAAAAAGACAGTTAAAAAAAAAAAAACTGGAGGAAATCAATAAATCCCTTAAAGAATGTTAAGAAAAAACAAGTAGTTGAAGGAAACGAATAAAACTGTTCAAGACCTGAAAATGGAAACAGAAGTAATTAAAGAAAACACAAACTGAGGGGATTCTGGAGGTGAGCACTGTAGGTAAGCAAACACCAACTACAGATGCACGCATCACCAACAGAATACAAGAGATGGGAGACAGAATCCAGATGTTGAAGACAGGATAGAAGAATAGATACATGAGCCAAAGACGATATTAAATCTAAAAAAATTCCTGCCATGAAACATCCAGGAAATCTTGGATAATATGAAAAGACCAAATCTAAGAATAATAGAAATAAAAGAAGAAGACTCCCAGCTCAAAGGCCCAGAAAATAGTTTTAACAAAATCGTAGAAGAAACTTTTTCTAAAGAAGGACATACCTTTTAAGGTACAAGAAGCTTATAGAACACCAAATAGATTGGACCAGAAGAGAAAATCTCCTTGTCACATCATAATCAAAACACTAAACACACAAAACAAAGAAAGAATATTAAAACCTTCAAGGGAAAAAGGCCAAGTAACATATAAAGGCAGACTTATTAGAATTACATTCATCTTCTCAACGGAGACTCTAAAAGGCAGAAAGACCTGGACGATGTGCTACAGACTCCAAGAGACCACTGATACCAGCCCAGACTACTATACCTAGTAAAACTTTCAATCACTATATATGGAGAAAACAAGATATTCCATGATAAAGTCAAATTTAAACAATATTTAGTACCTACAGAAGGTACTAAAAAGAAAACTCCAACTCAGGGAGGTTAACTACACCCATGAAAAAATATATAATAAATAACCTGACATCAGCAAAACCCAAAGAAGGGAAGCACACATACACACTACAAACAACTACAACAAAATAATAGGGAATTGACAATCATTGGTCATTGATATTTCTCAATATCAATGGACTCAATTACCCAATAAAAAGACACAGACTAACAGAATAGATAGGAAAACAGGACCCATCATTCCGCTGTTTACAAGAAACACACCTCAGCAACAAAGATAGGTATTACTTCAGAGTAAAAGGTTGAAAAAGATTTTCCAAACAAGCTGCTGTGGCTATTCTAATATGTAATAAAGTGGATTTCAAACAAAAATTAATCAAAAGAGATAGGGAAGAACACTTCATACTCAACAAAGACAAAATACACCAAGATAACATTTCAATTCTCAATATCTGTGCTCCAAATACAAGGGCACCCACATTTGTAAAAGAAACATTAATAAAGCTTAAATCATACACCAAACCTTACACATTGATAGTAGGAGACTTCAATATCCCACTCTTATCAACAGGTCATCCAGACAAAAACTAAACAGGGAAATAATGAAACATAACGAATGTCATTAATCAAATGGACCTAACAGATATCTACAGAACATTTCACTCAAACACAAAAGAATATACCTTCTTTTCAGCATCTCATGAAACATTCTCCAAAACTGAACAAATATTCTGTCACAAAGCAAGTCTCAACAAATATAAGAAAACTGAAATAGCCTCCTGAATCCTATCAGACCACCACAAATTAAAGCTGGATTTCAACAGAAAGTCTATAAATTCAAGGAACCTGAACAACTTCTATACCACTGGATCAAAGCAGAAATGAAAAAGGAAATTAAATATTTCCTAGAATTCAATGAAAATGAATGCATAGCACACCCAAACTTATGGGACATAGTGAAAGCTGTGCTAAGAGGAAAGTTCATAGCATTAAGCACCTTCATAAAGACACTGGAGAGATCTCATACTAGCATTTTAACAACACACCTGAAATCTCTAGAACAAAAAGAAGCAAATACACCCATGAGGAGCAGACAGAAGGAAACATCAAACTCAGGGGTGAAATCAATAAAATAGAGACAAAGAGAACAATACAAAGAATCAGTGGAACAAAGAGTTGGTTCTTAGAGGAAATCAACAAGATAGACTAACCCTTAGCCAAACTAAAGGTCAGAGAGGGGGGGAGGTGGGAGAGTCCAAGTTAAAAAAATATTCAGAAATGAAAAGGGAAACATGAGCCAGGTGTGGTGGCCCACGCCTTTAATCCCAGCACTTGGCAGGCAGAGGCAGGTGGATTGCTGTGAGTTTGAGGCCAGCCTGGTCTACAAAGTGAGTCCAGGATAGGCAAGGCTACACAGAGAGACCCTGTCTCAAACAAACAAACAGAAAGAAAGAAAGACAAGAAAAGGGAGACATAGCAACAGATACTGAGGAAACCCAAAGAATCACTAGAATCATTCAAAAACCTCTACTCCACAAAATTGGAAAATCTAAAAAGAAACAATTTTCTTGATAGATGCCACTTATTAAATGTAAATCAAGATCAGATAACTTAAATAAACCTATAAGCCCCAAGGAAATAGAAACAGTCATTAAAAGTCCCCAATCAAAATGAGCCCAGGCCAGACAGTTTTTGCACAGAATTCTATGAGACTTTCTTTTTTTTTTTTTAAATTATTTTCTTAGGATTTATTTATTGATTATGTATACAGTGTTCTTGTCTGCATATACACCTGCACACCAGAAGAGGACACCAAATCTCATTATAGATTGTTGTGAGCCACAACATGGTTGCTGGGAATTGAACTCAGGACCTTTGCAAGAGCAGCCAGTCCTCTTAGCCTCTGAGCCATCTCTCCAGCCCTATATTAGACTTTCTAAAAGAGCTAACAGCAATACTCCTAAAATTATTCCACAAAATAGAAACAGAAGGAACACTGTCAACTTCATTTTATGAGGCCACAGTCACCCTAATACCCAAAACCACATAATTATTCAACAAAGAAAGAGAATTACAGACAAATTTCCCACATGAACATAGCTGCAAAAATACTCAATAAAATGTTTGAAAACTGAATGCAAGAGCACATCAAAAAACATCATCCACCATGATCAAGTAGGCATCATGCCAGGGATGCAGGGATGGTCCAACATATGAAAATCTACTAACGTAATCCTTCATATAAACAAACTGAAAGAAAAAAATCCACACAAGACCATCTCATTAGATGATGAGAAAGGCTTTGACAAAAATCAACACCACTTCATGATAAAGGTCTTGGAGAGATCAGGGATACAAGGCCCATACCTAAACACAATAAAAGCAATATACAGCAAACCAATAACCAACATCAAATTAAATGAGAGAAACAAGTCAATTCCACTAAAATGAGGGACAAGACAAGGCTGCCCACTTTCTTCAGATCTCTTGAAGTCCTAGCTAGAGCCATAAGGCAACTAAAGTAGAGCAAGGGGATGGAACTGGAAAGGAAGAAGTCAAAATGTCGTTGTTTGCAGAGGGGTCAAGGACACCACAAAGACATGTCCCACAGAGTCAACTGAGTGGGACTCACTCATGGGCTCACAGAGATCAGGGAGCCTGTGTGGGTCTGACCTAGGTCCTCCGCATATATGTTGTACAGCTTGGTGTTCTTCTGGGACTCCTAACAGTGGGAGTGGGGCCTGTCTCTGACTCTTTTGCCTGCCTTTGGGACCCTTTTCCTCCTAGTAGGTTGCCTTGTCCAGGCTTGATGTGAGAATATGTACCTGGTCTGGTTCTTTTTTGTTTTTTTGTTTTAGACAGGGTTTCTCTGTGTTAGCCTTGGCTGTCTTGGACTCACTTTGTAGACCAGGCTGGCCTCAAACTCATAGCAATCTGCCTGCCTCTGCCTCCTGAGTGCTGGGATTAAAGGCA
>OU015751.1:22934467-22946951 GCA_907169655.1 Acomys percivali | reverse complement strand
TGTGTGTGTGTGTGTGTGTGTGTGTGTGTGTGTGTGTGTGTGTGTGTTTTACAGGGGTCAGGAGGACAGAGGACAATTCTGGGGAATCAGTTCTCTCCTTCCACTTTCAAGAAGGTTCCAAAGACTGAACTCAGATGGCTAGGCTTGAATGGTAAGTCCTTTACCCACTGGGGGGCTGGAGAGATGGGTCAGATGTTAAAAGCACTGTTTTTCCAAAGATCCTGAGTTCAATTCCAAGCAACCACCTGGTGGCTCACAATCATCTATAATGTGGTCTGATGCCCTCTTCTGGCGTGCAGGCACACACGAGGGCACAATACTGTATAAACAATAAGTAAATAAAGCTTTAAGTAAATCAATAAATAGGCTGAGGGATGTGAATTTTTATGGCCAAAAGTCAGACTGGTAGGTTGGTGTCCACAGTATATCCCATCCCACACATTTCCCCATGATACAGTGATGGGGAATACCTTTTAGGAGGTGGGGTAGGTGGGGACAAGAATTCTCTGAATCTGGACAGGCCTACAGATACAGAATAAGTAATGATGTACAACTAGGTCATAAAAGGTAATATAGTTTCCACTTGGTGCTTTTGGAATGGTCTTTGTGGAATCTATACAGTTAAGAGATCCAAGTGACACACAAGACCAGATACAGATACACTGTCACCTACAGCACCAACACCGGTCCCACATAAGCATCAGCTACCATTTGATTGCAGCCTATAATATATGCCATTCAAACAAACAAACAAACCAAGCAAACAAAATTACCTTGTTGACGCTGACATTGTGGCATATGACATCATTTAAGGATTGAGGCAGGAGGACGGCAAATTCAAGGATAGTCTTATCTAGCAAACTAGACATAGTTTGTTTAAGTGTTTAGAAATAAGGTCTCATGTAGCCCAGGCTAGCCTAGAATGCACTGTGTAGGTAAGGATGGCTTTAATTTAACTCCCGATCTTGCTGGTTCCACCACACAAGTGCTAGAATGATCGGTGGTGAGTAACACCTTGTGTTGAGAACAAAACAGAATACCTCACTTTCCAGGGCCCAATAAATGCAAAAAAAAAGAAAAAATTATGTCAATGGAAAAATGAGTGTTCTCAAGCTGGGCATTTGGGATGCAGAAGCAAACAGATCTCTGTGGGTTTAAGGTTGTCTTGGTCAACACAGTGAGGTCTAGGACCACAAGGGCTACATGAAGAGACCCTGTCTAAAACACCCCAAAACAACAAAGACAAAGACATTGCTCCAAGTTACTATCTTTGATTAGTTACACAGCAGCAGCTAACCATATGCCCATGTACTCATTTGGCGTTGGCTTTGCTTTAATGCATGGTTGCGTACTGCAGTCCAGTTGACCTGATACTTACAGTGATGCCCTCCTCGGCCTCTTGAGTTCTGAGATTGCTGAACACTACCATACCCCGTCTTCTATCTCTGTGTAAACAAAGTGAATCCTGACATCCAGAGAAGCACATAGAGTAGAAAGTGGGTCACCGAGCTTCTAAAAGGCATTTTCATTGCTCCCTATCTCTTTTTCTGCATGCTAATCATTTTTTTTTTTTTTTGAGTAGTTTCAACATCTGGCTCCCCATCTGTTCCTTTACTTTGCCTGTGAGAAGGCCTGGGGTAGGCTTTGCCTCATCTCTGTGACAATAGTTATTTCTAGATCTAGGTACCGGGTATATTATTGCAATAATGCCTTAAAAATTGGCATAATCAACCTGCCACCCATATCTACTGAATACCAAGCTGTGAGACACACTGTCCCTTAGAGTGTACTGCTGTCATTTAACCTACAAAAAACTCCCCAGAAGGGTATTGTCATTATTCACACAGAGATACTAAGTAAATTTCAAAGTCAAAGTTCTAGAAATGTTCTAATCAGAGTTCAAATATGACTTCAAGGGCTCAATTCTATCATTACTATATTTATGGCTTTTTGATAAAGGGACTGAGGCAGCAATCTTCTAGATACAATAGAAAACATTGAGAAGAGGAAATTTAAAATGTTTCTGTCTTTCATTTATTTTTGTTTGTTTGTTTCTAAGACAGGGTCTCAATATGTAGCTCTGGTTGTTCTAGAACTCACTCTGTAGACCAGGCTGGCCCTGAACTCACAGAGATCTGCCTGCCTCTGCCTCCCAAGAGTGCTGGAATTAAAGCACCACCACACCCAGTTTTCATACATAAGAATGAAGATATGACTTTTCAGTCAATGTGTCTACATGCAGATAGTATTTATTCAAATGAGCTGCACCGGGTGAACATTGCATTTCAAGAACTATGGGGAAAAATATCAGGTTGAAAGGGATTAATCTAAAATACAAATAACTTCTATACTTAAATAAGCAATATGATTAAGAACATCAAAGACAGAAAAAGTAAAGCTTTTTTAAAAAAACAGGAGTAGTGTATAAAAACACTGCCCTAGGGTAAAGGTAAATACCGGAGTGCTATGGAGAGAGCTAAACCGAGCAGTAAGATGAACTGGGTTCCCAACACCAAACACTATGAGCTCCACTGTACAGACCAAGCAGGTACTAGGTAGGAATAGATATGCATATACACACACGAACACACATGTGGCAGTGAGGGCAAGGCAGGACGTGCGGAATGGGCTAGGGGAAGGAAGAGCAAGGGGAAAGGAAATAGTTGTAATCTTAAAAATGAAATAATTTAAAAGATTTTTTTTCTATTTTTTTAAAAGGAAAGAAGAGGAATAATAATCACCAACGATTATGGTTTATAGCCCGTCTGTGGCGTTAAGATAAATTTCTCTTTTGCCTGTTTTGTACCAACGTTTAACTACAGTAAGAGACAACAGCTGATGCTTACAGACTTGACTTAAGCCATCATAATCACTCCGCAACTGAAAGGATCTAAAATGGCAGAAGACTCATTGATCTTTTTAAAGTGTTGGGAACAGGGAGGGAAACAACTTCTTGATTCCCGTGAGGAGCTTTATCTCCAGCTCCCCCTCCCTCCACTTGCTAATATTAGATCCAGCATGTATCACTTTCTGAGGAGAATCAATGAGTCTGAAGAGCAGCTCCACAGTGGACGCCAACAGAGCAAGGCTTTCAAGATTTTGAAGAGCCTCCAAAATATCTGACCTGCCTTATCTTTGTTAAACCACAAGCCTTTTTTTTTCCTTTCGTGTTTCTCTATATTCAAAATGAAAAGCATTATTATAAGTTAAAATATACACTGGCTTTAAGATCCTAGGAGATTACATTTCAACTGAAATGCCTTTATTCACAGAAGAACTCGTGCAATCAAAGCTCTCTGAGCAGTGACATACAGCACGCCTCACAGCTTTGCTTATGCTGCTGCAGTACTCCCTAGACACGGGTCTATAAATAAATAAGCACCAGGGAGTCCTAGGAATGCCCAGAGTTATTTTATCAAGCAAGCAGAGATTCCATTTAATGCGAGTTCTGTATTTCACCTGTATATCCAATATCTTCGCTTGTACAATGACAATTTAAATAGGCAAAACATTGGCGTCATCTTAGAGGATCTCCTTCAGCGTTCCTAATGCTGAGACCCTCTCATACTGCTCCTCTCACATCGTGGTGATCCTCAACCAGAAAATCATTTTCATTGCTATGTCATAACTGTAATTTTGCTACTGTTATGGATTGTAATATAAATGTCTGTGTTTTCTGATGGTCTTAGGCAACCCCTGTTTAAGGTCATTTGACCCCAAGGGGGTTGTGACCTACAGATTGAGAACCCCTGCTCTACCATCAACTAGCGTTAAGAAGAGGAATTGCTGTAAAAATGATTTACTTTCTCTGGAAAAGGCTAACAGTCACTGGATACAGGTCAGGGGTTTTCTATTCCTCCTAACTACGTTGCTGAAATTTGCAACATGAAAGACAAAGTAGACATAAGAACAACAAGAGTACAGAATTAGGAACTTGGGTTATGCTGTAAGCGGTCTATGGTGTGCATGGCATAGAACAGGTTGCCATGAAGTCACTTTCAAAGCAGAGCTAAAGCCAGAAGATCTAGCTTACGTGTGCAACCAAAGATGGCTGGAGGGCGTCTGTCTGGTGGGCCATGGGGTGAAAAGAGAAACAGACATCCTTTTCAGATCTCTGATCACACTGGGTGGGCTTCCTGTGTCTTTTCAGGTACTCTAAATTACACTTCCACAGTTAGTTACTTTATATGCACAGTGTGCGGTCCAATCTGAAATCATGTAAAAAGAGGATGATAATTTTCCTGCTATGATTAGAAATTAAAAATATCTAACTTCAGAAGCCCACGAACATTATAGACATTGACATGTTGATAATCTTACTTGGATGCTAATATGATGAAAAATAATAAAAAGGCCGAGTCCTAACAAGGGCTGATGGGAAACAGAAAGGGAAAGGTAAGAACTCTAGAGACAAAATTCACCAATGTTACATTGGAGGGGTTTAATCTTGTCTCATCCCGTATATAATACGAGGGATGGGATCGTTTCACATAAAAACTGACAGTTCAAAACATGATTGGAAGCCGGGCGTGGTGGTGCACTCCTTTAATCCTAGTCCTCAGAAGGCAGGGGCAGGCGGATCTCTGTGAGTTCGAGTCCAGCCTGGTCTACAAAGCGAGTCCAGGACAGCCAAGGCTACACAGAGAAACCCTGTCTCGGGGGGAAGAAAACCAACAACATGACTAGACTATGACAGTGTACAAAATTAGCAGTATAAGTTCTTACAAGCTCTTACTTGACACAAAGCTAAAACTATCACAGTTCTAAATACACTACAAAAGAAATGCACATTTTGGAAACCCTATAATATGTAATAGTTACGGCTCAAATCCAAGCCATTTGACCCTGTTGATCATTAACTGGGCTGTCTTACTACCAAAAAGAAAGCATGCATTATATATGTAGAGCTACAGTATCTTACTACCTATCATGTTAAGATTATAGTTTTAAGTTTCTAAGCTAGTGCCAAAGCTTCCAATCATTCAATTTCCTTTCTTAAATCTGGTCAGATGACTCCAAGGAAAGCTACAAGGCTGTGGTCCTCAGTACGAGACCGAGAACGGCCCCTGTAGGCTAGTCCCCAGTTGGTGGAACTGTTTGGGAAGAAGTAGGCGTGGCTTTGCCAGAGGAGGCATGTCACTGGGAGCAGGCTTTGAGGTCTTACAATGCCTAGGCCATCCTCAGGGTGCTCTGCCTCCTGCTTGTGGACCACGATGTGAGCTCTCAGTGAGTCACGCCCTCACGCCACCACCATAGACTCCGGTCCTCTTTCTTTTGTAAGTTGTACTGGCCATGGCATTTTAATTAAGACTAGCTGTTATCCAAATTTTGTTATCTGATACCCCAACCCCATTCCTTACAGGTCTCAAAGCGCTAAGCCAACACTTATCCTAGAAAGCATGAAGGAACCCATGGCAGAACCCATAAGTACAGTGTTTTTAGGTCGTAAGAGATTGATGAAAACAGCAAGGGGCTCTAAAACATCACCCTGCATTCCCAGCTGGCCTGTAACTCACAATTCTTCTGCGTCAGGTACCCAAGTAATTAAATTAGAGGCTACTACACTCAACCAAAAGGATTTTTTAAAGACACATTCTTCTCTGCTGCCTCTTAGCATCATGGGCAAGGTACAGAATTTCCAAATACACTAGATAGTGTTTATCCATTGCTAGTTTGTATGTGCACCAGCCACCTGCTTACGTACTTCCACCAAAGTCTTGTCCTTTTAATGCTATGCTGGACAGCAGTTGCTGAGATAATATAATATAATGTAAGTTATTATATAGTATGGAGATACACATTCAAGTTCAACTGCTATTTGTTAGAAAGGAGCTGGATACATAAAGAATTAGCAGAGTTTGTGTGTGGGTTTTTTTTTTGTTTTTGTTTTGTTTTGTTTTGTTTTTGAGACAGGGTTTCTCTGTGTACCCTTGGCTGTCCTGGACTCACTTTGTAGACCAGGCTGGCCTCGAATTCAAAGAGATCCACCAGCTTCTGCCTTCCTGAGTGCTGGGATTAAAAGGCCTGTGCCACCATACCCAGCAGGATTTGTTCTTGCTTCCTGACAATTATAATCACTGCCCTCCAGGAATAGTTAGGATCAACTCAAGTGCCTATTTGTACGAAGTATCACTGATGAACGATGAAGAAAATAAAAGGTTAAATCACAAGGTCAGAGTAGGCTGGAGAGTTAAGAACACTTGTTGTTCTTGCAAAGGGCCCAGGTTCAATTCCCAGTGCCTACATGGGAGCACACCACCTCTTTGGGCATCGGGCATGCACTTGATGCAAAACACTCATACACATAAAATAAATCGAAATAAATAGATAAAAATAAAATTAAAAGTTAAAAAAATCCACAAGGCCAGTGACTGCTAAGGGGCTCTGATCTAATGGACATGAGAGAATGCATGCATAAAAAACAGATAAACCCTGAATTGTAACAATACTGAAGTGGGAAGTCACTTCAGTCCAATTTATACAACCAAGAGAAATGAAATTTTCAGTTAAAACAACACCAATAACATTATTGTGGGCTGGAGTGGCTAAAGAAGGCTTCTTCCCATAGCACCTCAGCTAGGCCCAGAAAGGGCACACATTATGTGCCATAAGGTGCAAACTCAGCAGAGTTGTCTTTCAAATTATATTTTCTTCAACTTAGTAGAAAGATAATTTCAATTATTAAGCTTGGAGAACGTTTATCTTAAACTGAAATACGGCCCTTGGACAGTACCTCCCTTCCTGCATATAAATGCTCTTTCACTGGGCTATGTGAAATCTAGGAGACAATGATTTGTAAACGTAGGACAATATGAGCTTAGTGATGCGGACAAAAACACAGGTCGCAAAGAAACAACCAACACTCCAGCCTTGTCTGCCACACTGGCATGTTTCCGGGAAGGCTGCATTTAGTCAGAAAACGAGGGGCACTGTGCATGCTGCGTGTGCTTCAGTGTAATCGCACCACAACAGGTCTGTGATTGAGTAACTATCACCTCCACCCTTTCAGTAAACACGGATGCTCAGAGAGAGCCAGCCCATGATTTGAACTCAGACACACCTGAGTCTAAACACACCTCTCTCCGCTAGGGGACTCATTTGGGAAGAGCAAAACAATTGCTTACTCCATGCTCTTCCGGTGCGGGTCAAAGCAGGCTAGCTAGTGAGCCACCCAGCCAGAACTCCACAACTAGCTGGAACTACCTCTGAACATAAGTTCATATCTGCTGAAATGATCTCTCGGCAGATTAGCCCACTAAGGTGTCATTAATATTTTTTTTTTTTAAAGACAGGATCGCTCTGGCTGTCAGGCTGGCCTCGAACTCATGGAGATCCGCCTGCCTCTGTCTCCTGAGTGCTGGGATTAAAAGTGTGCGCTATGAGGCTGGCTACAAGTCATCTTCTTGAGTGTTCACTGTAGCGGACGGCCTCGCCTAAGTCACTTACTGCTCCGTGGGAACCCACCTCTCAAACCGGTGAGAAGCAGCTTGGGGAGAAGGAGGCTGATATTCTTTAGAATCTCTCAATTGCTGGACGTAGCTCCATAACATACACTCAGCAAACAACTATTAATTAAGAGTTGCTAAGCAACACCCCTTTGATTTCTATATTTTAAAAATCTCCTTTCTAAGAGGAACATCTTCATTCATTTCCATTATTACACTGACGGCTGATACTTGATTAAAATAAGTGACTATACGTACATTATCGTGTTTTTCTTACAGATTAAAATAAGGTGAAAATTGCAGCCTTGTAAGGCCTTATAGAAAGTCTGGGTCAGGGATACTTGGAGATGATGTGAGCCCTCATTTCTACTTGGAGAATTTTACACAGATACTGAAAGTGAATAAAACTGCAATTCTCGACTACATCCCAACACACAAAAGCAGCTCATTTCAACCTCAGACAAATGCCTACTCAACAAGCAAGCCTTCCTAGAATACATTTGGCTCTTTCTGTATTCAGTTTCCTTAATCTGCCACCAACTGTGACAGTCACAGGATGTTTTTGGACACTGGGGTTTCTATTATGCCTATTTTAAAAAAATCTCTGAAGTGCGTTTTTAAAATGTCACCTGTGGTCTCTACATACTACCTGCACTTTTACTGACACCCCTTTCCCGCAGTGGGTAGGGGCGATTGGGGAGGAGCTGGGATGGTGGGTGAAGACAGAGATGGCTGAATCTTCGGTCAACACAACCACTAACCTTGCTGCAGAAGCGCCAAGGTTATGAGGAAAGTGCTGGCAGCAGCACAGGCAGGCTGGTGCTCAGCTCACTATGCGATATGTGGGGGCTGAGGAGATTCTCCTGCTGGACCATAAAAGGGCATCTGCGTACCAGGCATCCAGAGCCCAGGTTCTTAACCTGGGGGGTCATGACCCTATTGGCAAACCCCTAATGCACGCGCGCGCACACACACGTGTGTGTGTGTGTGTGTGTGTGTGTGTGTGTGTGTGTGTGTGTGTGACCACAACATGAGAAACTCTATTAAGGGGCCACAGGATTAGAAAGGTGGAGAAGTACTGAGTTAGAGGCAGGAGGACTCTGGTGAGGGAGAACAAGAGCCAGCCCTGTGCATCATGGAATCGCGACTCCTTCGACAATGGCAAGATCCTGTGTGAACAGCTTCATCAAGCAAGCTAAAGATACATTCTCCAGGAACTCATTAGTGATTTAAATCCTTCTCTTCAAGCTTCCCTGCTTGTCACTCCAATGAGGGCAGCACCGTCACTGTGGTGCTGAAATGCATCAGCATTTAGGAATTACCCAAATTGCTCCGGGTGGGAGGGATCCCCGTGGCAAGACATGGCTGTCGTGCGGCATACCTCAGCCGGAGTGCACCCAGCTCTCGCCCACGCACACCTAAGGGCCAGGCTTTCCCAGCCTCCTGCTCTGAAATGAACAAGCTGCTGGCTGCTTGGCTTCCCTGGACACCACCACATTAGCATTGATGGGACCTGCCCACAACCCAGAGGGCTTTTCCTGACAGACAAGGACAGACAGAGATTTAATTCCTGCAGACAACTGCTTTGTGGGACTTTCCAGCAAGCTTGCTGCCAATTCTTCAACCTCTCCTACAGCTTAATGTAGCCCACTGGAAAGATTCCACCAGCTCTCAACAACAAAACTCAGGGAAAATCAGACATAACTACAAGGTAGCTTGATTTTTAAGTTAATGAGTCATGCTAGTATTAGTTAAGTTTAAAAACTGCAGTTGCTATCTGCATTGCGAGACATTCTTCCAGATCTACTTTAACCGAGCAGCGTCCTCCAAATGTGGCAGTATTAATTTGATAGGGGCTGAAAACAAAAGCTAAGGAAATGAAAGTCTTTGTGCCCCTTTCAGTCTAATCAAATCCTGGCCCTGTCTGCATATTACTCACATTGGTTCTTAGGGCACATTGGAATGAAGTCTTCTTTTGGAATGCCACCACGTCATACATCCAGCTAACGGGCTACCCAGCCTCGCAGTACAACAGGAAGGGCTAAGCCAGAAGCCACACCACCCAGCAGTGTGGGTCTGCCCCTGGCTTCCCTTGGACTCTGCAGCAGGGTTAATTATGTGGAACAGCCAAAAAGGCACAGTAATTGGATATTGACTTTTGGGGGGCAGTAATTTCTTTAATGCCTATGGCCTCAGACTTTCTAATAAGCTTTTCCTTAACCTGCTGTTGAAACTGAAGAGTTGAGAACAAAAGTAAGAGATCATCTAAGAAAGAAGAGAGAGAGGGAAAGGCAGCTGAACATTTCGTCCCTCCCCGACTCTCGAGCATTTGGAAGTAACCATGGAAGACCCTTCCTCTGAGCATCATTTGGGGGGGGGGGTGTCACATCTTCCCTACTAGGCCCTGATTTATGCATTTTTCTTGGCATACTCTCTGCTCTATCTCTTCTTTTGAGAAAAATAAGTTGTGTTTACTCTATATTAACACTTTACAAGTCCCCTCTGCATCTTCCTTTTTCTTGTACGGTTTAACTTGGACATCACTTATCACACAAAAGGAAACAGACTGGAAATCTAAGCAGACAGCACAGCTATACCAAGTGACAAGATCCAAGTTGAATGCAGTCTAAACAATTGTATTTCCAGCCAGCACAGAGTACGTGCAATGCGGTGGCTTCAATCAAACTATTTAATGAAGTACTTAAGGTAGATATTGATTATGCTTAAAATGCCTTCTGCAAAACTTCAGGTCAATTGAGTTACTGTTTCCCTTCTTACGCATGGGAACTCCCTTCACACGTTCTTACAGAACTGCAGGCTGCAGAGAGACACCAGCAGCCTCAACTCCTTGTCTAGCTCGGCACTATGTTGGCTCAAGGCTAGCCAGGTGTACTATCCATGGTAGCCTCTGCTGCACCTGGCTTGATAGCCAACATGTGAGTCTTATGCAAGGCATAAAAAACATAGTAAGAGATGCAGCTAAATGCACATTGTAATGAAGTAAAACACACATACACACACACACAGACACACAGAGAGACAGACAAACACACACACACACACACACACACACATTAAAATGGCCTCTATAGAAAAGTCCTTTGGGTTTTTTGTTTCTTTGTTTTGAGACAAAGAATTCCTATGTTACCAAAGCTGGCCTGATCCCAAGCTGGGAAAGGTAGGATTTGTAAATGGAAAGGAACAAGAGGGGATGGGGGAGGGGGACCCCCCCTCCCCTGCACTGTGAAGGCGGGGATGGAGCCAGCACTCAAGAGCACAGAAACGAACACAGCAGAGCACCCTACTTCATCTGCTGCCATTATACAGCCAGGCGGGTTCTGTTCTTTGCTCTTGTTGTTTGGTTTTAAATCAGCAGTGGTGATGGAAGATTCCGGAACACAGTGCAGAGACTCTTGATCCAGGAACTGGAGTGAGAAGTCTGCAGAGCCCTGGCAGCACTCAGAGTTTCTGTCATGGAAGAGATCCCAGATATTTATTTGCTGAAGATGAGGGGGTGCCTCCTGCTTCTGCAGATGCTGCATGGTGTTAAGTCAGTGACCGCTCTGTTGGGGTCTTCTGTAGAGATCTTGCCATTAAACCAACTCGAGGATCAATATCCTTTTGGCTGATCTGCAAAGACCATAAATGTATCACGGCCACCAAGGAAAGTAGGGGGGTGGGGGTGGGCGGTGGGGGAGGAGGAACCCACATGAAAGTATGTTCCTACTTTTCTAAGGGAGGGTGGGAATTAAACAACTTGCTCTTATTCTTCACCTAGGAATTAGCTCAGGTGGAGTTCTCTGAAGGATTCCTAAGAAAACAAATCTGCACAGGGCACAGGTACAGCTAGAGGACCTGAGTCCCAAAGATTGGTTTTAGACAAAAAAAAAAAAAAAAAAAAAAAAAAAAAAAGGGGAGGTAAGTAGCTGATGCCCGGAGTGGGGGGTGCTGCTGGGGGCCCATACCACTCATAACCCACCTAAGCTTAAGTAGGCTTTAACTCCACAGTGGTTCATTTAAAGTCTAAGAAACTGAGGAGGTTGTATCCAAAAGCAGTCAGAGGCAAAGGAATCCTGAGCATTTGCAGCCAGGCTTGAAAACAGATTACTTTCCATATCTAAACAAAGCCATCCCTAGGGGCTTCAAGCTGTCCCTACCTTGCCAAGTCCTCCCTAAACTCCTTAACCTGACAAGTTCAATTCCAAATTCTCCTGATTGCTAGTAATGAGGGGCCAGGTCCTGCATGAAAATCCTTCCTCTCCAAGTTTCTACAGAATACCATGGAGGCACACGCCTTTAGTCCCAGAATTTAGGGAGGCAGAGGCAGGCGGAGCTCTGTGAGTTTGAGGCCAGCCTGGTCTATGAAGCGAGTTCAGGACAGCCAAGGCTACACAGAGAAACCCTGTCTTAAAAACCGAAACAAAACAAATACGATCTCTTTCCTCCCACTCCAGTACTCCAGTTCTTAAAACTGTATTATGGTGGGAAAAATAGCATCAAACAAATATTAACTAAATTCCTGTCTCTGCATATCAGACCATCACAACATATATTAAGTGGCCATCTCAGCGTCACCAAGTTAAAACATCATCTGATATTTCATGTGTTTGTAGGCTGTGTTTAATTCTTTAAGGTTCTGTTTCCCATCTAAATTTTTTTTAATTGTAAAAGTCTAGTAGTAATAGTTGTAGTGTGTGCACCTGCACATATGCACATGGCATGAGTGTGTAGCCTCCCCTGCCAATGCCCAACCATGGAGGTCAGAAGAGAATGTGTTCATGGCGTGGGTTCTCCTTCCACACTTACGCGGTCAAGCTCACACCACCAGGTTAGCTTGCCAACTGCCTTGGCCAGTGTAGCCATCGCTGTGCCTCCATCTAAAATGTGATGTGACTCTCACAATAACCCTGTGAGTGTGAGGAAGAAGACACTTATATGGAGGACAACTAGGATGCAGTTGACATGGCAAAATCTGGGCATTGCTACTCCAAGGCTTTCCTAGACCTTTCCGGATAATAAAAGCTTAAGAGGCAGAGGGC
>OU015751.1:22901855-22926202 GCA_907169655.1 Acomys percivali | reverse complement strand
GATGGAGCATCATCCCAGCTCTTATGGATGGATGGAGCATCATCCCAGCTCTTATGGATGGATAGAGCATCATCCCAGCTCTTATGGATGGATAGAGCATCATCCAAGCTCTTATGAATGAATGGAGCATCATCCCAGCTCTTATGGGTGAATGGAGCATCATCTCAGCTCTTATAAATGGAGCGTACCAGTTCTTATGAATGTAGCATCATCCCAGTACTTCTGGATGGACAGTGCTGTCTCATTCCGTAAACAGGATGGGCTGAGAATACACTGCATTCCACCATTTGTCATGAGCCACCTGTGCATAGGCAGTTAATGGTCTCGGGGGAGGGGTCTTTGATGTTGTAGCTACCAGTAAGTTTTCCTTGCTACTGAAAGTAACCTCCCACCCATGCTTCTGTAGGCCACCTCAATTATGTGGCCATACACATACAAAAGAGGATGCGAGAACAGAAGGGGAGACTAGCTGGGAAATAGATGGGGAACAGAAGAATGAGAGGGGACATGAGAAGACAACAGCTCTGTTTTGGCATTTTGTCTTACTGGCTTTTTGTTTGAATGGATTGGCTGTGTGTGTATGTGGCGGGGGGGGGGTGTGTGGTTGTAAGAAACATGAACATGATGAAGTTGGGTGAGTTGGGAGGTGGAAAGGATCTGGGATGAGGTGGGGGAAGGGAAACATCATCAAAAAATATTTTTAAAAAGTTTTAAATAAAAAAAATTAAAACGCTGGGTACAATGATGTGTGCCTATAATCCCAGCACTTGGAGAGGCAGAGGTAGGCGGATCTTTGTGAGTTTGAGGCCAGCCTGGTTTACAAAGTAAATCTCGGTCAGCCAAGGACACAAAGAGAAACCATGTCTCAAAAACAAAAGAAAAAAAGGGCAACAGGGGTAGAATTCATTATATACATGTATGAAAGGGTTGTAATGAAACCCATTACTACGTATAATAAATATGAGCTAATTAAAACCTTTAAATATAAAAATAAGGTAATTCAAAAGTCTGAAGTAAGATGACAAAATGAGTATAAGTGGAGAGTTCTAGAATAGTGATACAAGGAACTCTGTAAACCATCTACTCAATAAAACAACTGTAATGGGAAAATAGCCACATCCATTTGAAGTCTGGAAATTGTCCTAAAAGCATACAACAAATGAAAAAACTATTCAAGAAAATATCTCAACTCTCTCTAAGAACACACACACACACACAAAAAAATCTATAGTACCTAAGCTGCAACCTGCTCCTCCCCTGCCCCTTACTGCCAGTTCAGTCTGACATAAGCTCTGCTCCACCAGGTTCATATAATAGTAGGGCATCTTTCCTCAGGATGCCCAGTGGAACAGCATGCAAGGAGGCTGGGTAGATGTGCTCCTCTGGTGTCCCCCTCTCCTCTGGTTTCAGAGCAGCAACAGGCCCTAAGTAGAGAGCTCCAAGTCTTTTCGAACGGTGGGACTGTACCAAATAACGGGATTTGGATTAGGGAGTACTATCAGTCACACGCCACCACTGAACTACTAGAGTTTGATTAAAGAGAAACAGGAAAGGGAGAGCTAAGAAAACCAGGGACAAGTCACAACACGCTTCACAGACTGGTCTCAGATTCCTACAATGAGGCCAAATTGAACTGCATGACTGTGGCAGAATTAACCCCACTGATATGATTAATAACAACCAAGCCACCAGTTGACCACTAGGAGGCTTCTACGCGGGTGTGCAACAGACAGAGGCAAGCAGCCTAAGAGAGAGAACCAGGAGAGTAACAGCCAAAGCATGCCCTGCTGAAAGCACCTCCATCTTAGAGAGACTGACACGCCCAGGACATCAGGGACTATACAAGACAGGCTCCCCTGAAGTGAAGCGAAAGACAACACGGGGGGAGGGGGCGGTCAGGAGGCTGAGAGTGGACACCACGTCCTCATTTGCCACAATGTTAGCCACAGTGCAGGTTTTTAACAAAAAACAAACGGAAAAGTAGAAGCCAAAGCAGGGGGAAAGCGAGCAATAAAAGCTGCTTCTGACAGATGTCAAACTCAACAGAAAAACCTTCCAGGCAAGAACATAAACCTGTTTAAAGAATGGGAGGAAACAGTGCTTTGGAAAGAGAAGAGAGGTTTTAGGTGTGGCCTGGTGGGCTTCGTCCTCAGTGAGGCTCCCAAAGGTACAGAGTAAGAGAGGCTATGATGGCTTTCTTATCAAACAGACCATTGACTTTGGAAACTACTTTGAAAATGGATCTCCTGGCTGGGTATATGTGCATCTTTAGCCTTAGCATCAGGGAGCCAGATACAGAGGGATGTGGAGTTCAAGGCTATCCTTGGCTACAGAGCAAGTTTGAGGCTTGCCTAGGCTACACGACACCATACCCCAAAAAACAAAACAAAACAAAAAACTAAGTGTAGAGTTAAGAAGTACAATGTCTAAAATTAAAAATTCATCAGTGAGGATTAAATCAAAGATATCAACCAAATTTGTATGAAATTAGCAAGTGGAATGTATAGGTGAAAAGATACTGTGCTGGAAGAGGATAGAGAATAAAGAACAAATAAAAACAAAGGACTACAGAAGAAAAAACTAAAAAACTATCCACCTCTCTTCTTCCTTAAAAAGTCTAAACCTATAAAAGTTAGGTTAATACACAAAAGTGTGCAACACAATAGCCATGCTGTATTTTCTAACAGTGCAAGGGGGAAAGGAATCAGAACTAAATAAGAGTAACATTTGCACACTTCACTTGATTAAGTTGATATAAATCTGAAGTTAAGGTATATGGAAAACCCTAAAAGCACTAGTAAGAAAATCACTTAAGTGCTCAAAGCACAGCAGTAAAGTGGAAAGGGTGGAATCCTACCCTGCGCTTTCTCACCACCTCAGACTAGGATTAGACCCTGCACAGAAAGAACTCTGAGAAGTCCATAACACTGTAGGGATTAACACATTCCAAACAGCAAATAGAGAAACCAAGAAATCAAATGAAAATTTGAAAATGCCCTTTAATGCATATCTTCAAGAAATAGCTCAAATTAACAACACCAACTTCTACTCAAAGATCAGGCAGACCCTGATTCTGTGGTCTAAACCTCCAGACTAGGAGTTACAGCAGCTGCTGAGGGGGAGCAGACTTGGGGGAAGTCACAGCCAGTAAGTATAGGCCTTTTTGTTTTTGTTTTGTTTGATTTGGTTTGTTTTTTGATTTTTGGAGACAGAGTTTCTCTGTGTAGCCTTGGCTGTCCTGGATCTCCCATAGTAGACCAGGCTGGCCTCGAACTCACAGAGATCCACCAGCCTCTGCCTCCAAGTACCGAGATTAAAGGCATGTGCCACCACCGCCCAGTAGCATACGCTTTCTCTATGAGGGTCACTAAGATGTTTTAAAAGTCAACTGTAGTGATGGCTATATAACTCTGTAGCTATATACTAAAAAAACAGTGAACTGCACACTTTAAATGGGTGAATTGTATGGACTGTAATTAATTCTCAGTGGAGCTGTTAAAGTCAACACAATACTAAATATAGGTCAATAAACATTACCAAGACCTTTCCCGTACAAACATCTTCTCATCTTTGAAACCAAGATATGTTCATTCAGGAAAGGGCTCAAAGACACGGTGACAGCTGCCAACGCCTGTACAAGCAAGAACGTGGTATTGTCCCTCATGGCAAACTAGTCAACCACATCCCTTTCATTTCCTTCAACAAACCACTTACTGCTCATTTTAGCAGGAAATTCGGTCTTGTTTGTTCTCTGGACATGTCACTGATGCTGGGATCAAGAAGTGCCAGCATCAAAAAGTTCAGAATGTGTGTCAGCGGCTTACAACAAAGCTTCGTGTACAGTGGTACATTTTCTGACAACAGCAGCTCATGTTGTATGGAGGAACATAGGCAGCCAAACTTTCCATTCAAAAAAAAAAGACCTGGACTCAGAATCTGAGGAAGTGTCAGGGTCAACTGAGCCAATACATTTCATTTATATCTCCTTTCTCTGTGTGTGTCTAAGAATGGAAATATGAATTTGTTCTATTGCAGTGTTGAGCCTGAACTCAGCGGACCTTATGCCTACTAAGCAGGGGCTCTTCCACTGATGTAAAGATTTGTTTATTTGGGGACTGAAGAGATAGCTCAGCTGCTAACAGCATGTGCGGCTCTACAAGAGAACCTGTGCTATGTCCCAGCACCCATGTCAGGGACCTTACAACTGTCTGCATTTCTAGCTCCAGGGGACCCAGTGTTCTCCTTTGGCCTCCAAGGGTACCTACACACATGACATTCATTTACATAAGTGCATACTCATAGATAAGAATAAAAATATATAGTTTTCTTAAAAAGATGTGTACGAGTGTTTTGCCTACATGTATGCAAATGTACCATGGGTATGCCTGGTGCCCAAGGAGACCAGAAGAGGGCACAGGATCCCCTGGGACTGGAGTTAGAGAAGATTGTGAGTCACCATGTGGATGCTAGGAACCAAGCCCCAAATGTCAGCAAGAACAGCAAGAGCTCTTAACTGCTAAGTTATCCCTAAGCCCCTTGACATACAACTTTTAGTCTAAATTATTTTTAATAAGCATGAAGTTAAAAAGTTCATGCTAAATATTATGTAATATTTTAATACTTTTCCTTACTATGCTAAAATGATGGTGCATCTGTTGACAATGAATCCAGGGAAGGAATGCTACCTAAATGACCCAGGGCTGGTCCCTGGAACCCTGATTCCTGGCATGTAGGGTAGCTTCTGCTGTGGAAGAAGGAGTGCTCTAAGGGACTTGGGCTTTGAAAGGATGTCACCCACTGAGTAGCCCTCTGGGCCTCACTCTTGTACTTAAAGGGCTCTGAAATGTTGGTAATAACACTGTAAGTAGACTACACTCACTATAGAAGAAACTGAAATGTCTCTCTGCAACTTAACTCCATGCAACACTCTGAGCATGTATTATAATCTACAATACGTTGGTACAGCATATACAATAATACAAAAGGAGTGTGGTGGTACAGTGTTAAGACTAGTTCTAATTTGCAGGATTTCTAACATTCTAACTGAGATAGTATAAAAGGTTAAAAAAAAAAGCAAGAAGTAAATTACTAGAATACTTCAGAATCGTATTGTCACTGACTAAGACTTTATTTATTTATTTTTTTAAGAATATATAAGCATCTTGCAACCTGGTGCCAAGCATGGTAGGGCAAACTTGTGAACTGAGCACTCAGAGGCTGAGGTGGAGGATCACAGTGAGCTTGGGGCTGCAAATGGAGTTCAAGGCCATCCTGGGCTATGCAGCAAGATGCTGCCTCAAAATGTGAAGTGAAATAAACTTTATAGTGAAGGAATTTTACCCAAGAGGATTTGAAGACTTCAGAGATTGAAGATTCCATGGTAATTTGATGCAAGAAAAAAATGTAAATGCTTCATTTTAATTTAATTTTATTTTTTGTCTTTCTTCTCTAGTTCAAAGTTAACAGGTCTTTAGTTTCCAATTCTCTTTTTACTTCTTGGAAATGTATCGCTCCAAGGAGATGGTACAAGTCATTTTAAGAATCCTGACATTTTCTAGGTTCCTTCTGAGACGATTCTTTGAAGTTGGTCTTACCATGTAACATCTACCTAAATTAAAAGCCAAAGACCTGAGTAGAGGATGATGAAACAGCCAGTGCGATCTCTCCAAACGGAAATGAACCTCTGTCTATTCATGCATTCCCTTTTAATTCCTCTAACTACTCTGAATTTTTATTTGAGGAAACTCAAGTGACTAGAGCCTTTGGCCAGACACCCCCAATGAAGGGTAGTGTGGGAATGGAACTCAAGCCTCCAACATAAGCCTTTCACCTTTAATTGCCACCGTTAAAATTCACCAGAATCTATAAAGCAAAGGTAGAAGAGCTGAAGCAAGCCAATCTAATATCAAAACCCACAGGCATGGTCAAATCAACATATCCCCATGCCCCCCAAAATTCTTCCTGAGCTTCACTTGCGGAAGCCAGGATCCCCCTGGTCCTGAGCACCTGCTGAGCCTGTAGTATCAGTGCCAGGTTCTAAACTGTCAGTTGCTGGTAATTTCTCTCCAGGGCAGCCTCAGAGACGGTCTCATTATACACACCAGAAGGGAAGTAGGTAACGGGAACCCTTAAAATAATAAGTCAGAGTAATCCGTTAAGATAATAAAAGGGCATAAAACAATCCCAGCTTGAAATAATACTTTTTAAAAGACACTCCCAAACCAACCTGTAAGGCCAGACAGCAGGCCAATGGTAGCTCTGATTGCAAAGGGCACGGGGTCCTTCCGGGGTTGTGGGCACGCTCATCTAGTTGATTTTGGTGGTGATTACATGCTTGTCAAACCTATTACTTGTACATGCAAAGTGGGTTCATTACACTACATTAGTTCATTACATGGTAAATTATACCTCAATAAAGTTGATTTCATCCCATAAGATCTCTCCTACAAGAAGAGTTTCTTTTAATTGTAACTTTCAGACCTAATTGCTGGGGAAAGCTGTTTAATGAATTTCATTTTGTTTTTAATAGTATCGGTATCATGTATTTATTCATTCGTTCACTTATTTTGGGGGTGTTGAGACAGGATCTCATACAGTCCTGGCTGGCCTACCAATATGTGCAGATGCTGGGCTTGAGCTTCCCTTCTCTACCTCCCAAGTGCTGGGATTACAGGTACGTGGGACCACGGCTGGCATGGATTTTATCTAAACCAGAAAAAAAAATTGATCTCTTAAGTTACTTTAAAGACCCAAAGAGTGTTAAAATCTGGTTTCCAATTATAACAGAGTAGTAAATACTCAAAACATAGGCTCAAATAGCAGTAAAGGGCCAATTTTAAAGCAAAACAGAAATATCAGGAAATGGATGGTGATCTGATAGTTAGTATCAATACCCTAACTGTAAGAGTCTGCAATAGCCTTAAAGGGCATGTGAAAAAGAAATTATTTTTAATTTACTTAAAGGCAAAACTGAAACTAGTTCCTAGAACCAGAAAGCTCCTATGAGTCATGCTTTCACGTGGTACAGATGAGGTCACCAAGAGGAATGCAGCAAGCTCTGACCTCACTAAGCGCTTGTAACACAAACAAAATGAACAAGGTTAGATTTAATCTGAGACTGAAGAAAACCCATCCTTGTCACAGTCTTCTATTAAATATAAAAAGGCAAAAGTAGACAGTGTATAAAGGGGGCTTTAGGTTTCTAAGCTTCTATTCATTTTACTTTGCTGACTATAAACTTCAAGAAAGAAAAACACTACAGAGGGAGTTCCAGGACAGCCAGGGCTACACAGAGAAAGCCTGTCTCCAAATAAATAAATAAATAAATAATAATAATAATAATAATAATAATAATAATTATTATTATTATTATTATTATTATTATTATTATTATTTTCAAAGAGAAACAAAAACAGTATGAGTTGTTTTTACTCGGGACAGTTTTAAAAGAACTGTAATGTGGTGAACAGAGGGACTCCTCTTTATTAATGGAGACATAGGCCTTAATATCATATACAACAGAAAGCCCTGCAGGTTATTCAAAAAATAATCTTTGAACTGGAAGACAGAGCCCATGAAATGAGAACTTCACAGGAGCTAGTGGCACAAAACAGAACAAAAGGCTAATAAAACACTCCTACCCGTTAATCTCTTCCATTATCTCTCATCTCTACAGACCCTCCAGTCAAACAGATTGGCAGACTTTGCAACATTGTATAGACAAAATTGCTTTAACTATTGTATTTCTACACAGTCATGAATTTACTATGCGTTCAACAGGTAATTTCTTGTAGACTGGGATGACTGAGAAAAACACGATGTTTTCACATTCTGGGGGCACACTGCTCTTGCAGAGGCCCAAAGTTCAGTTTCCAGAAACCAAGATGATACATACATCCCAGCTCCAGGAAGTCAGTACCCTCTTCTGGACTCTGTGGGCACCTGCACTCACATGTGCATTTACTCCACACAGATACACACATAACTTAAAAAGAAATCTTTAAAAAAAAAACCATTCTGAATGTACTGATACCTTACCAATATAACATTTTTCTCTTTTATAACTTATGGTTACTAAAAATCTATGTAACAACACTTTCCTATGAGCAGTGCCATGCTATAGCAACAGACCATCCCCGTGATAAACCTCATTTTCTTCATACAAAGAGTCACATCAAATCTCCTTAGAACCTTGTGGCTATGATATATAATATAATATATGTGTTACATAATATTACATAATTATAGTTTCTGTTCATAGACAGGGACCCATATTCAATTAGGAATATTAAAAACAAACTCCAAATCTGCTTAGAGGAATACAACTCTTTATTCTCACTCCGGAAAAACCCCTAAGAAAAAAGGATAGTCACCTTTGCAGAATCCTCTAAGTGGAGCCAGGGCACATAAGAACTCTTAGTTTGGCGAGTGAACAGAAAACGTACGGATGCAGGGACTATATTGCATGTTACGTTAGCTGCGAAATAATAGATTTAAATGCTGCATAACTCTCGGGAGAACTCCCATGTCTGCATGTCATTCCACTCCACATTAGTAATCATTTCCCCTCATTTTGTTGTTGCTTTTGTTACCTTCAAGGATGACACACTTCAGCAGCCAAGATCATAGTGTCCATTAACCTGAATAATGGACGACCTGGCAAGCCAGGAACCGGCTCAACCCCCACAGCGCAACAAAGGGAGAGACAGCAAATTGCAGTAGACCTCTACAGTGTCCTGATTCCTTAAATCATTGAGTAGAGCTGAAAGCCACAGGGTAAGGGGAAAGTAAAATATGTGGTCAGTCAACAGTATGAAAATGGGGTGTGGATGCCAATGGGAAAAGAGCTTTTACTCCAGAATGGAGACTTTAACAGCTCAACCTGGTTTTCCCTACGTGCTACACTTTAAGGAGAAGATAAAGGATTTATGCTAACGGTGTCCGTACAGCTTTCTTTGGATGAGTAGAGGAGATGAGAATACACTGTATGCATTGAAGTTTCCTGCGCACTTCTGATGCAGAGGGCATGACCCAGCAACGCACGCCAAAAACATAATCAAGTGAATTATGTATGAAGACGCATGAATTGTAACAGCATTTCACCCTGCCTCCAGTCTTTTCCTCCCACCAGTTGAAAATGATCTATCTGAAGTGAAATCTGATTATGTCATTTTCCAGTTCCAAATACTTCTATATCACTCAACCATTTGTCCACAGAATAAACAGAAACTCTGGAACACAAAGTTCAGACAAAAAATAAAAAATCAAACCTTCTTTTCCATTTCTCTCTCGACTTCAACACCTCATACTACATTTTGAACTTATTTGTAGTTCCTTGAACATAAACTTCGAGCCAGGCAGAGGGGCACACGCCTGTAATATCAGCAGCACTTGAGAGGCTGAACGAAGCAGGCGGCTATCAACTTTGGGACAGCCTGGGCTACGTTGTGAGCTCCTATCCCCAACAGTAAACACGCAAACAGGAAATGTGCAAACCTTTGCCATTCTGTGCACACTCCCACGTACACTCATGGAGTGCCCTGGACGCAAATGTCCGTCCTACGCTGATCTTGGCATATCGATCCAGCAACCGTTTCTCTAGTTCATATAATTCAACATTCAACTCATCTGGCCCTAAAAGTATCTCTGGCTTCCTAAGTGAAGTTGGTACCAGGATTCCCCTTGTCTCCTCGGCGTACTAGACAAGCTAACGACCCTCAAATATGTCCACATCCTAATTTCCAAAGCCCGTGACGATGCCATCTTGTTTGCAGTAAGAGACTACAAACATTGTCACTCCTCATCCAGGATGGGTCCAATTTCATCTAACCACAGAAACCCAGAACTCCTCTCAGTTGTAGAGAATCAGAGAGACAGCAGCCTGAGAGAAGCTAGACTCTCGCTTCTGGTATTCGATGATTTTTCCAGACAGGATTTCTGTGCAGCCCTGGCTGACCTAGACTCCCTTTGTAGACCAGGCTGGCCTCAAACTCACAGAGATCTGCCTGCCTCTGCCTCCCGAGTGCTGGGATTACAGGTGTGTGCCGCCACGCCTGGCTTTCCTTTCTAGTGTTAAAGGGCCCCAGGCCACGAAATGCAGTATAATGTAGACATTAGAAAAGGCAAAGCACATATCTGTCCTTAAGAGTGGGCAGAGAACACTGCCAGAATGACACCTTCATTTTGGTCCAATGAGATCCCAGGCAAGCTTTGACTCTACAGACCTACTACACAAGCATAAACAGAGAGATAGAAATGGTCACTGGAGTGGGCGGGGGTGGGGGGAGCTAGTTGGTAGAATGCTTGCTTCTTGCTTGCCTAGCATGCACAAAGCCCCATGCCCATCACTGTATAGCCTGGGCATGGTGGTTCACATCTGTATCCAGCATCTGGGTGGTAGAGGCAAAAGGATCAAGGTCTTCCTTGGCTACATAGTGAGTTGCAGGCCAGCCTAGGATACATGAGATTCTGTTTAAACAAACCAAGCTTCTTATGCTTGGGGACAGTTTTGTATATTACACCATGGCTGTCTGCTCTCTGATTAGCACATAGTATTGCTTAGGGTAGGAACTGAGCAATACATAAAACCGCACTCTCAGTACAGCATGGTTCCTATGTGCAGAGCTCAGCAGGACCTCAGAACCGACACCAGCTCGAAATTTAATTCCAAAGATGTTATTGCTGTGATTGAAATCATTTTTCTTCAATCCAAAATGATAAATATGAATTTCTTTTTGCTAGTCAGACCTTCTAGAAACATCTACTGGTGCTAATTCACTTCTGACTTGCCCACTTTTGTTATCAAGACAGGTGCTCACTTTGACTCAGTCTTTCCATGTATATAGTTTAAAAAACAAAACAAAACATACTCTCATGATGTGGCTAAGTATAAAGGTACCTGCCACAAAGCCAGATGACCTGGGCTTGATTCCTGGGACCCACATGGGAAGGGGAGAACTGAGTCTCTCAAAGTTGTCCGCGGACCTCCATGTGTATGCTGTGGTACACATGTCTGCCATTCCCCTCATCCCCACTGCCAACAAATAAATGTAAAAAAAAAAAAATACATCTGCATTCTCTCACTTCATAGCAGATATGTTTTAATATCACATATTGTCAGAAGAACATATTTTTAGTTCTCTCAGTTCTAAGAAACAGCAAGGGTGACTTTATTTGTCCATGGGCTTTGTGCTTTGGTCTCCTAAGTATCAAATAAAGCAATTAGTACTCAAGGTTCATCTCTGGAATCAGGATTTAGAAGTATTCAGAAGTACTAAAATGCCATTTTATAACACTCTAAAATTGACATTATTTTCCTCTTTTATTGAAGAGTCAATACTATGGTTCACATTACATCAATCACCAGCTTGGTGTGGGTGGAAGGGTACAATATGTACCCATCGTTATGCTAATTAAGCCTATATAAGCACTGAAGCATTTGTAATGACCCAGGAAGTTCATATATCCATCTCCCTCAAATTGCACTGGGAAGAATGGAGATTCAGAAGCATTAGGATCTGCTTCAGATTAATTTACACAGCTTATAAGTAATAGAGCTGGGAATTCGAAAGACAGCTCATTAGTAAAAAGTAAATCACACAAATCAACATTCATATAGCTTAGTCTCCTGATCAGAAATGGAATTTGGGAAAAGTCAGCTTTCCCCTTTGACAAAGAATTTTCAGGGTGATAGGCAATGACAATAATTGTTCTACAATACCAAAAGAGCACTGGGATGAAGTGGTGGGGCAGACCCATGTTTAAGGGTCTGAGCTCAATCTTGAGCAGTAAACTAAAATAAAACAAACCAAAAAGGGGTGCTGTGTTACAAAGTGAGGCAAGGCACTCTGGCCATAAATGACTCCACTTTCTTAGTATCTTAATATGCATCTCCGTGATGACGATGAGATGTATGCCGTGCCTGTCCTGGGTGTCTTCCTATCTATGACTACTTGCACTCTTTAGGTCACAGACTAGGAAGTGTCTAACTTGAGACTCATTTTGTGACTCCAAATGGGTTCCATATTGAACTTGGAAGCTTTTAGGGGATGTCATGCCAAGACAGGCTGCCCTGATGTTCTGAATGCTTTACATTAAGAACACTCGGAGACCAGCAGGTACAAAAAGAAGCTCCTCTCAGAAACCCCAGAAAGGTGGAACTCCAGCTTCCAGGCCTAGGGAGCATTGCTGTCTTACTCAGAGCAGCTGTGATGACCGACACACGCCCCTCCGAAGATCAGGCCTGTTGCTCTCCTCCTAGAAAGGAGATATGGGGAGGGTCAGTAGACCCTCACCTGAGACTCCAGCCACTTCCTCCCTTCCCCCTACTCCCCAGCTGTACATAAACCTGCCCAGCTGCATGTAGTCTTGAAAGGTGGGTGGGCTCACAGGATGTGGAAGGTTAGCCAAGCTCTTGGGAAGTCCTACCTAAGCAGTGTGCAGCTTTTCAGTGATGCAGCTCTCTTAAGTCACACACACAGACACACACACACACACACACACACACACACACACGCATGCACGCACACATGCACGTGCACGCACGCTCTTCTGTAGGGAACCCCTCACCTCCAGCATGGAAGCTTGGGACTGGCAAGCATAGGGAAGAGCTCAGAACTCCACTCGCTTTGGGCTAGGCAAGCATCTCTCTTCTACTGCATTTGGCAGCCTTACCTCTGGGTACTGCGCAAACTTCACCCTCTCCAAACAATGGAATACATTTCTCTTTTCTTAATGGACATCGAATTTAAGACAGCCTACTCAAGTTATGTTCAGCTATAAAAATAGGGAAGGTCAATCTAGCCCAAACTAGTTTTGGACATATGAGCAATAAAGTCGACTATGTCCTGTAAGTGGAGTTTTAGGAAGAATCTATTATTTATTATTTTATGTCTGTGTGTGATTAGGCACACATGTGATTAAAGTCAGATGCACTATGGGAGAGGAAATTCAAAGTAGAGAAAGTTATATACTGCAATCTATCAATCAAAAATAGAGAAACGCCCAAACTGTGCCCCTAGAAACTAAACTGCTTTTTTTGACAGTGTATTCCTTTCTGATCTATAGTTGCTTCCCTTCGAATAACATTTTATCGCTACTTTTGCAATCTATGTGAGCCATTATTTCACCTCTTCGAATGAGAGGCCCCAGGCCTGGAAATACACGGCCCAGACTCTCTATACCAGTAACAAATTCAATAAAGTTGGACTTGGGTGGGATTTGTCTTTGGTCTGTCACTGGTATCCTAGCTCGGGTGAACACACACTTACTCATATAGCCTTGAGAAAAGCTCACCCAACCTAAAGTTTAGAGCCAGGAGGAAAAAAAGGTACAGCAGTCTTCAACCTCTCCCCGAGTCTCCTGTAGACGGAGCCAATCGAATGCTCATCACAGGAGGGAAGGAACATGAAGCTCAAGCCCGACTTTGACACCCACACTGCCGTTCAGCTTCCACGGAGAATCATCTACACACCAGCCTATTCTTCAGCCCCTCAAGTCCCCTGAAAATCATGTCTCCCCTCAAATCGTCCACATTCCTAGCCTGCTCTCCGCTTACAAAAAGGCTATACAAATTTCCAATCTCATCAGATCACGAAGTAATGTGGTAATGTGGGTAAGCCTCAACTCCATTAGTAAATTTGCATGCTGTTTCTGCTCACCATCTATCCACTGTCCACTCGCGTCAGCCAACCGTCAGGACAGAGGGGAGAGTTTCGCTATTAATAGTTAGCATTCATATGTGTTTAAATTTGAACCACAAAGCATTAGTGGTATTGATCTTCACGCATCACTAATCATGATGTGTTCTTAAGCGAGTTCATCAACTCTCTGTTATTGAGCCTTTTTTCTTATCCATAAAACAAAAAAAAAGTTGGATTAACTGAAGCCCCAAATCCTTTCCTAATTCTAGCATCCTAAAATGGCAATAATCTTTGCACTCTGCCTGGCATTCTAGTGAGCTCCACATAACTAGTGAAAAGAAGCAGAGCATAACGAAAAAGCTTTTAAAGAGCTATGCCTGAACCTGAGCCCTATTGTGTGTTAACTCTAAGACCGTGGATAAGCCTTGGTGCCTTAGCTCCAAAGCTAGAGAGAAATATCTATTATCTAGGGGTTTGGGTTGTTTTTGTTTGTTTGTTTGTTTTGTTTTGTTTTTAATTTCTTTATTATGTATACAGTGCTCTGCCTGCATATACACCTGCAGGCCAGAAGAGGGCATCAGATCACACTATAGATAGTTGTGAGCCACCATGTGGGTGCTGACCTCTGGAAGTAAATGCAGTCAGTGCTCTTAACCTCTGAGCCACCTCTCCAGCCCGGGATTTTGGATTTTTTGTTTTGCTTTGTTTTTTGTTTTGGTGAGGACCGAATTGTAAAATACATTTGAAAAATCCATCTAGGGTTTCGGGGGTGGGGGCTCTATAAGTCAATGGTCAGGTGTACACTTGGTTTGATTCCTAGCACGGGGTGTGGCAGGGTGGGGGTGGGGGAATGGCTTCACCCATTAAGTGCTCACTGCATATTTCTTCTTTTAAAATGTGATTTCTAAGCATCATAGCATGGTTTTTCCTGATAGCTTTTATTTTAAGGGAAAACGCATAGAGTTCATTAAATCTTCATGCTAAGTTATGAAGATGAGCACAACTATTGTCCTACATGAAGGCCTGGGGAGCAGGCCGAAGCACACTTGCACTTGATGGGGGCAACTACACTAGGCTAGAGATTTTGAGCCTCAGATGCTCATTCTATTAAATGTTGCATTAAAAACATCTTTTTCTAAATGTATGACTTGTCATTGTCTTTTCTCACATTAAAACTCTGACTCCAATAGGAAGTTTAAATATTACTATGGAAAAGGGATATTAAGGCAGTAGGAGTTACTGGGCAATAGTGGTGGTGCCTAGCTTTAATCCCAGAACTTGGGAGGCAGAGGCAGGTGCATCTCTGTGAGTTTGAGGCCAGCCTGGTCTACAGAGTGAGTCCAGGACAGCCACGGCTACAGAGAGAGACCCTGTCTCAAGAAGGAGGAGGAAGAAGAGAAGGAGGAGGAGAAAGGATCACATCAGGTATGGTAGATGGTGCCTGTAATAACGTAGGGAGTGCAAAGAGTGAAGAATTGCTATGAGATCAAGGCCAGCTTGGGCTACAAAGTGGATTCTGTCGCAACTCACTATCTCCTCCAAGAAAAGCCGTTTCTCAAGGCTGAGAAAACAAACAGAGCTTTGAAAGCCAGAGTTCAACTACTTTGTGGTGTTAAAGCAAGCAAGCCAACATACAGAAGTAACGGGTACTCTCAGCAAGGCTACCAGCCTATTTTTCAGCCAGCACTTACCATGGAGCCTCAGCCATCCACAGATGACAGGAATAGAGGGATTTCACAAAGACGTTAACAGTTTCACCAGGTGGCAGAGACTTTGTGTGTCATCTCTTTGTATACTAGTATACAGCCACATATGTGGACATAGAGCCAAGGTCTCTTTAAAGAATATTCTCAAAGGGAAAGAGGGTGGTTCTTCACCAGGGAAAACACTGGTTCGTATTTGATAGGTATAACTAAATCTTTTCAAATGTTCTCTTCATTCATGATACTTTTACTAGCAAGGCATAAAATATTTCCCTCTCTTCCGAAGTGTGTGTGTGTGTGTGTGTGTGTGTGTGTGTGTGTGTGCTGTTATTCTAATTTTTATGTGTACTTCTTTCCTATTTTTATCCTTTAGCACCCGTATACAGGCTGGCACCTCAGCTAAAATGTGCAAAACTTACATTCAGAAATAGCAATTTTTACAGAGTTTTCTGTACTTTGGGGGAGGGGAAGGCGGAGAATAGTGTACTTGTCCTTACCCAATCACAGAACCGCTTTCCGTCCTGAACTGTGGGCCCTCTCTGCGCCTTCCTGTGTTTCTCCAGCTGGAAGAGGTGGAGGTGGCGACTTCCTGTTGCTAATCTCTACATTACCTCGCCACATCCTACTGGGCTCTTTGGTTCCCTCAATGCTTGTGCTAGAACTTTTCAATAGCTAGTCCCTTCTGCTGTAAACGCCAGAAATGGAGTCTCCTCGATGAGACCTTGACTGATTAAAAACCAGTGACTTGACAATGAGCCATTTACTGTTTTTCTGAAATGTTAATTTGCTTTTTCATATATTTTCTTTGCTCTTATAGTGTTCTTTCCTTTTTTTGTTGTTTTTTGTTTGTTGGTTGGTTGGTTGGTTGGTTTTTTGGCTTTTGTTGTTGTTGTTTTCAAGACAGAATTTCTCTGTGTAACCTTGGCTGTCCTAGACTCACTTTGTAAACCAGGCTGGCCTCAAACTCACAGCAATCCTCCTGCCTCTTCCTCCCGAGTGCTGGGATTAAAGGCGTGCGCCAACACACCCAGTTCATATTGTTCTTTCAAAAAAGCAAAACTTTCAGGTCAGGGATTAAAATCAAAACTCTGACTTCATGGGGCACACACCAACATGGGGTCAAGGACTGAAGAAGAGAGAACAAACAGGCAAGAAAGATCTGAGTATGGAAGACACGGCCAGAGCTACTTGGGCAGTATGCTAGCTTTATCAGCGCGCAGTCAGATCAAGAAGCCTTAGACTGGGTGGCCCTGAGTACAACAGGAACACTATTGGAAACAGTTCAGAAGGGCTACTGCCTATGCACACAGAAGTAGAGCCGCCACGAGACTCCCATTCTGCCAGTGACTTACAGTTTCTCCTCAGGGGCTCTCCAAATTGACTAAGGAGCCCAAAGATAATCTTCATGTGTAAATAACTGGGAGTGCCCATAACCTGGAGCAATGTGTTGAAAATGTAGTTCCATCCAAACATAAGCTGACAACATCACAGCATACAAACACTAGCGCCTCAATGGCTAGAAAACACCATATGGCTGTGGAAGGCTCGCTTAAGAACTGGTTTCAGAGAGCTGGGGACATAACACAGTGGTAGATCATTTGCATGCCTGCACAGGGCCCTGTACTGCCAAAAGATAAAAATAAAGAATTGGTCTCAGTGAAAGGACTGCCCTTCAGCCAAGGACTTTGACATAATCTTTGCAAATCCTTGTTGGGTGCATGGGCTCGTGCACACGTGTTGCAAGAAATAACTTCATTAGGATGCAGATGATCTTTGCGTTTCAGCAATTCAAATTGCCTTCTGTTACAGGCTATGTTCATAAACTCAACATGATAGAATGTTAATAACACCAACATAGTAATTACTACGCCTTTGTGCCTATACCAATAATAACGTTTCAAGGACCCATTTTTCTAAGGGTCAAATAAAATCATTTAAGTGCTTCTGGTCAAAAAGTGTCTTAGATATATAACTCACTGGATAGGGACGATAATGGCTCCGTGAACATGACGTCCCAGGCTGAAAGGCGCCTGGTAAACCAAGGTTCACAGCTGTAGTCTGGTTCAGGTAGGTCAAGTTTATTCTTTTAACCATACAATACAATACTCTCTTAGTCACAGTCATATGGCTAAGGAGAAGGTAAAACAAAAATGCATGTAACTGTTGAGCCACATTTAATGAAGAGCATGATTATTCACTCTACACTTTCAAATCCTAATAACCCTCAACAAACAAACAAACAAAACAATAATAACAAACAAAAACCCTGCAGAGACCCAGGGAAAACAGGAAGAAAGAACATGGGACGCCAATGTCATCTGTAACTTGACCAACATGTATTGTAAAAAGGCACATGAGGAGAGTTTAAGTTTAAGAAGAACTACATTTAACTCTCTGCTTTCCATTAACCGGACAGTTAGTACATAAGAATGCAGTTCTGGGGTCAGACCTGCATGGTGACCCTGGGTTTAAGATCATGAGATAGAGCCATTCAGTTTAGCCCATAAAGAGCTACTAAAATGTCCACCCTGAAGAAAGGATGACACGTGCTAAAAGAAGGGACAGCAAACCACAGGCTCCTGAGTCAGTGTGCCGGGTGGAATGCTGGGCCAGAAGGAAGTCGGCTTCCTAACTGGCTTGCCACAGGAAGAATCTTTTCCCATTTCAAACAAAAAAAGCTTTCTAGCTACTGGTGACTCTGCCTATTTACTCCACAGCTTTTGTAATCATTAATGAGTTACTTAACGGGGCTAAACCCCAGTTTCCTCAATCTGAAAAACATGGTTGAAAATAGTACTTGCCTTAGTGTGGTTTTTGAGGGTTGCATGAAATGATGCAAGTCGGCGTTCACAGTAGTGCCAAGCAGTTAACAAGCACACAATGCATAACGTGTCAAAATCTGCTAAAATGGATACCATGTATCTTGGTTAGGGCTCACACTGCTGTGATGAAACACCATGACCAAAAGCAACTTGGAGAGGAAGAGTTTATTTAGCTTTCACATCTCAAGTCACAGCCCACTGAGGGAGGCCAAGGTAGAAACTCAGACAGGGCAGGAACCTGGAGGCAGGAGCTGATGCTGAGGCCTTGGAGGTGCTGCTTACTGGCTAGCGCAGCCTGCTGTCTTATAGAAGGCAGGACCATCAGCCCAGGAATGACACCATCCACAATGGGCTGGGCCCTCCCCCATCAATCTGATTAAGAAAATGTTCTATAGGCTAGCCTACAACCCCATCTTACAGAGACGCTTTCTCAACTGAGGTTCCCTCGCCTCAGATGACTAAAGGTATAGTGTTACAAGCTAGTGTCAAGTGGACATAGAATTAGCAAGGCCATCATCCATGTCACAGCTATGGATGCAACCATGTGGTATTATCCTCCCATGCACAGGAACCTGGGTTTGATACTGAGTTAGCACTGTAGAAAGAAACTAAACAAAGCCACGAAAGACATTCTAAGGATGCTGAGTTAAACATACTGAGAAGGGATAAGCATTTTTACAAACCATGGCATACTGTGTAATAACCAAAAAACACAAAGACTTCTTAGTACCTAGAAATTAATAAGTGTTATATATAGGAGCTGGAGAGATGGCTCAGTAGTCAAGATCATGTGTTGTTCCTACAGAAGATATGGGTTTGATTCTTAGCCTCCACACGGTGGCTCACAACCATCTGTAGCTCCAGCACCAGGGGATCTGGCCTCTGAGGGCACCAGGCATGCAAGTGGCACACATACATACATGCAGGCAAAACACTTATACATATAAAAATAAAGTAAATCTGAAATAATTGTACGTATAATGGGTGTTAAAATACTAATGTTGCTGTCAGCCGTTGATGGCTCATTTGGAATTTCCACATCCCATATTCTTGTCTGAGTATATCTTATTTTAAGAAAGACACCATGCCAATGTGCCATTCTGCTGTTTTTTAGTCTTGGGATGGAACACAGAACTGTATGCATGTTAGGCAAGTGCTTGACTGGTGAGTCACACACCCCTGGTCCCCTCCTGGACCATCATAAATTGTAAAGAAAAATGATCTCACTGGAGAGAGCTGGGAAAAAAAACTAAGGGGTCTCAGTCCAAGGGGGAGGGGGATCAGCGCCTCCTAACAAACAAGACAGTAAGGCACTTGCTTTATATTCACCAGGACACACAAACCACCAGGCTCGCAGAGTGGCATCCATCCATCTTCTCCACATACAGTTTTCTCCAGAAGCCGACTGTTGACTCATTCCAACCTCAGAATAGATGTCTGGCCCTACTCTCTTTTAAGAAAGAGCTCCCTCTGTCCATCCTGCAATGTTTGGGATATTTAAAACTTCCATTGCCATAAATTCCAAGCTGACGGTCTCATAGCAGCCATAATTCAGTTGCAAGGAACACACATTTACCACAGGCCGGCAAACTAGAAGATTTAATAGGCCCCTCGCTGTGTAAATGAATGGAACTCACTGTGACCCAGCAGCAAGAAGGACCCAAACAACTAGGACCCGCGTTGGCTCTTGTGTTCCCTTCAGCTCTCTCGGCCTTCCAGATTTGTGCTCAGATTTGGGTTTGAACTGCTATTCATCTCTGTTGTCAACACCAGAAAGCTAATTACGCATTTGTGGGTGAAATATTAAGTGAAGAATGTTCTTGACTTTATCACTGCCTGAATCTTCCTAGCACATAGCCATGGGCATGTTCTTATATTTTCTGTGGAGTAGTCTATCCACTTAAGAGTCACCTGATGAGATAAGCATCAAAAAGCTTTGGATTCAAATCTGGCCCTGTCACTAAACAGGGCTATAGCTGGTGCTGGCTCAGCAGGCAGAAGACTGGCTGACCAGTCACTCTAGATAGCGCTATGAACGTAGCATTGCATTTTAACTCCTTAGGTCTTCTCTGAGATACTGCACAGAAACAATCTTATTACGAGGTCATTTAATTGATGTAAAGAACAAGTTGTTGTGTCAGACAAATAAATACAAGACTTTAATGTACTTTATGATTGCTTCTTAGGGGAGCTACGCTGTCAAGCTGGCCTTAAGCTATAGGTCTTCCTATCTCGGCGTCCCAGGTAGATATGCCCCGTTCTACACTAATGCACTTCAAAGTCATGTAACTGCAAGAATAGAAACAGTTTACAAATGTGAGGCCTTATTCTTTGTGTCACTTTTTATTCCTCTAGAATCTTATTACAGCTCTATTATCAGAGAAGCAATAAACACAAATGGTTCGATCAAAAAACAACCAGCACTTGGAAACATCTGCAAGTGTGAATATTGACAGAATAACCTGCTTCCTCAGTAACGCTATCTGCTTGGCGATCCTGGCTCCTTTGGCTTGTTGAGGAACATTTTACACATCAAACACAGCTCATCACCTAAGGGCAGCACTGTGGAGCCTCGAGTCTGCCTATCCTAACGTCCCTCAGGAACAACAGACATGACCTCCATTCAGAAGTAAGAACACCTTACAGTTACATAAACACATGGAATTTATAAATGAAAACACTACCTATGTCAGAATGGTGTTCAACAGAGCATTGGTCACAGTTTGCCCCCTAAGAAACGGTACGAAATTAACTTCGTGAAGCTTTTGGTTTCCACTTAGCAACTCCACAAATTACATATAAATTGACCTCCACTGAGGTCAAGTCTACCCTCATGTGACTCAAGCAGTTGCATCTGGGAAGGAAATACCTAGTAAAACACTCTGTCAAAGATGAGGCTCCCTACGACATGGCCAGACAGATGTGCAGGGCTGCCACTAAACGTCATTCAGAGTGTCTACTGCTACTGTGCACTTACCACACTTGACAGAGAAATTATTTTACTCAAAATGCACTAAGTGGTTAGTCAAGTACATCATCTTTGATTTCCTGGTGTGCACTTCATGTATGAAACATGCCACAAATAAAACACTACCTCTAACCTTAAGGAGACCTTAAAACAGGCTAAGGAAAAAGCCAGAAATACAGGGGCAGTTCAAGAGCTGGCAAGATGGCTCAGGTGGTCAGGGCACTGTGCCGGTTTGGATGAGAAGGGCCCCCATCAGCTCACATGGTTAACTACTTGGTCCCCAGTTGGTGGAACTACTTAGGAAGGATTAGGCAGTGCAACCTTGTTAGGGGCAAGCTTTGAGGTTTCCCAAGCCTACAACACTCTCAGGTAGATCTCTCCACCTCGTGTTTGTGGACCAAGATATAAGCTCCCAGCAATGGCGGCAGGGTCATGCCTGCCTGTGTCCTGCTTATGCTGTCCTCCACGACGACCACAGATTCATCCTCTGAAAACTGTGAACCCCCAAATTAACTGCTGTCTTTTGTAAGTTACCCTGATCATAATGTCTTGTCACTGTAATTGGAAAGCAACCAAGACAGGTCCCTGCAGACAAGTCTGACAACCCGAGCTTGCTCCACAGGATCCACAGAATGGAAGGGGAGAACTGATTTGACATTGTGCAAACACACAGCACATACATACCCAGAGTACGATGCAGTGACATTACCAGACACAGGTCAGTGTAACTTCTGTAGTACATGCAACCCACCGCCAAACTGATAATACGTAGCAGATGCTTGTATTTCAAACACTGAAACTCTTGCTACATACTTTGGCACTAATAGGGGCTTTAAAATAATGGACCTCTCATGGAATGCTTAGGATGGACACTGTTCCGACAGACATAATAGATATTGTATCTATGTAGAGATGGACTTAGCCATCTGAAAGGGAGATAACATTAATATAGACACATGTAACACTTAGGTTTCCTTGATATTTAAACTAAGTATCCAGGAATGTTTGTATAAAAGCTTTGTTTTCTTTCCTTAAGCAACAAGGGGGGAAATGTATTCTTTGGATTTGTAATATCACTGGGAACTTCTAGTCACCTTTTTGTTTCCTTTATGACACAGACCCACAATTCAAATACTTTATTGAGGGTTCTTCTTTCTGGGGTTTGCAAAAACTTCAGGCAGCCAAATGTGGCTGGTTTTAGTCCCGTCTTCAAACCTGAAGCTGACAGTGCTATCTATCAGTTAAGACTCCAGACCTTACTGCATACACCAGAAGGCATTCCACAAACACTTGTGGATCAGATGAGTGAAAGGAGGAAGCGCATCTACTCCTGCCAGACAGTGGAGAAAACTAGAGAGGAAGAAAGAAGACACGGGCAGAACCAAGTAGGACGCCCTACATCCCATCTTCATTTTCAACTTGGCAGGATTTAGAATCACCATGGAAACACATATCTGGGTGATTTCGGAAGGATTTTGCTGAAGCGGGAGGACCCACCCTGGATGTGGGTGACACTATCTCATGGACTGGGTCCCAGGGTGGAATAAAAGAAAGAGTGTTTACTGAGCAGCAGTCTTTCCTTCCTCTGCTTCCTGGGAGTGCATGCAATGTGACCAGGGGCCTCACCTTCCTGTCTCCATGTGTTCCTCACTGTGATGGCTTGTACCCTCAGCATCAAAACCTTAAGACGAGCCATCAAAGCAAAAAGACTGTGTCTAGAAATCCTGGGCCATAAATGAAATATCTATACCAAGCTCCCTCCTGACAGGGCTCAGGTCACAGAAGAGGGAGTAGAAAGACTGGGAAGACTAAGGTCAAATGATGTCATTTGGACATGACAGGATCACTTCATTTGTCAAGTCACTGCAGCTGTGATTGCCTGCACATGACATGACAGGCAACACTGTGGCACAGAGGGAGAAAGGGCTTGTGAGCCCCCATCTCTAGTTGGGGAGCCACTGACAGCTGGCAGCTGCTAGGTATGGGAGAGTCAGTTTTCCTTAAGCGTGTGGCCCCTGGCAGAAGGATCCAGTGGATGGCACTGCACCATACATACATACATAAGCAGGATTAATTGGATTTGGTGTGCTATGAAAAATAATAATAATAAATAATTTTAAAAAGAGGACATAAAGTTTGGAGGGGGTAGATCTTAGAAGAGTTAAAGGGTAGAGTAAGAGGAGAATATGGTCAAAGCACAATGTAAGAATGTATGAAATTCTCAAAGCATTAATAAAAATGCAGTTCTGTGTACGCAATGGTGGTAGACGACAGCCATATGAATGAATGTGCTTTACATTACTGGCTTGTGTGCATTTATTAGTATTTGGTTTTGTTCTTGGCTTGTATGCTTGCTTGGTTTATTGAGACAGGGTTTCACGCTCTGGTCCTGCCTGGCCTGGATCTTGCTGGGTAGACCAGAAGGCCTCAAGCTTACACCCACCCTCCAGCTTCCTTTCCTAAGTGCTGGAATTACCTATGTGCCCAGGTGCTTTTCAGTCTTACAAATAGGTAAAAACCCTCAGGTGCCAATGTGTCATCTTATCCTATACCAAAAGAATAGACAGGAAAGGTTATTTTTTTAAAGGGAAACTCTCTTCACTAAACACTCAAGGTAGAAAGAAAGTATGAAATCTTGGGTGGTGACTGGAATGTTGACTCGTGGCAATAAGGAATCTACCTAAATTTTCCTGCACTGTTTCCCAAGGAATTCTGATGCCAGTTAGGCAGTCAGAGGCCTATGTGGCACTCAAAGGAAGCTGATGGAGCCCAGGTTTTTGAGAAAGGAGAGTGAGCAAGGGATCACCAGAGTGGCTATTCTCAGTGGAAGCTGTGACCAGGCAGCAAAATTTCTACCTGATCCTTGACTTAAAGGAACTAGTTGGCACAGTAACACCAATCTGTCCTCACTGTTCCATTTTGCTCAAAAAACTCTACCATTTTCATCTCTCCTCCAAATCCTTCTATACTTCAGGAAATCACTGGCAAAAGAATAAGCAAAAGAAAGGATAGAAAGAAAGGACAGATGAAAGAAAGGAAGGGGGTGGGGGAAGCCACTGCTCAGGCCTGCATTTAGTCTGTTCTAAAGAGGGAACCTGCTATTGCTGCTCAAGACCTCTAAGAGTCAACCACCTTTCCTTTTCTTTTTCCTTTCCTTTCCTTTCCTTTCCTTTCCTTTCCTTTCCTTTCCTTTCCTTTCCTTTCCTTTCCTTTC
>OU015751.1:22886671-22901140 GCA_907169655.1 Acomys percivali | reverse complement strand
AGAGTGTATGTTGCTTTTGCAAAGAACCTGAGTTGGGGTCCCAGCACTCATGTCACCACCTGGAACTCCAAGGGATCTGGCACCTCAGCTGGTCTCCCAGGCACCTGCGCGCACACAAACACACACACACACACACACACACACACACACACACACACACACACACATACACACACACACACATCTGGCTCTTTTAAAGCTGTTTTTTAAAAGACCATATCATAATTGGCTTGATGGTATTGAAAGTTTAGACTTTTCTGTCCAGGCACATGGCACACACCCAAGATCCACTACAAAAAGAAGGTAAGACTGTAGCTCAGGGCTCAATCCCAGGGCGCTTCCCCACCACCTTGCTTCCTCACCACCACCACTGTTCAAGACAGCAGTCTTGAACAAATAAGATGTCTGACTTGGGAAAGCCGTCCAATAAGATACTCTTGCCACTTCACTGTCACACTCACATGCAGAGGAACTTCTTATCGTGGGACACCAGAAGGCAGGAGATAGCATTCTTTCTAGGCTGACCACAGAACAGTAAGCAAGAATCAGCTATTCCAGCAAGGGGAGGGGCCACATGCCACAGCACACACACGGAGGCCAGAGGATGCTTTCATGGACTGGATTCCCTCCCCCAAGTTTACGCAGGTTCTAGACATGGAGCTGAGTCCTCAGCCTTCCCGCACTGGTCGGAAGACAGTACCTCAGTGGAGGCAAGCAGAGGGACAGAACACAGCCTAATTTTTTCCACTGGTCAACATCATACTCCAAGGGAAGAAGCTTCTCAACCACAGACCTACACATACAACAAACCCACTCTGGCAAAAAGCCAGACTATGAGAGAATAAGAAACAGCATATTAGGGAGAGAGGGAGGGGAGACAGGGATAGAGTATGAGAGAGGGAGGGTGGGACCAGGAGGTGATAAGGGAGAGGACTACAATCGGGATGTAAAGGGAACATAAAAAAATATATATATATATGATATATATATACCATATATATATGATATATATATAACATATATATGTGTGTGTGTGTGTGAAACAACATATTTTTAATGGAAAATGTTTTTCTGTTTTATAAACAGAGGACTGCTCCAAGAAAGGCTGTTAAAATACTTGCCAATTCTAGCTCTCTAGACTTACTCTTAGTCCCTCCTCCCACCTCCCTCCTTCCCCTGGCGCTGATCCAGGGGCCCCTTATCTCTTTCTCACTGACCCTCTAAGCTTCCCCTTCCAGCCCATCTCCATTCCTATGTGTCATCCACCAACCCTCAGAAACACTCTCTTCCAGGAACCCAACAGCCTAGGAACCATAGTGGGCAACAGCAGCCAAAGGACAGAAAACACCCACCCAACAAAGACCAGACCAGATATCGACACCAGGAAATAACTCAAACATCATAACTCCAGATGCCTAGGCCTCAGAGCCAAACACACACATGAAACAGACAGTATGACTCAAACAGAACCCAGTAACCTAGCTACAATGGGCCTTAAGAAATGTAATATAACTGAAACATAAATCAAGGACTTCCAAATAGCAATTATAAATACGTTCAAGGACCTTTAATAGCATTTGAACGAATGCCTTAATAGATACTGTGAAAATACAAATAAACAGTTGAATAAAATGAGGAAAACATTTCAAGACATGAAAGTAGACTTTAACAGAGAAAGAAAAATCACAAAAGAAAATCCAAACTGAGATAAAACTGGAAATAAACCTGGAATGTGAAACAAAAACCTCAAAGGTAAGCCTCACCAACAAAGTACAAGATACAAAAGAGAATCCAGATGTTAAAAACAAGGTGAAGAAGTGAAAATGTTAAATCTAAAAAAAAAAGTCCAGGCATAAGATATCCAGGAAATCTGGGACACTATGAAAAGACCTATGAATAATAGGGGTAGAGGGAGGGGGAGAAAGCCAAGTCGAAAGCACAGAAAACACTTTTTAACAAAATCATACAAGAAAAATTCCTCCAAATAAAGAAGGAGGTATCTAACAAGATACAAGAAGCATACAGAACACCAAAGAGGAAGAAAAAAAAATCATCATCATCATCATCATAATACATAATAATCAAAACACTAAATTTACAGAAAAAGAAAGGCTACTAAAAGCTACAAGAGAAAAAGACCAAGTCACATATAAAGGCAGACCCATTAGAATAACATCTGACTTTTTGATGGAGACTCTAAAAGCCAGAAGGACCTGGGCAGAGATATCCTACAAATCTAAGAAACCACAGGTGCCAGCTCAGACTACTGTACAGCAAAACTATACCCAGCAAAACTACCAATCACAATAGACAGCAAAAAGAAAACAATCCATGATAAAACCAAATTCAAGCAATTTCTACCTACCAGCTTTACAGGAGGCACTAGAAGGAAAACTTCAGTCTGAAGAGGGTAACTACACCCTAAAAGACAGGAAGAATAGATAATCCCAGAACAGCACATCAAACGAGGGGGGAAATTCACAGGGAAATAAATAAATAAATAAATAAATAAATAAATAAATAGCAGGTTTCAGTAACTACTCCACATTGACAATTATCAATATTAATGGTCTCAATTTTCTAACAGACTAGCAGACTAGATTAGAAAACAGGATCCATCTTTCTGGTACATCCAAGAAACACACTCACCATTCATGGTAGACACTACCTCGGTGTAAAAGCATGGAAAAAGATTTTCCAAACAAACAGATCCAAGATACCAAGTAGGTATAAATATTTTTAACATCTGACAAAATAGACTTCAAACCAAAACTAACCAGAAAGAGATAGGGAAGGACACTACATACTCATTAAAGGAAAAAAATCCACCTAAAGGACATTATAATTGTAAACACTTATGCACCAAACACAAAAGGGAATGGCCAATCTCACACCTGAATATGAACTTCACTGCAATATATACTGGTCATCTGACTTTAAGAAAACAGCAGCAACAACCAACCAGTCACGATATGTTGGCTCGCTTTGTGTCCACCACCCTGGCAGCTGGGATAAGAGGAAGAGTGGCAACAGCATGAAGATCAGGTAGCTTCCGTTTCCTTTTTCAAGACAATGAAGAACCCACATTTCTTCGCTTAACATAAACTTTCTGCAAAGTCTCTTTTGTCTTCCTGCCCACTTCATCAAAAACAGTAGCACAGACCAGTAGAAGGCTGTTCTAACATTTGTTCACTGGACAAGCTAAGTCCTGCAGGCCAGCCACACACTGCTCTTGTTTCCCCCAACAGCCCACATCCCTCACCCACCAAGCTTTTGTCTGAGGCGCCGAGCTGGAACCCAGGGCCTCATGCATGCCAGGCAAGCACCCTGCCCCTGAGCTACCCCTCACCTTCCCCAGAGGTTAGCTTTTATTTGTTGGACTTATAATGAAGGAGGGGAAAGTGGGAGGAATTTTTCAGTACCCCGAGGCCTTCCTTCATACCATTTTGTTCTGGTTTCTCTACCACTTAGCTCAAATAAATTATTTTATAATTACAAGCTGTAGTCCACCAACAATGAGAAAGATTTTCCATTAGTTTATAACACACTATAATTCTGCCCCAGTTCCAGGCTAGGCTTTCTTATTTTTTTAATGAGGCCTCTGAGACGCAGAGACATTAAGCAACTGAATCCACAAGAAGGCCTCCCACACTGCTGATCACTCCACCTCTTGGAGCGAAGAATATAGCCACCGGCTGTAGTGATAGGGCAGTGTGTGCCTGACCTAAGGGACTTAGCTTGGACAGTGAACAAACAAATACTAGAAGGGTCTTTTTCTGCTGGTTTGTGCTATTGTTTTAGATTACATGGTGCAGGAGGACAAAGAGGATTTGCAGAATGGCACAACAAAACAACACAGAGTAGCCATGGGCGGGATAGCAGCCTGCCGCTCTGGTGTGGACATCAGGTCAGAGCTCAGAAGATAAAAGAGGAAGCATTGCGGCTGCCAGCTACCCTTCAAAGAACTCATATAAGATGCTATGTGGGTACAAGTGGTTTCCTTTATTCCTTCTATCTAAGTTTTAAAATTTAAACCCCACCTACACATGGCGGTGCACGTCTGTAATCCCAGCCCTCAGGAGGCTGAGGCATGAAGATGACAAGTTCGAACCCTGCTCGGGCTATAGTAGTGAGTTCAAGGCTAAGCTGTGTAGTTTGGACTCTGAGATCAAGGACTAACAATGAGCCTTCTGCAGAGAAAGACAGAATACAGCTTTAAAAAAAAATAAGTGCTATTTGGAATGAAGTTCCTGCTCTGTAGTACCTCTCTTGTTCCTGCTGTTACATTTGGAAATCTTTGTTATCTTAAGGGTTTTTTGCTTGCTTGCTTGTTTGTTTATTTGTTTTAAGGATACCTGTTAACACATTTGACCATATCCAAAGAAAATGACAGCTGTATGCCTGTACTTATTGCAAACACTATTCACAAGAGCTAGAAAGATATAGATATAGAATCAGCCTAAATATCCATCAACAGATGACTACATTAAAAAATGTACACTGCATATACCATATGATTAAAAAAAAAAAAAAACCACAATCTTAACTGTGGATAAACCTGGAAAATATGTCAAGCATAGTGAGGCACAGAAAGACAACTCCTGCATGGCCTAACAGAAGGAAGATGTGAAACAGAATGGTGGTTAGCAAAGAGCTGGGTGGTTAGAGGGAGGCGTGGGTCACCTGGTTATAGCGTTAGGAAGAATTTTTAAGACTATCTCCAGAAGGGTGGGGGCATTTGGTCAAAGGCAGGCAAAACTACTAATGATCTGAGCTTTCTAACGTGATAATAATGACCTGACTTTCTTTCTAACATGCTAATAATAACCTGACGTTGCCAGCGGTGCCCCTCATTCTGTTAATGCACTGGAAACATAACTTAAGCAATGTGAGTAACGGATGATCTTAGGTAATTGATGCCAACAGAAAGCTGCTTGGCTTTTGACGAGATGTGCTAGGAGAAGCTGTTCTCTTAGCGTTTGGTCAAACAGCACTTAAAGGGGGTGAACTGTAAGACACATGAATCAGAGTGCAAATGGCTGCCATTTTAAAAAACAAAACAAAACAACCCAGCTGGGAATGTGGTTAGTGGTAGGGAAGGGACCGAGCAAATCCAAGGCCTGCATTCAACCCTGAGCACCAATCCCCACTCGAATGTCAACACACACATACGTCAGAACCCAAAAGGACTCAGGACCTTTACAACTGCAACAGCATCAACAACTCCCACGGTGACAACTGAGAGGGTTCTGAAGTTTAGAGAAAACAAAGAGATATATTCAAGAGAATCTTTGTGGCATTTAGAGCTGAAGTCTCACAGATCCTATTCCCTATACATTTTACTAGCAAGACCAAAAAAACTGGGGGAACATCTTTAAAACAAACAGAGCTTTGCAGAAACTTTACCAACAGTGGAAACAACCAGCCCAGGAAAGCACTTTGATTAAATCCTAACAGAACATCTTCTCCTCCTACCATAGCATAGCAGATATTAAGCAGCAAAGCCCCAAACTACCCACATAGAAGCCTAAAACACACAAACAAAAGAACATAGTAAAAATTCTTTTCACTGACAAAATAATGCAGATTTTAAAAGTATAAGAGAGTCCTACTGTACTGCTTTGATGTAGGGTGTCTTTTTTTTTTTTAAGTTATAATTTAATTACTACATTTCTCCCTTCCCTTTCCTCCAAACTCTCCCATATACCCCGCCTCGCTCTCTGCTTTGATATTTTTATGTATCAGTTAAAAATCTAACTTAAGGAGCCAGGCATGTCAGCACAGCCCTGCTACCCCAGATTTTCGGTGGACAAAGATAAGAGAATTGAGAGTTCATAGTCAGCCTGGGTTAGGTTAGTGATACCCTGTCTAAAACAAAAAAAGTAACTTAATTTTTTTTTTAATTATAACAATCCAGGATAACTTCCCAGAGGGTGGTAAGGTCTAATATCTTCTTTGAACATGTATGTACACATACACACACACACACACACACACACACACACACACACTCGCATGTAGCCCAGGCGGGTCTCGAACTTGCTATGAAGTAGAGCCTAGAACTCCTGTAGCCACTGCTCCTACCTCTCAAGACCTGGGATGATAGGCAGGGCTCTGACGTTTGAAAGCATCCTAGGGAAGGATGGAAAAACTGAAAATTGATCTGGGGTAAAAGATTCTGTCCGCTCCATCGGTCTGTTTGCCCATCCTGCATACATGCGGCAGAGGCAGAGCACTGTCTTCCATAACTAATCAGGAAGATCTGCTAATAGTGATTTTTAAAAACACTCAAAGCTCCTGGCCACAATGTGGAGCTTTGGTGATGCCCACACTGCTCGCCGGGACTCGTTTCAGCTTTCAAATTCTGAGCAAGAATAAATGTATATAGCTCCACTAAAAACAAACAGACAAAAAAACCTTAAGTGAAATTAAGAGGCCTGAACGGTTTAAATAACCCAAATCCTAAACTAACATTTACTAAGATTAACAGTGGAGGAAGAAGGTGTGGCTTGGGGTTTCGTTTACAGCCTATTGACTGAAGTATCTTAGCAACACTTTCCCTAAACACACCCAGAAGGCAAGAGTGGGTCATAGTCCTGCTTTTTCAGTAAGCACTGAAGGCCAACCCTTGCTCTCTGTGGGATGTAACTGAAGCCATCTGAGGGAAAGCAAAGATGTCTGCAGGAGCAGGAAACATTTTTTTTTCACAAGAGATATAAGCATTTTCTCCCCACTGTCGCTTCCTTTTAGAACCAGCAGCCCCTGACATTACAACCATATGAGGCGGCAGCAGTCGGAGGAAATGAATCACAAAAAAATTAGTCAGGATATCCTATTTAGTTACTTAATAATCCAGAGCCTGGGGGCTGGAGGTAACCCTGAGCAAGCAGAGAGAGCTGCCAAAGCCAGGCTTCCTCCGGCACCAAACACGTGTAGGCACAGAAAAGAGGCCGTTTCCTCCTGCCTGTCACACAGGCTGACTGACACCTGGCGTTCTTAGAAGACAGGCTAACGGGGAGAAGAGCGGGACACATGTACTTGATCGTATTTTACAGAGTATAAGACCCAAAGACTAAATGAGAACCACACAGTTTTCGTAGGCTTAGGTTTGATGAGTCACGGACAGCCATGCAGAATTATGACTAGACAAAGAGGCATGATGGAATGCTGCTGGCCACGGCCTGTCCAGATGGTTCCTTTACCCTCTGTATAGTATGTCCCATTCCCAGGGCTGGGACAAGACCCCTGAGAGATGGTCTTATGACCTGCTATCTGGGAAGGGAGATCAGACAATATCCTTATGGCTAGCTGAAGGACAGACCGGCAGGGGAGATTAGAGTAATACTTCTAGGTTTTATGGCTGGCCTTGGAAGAATGGGTTCTGGTTTCTATTACCTCCCTTTGGGAAGAGGAGTGAATTCTGAGTTCCTGTGGTTTGCCTTGGGAGAGAGAATGAGGGAGGAAAAGACACAGGAGGAGGACAGTGAGGAGAGAGAAACCTTAGCGCATTGTTTCTGAGCCCCAGGACATGCCATGGCTCTTACTAACTAAGGGTTTCTATTTACCTACCAAGATTTTTGTTGCTGCTTTGTTTTGTTTTCTAACTAAGAACCTTGAGGACCAGGCTGTGTGCTTCCTGGTGGCTCACAGGAGGTTTTTTGAGACAGGGTCTCATGTAGCCCAGCTTTACAATATAGCTGAGGTCAACCTTGAGCTCCTGATTTTCCTATCTCATTTCCTGCTGGAGTACAGGCAGGCAACACCACGCCCGGTCTATGCAAGGCAGGGCACTGAACCCAGGACTAAGCAAACACTATCGGCTGAGCTGCATCCTCAGATCTAAGTCATTTGTGTTGTCGCTGTCTTACAGTATTATTGTTTATTTGCAAAACAGGAGGATTGCTTTACAACTGTTTTTATAGAGCAATATATATTCACTATAAAAGCTAAAATTACATACAGGCATACAAAACAGAAAGCGCGTCTTCTGCAGTCCCATTAACTACGAACACTTTAAACTCAGAACTGCGCGGTGTTCTATTATTATAAACCCTCAAATGTGCAGGGTTCACGAGGTATTAGGCAGATTCAAGCGCTTTCTCTGCCTCTGCTGGGAAACTACTGGCGCTGAAGCATTCTAACAATGTACCCCCAACATGCTCATCACAGTCTGCGCAGATAAACCTTGTGGCAAAGACCTGAGTATCAAGGCAGGCCATTACTCTCATACCAGTTCTGAATCTAATAGTGCGTGTCTACTACCATCCCATAAAAGTATCCTGTTTTGTCTTTTTTCGTTTTTTTTTTGTTGTTGTTTTTTTTTTTTTTTGGTTTTTTGTTTTGGTTTTTTGTTTTTTTTGAAACAGGGGTTCTCTGTGTAGCCTTGACTGTCCTGGACTCACTTTGTAGACCAGGCTGGCCTCGAACTCACAGTGATCCGCCTGCCTCTGCCTCTTGAGTGCTGGGATTAAAGGCGTGTGCCTCCTGTTTTGTCTTTTAAACAATGTATTTTAAATACTTACCTTTAAATAAGGCAGTGCCCAGCCATGGACACAGTATTGTGGTGGTCACAGTCCACACTCAGCACACTGTACTTCTCTTAACAGAGCCCAAGTCGGACCGCGGCCTCACTGTCACAGGCCGTGAGGTATTTTTCATGTTACAACTGAACCGCATCACGTTCCTTTACAGTCATACTACTGTGTGAGAACCAAACGTGTAATTTGACATCAGGGATCCCTAGAGCTTGATGAACCCCATCTATCCTATAACTATTTTCAGTCTCTATTTTGAAAATTCAGAATTTTGATATCACCGCCAATTCTATGTCACATGTGGATTTGCCAGGCAAATCATTAATATTCTATCCATGTTATTAATAAAAATGCTACGCAGAGAAAGACTACTCAGTTATTAAAAAAAAAAAAAAAAGGAATAAAATTGTGATACGTGACACTGTATCCATGGGCCTTGAATGCATTATGCTTTGTAGAATAGTCCAGAATCATAAAGGCAAAAACTATATGATTCTTCTTACAAAAAAATATGTAGACTAGACAAATTTGTTGCAATGGAAAATGAAGGTTTCCATGGAAAGGGAGTCTTGGACTGGTGGAGTCGTTACCCGGGGTGATGGGAACGTTACAGCAGTGATGGCGAACTTCTTGTCACTGAACTGTGCACTTGCAAATGTTAAATAGGCTGCATGTACTTTACTACAATAATTGTCTAATGGAGTAACTTACTGGTATAGACAGCAACTTGGATGAGTCACAAAGCTACCACGCTGAGTGAAAAAAAAAAAAAGGTAATCTCACAAGGTTACGTATTGTGCGGTTCTATTTATATAACATTCTTGAAATGACAAATCCATAAAAGTGGAGAAGAGACTTGCCTTTGCCAAGGGTAAGAGTAGGAAAGAAATGGGTGTGGTTACAGAATGACCTGAGCAGGAGGCTTCCGGTGACAAACTGGTTCTGTATCTTTGTGTTCCACCCCATCCCCGCCCTGGGATTTAACCCAGGGCCTGTGGCAGGCGAGGCAAGCACTCCCATGGGCTCCATCCCCAACACTGGCCTGTATCGACTATAGTGCTGGAAGCAGGGACCCACACCCATGATGAAAATGTGCCTGATGAGCACAGGGAAAACAGAAAAGCCCCAAAAGACAGGTAAATAACGTAGGTGTTCTGGTCGTGATATACAATGCAATGACTTGGCACATACTGCCATTGGAGGAAGATAGGTTAAAGGTTTACGAGATCAGCCTATAGATTCTACTACAATCTTTCCAACACATTAACTTAAAAAATCCAAAAAGATTGAGCTAGGCATGGTGGCCTTTAATTCGAGCACTCAGTGGCAGAACAAGCAGATCTCTGTGAGTTCGAGGTCAGCCTTGTCTACACAGAGTTCCAGGACAGGCAGGGTCACATATATACCCTATCCCAAAAGCAAACAAAATGATTAAAAATAGTGAATAGAAGATGGCAAAGCATACTGTCTTACCCACTGCTACCATTTCCCACGTACTGCTGTTACCATGGTTACTAAAGTACAACATCCCTCATTAGACATTGCCATCCTTTTATTGAAATTCTTCACATGTCTACTTAGGTATAAGAATGCAAGTCTTGTTTATAAGAAAATTATTAAAATCTTGGTTTAATATTGAATACATTAGCTTAATATTTTCAAATTTCTCAAAAACTAACTTAGTTAATAGTAGAATACCTAAAACACAACATCGTCCACAAGAAATATGTGAGCCACCTGCCTAGTCCAATAGTCATATTAATAAAAACAAAAAGAATAGTTGGGGGCAGAAGCAGTGATACAGTAATTTGCATGCACTAGGCTCCAAATTCAATCCCCAGCATCAAAAACAAAAGATATAATGTATTTTATTTTATTATTTTGTTTTTGGTTTTTTTGAGACAGGGTCTTTCTATATAGTCACGACTATCCTATGCTATGTAGACCAGGCTAGCCTCAAACAGCAATCCTCCTGCCTCTGCCTCTCAAGTGCTGGGATTAAATGTGTATGCCACTGTGCCTTGCTACAATTTATTTGTGTGTGTGTGTGTGTGTGTGTGTATGTGTGTTGTATTCCTGTATATGTGTTTGTGTGTATATACATGTATGGATACATGTACACATGCATGCTCATGGGGAGGTCAGAGGTTGATACTGGGTAGTTACCTCTATTGCTCTCTGTGTGTTTGTTTGTTTGTTTGTTTGAGGCAGGGTCTCTCATTGAGCAGCCTGGCGTGCTGGTGTGGCTAGGCTGGTTGGCCACCCAGCTGCAGTGATCTGCCCATCTCTGCTCTGCTTCCTGAGGACAGGGATTACAGCAGCGCTGGCTCATTATGTGAATGCTGGGGTACTGGGCTTCAAGCTGGACCAGCAAGTGCTTTACTGACTGAGCCATCTCCCCAGCCCTTTAAAAATAATCTCTTGAATCTCCTTAAACAAGCACATTTTATCATTAAAAAAAAAAATTCAAAAAAGAAATCCAGACTTGCTTTGTGTGCATTTTATAAAATTTAATTACCAGAAAAGCTTGTTGAGATTGGCATGATCCAATTTAATCAATATAAGATTTTGACTCTTTCCCAGGCATAATTTTAAATCATTTTTTAAAGACGGTGCCATCAAGTATGATCCCGCAGAAGCCTGTTGGTGCCAAGTCCTAACCCAAAGGCTCTCCACGCGCTGCCTCACTTTGCCTTCACAGCCTTACAAGAACAAGGCAGACTGGGCCCATTCCACTTCACACGTGAGAAGACAGACTTGTCAGGGATGAGCACGGATTGGACAAGGCCACCTAGAGCAGGACGGGCAGAGCTAGGATCTGAAACACAGTCTGGCACCGAAGTCTGTGCTCTTTCCGACCCTCCCTGCCTTCCCTCCCACTCTTCTTGCAGCTCGTCTGTTTATGCTCTTTCTCCATTTTATATTAATAGACACAAAAGCTCTCACTGAAAGAGTGCGCCCAGATTAAGGCCACTGAGTGTAGAAAAACGCACTCAAGATGGCTATTTTGATCTCAAAGATGCTCTCTCATGTAATTGAGTCAAGCTAATCAACAGCCCACATTTGCTATGACAAGGGATGAGGTACGTGCTAGAGATGTAAATCACGATCTAGTTACACTACTTTTGAGTTCTTTAGATATCCACATTCCTAATGAGGGCAGGGGAAACAAGCACACAGTCAAAGCAGCACATACAAGCCCTTGCGATACTAGATAGATGTGTTTGTGTGTGCCTAAGGAGCACACTAGAAACCAGCATTGGTTGTTGGGTAAAGTCTGCATTCACTCAAGAAACCTGCTCAGACTCATGGGGACCCCACGGGTCTTATCCAGTACCAGGTCTTATCCTGCCTGTTCCATATTTCCAGGGCTTTTTAGTTTCTTCCACTTGTCTGTCTTTGCACACCAATAATCTCCATTTCAACTGCTTGAATTATGATACTCTTTTAATAATAGCATCCAAAAGCTCTGAATGACACTGAAAAAGGACATAATTGCCTTCTCTGAAAAAAGTTGCTCTAAGTTACTGCTTCAAACAAATTAATGGATTGATTTAATTAACTCCTAATTAAGTAAAGGATCTTTGTTGAAGGTTGGTCTGATGTATTTTGATGCTAATTGCTGCTTGCTGTCTCTGTGCCCAACCTGTACCTTGCCTAAGAACCTAACCTGTTTAACCAATAAAAGGCCATCACACCTGGGCAGGGCAAATGATGGAATGGGATAGGCCTAAGGCTCCAGGGCTTGGGATGAGAGAGAGACAGAGACAAAGAGACAGAGACAGACAGACAGACAGACAGACAGACAGACAGACACAGTATCTGGGAGGAGGAGACACCAGAGGAGATGACAGGAGGAAGGCGGCTGTGCCAAGGGTTGGGTGGAGGAGAAGCACATGGCCAGCGTGGATGGAGACTTAGCCCAGATGATGAAAATTAGCAAGTATTTGGCATTATGGATGGGATTATGATAGAAATTATCAGAAGCAGATGGCATGCGATTGGGACAGATATGAGGTACCTACCCCACTGTGAGAAGTAGTTTAGGAGATTAATATTTGTCCTGCTCCAGGTTAACTAAGACTATTTTGCAATTTAACAGGTGTCTATATCTCGATTGATTGCTAGGGGGTTAGAAAATATTGCCATAATAATAATTATAGGCCTAATAATAAGCATTATTAGGCCATACTGGGAAATTAACCGCAGCAAATCTTAGAAAATGTCCTTACTCTTATACTCCAACAATACAAAGTAATCTGACTTAAAAATGGACTAAATTTGGAGGGCTGGAGAGATAGATGGTTCAGCAGTTAAGCGCACCCAGGTTCAATCCCCAGCACCCACACAGAATCTAACAACTAATTGTAACTCATTCAGGGTTCTCAGTTCCCTTTCTTCTGGCCTCTCTAGGCACTGCATGCATGTTGTATAGACACCAAAGCATAAAATAAAAATAAATATCAAAAATCTCTTTTTTAAAAAATGGGCTAAATTTTTAGACATTTTTGTGTGTGTGTGTGTGTGTGTGTGTGTGTGTGTTAACCACAAATAGCTAAAAAGCACATGAAAGTGTGTTCAACATAGTCATTAAGGGAATGCAAATCAAATCCACACTGACATCCGAGAGAAACTGAGTAGGAGAGGAGGGGCCTGTTAGCCAAGTACAAAGACCTGGATCCAGCCAGGTACTGCTGGCTGGTGGCCCTCATCTTTAATCCTAGCACTCATGAGGCAGAGTGTTGTTAATTTACCAGTAAATTAGGCCTAACACATTGGGCACCATTTGTTGTGGTTGAATTACCAGTATGGCCTAGTAATTGTTTATTATTAGACCTATAATTATTATTATGGCAGCATTTTGTAGCCCACTGGCAATCAATCAAGACACAGACACTTGTTTTTTGGTTTTTTTTTACATTTATTGAATGTCTATGATTTACACGCTATGCACCAAAATCCCTCTCCTCCCCCCAAGTAAAATAAAACAAACAAACAAAAAATCTTGTCACAGAAGCTGTAGTGTATCATGCAGTATTGTCTTTTGTCCACATATGTTTACTCTCAAATGTTCAGTGTTACGAGTCATGGGTCTGGTTTGAGGCCCGCACTATCATTACCAGATCCTCACTGGGACTGCTGTCGGATATCCCATTGTTGCTGTGTGTCTAGGAGATTCTTAATCTTTGAATCTGCAGGTCTGGCACCTTATGTGTTCCAGCAGGTCATACATGGGGTAGATGTTGGGGTGATGTCCACTGAGAGGGGAGATTTCCACTCCCTTGTCCTCAGGGCAGGGCCTGCTCTCTCGCTCCTGTGTCATCATGGCAGGGCCAGCTCTCCTGTTCCAGTACACAGGCACATGTTATATTTTAAAATAGCCTTAGTTAACCTGGGGCAGGGCAGACATTAATCCTCTAAACTACTTCCATAGTGGAGCAGGTATGCGATCCCTGCCCCAATCCCATGTCATCTGTATATAATAATTTCTATCAAGCTACTTCCTATCCATAATCCCAAATACTTGCTAATGTCCTTCATCTGGGCCAAATCCCCATCCATGCCAGCCACGTGCTTCTCTTCCATCTAACCCATGGCAGACTTCCTCTCTTCTCTTCCTTTCTCTGGGTCCTCTTCTTCTTCTCTCCAAGATTCTGTTTCTCCAAGCCCAGGAACCTTAGCCACGCCTATCTCATTTGCCCTGCCCAGGTGATGGCCTTTTATTGGTTAAAAGGTTCACAAAGACAGCAAGCAGTAATTAGCATCAAATACATCAGACCGTCCTCCAACAGCAGAGATCTCTGTGAGTTCTGGTTTACAAAGTGAGTTCTAGGACAGCCAGGGCGACACAGAGAAACTTTGTTTCGAAAGAAAGAAAGAAAGAAAGAAAGAAAGAAAGAAAGAAAGAAAGAAAGAAAGAAAGAAAGAAAGAAAG
>OU015751.1:22844862-22879669 GCA_907169655.1 Acomys percivali | reverse complement strand
GTGTGTGTGTGTGTGTGTGTGTGTGTGTGTGTGTGTGTGTGTTGTGTGTGTGTTCAATCAATCAATCAATAAGAAATTTAAAATAAGGCAGCAGTAACTAGCTACGAGATGTAATACTTTAATATTTTTGTGTCTCTGTGTATATATATGTGTACATGTTCATGTGTGTGCACATGTGTTTGCATGTGTATGAGGCCAGGTCAACATTGAATCTTGTCCTCTACAATTCTCCGCCTTTTTTTTTTTTTAAGGCCATCTGTCACTGAACCTGGAGCTCACAAATGCAGCAAGACTCGCTAACGAGGGAGCTGGGGGCATCTTCCTGTCTCTGCCTCCCACCACCGGGGACCACAGGCTCCGGCCACCACATCCTACTTCTTGCCCGGGAGTTCAAAAATGAGAGCCAGCATTCCAATCAAGCAAAAGTACAAATGCAAAGAACGGGGAGGCAGGTGCGCGGCTAACATTTCTGGGGAAGAGAAAGGGGTCAGTATCGCAGGAACAGAGTGGGCACGAGCAAGGAAGGCAGCAGATGGAGTCGGACTGGAGCCAAACATTCAGCAGTGGTGCTGGAGAGAGAGAGGGAGCAGACCGCACACGTTCTGTAACTTCAGTTAGCCAGTGTGGGAGGAGTTATATCAGGCAAGGAGGCAAAAGCTGCAAGGCAGCGGCTCTCCCTAGGGAGCTGGCTTCTCGTGACCACTTCTGGACCACCTGTGCCTTCTACTATGACTAAGGCCGGAAGACACGGGAAGACCTAGAAGACCTTTTGCCTCTTGCTTGTCACTCTGAGTTCTGACCACCAGGGAAAAGAGACAAAAGCAAAGCAATCGATTTGGCAGCTGTTAATACAATACAGGTGGGATGTTTTAGTAGCCTGACCCAGAGGGCCAGTGGTGGGACAGTGACAGGCAGTTAACCTCCGCATCTGAGAGTTGCTCGGCTGTGAATCAGCACAAGGCGATGCTTACTAGGCTTCCCGTCCACAGATCATCGACAGCTAATGCTAGCCAGGTACAGCAGCTTTGAGGCTGTGACCCCAGCCTCTGGGGAGGCTAGGGAGGCAAGATCTCTTGAGCCCAGGAGTTCAAAGCTAGCCCGAGTACCAGATTGAGAACCTACCTCAAAGAACAAATACCAGGGCTGGAGAGATCGCTCAGCAGTTAACAACACTGGTTGCTCTTCCAGGCGACCCAGGTTTCATCCCCAGCACCCACATGGAGTGGCTCACAACCACCTCTAACTCCAGTCCCAGGAGATCTGATGCCCTCTTCTGTCTCTGTGGGTGCCAGGCAAGCACATGGTGCGTAGACATACAGACAGACAAAAAAACTCTTACACATAAAATAAAAATTTTTTAAACTTTTAAAAAACATCTCTAACTCTACCCTCAACGTCTCCTTCCCACTCCTAAAATAAGGCCCACGCTACTCAAAGTACCTCAGTAAGTTCAAACAAGAACAAAAGACTTAGATGGAGTGGTGTCGGTCTGACTTTTGTCACAGTGGCAAATGTCTGAGGCAAGCCGTAAAAGAGTTACGACTTAGTCTAAATCTTGATTTCAGAGGTTCAGTTCATGGGTCCCAGGCTCTCCATTACTGTGAGCCGGGCGCATGGTTTAACAGAATGTCAGGGCAGCGGGTCGTGAGGTGCAGGAGGCTGCTCGCCTCATGGTAACACAGGAAAGCATGGCTGTGCCTCGTGGCTTCTTTCTTCCCTTTACTCAACTCCCAACTCACTAGATGGTGCTATCCATATTCCAGCCCGCCTTTGTCTCTTAACCGATGTCCCACACGCCAGGTGCCTCATAGACACATCCAGAAATATGCTTTCCTAATAAAGGCACCTGCCAACCCAACCCCTGACTATTATAACTAACCAACACAGATGCCCATCAGGTATCTTTAGCCGTGGAGGGTTTTCTTAGCGTTTAAGTTGAGCAACACACACTCATTTATTGAACAGCTATTATACAACAAGGTCCTGCAGAGGATATCAAGAAACTCTCTACAAAGCCATGTCCTACCCGAATGACATCACAACCTAAAGTCTAGTTAAACTGTTCGTGTAGTAAGACAAAGGGCTGAGCATGAGGCTCTGTGGTGGAGTGCTTGGTGGCATGTGCAAGGCTGGGGTTGGATCACAACACAGGGGGAAAAGTCACTTTTGGTGACTCTCTTGAGAAGCCCTTGCCCACTCTCACTCTTGGCTATGTGCTACCTACACTTTTTTTTTTTCTAAGTGCCTTTCTATATGATTAAATCTACATTAAAACTTTTTTCTTAGGCCGGGTGTGGTGGCATACACCTTTGATCCCAGCACTGGGGAGGCAGAGGCAGGTGGATCTCTGTGAGTTCAAGGCCAGCCTGGTCTACAAAACGAGTCCAGGCCAGCCAAGCTATGCAGAGAAACCCTGTCTCAAAAACAAAACAAACCTTTTTCTTAATAAAGCCAAAACAAACTATAGAAACAACAGAAGGCTCAAAACAATAAAGTGCAAAATATTTGCGTATCATATAATAATAATAAAATGTAAACATGAAGCTGGGCAGTGGTGGCGCACACCTTTAATCCCAGCTCTTGGGAGGCAGAGGCAGGTGGATCTCTGTGAGTTCCAGGCCAGCCTGGTCTACAGAGGGAGTTCCAGGACAGCCAAAGCTGTTACACAAAGAAACCCTGCTTCAAAAAACAAAAAAAACAAAAAACAAAAAACAACAACAACAACAACAAAAAGTAAACATGAATATATGAGTATTTCATGTTTGTATTAATACATGAGTGATAATATATGACTACTAATCAATATAATGAGTATTCTGTAAGCTAGAAATTAGAGGGAGAAGCTATTAGCCATCTGGGATTCGAACTATGTTTTAAAGGATGAAAGGTGAGAGGGTTGGAGGAAAGAAAGGAGCTGCGGGGTGGCTTTGCGGAATGAAAGGGCTAAGGGAAAGTGGAGACAGTTACCACATAGGGAGTGAGCGCCCTAGTCTAGGCAGTCAGAGGGGGGAGGAGCTGGGTGCAGCGCATATATCAACCCAGCCGAGGGAGAGAATGGGGAGTTTGCAGCCAGCCTAGACAGCACAAGGGTGTCTTTTTTTAAGGTAAGAGGCAGGACACTGGGAGACAGGACTGTGAAATACGTCAACGTTTAGCAAGCTCCTAATGGCATCACGGCCTCGCCTGGACACGCCACTGGACACCTCCTGCCCATTCCCCTCCATAATGGCAATGTAGCACCTACTTCAAAAGCCTCTGGAGAACAGAAGTGCAGTAATAAAGATATTACTACAAAATTTACTAACCAGTCACTACTTATCAAAACTATTACCACTAAAGATAAAAATAGATTGGAATTCTATTATAGAGGTCATGAACTTCAGGCTCAGTGGGATTTGCATTAAGTTTTATAGGTAGCACCAAGCCAAAGTTCTGTGTGGGAAAATGAGGACAGCTAGTGGGTTCATTAACTTACTTCTATTTGTGGTGCTAGAGGTAGATCCGGGGCCACGTGCATGGCAAATAAGGTGAAGGAATCCACCCAGGGCCACCACTGAAGTTCTAGGGAGGCCAGTCTGTGGAAGCCATAAAATGGGTTCATCACAGAGGAAACACTGAAGTTGAGGCCTGTACAGTGAAAGTCTGGCTGCAGGAGGAGGGTCTGAACAAGAGAGAGGTGCTGACACGCTGTGAGGCAGGACTCACTCGGCCATCTAACTGGGCGCTCAGACCACCGCACGAACACACCAAAGGACCCGAGCTACAGCATGGCTCGTCAGACTTTAGCACATGAAAAGGGCTGAGGAGCACCGTGACTTGCTGACTCTACTCAATACAGAGCAAGACAAAAAGATGCTTCCCCTCTGAGGGATCCCCAAACCTGGAAACAGTTAAGAGAGGAAAACAAAGGCCGTTAGCATCACTTTGTCTTCTAGCACAAATAGGAAATAGGACTGCATCAACGCCAGCAATGCAGATGCTCCCTTCACAGCTCTGTGATCCAGCCCCGCTTATTCTAAGCTGTAAGGTCTGTTCATTTGACTTGCTCTCCATCATAGCCCTAAAAAATCTGCAGTGAGATTCCTGGTGCTTTTAGAGTGGTGACTACTTTTTAAGCTCTGTACATTTTTCCCCTTGTAGAATGCCGTGCACATGGAAAGTCTTTCACAGGGTGAGCACACTAGTGGAGCCAGTGCCTACAGGAGATCCAGAACACCACTAGCATTCCAGAAGCTCCTATACAGTCATAGGAACACTTCTCAAAACCCTCACAGAGTAACCAACCTCATAAGTTCTGACCCACGGATTAGTTTGCCGACTTCTGAAACTGATGCAAATGAAACTGTACAATATTGGTATGTGGGTCCCTTCACTTAACAGTATAGTTGTAAGATGCCAATTTTTTTACACGTATTTTCAGTTTATTTATTCATTCTTGGGCATTTATTTCACAACTTATTGACTCATGATACTATTGACAGCATCTTGGGGAATTCTCATGTGGCTTATACATTTGGCATGAACATTTTTGTCCATCTGCTTTGGTGACTAGGTGTACACAATTCTGTTGTGCATAAATCCAACAGTGGAATTGTCACACTATAGGGCATGCATGTGCCCAACGTGATGCTAAAGAGCTTTTAAGGGAGAAATACTTCAAGGCCTTTGTAGTAAAATGTAAATTAGACTTATGACTCAGGAGAGTTGCTGACTCTTCAGTGGCTTAGTGGAAGGTGTAACTTCAGGGTTGCTTTCAGTAGAAGAAGCATGTTGAAATGGGAAAGCTGACCCACACGGTCCTGGGAAACTGTTTACTTTAGGGTATTTTCAACGGCAACTAAACACAGGATGCTCAACAGAAATGACTCAAGTGCATCCACTCTTCAGAGTTGGTGCTGCTAAAAACTTAGAAACAAACTAGTGAAGAGCCACTGTTACTGGGAAGTAAAGTAACTTCTTCAGTAAGCTACAGGGAGCTACCAATGTGACCGCTCAGAGCCCTGGCACTTGGGCCCAGGCTCTACACCAGTTTCTAAACACCAAGAGACTGGAGCGAGCCTAATTTCTAGAAGACTATATAAACAACTTCTACCTCCCGGGTAGGGTGGGAAGGGGTAGGGGGTGTTGTGAGTGAAAGAAAGGATAAGGTTGAACTTCCACGACAGCTTCTCATTTCTTTACCCTTGTATTAGAAACCACACCACACTACATGGCTCAGTTTGAAAGAGTGCTTGCCTGGCATCCACAAAGGCCTGAGTTCCATACCCGCGACTACACAAACCAGGTGTGGGTGCCTCATACTTGCAATTCTAGCCCTTGGAAGGTAGAGGCAGGAGGATCAAAAGTTCAAGGTCACCCTCAGCTAATGTTCAAGACCAGCCTGAACTACATGAGACCCTGTCTCAATGCACTCCCCCCAAAAAAGATATAGTAATAACACCACTTCATGTACTGCAGATTTTACTTGCTAGTCAACAGCATTTTGACATAGATCTAAGATGTCTTGGTCTGCTCCCTAGATGCTTTGAAACCAGTTGTGGTTCTAGAAACTTCATGTATTTTAAATTTTGGTTCCTCTGCAGTTGGAGTTAAAAATATTAAAGAGCCAAATAATAAATATTTTAAGCTTTATGGGATCACATAGTCTCTGTGGTAACTACTCAACTCTGTTGTTATACAAGGGCAGATATATACGAAAATGAATGGATCTGTGTTTGGATAAAACTTTATTTATAAAAATAAACAGCAGTGCAGGCTACTGTTTTCTGGTTTTCTTACTGGAGTCACAGTGGGGCAGAAAAAGCAACTAGTAGGATAGATTTTTTTTTCTTTCTTTTTTTTTTGTAAAACTACATCACAAGTTTACACTGAGATGAACTTTCATTTGCAGGGGGGCGGAAATGCTTATGAATCAGGATCTTCACATACCTGCGAATGTTCAAGATTCCCCTGCATGAACAGGTCACATCACCAATACCTAAAGACAGAGCAGGAAAACACTCTCCCTTACATGGTTGTTAAGATACAACAGGGGATGCGTTAATTTATATAGGCAAAATTTACAAGATGACCTGCAAAAGTAAAACACCAGGTTTTAGCAAACTTTACCAATAACCACAGAAACCCAAGTCCGACTATTCCTTCTAAATATTAAGCAAGTAATGCCAAGGTCATTGGCTTTCCTGGAAGAGCTATTGTGTTTTTACTCAACCCAGTAGCTTTAGATCTGCAGACTCTTGGTTACCCATAAACCAATAAATTTGCAGATAGCCTAGAGCAATTACCTCCTGACCTAACAGTTCTGCTTTGTTTGGGGCTGGGCCAAGATGCTCACCAGTGTCAATGTGTGGGCCAAGATCAACCCTTTCTTCCCTTTGGGCCTACCCGAGCAAAAATGTTCCAGACTGTAGCAGTCACCTCACGAAGTTCAGCCCCATGTTAGCGAGCAGGTGTTCGTTCGGTAGCAGGCTGGAGCAGAGCTGGCCCACCGAGATCAAGCAAGTGCCTTTTTGAAAACTCATCGTAAGAAGTTTCTCTACATGGCTTTGCCAAGTAAGCAAAAACCATGCCAAATAGGAAAAAAGGCACTTACTTGACTCCCACAGGCCAGCTCCACACTCTAGCAGCTAAGATGTCACTGGCATGGAACATGGAGAGTGAGGTGGGTATCTTGCCAGCCACTGAAGGAATGGCCATGAAAGACCTAAAGGAACAGAGAAAAGTAAGGTCAATGTCAAAGATGAAGGCCCTGAGCCTGCTAGCATGGCTCCTGCTGCCTGGGAAGCCAAGAGTCTCCTAAGAATTTCTCAGAGCACTCCTGGAACAAGTCCAGGCGGATTAGGAGAAACCTTTCAGAGAACCAAGTATTAATTCATCAACTGCCACTCGGAAAACTCACACGGATGGGAGAACCAGGGATCTGAAGCAACGACTCGCAAACTAATATTTTCAAATATGCTTGCAAAGATGGGGGGTGTTCTCTCACTCTCTCTGCCTTGGAGTAGAAAGGTAAAACAGAGAACGCTAATAATCAAGGCCGATAGGCAGAAGTAAGTGTTCCTAATGAAAGTGGATTATAGCAATAAACAGAGCAGCTGGGCTCACCCTTGGCACTCAGAAATCTTGGTGCACTTAAAAACACAGGGCAGGGAAAGGGTTCACTGGGTAAGAGCACAAGTTGCTCTTCCAGAGGACCTGGGTTCACTTCAAGCATTCAGATGGTGGCTCATAGCCATCTATAACCCCAGCCCCAGGGGACCTTACACACTTTTCCAGCCTCTGCAGGGCACCAGGCACACACATGAGGCAAAGACACACTTGCAGACAAAACATCCACACGCATAAAACAAATAAGCAAATAAAGAATTTAAAAAAAAAAACAGATGCAGTCCATCGGCCTAGCCACAAGGCTCTCTGGAGCAGGGGTTCTGCTTGAAAGCGTCTGGAGATTACCAAAGCCCAAGAATGGAACCAAAGGGGTCTTTACACATCAGGACTTCCTCTCCCCATACGTACGCAAGGCATGGGTTCCTCGAAATGTGTGGTTATCAAGAAAGCAGCAGCAGGGAAAAACAAAACTGTCGTCTGTCAGTCATTCTCCTCCTTCCAGCTAATCATTCCTGAAAATAAAGACCACACAGACAGATAGACAGACAGACAGACAGACAGACAGACAGACAGACAGACATCTCCCTTTAAGAGCAGTCCATTCAGCACCCATTCTCAGACTATGGAAGAAACACTCAGGCAGTGGGACCCAGTCAACCCTAAGACTCTGGAACTGGCACATTCTTCAAAAGGCAAATATAATTTTTTTTTCCATTCTGTCTGTCAAACAAATATTCTTGCATGACCCATAAAAATTTATTTATTTATTTAGAATTTCACAAGCATACTGAATTTATATCACTTCCACCACTCCCAACCCTTAATTCTAAGATGCATTAAAACCTGCTCACTCTTTAACAGACAATCTGGTGGTTCAAACTGTCCAGGTCCCAATTAGTCTAATTACAATTGGCTACTCAGTGTTAATAGCATAGCTGGCCAGACTACATCTTGCGAGCCTAAGTAACAATTTCTCCTTGATTTTGGCTGTGTTCGCCTTACTGTAGTGACCACCCCTGGAAGACATCCCACGCGTTTGTGTTTTCCGTGCTGTGTCAGCATTTCTGCCTAATGCACTGCAGACAAATCATTTGGAGGGAGAACCCGAGTGAAGCCCTGCACTGTGGATTCTGTAAAAAACGCTCAAACTGTTAGCCAGGAATCTGAAAATGTAAGACAAAAACGTGAAACTGAGAAGGTAAAACTGTACCCAAGATTGTTCCTTAAGACAAGGACTATATAACCAAAGTTCAAATCCCAGCTCCCACAAGGTAGTTCACAACCACCTGGAAGTGGTCCTCTGGGCACTGGGCACACATGTGATGCACAATCGAATAATGCAATATAAATACATTTTTTAAAAACAAGAACTATAAAGTAAGAATCTACACAGACTAATACTTAAGACTTCTTATTAAGACAAATATTTATTTCACATCAACTATATAAAAAGGAAATCCCTTTTGTCCTTTTTAGAACTCGCGTTTCTTCAGCTTGCTCTGGGTAAAGCCGTGCCACAATTTAAGAACAGACTCTTTTTTTAACCATAAAAGGCAGTATATCTTTTTGCAAAGTAAAGCAGCTTCTACACACTGCAGATTATCCCAAACACAGAGGTACAAGTTGATGCCAACAGGTTCCTAGCCACAGCCCATCCGCACTGGGAAAATGCACAGATTTCGGTGGAGTAAAGCAAGCTCTCCTGCTGCAGCTCACCTCCCCCCCCCACCCCGTAAGCTCACTGTTATAGCGGATGCTGTTCTGCACTTTGCACAAGCCACGTTCATCTCCGCCTTCTCTGGGGGCTTTCCCGGGGACGTGACAAACAAGGACACTACACACCATAAAAGGAGATTCGCATTTTTGAAAGGCAAAGCAGCATTCTTACTCTAACTTTTAAAATGGTGTAACAGATTCCTGTCCCTCACAATATTCCATGAAAAGATTACTCAGTTAACTGGGAAATGCTCATTTATATGGATCGGAGACACAAATACCATAGAGTACGTAAGACCAAATGAACTAGGAACGACACTGACGGCTCAGCAGCTAACAGTGCTGGCCGACCTTCTAGAAGAGGACCTGGCTCTGATTCCTAGCACCACACAGTAGCTCACAACCATCTGTTCCAGGAGACCTGATGCGTTCTTCAAGGCCTCCACAAGTACCAGGCATGCACATGGTACACAGACATAAACACAGGCAAAATACCCATACACATAGAATAAATAAATGATAGAAAAATGAATGGGCTAGACAATGTATTAAGTAAATATAATTTTATTTTGTATTTTTATTTATTCATGTGGGTAGGGGAGGGTGCAGGTAGAGGTCAGAGGGCAACCTGCAGGAATAGGTTCTCTCCTTCCTCCAAGTGGGTCAGGTGATCAGGATGGGTGGCAGGTACCCACTGGGTCACTGTGCCAACCCCCAGCTACATAGTTTTAAGTGTTATGCAAAGAGAATAAACTGGAGAAAGACACAGAGTGTAAAACCTCCTAAATATGGCTTTATTTAGTTATTTCTATAAACATGTAAAGCATGTTTATAAGACTACGCACGCTTTGAAGATGTACACACGCACAACATGTAACCACGTACTGGGTGGGAAATACCAAATCCAAGAGAAAGTTACTCTGGGAAAGAGAACAGGAAGTAGGACTGAGGAAGGGCTCTTAGGGGATCCACTGAGCATGATGTAATCCCCTTTTGACTGGCACCCCTAGAAAATTCCCTCCCATGACCGAAGATCTTTCTGAGTGAGTCCCTTGCTGAGCTAGCCCGTCAGTGCTTCCTTCTTTCTCCTGTGATTTTTCTGATACCTTTGCCCCATAGCTCCAAGGCCTCAGCCTATTGTCTTTTATTTTTAATCTTACCAGAATACTCATTTTAGGCCAATAAAATAAAATAAAAACCTCTTATAGTTCCCTTTCATCTCCTTTGCTGTTTCAAGCTTTAGCAATCATTAAAAAGAAAGCTATTACATATTTCAAGCTCACCCAACTTTGTGGTATTTGACCACGCTAAGAATTATAATTCATTCTGAATCAAAGACCAAGGCAGGATAGATATTAAAAATAAAGAAAGCCTTGACTAGAGTTCAGCCCTCCATTAAACAAATCAATATTCCAAAATTCTATAATGTGTTACACTAACACTCTGCCTTACCACCTCAACCAAACTTAGAAAAAAATTTTGTCAAGATTAGGTCAGAGCTACAACACTGAAAATTTATTTAAGATTTATTTTCTTTGGAATTTAAAGATAAAATAAAAACATCAGGTAAGTGAATATATATCCTTGGATTTTAAAAAATTCAACAATAGCTTCTGACCAGAAAATTCCTTTACCTCTTTATCTGGAAGCTTCTGACACCAGCACTTACAGATCAGTGAAAGAGGAGCAAGAGAAACTGGCCATCTAAGACAGACCGACATAACCTAGTATTTTGCTCTTAAAAAATGAAGGAAGAGGAGGAGGAGGAGAAGGGGAAGAAGGAGGAGGAGGAGAAGGAGAAGAGAAGAAGAAGAAGAAGAAGAAGAAGAAGAAGAAGAAGAAGAAGAAGAAGAAGAAGAAGAAAGCTCTTTGATAGTGTTAATACCATCATTAGGTTTGTACTGTTTCCACTATTTTCAGCTTCTCTTTAAATGTACTCCTTTAAAGTATCCTGATACCCAAATTCTGCTTTAATATGAAGAATGGGTTGTTACCGCAGTTGGCCACTTGCCACAGCCTGATTCATGGCAGCTAGCAGGGTCCTAGCACTGCAAAGATGATGCTACACTGTGGGGAGGATGGAGACCGAGAAGGTTAACTCCCAGACAAACTCCTGCAAATATCTGCCACTTTGGAATGTAGGTAGGGAAGGAATGTGGCGCTGGTAGTGCCTCTTCACCCAATTCCCTCCTGTCTTCTGCAGAGCCTGGCACTGCCCAGCTTCCACCACACACACACAGACAGCGATCGACTGCTGTGCTGCTCTCCTTTTTGTGTGGTGCTGGGGCTAGAACTCAGGGTCTCCCACATGCTAAGCAAACACACTACCCCTCAGCGCCACTTGCTCTCAACCCAGCAGTTCTAGAAGCTCTCCAAGACCACAACTGCTTCTTAAGACTTTAGAGCACCCTCACTTTTTCAGCACAATGCAAACTCCTTCGAGATTACTGGCTATTGCACGAATCAGAAGTCAACCGGTCACTACAATGTCCTGGCTCAGAATAAGATGATCTATAGCTACATTTACCCCAGAGCTGAAGGATCCAGACAATCATCTCTGGGATTGTTTAGCTCACTGACTCTCATCCATCAACAATGATTGAATAGCTAGGCTCTTGACACTATACTCCGGCTCTGCTCACGGAACTGGAAGACTTTATGGGCTTCTAGCAGCCCACCAACACTATAACTGCTATTAATCCATAAGTATCATGAACAACTAGCCACTTACCAAGTTCTTCCTGGTACGCTTTCCACTAATGTAACTACAATGGAAAATGGAAACATTTGTCTCAGGCTAGCATGACACAATTAAGAACTGATTTACTAATACAATCCTATCACTTCACTGTCACTTTGAGGGCTTGGACCTTCTCCCAACTCTCCAACTCTTGGCTCCCTAATACATCTGCACCTCTTCTGCCATACTCACAACAGTTTGGATTAAAAAGTAGAGGGGGGAGGAGGAGGGAGCCAATGGCAACCACAAAAGAGAAAAATAAAACTACAGCCATAAATGACTCCTTTAAGGGGGGTGAATATAAGGTAGATACAAGGTATCCAATGAAATTATAGAAACTGCCTTGATGAGGAACTACAGGGCCATTTGTCTTACTCCAAGCTCCTGTCTTCATTGCAAAAATGAAACATGGATGTTCTACTTAAATGAAGCCACACAATGAAAAAAAAAAAAGCTACTTGTAAGAGTTATAAAAATAAACTATGGGGCAAGAGAGGTGGCTCAGCAGTCAGGAGTGAGTACTGCATATTGATCATGCAGAGGACCAGAGTTGAGCTCCTAGCACCCACATCAGAAGGCTCACATCCACCTGTAACTCCAACTCCAGGAGCTCTGACGCCCTCTGCTGGCCTCCATGGGCACCCACACACATGTGGCATACACTCCCATAGACATACACATATATAAAAATAATAACATCTTTTTAAAATAAGCAACCAGGCACAGTGGCACCTTAATCCCAGCATCCATGCCCATCTCACACACACACACACACACACACATACACACACCAGACAAACACTCACAAACAATAAACAAAGAAGCTCTTAAGTTTTACCAGTCTGAGCATTCTTACTTAACTGTCAAAAAAAAAAAAAGTTAAGACCAAAGAGAGTAAATGTTGTGCCCAAGATCAAATGCATGAACTTATGATCATGGAAAAAAGAAGAGAATTCACATTACTGAGTATCATATCATCACGTGGAACCTTTCATTACTTTAAGTCTAGTGGAAAATGCAGACAGACACACATTCATCACCTCTTCATTCAATTATCTAAGAAAATGAATAGAATCCTGATGCTTTGGCTATCCTTCTCTGAAGATTTCAAGCCCACCCACAGCATCACAAGCGCCACCTCTTCTGGAGTGATGTCTGAAAGTCTCTGAAGACCCACACAGTTAGCCAAGAAATAGATGCCACATCATATTACAATACCTAGAAGGCCAGAGAACCTCTGCTTTTTAAGTGAACAGCCCCAAAGTATTTGTTTTCGTTTTAGCCTTGCACCTCTTAAGCAATGTGAGCAGCTGAAGAACCAAGAATCGCCCATATTTACGTTTCTAATGTAGAAAGGAAGATGGGACAATTTTACTAAAAACTCCATGCCCACTGAAGGGGAAATGGCCTTCTCCTGCACCAGACAACCATGTGCTGAATTTGAATCTTCTCCCAATGTGAAAATAAATGTTGAGGGTGATGAGTATGTTTCCTTATTTGAATATCACACAATGCGTACGCAAACCAAAACAGCCCATAACAGTTACTCATAAGCAGATATAAGTATGGTTTTTATTTGCCAATTCAAAAAGAAAAGAAAAGAAAAAAAAAAAAGACAAGACCATTATCCTGCAATGCTCAATTGTCTGTCCTTTAAGGGACTCAAAGCTTAAGGCTATTAAAGAGCTCTCTATCAACACATACGGTCAAAACCAGAAAGCTAAAAAGAACGAGGCCCAAGAATATTACTCAAAAGTCCTCCTCTAACGACATAATACAAAGGGCTACTGCACAAAGCTTTGGGGAGAGTACCACACACAGAACGCAATCACTGTGCAAGGATTTGCCGAGTGCTCTTCATGCTGTGTATGCCTTCTCATACTGCTGAGAAAATCTCCTAACGCTGTGGGCAAGGGAGGGAAGTCAGCTCTGTGAGAAGGTGGGCATCTGATTCGATATATAAATGTAAATTTAAAATAACTTAATAAAAGCACAAAGCACAATTTAATTCAAAATTGGAAGCACAAAGAAGAACACAAGAGGGATATTTAATAAGAATATAATAATCTTTGTGCCTGAGGAATAAAGTTGGACCTTGAATGAAACTGCCCTCAACCTGGTGCTGGCAAGCGTAGCCCATCAATTCTACTTATGGAAGCGCTTTCCTCTCTCCCTACCCTGCCTGTCCTCTCTCTAGCTAACGTCCTACTTCAGCCATCTTTTCCTGACCCACTGAACTGGCTGGCCTTTTAGTGTCCTCTACGTCTCTGGTCCCATGGGGTTTTTGTTTTGTTTTGTTTTTTTGTTTTTTACGTGCATTGATGTTTTGCCTGCATGTTTGTGTGTTTGAGAGTATCAGTTCTTAGAGTTATAGACAGTTGTTAGCTGCCATGTGGGTACTGAGACTTGAACTCAGGTCCTCTGGAAGTGCAGTCAGTGCTCCTAACTGTTGAGCCATCTCTCCAGACCCTGGTCCCATCCTCTTTACCTGTCCTTTACATCAATGCCAGCATGACCCACGTAAAAGTATACACTTGATCAAGTGAGTCTCCTACTTTGTATCTTCAGCAACCCGTCTATTGACAAACAATGGTTTCTTCTTTTTGTTTGTTTGTTTGTTTGTTTCAAACCGTGGCCTCTTCCCTTGCAAAATAACTCAAAAGGGTCCCTAGTAGTATCTCTTAAGCAGAAAAGAAACAACATGGACCTCATTCAAAGCAAAATCATGGTTCCATAAAATATTCCTTTAGTTTGACCTGTACACAGGCATACACAAATACACACACCAGGTCATTCTATAGCACAGGGTCCGTGATGGCCTGAGTCCACAAATGGCCACTGCTGCTCAGAGTAGACTTTCAGCTCCTTGGCAAGTCACTTCACTGTCATCACAGAGGTTGGGGCCAGGCTCTTGGGGGTGCCAGGTGTGTTTTTCATGTGTGTGTGTGTGTGTGTGTGTGTGTTTTCAAGACAGGGTTTTTCTGTGTAACAGCTCTGGCTGTCCTGGAACTCACTCTGTAGACCAGGCTGCCTCTGCCTCCCAAGTGCTGGGATTAAAGGCGTGTGCCACCACCGTCCGGCTGCCAGGTGTGCGTTTCTAGTGTGTGTCCTAGACAAGAGTTGTCACCTATGGCTGGACAAACCACTTCATCAGTCAGAGGTAACTCAGTTTCCCTGTCTGTGAAATGAGAAAAGTAGCAGTACCCAAGTAACTCAAGAATTGAAGGAGATTTAATATGAAGTGCTTGGTGAAACTGATAAATATTATTATTGGTATCACCACTACCGCTCACCTTAACTGATCTTGTCTGTACTGTGGCTGTAACAAACTCCCTTATACTGTCATGTCACATCTCCATGCCCCTTGAAGCACCAAGTACACTTTTCCAGTCCTGACTGCAAATATTGCTTCCTGTTTTAGCTCCTGTGAGATCACCTCAGTGAAACCTTCCCAGTGCCAGCAGGTAGTTCTCAGCACTCCCACTCAACCTCCATAAGCACTGGAGTCCCATGTGGCCGGCATTGTGCCCTACACCTGTTATCCCAGCACTCGGGAGGCAGAGACAGGAGGATCTCTGTGAGTTTAAGCCTGGTGAGTTCCAGAACAGTCAGGGCTACATAGAGAAACCTTTGTCTCAGGGGGGAAAAAAAAAGAAGGAAGGAAGGAAGACAGACGAAGTTTAAAAACCATCAGCAGCACAAGGAGTCACACTGCTTGCACAATGCCCCCAGGCTAGACTGTACACTCTGGTTTGACCCACCAAAGGTGGCTGTATTCCACAGCACACTGGCTCAAGGAAATTCTAAACATAATTTCCAAATGATTCTGAATAGTTTAACTTTTGTATGTGGACCATTTTGTCACAGAGTGCACTAGAAACGTTCTGGGAGTATCCAGTATAGAAGCAATACTGAACAATTGTCACCTTTAGTAGGACTATTTAGCATTCCAGATCAAATTAGCAAGATCCCTAGGAGGCAAACCTGACTTGGCCCCAGTCAGTCTGCTAGCGCCTAAAGGAAATGTGGGGAAAGATTTGAGGTCTGGAGACAGTAGGAAGGACCTTGAGGTCTCTTAGAAGGAAACCTGCAGCAGCCGCTTAGAAAGGGCGAGGAAAAGGGGAGCAGGAGAGACAAGAGAAAGGCAGAATCAGTTTCAGCTCAAAGCCAAAGCCTTTCTTCCGTCCATCCCTAGCACCAAAATAGTCTCTGGTACTTAATGACAAATAAACCCACCTCAATGCCCACATCTACAAAACTGGGTAATAGTGACTCTCACGGGGTTAATGGTGAGAATTAAAGGGCTCTCAGAGATCTTTCTACACTGCAGAGGTTGGGCAGTACAAGCTAACTCATTTGCTCTGCTGGTTTTTTTGTTTTTTTGGGTTTTTTGTTTTTTTGTTTTGTTTTGGGACAATTTATCAGTCACTTTAGTTTTCTCTGCATCAAAGTTTAAAGCAGACTTTAATATCTTGAAACGCCCTGTAGCATCACTCATAATAGGCAAGGAGCCTGACACAGACCTGCCTTGGGAGGCAAGCTAACTTAAGAATTTTGGGACCTATTAAGACCACCAGGACACAGCCTGTCTGCCTCTGCAACTTTCTGGAGATTGCTACAAATATTCGGCAAACAACCAAATGGACAACAGCAGAAAACATGCAAAAACTTAGAGCTTTAGTAATGATTCAAGGAGGGTAAGTGCCACATCTTTACGGATTAATAAACTGAACGTCACAGAAAACAACCCTTAGGGAAAAAAAAATCATTATGTTTAAGAGCTGTCAAAATATGATGTCTTGTTACCCAGTTACTTCAGAACTGCATAAGAAAAATGCTTAGCCAGGCTGTGGTGGCACACACCTTTAATCCCAGCACTCGAGAGGCAGAGAAAAGTGGATTGCTGTGAGTTCGAGGCCAGCCTGGTCTATAGAGCTAGTTCCAGGACAGCCAAAGCTACACAGAGAGACCCTGTCTCAAAAAACCAAAAAGAAAGAAAGAAAAAAAAAGAAAGAAAAAGAAAAAGGCTCTCTTTAGCATGCTGTTAGATCCAGTTGGTGATATAATTTACCAAGTTATATTTTTATGAGCATAAAAGATTCAAGCCTGTATACAGTTTATGGGCCAATAGCTCACTAAACTTATTAAAATTAATTTGCTTGATGTCAACCTTCATTTTTACACAGCTGTCTCACTGCAAGCATTTAACAGTCTACAGAAATAAACAGTTTGTTTCTCCCCTTTGCTTTCAACCTACAAAAGACAGATTTTTTTTAAAGATTTACTTTTATGGGTTTTAACTATGAATGTGTGTGTATCGGTACATGTGTGTGAGTATAGATACCCACAGACAAGGCCAGAGGTGGCGGTGGAGTGCCCTGGGGCTGGAGTTACAGGAGACTGGGAGCTGCCTGACAAGGCTGCTGGGAGCCGAATGCTGGTCCCTCTGGCAGAGCAGTAAGCTCTCTTAGTCCTGGAGCATCTCTCCAGCCCTGGCAGGTGTTTTCAAAGCATTTGTGGTCCAGCTTGATCTGGACCAGAGAGTATATGCTCAAGACAGAGTCATCTTATGTTCTTATTCTAAGAATTGTACCCCAATTAACTATTTTCCAATTGACCTTTTAAAACCAGTGTTAACACTTTAAAGCAAACTATGCAGCCGTGTAGTTTAGTAGCAAAAGCGCCAGACTGGAGCATGAGGAACCCCTCTGCATCCACGGATACTGTGAAAACAACTCTTTCAGCGCTCTCACAGCCCTGCTTCCTCTAGGGCAGTGGTTCTCAACCTTCCTAATGCTGTGACTTTTTAATATGGTTCCTCATGTTGTGGTGATCACCAACCATAAAATTATTTCTTCGCTACTTCATAATTGTAATTTTGCTACTGTTACGAATATAATGTAAATACCTGTTTTCTGGTGACCTCAGATGACTCCTCTGAAAAGGTTGTTTGAAACACACACTCCCCTCCCCCCCTGGGTCACGACCCACAGGTTGAGAACCATTGCTCTAACTTCTATTCTAGAATTGTTTGTGGAAAATAGTTATAATTTTCCCAATAATGTATTCTAGTTGTTTTAACATATCTGTGAGCCCTGGTTTAGCATCAATCAGTCCAAGTAATGAGAAAGGTTCAAAAGCTAAGCAGATATCCTGAAATATTAAAATATAATCTTGACCTTAATCCCAGTGCTTATTCACATAATGGCATCACACTGCAAAATACCTAATCTCAGCCAGGTGTGGCCCCAAAATTAAAAAAATAAAAAAGTTTGGCTGTCAATTTATTGTCTTTGACTACATCATTCTTAGCAATGCAATTTCTATTTAGATTTTTTTTTCTTCTTCTTCTGTGAAGAGTTCCACAGAGCATAAAATAAAGTCCTTGGAGCCTTAAAAAGATTGAATAGTCAGAATTTGACAAATAAATCCAAGTTTATTCACTAAAATATTTTATGGAATTCAAAGCAAATAAGATATTTAAGATGAATAAAAGGGTGTCTTGCCTTCTTAAAAACAAAACAAGTGTGTTCTAAACCAATTTATCCAGGACGGTTAAGTACTTTAGTAGACTGAGAGCAACACATCTGGAGTCTGACTGAAGCATATATTCCCAACCACCTGGGTGGTAATCACACTTCAGCTGGTTATGAACAGAATGAACAGAGCTAACCCGAGTACCAACTCAACTGTTCACACCAATCCATCACCAAGAAATGCAACATACAACCAAAGACATCACTCGCATCACCATGCTTAAAGTGGTTTTTCAGATTTGGCTTCCTTGGCAACAGGCTAAAAATGTCAAGAGGGGAGGGGTGGAAAGATACACGTCTTAGCTTTATCTCCCCAGTAAGATAGGGAGTGGGAGAATGAAATATTTGGAATACTTGTCCATCTGCATCCTGAAAATAATAAATACTATCATGATTTAGAAGAGAAAATGGGGAAAAAATAAGAGGCAAGAATCACCAAAGTTAAGATATAAATCAAGCCTTCTTAAACCAATACTCATTTAAAGGAATCTCAATCCCTAATCTATTATTTGCCACAAATATAACCTCACAAGTTGCTCCGCTACTTCACTAGATTTATGAAGTGAGGGTGTTACATAGATAGGAATTGTACATCAGTCTCTGGCCTGAAATGGACCTTAGACATAGAGGAATGACTAAGGGTGGTTATGGCTGAAATTCAGCCACAAAGTCTGCTTAGCAGTAGGTACATTTGGGACATCGGAGGACAGCACTGGATGCAGCAAAGAAAAAACAGACTCGGGCCAGAAGAAACTCCAGAGAATTAGGGTTTGAGCCTAGAATTCTCATACAGGCCTATGAGCCCATGCAGGGGAATCATTGCAAGTTGAAGACCAGTGTGGACTAACTGCATAGGTAGCTGGAAGCCAGCCTTGGCTACAAACTCTCCCTCAATCCCCAGGAAGTAGGGGAGGGGAGACTGTGCATCAGACAAAGTAGCCTCAGGTACGCTGCAATAGGATTGCTGCCAAGAACCGGTAATGGGTGGAGAAGGGGCGCTGCAAAGTGTAACAGTGTAACGCCAGCTTATGCTTTTGTAACTCAGCACAGAGGCTGGCCACCAGGAACTGCCAACACTCAGGCTGTCATAATCAGAGACCAAGCCGTTTCATTTAGCAAAGGAATTGCACAGCCCACAGGGAAAAGCAGTTCCCCTGGAAAGAGCGTCTTTAGAAATAGTAGCCGCCTTCACTAATCACACAGGAAGGTATGCAACAAACAGTTTATATTCGCTGCAGGTGCTTGCCAGTTGAAGAACAGCAAGCTCTTTACACAAGGAAGAAAAATCAGACTGCATGGTGCAAAAAAACACTAAAAATGCCATGTACTCCTACTTATTCCATTGAAAGATGTCCTAAAGTCAGATTGCATGGGTACACATTTTTAGTTTCAGCTAGGTAGGAAACTGAGGCAGAAGGATTCTTGTTGTTGTTGTTTTGGTTTTTGGTTTTTGGAGACAAGGTTTCTCTCTGTCCTTTTGGCTAGCTTGGATTCACTAGGTAGACCAGGCTGGCCTCAAACTCACAGAGATTCACCTGCCTCTGCCTCCGGAGATGTTGGGATTAAAGGTGTGTGCCACCACACCCATCTAAGGAGGATCCCTTGAGACCAGTAATTAGAGACCTGCCTAGACAACAAAGTAAGACTTGATTTCAAACACTGTTTTGGAGAGGAGGGTGAAGTATGTTCTAATGAGGGCATTAGAAACAGTTATGTTTATAACTGTGCAATCACATTTACCATTTTACTCAAGCTGTATTTGTTTTAGACTCACACACTGTTTAAAACAATGACTCTCGACTTGGCCAAGCATGGTGGCACATGCCTATTATCCCAACACCGGGGAGACAAAAAAGCAAGAAGAGAAGAGGCCTCTTGGCTTCAGCTGCATAGTGAGACCAGGTCTCAAACAAAGAAACAAACAAAAAAGGTGACCCAAGCCAAATGAAGAGGAAACTATTCCTATGACCCTTGGCTCCAATTTGCTGTACCTACTACTGCTGAAGAAAAGTGGCACAAGTTGGGCATGTGATCAGGTTCGATGCAGACTGCCATCTGCTGCATACACAGGATGTCTCCACTCAGCCCCAGTGCCCCCCCCCAAGGTAGGAGCATCATAAGAACAGTTATTGTTTGTGGCAAGTCGTTTGTCCCATAGTCACCTACTACATGGGTCTCCAAATCATATCCGCTTTTGGATTCCTACTCCTGTAGGCTTTGAAATACGAAGAATTTCCTGGCAGACGATTGGCTAATTTTATAAGAGAAGGAAGAGATGTAAAGAAAGGCAACTGTAGTTTATTATACAATAAAAAGAACACAAAAAAGGGAGTCATAACATCTGGGCAGGAAGGGGGGATCTCACCAGCTGTGTCATCCTGCCCAACTCTCCTTTCTGGTGCTTAACTTCAGGCTTGAATTATAATCAAGAGTTAAATCCGTAAGAGGCAGCTTTCAAATGGGACATCATGTGAGGAATCATAGAAAATCAGATGGGGTTACATACACAATGGCTTTAGAGCAACTGGACAAACAGTCAAAATCTGTCCCTACATATTTAAATAATCAGGCTCGCCTCTTTTCAGATCTTAGACTCCTAAGTTCATTTACAAGTCACCATTCCCATGACAACACTTCTGCCCTTCAAAAATAACACTTCGTGTTTAATTGTGCTTTCAGTTGGAAGTCAGCTCATCACTTTTACCCACCCCAGAACAGCGCAGGAGAACATTGTCTGAAGTAACCCTACAAGGAAGACACTCGCAGACGGGTGCATTTGCGTGGTAGAAAATACACGAGGCACAAATTTTTAAACAGCCCTTGAATACCACACCCAAACAGTATTAAAAAAACAAACTGCCAAATCAGAAGATGCCTCCTTCAAAAACAAGGATAACTGGGTAAGTCTCCCAATGGTTCAGAGGGAAAAGCATGTCATCAGATTTTGGAGGGGTGGCCTTTATGTCTTTCCAGAGAACACAACTGGATGGAGGCTTTGAAACAAGCAAATCAGAACTGAACTATAGAAAAAGTCGGCTCCCACCCAAAAGCTTCAGCAAAGCAATATCAGTATGCCAAATATGAAAAAGTACGATTTTCTCACAAGAAGCAAGATCAGGTCTGTAACTATGGCTAATAATAGCAATACTATCTCGCATTTGCAGAGCCTCAGTTCTTTTCATAGAGCTTTCCCACAAAGCGCACAGGTCTGGGGCTCCCCTCTCTGCAAACCTCCAATCCTTTCCTTTTAGGAAACAGGGAATCAGAGCAAGACAGGTCATAACACATGGGCTGAAGGCACCACCTCCCTCTACTGGGCTGGCTGTAGTGAGCCTCCCATCACTGCACTATACAAGTTCACCTTATGAAACTAAACCTACACTTCTCCCAGAGTTGGCCAGAGACCAGCACATATGGGCCTCGAAAGTCCAAAGCAAGGGAACCTGCTGACCTGCTAGGTCAAGAACTCCATACCAAGCTCTCGTAACCCCCACCACTACACACACACACCTACCCAGGCTGTTGAGACAGAATTCCTTTTCTTTGCCAGGAAATGAAACCCCCGGCAAGAACTGGTTAACAGAACCACCAAATCTCTGCCTCTGCGAACAACTTGCCATGCTGTCTCTCTTGTGTCTGCTGCCCTTCCTTTGGGCACCCATGAAGCCTGAAAGCCAACCCTCTGAAGGGACCACTGAGACCTTTAAGGACCCGAGGGGATGGTGCTTGCCTCCTGAAGCAATGCAGCATCCACCTCGAGGGAGCCGGTTCCCAGAACACACACATGCAGGGACCTGATCAGAGAGGAATAAAGTTTGATATTCCTTCCTGCGCGTTGCTAGGGGGCCATGAGAGGACGAGGCAGCGACCTCCTGGGGTCCTGGGGTGCTCTCCGGGAGACAGTTCCAAGCAGCATGGCACTGCCACTCTCCTGACACACCGGCAACCGCGGCAACTCAGGACGCCCCAAGCCACCCAGAGGAGGAGAGAAGGGGACAACTTGCACCGGGCTCAGTTCGGGAGCATGGGAGGAAAGCTATCAGGAACGACGGAGGGAGGGACTGAGCCCGGAGGCGGGTCAGGGAGAGGTTCAAGTCCCGTGTCTTCCCCGCCCTGGCGTCCCCAGTCCTGCGGGAACATCCCTGCTGTCGCCCCTCCTCCTCCTCCTCCTCCTTCTCCTCCTCCTCTCATGCCTCCCGCCCGCCAGCTCGCCCTGCCTTCCCAGCCGCCGCCGCAGGCGCTGAAGGACACGGCGGCTCAGTGGCCCGCCACCCCGGGGCGGCCGCGAGTTGAGGGAAGTCACCGGGCGCCCCGGCCTGCCCGCGGCTCCCCACGCCGCCCCGCCCTCCCCGGAGCCGCGCTCGCTCACCGTCCGGTGCTGCTGGTGCTGCCGGTGGCGGCTGACACCCAGCCCTGGAAAGCAGCCGGCAGTTAGCGCTCCGCAGCCGCCGGCTCCCCCGCCGCCTCCCCGGGAGCAGAGCAGCAGCAGGAGCGATCTACCTGCGGCGGCCGCCATCTCTCAACTGGAAACGGCGCTGGCTCAGGCAGCGCAGCGGACGGCCTGGGCGTGGCCAAGACCCGCCACTCAGCTGCACCAGGCCAACTGCAACCCTGAATTAAGTCACTGAGGCGGGGCTTCCTGAGAAACCCAATCAAAAGGCGGGTGAACCCCGGCTTCGGGCTGTCTGTCACTTTCAGAGTTACCTTAGGGGCAAATTCTAGGGAACCGATCTTTACTCGAGCCTCTTGGAATGGAGCAGTAAGGGATGAATGGCACATTCGATTTGGCTAATCTTTACCAAGCATAGTGACATAAGAGAACTAGGCAAATACATATCTTTACAAAGCTTGTTCGAAGTTGAGCATCCAATTGGTCATATTAAAGAAGGCTGGCTACAACTCTGGACCACTTGCCTAAAGTTAGCATCCATAACCGATAGCACTTGGATATGCCAAAACTAACCCTGAATCATAACGTAACCCAGCGGCAGTGCTGTGTAACGTGATACAAAGTAGAATGATTGTAGCATCAAACTCCCAGGATGAACAGAGCGCGCTGCACAATTGAAACACCCGATTCTTTTTCACAGCACCTTTAGATTGACATTCTCCTTTATTAAATAAACTACAAAAGCAGAAGATGGCAATGTAATGAAACCATGTAAAGATGAACCAAGCTTAATCATTTTGCTAAAACAGCAAATAGAACACAGATCAGAATGACTTTGTGGGTGAAGGGGGGTAGGTCTCGTTATCTTGCCCAGGCTGGCCTGCTTTGTAGCCCAGGCTGGCCTCAAACTCACCCCTGACCATCACCATTTCCAGTACTGGGGGTTGTAGGCATGTACCATTACATCCATCATAAAATAACTCCTTGTTGTTGTTGTGTTGTTGTTGTTGTTGTTGTTGTTTGTTCTGATTTTTGTTTGAGACAAAGTCTCACTACATATTCGGGCTGGCTTTGAACTTACAATCATCCTGCCTCAGCCTCCTGAGTGATAAGATTACAGGCATGCACCATCATGCTCGGCTTGGATTGACCTCACTCACTTGAAAACACGAATTTCCAAAGGACAATGTTTTTCAACCTGTGGGTCTTGACCCCTCAAGTGGGCAGATATACAGGGGTTGCCTAAGACCATTGGAAAACACAGATATTTACATTATGATTCATAATAGTAGGAAAGTTACAGTGATGAAGTATTGAGGGAAATAATGTTATGGTGGGGGGGGTGTCACCACAGCATGAGGAACTGTATTAAAGGGTCACAGCATGAGGCAGCTTGAGAACCACTGCACAGGAAACAAGTTCATAGCGAGGGTGTGTTGAATGGTGTATAAGAAAGGAGACCAGCAGTTCCTAGATTTTCTTAGATGACTTCCTAGCTGTTATAATGAGCCGCTCAATTCTTTCAGCTCCTTTTTAGATCTGTGGAGGAAATAAATTTTTTTGAAAAATTCTACTAAACATGATTGTAGTTTATATAACCTTACGTGACGTTTAAAGAAAAAAAAACCCTAAATCTGTATTACTTGTTCTAGTAATATTCTTCAAAGTTTGGCTAAAATTGCTCTCCTGGCTAAAGAATGAAGTAGAAAATCTGGGTTAATTCTTAGGCCCTAGCGCAGAACAATAAGATGATAGGCTTCTCCAAGTAAGACCTAAAAGAGCTTTATTTCCCAACAAGTGGAGCCCAGCAGCTGAAGATCGTGCCCCGTCGCAACAGCTGCGAGCAATAAGCCCTCCATGTGGAATCTACGGTATTGCTGGGACAGCTTCATTCACTCACTATCACCTCTTGGCCATCTATATTTATCCCAACTGCTTTTCATGTGCACATTTCCGTACTGCACATTTCCCCTTCTCTCTCACTACTCTGTGCCCTTTTACTCCACTCACGGTGGATTTCAGCTTTGGGGATTTTTGTTGTTGTTGCTGCTGCTGCTGCTGCTGCTGCTGCTGATGGTGGTGGTGGATTTTTGTTTTCCTCCCTCTCCTTTGCCAAACCTGTATATGGACCAAGAGTTATCTGTCTCTATCTCTGCTTTCCACTTTGGGAATTCTTACTAGAATTGCCTTTCCTCTGTTTTTCCAAGTATGGAAGTTAGATGTGTATCCTGTAATACTGGGATTTAGTCTAGGACCATTAAAAGAAGGAACCAGATGAAGCCAGGCAACACACAACTAGGGAAGCTGAGGCAGGAAGACATGGTGACAACCTAGGCTACATAGCTATGTTTGGGAAAAAGACAAAAAACAAAAGAAAACAAGTTTGGAAAAAAGTCACTTTTTTTGTTTTGTTTTGTTTGGTTTGGTTTTGGTTTTTTGAGACAGGGTTTCTCTATGTAGCCTTGACTGTCCTAGATTTGCTTTGTAGACCAGGCTGGCCTCAAACTCACAACAGTTTGCCTGCCTCTGCCTCCCGAGTGCTGGGATTAAAGGCATGTACCAACATGCCTGCTTTTTTGCTTTGTGTGTGTGTGTGTGTGTGTGTGTGTGTGTGTGTGTGTGTGTCTTTTCTTTTTTTAATGTACACATTGAAAACTACAGACACTGCTAAGAGTTTCAAACCTCTATCCCAAAACACATCATCTCATATCTATGAGAACTAAATCGCTGATGCACCTAAGTTAGGCTACATAGTTAAAGGATCTACCAACTAAGCCAGCTCCTTATAATGTAGATCTAGCAATTGCGCTAAACAATTGTCAGTTATCTTCTCCCAGGATAAAAAGCACAATAAAACCTTCCCACAGCTACAAAGGATGACATGAGGATGACATGAGTCAGTTGGTCAAGTTTAGAAAGTGCAGTAGCTCATGTGAAAGGAATCCTCACACCTAAGAGAGGCTCACAGTCATTCGCATACCAGGAAATGCTCTAATCACTCTAGAACTGTGGTTCTCCACCTCCCTAATGCTGTGACCCTTTAATAACAGTTCCTCATGTTGTGGTGACCCTCAACCATAAAATTATTGTCGTTGCTACTTCATATCTGTAATTTTGCTATTATGAATCATAATGTAGGTATTTTCGGAGATAGAGATTTGCCAAAGAGGCGACAACCCACGGCTTGAGAACCGCTGCTCTGAACTTCTGTTCTAGAGGGCCCAAAATAGTTGAAGGAAGACCCCAGACTCAAAATAGTATGTAAAAACAAAGAGCGAAGCAGGCATGGTGGTACACACCTTTAATTCCAGCACTCAGGAGACAGAGGCCACTGTGAGTTCGAGGCCAGCCTGGTCTACAAAGTGAGTCCAGAACATCCAAGGCTACACAGTGAAACCTTATCTTGAAAAAACAAAACCAAAACAAAAAAAAAAAAGAGCATCAATTCTGCAGAAACAGCCTACAAGCAGGGGTCAACTACTCATACAAAATGCTGGTGACCCCAGCCAAAGGCTCACAGGCCTTTTTATAGGGAACTAGGGGACTTTTAAGAGAGTATACTATCTTCAAATTTGATTGGGTGGGCTAAGGAGCAATCACAGGAGGCATAAGCTGGTAGGCTGGGGCCGAATGGCCAGTCACCAGAGTTACAGTCCAGAGGCACTCACTTACAGGCTGATGGTCTCAGAACTTTCCTGAGATCTGAGAGGCTGGAAACATCCTGTTATATGACTCCAACTAGGAATGACTAGTGCTGGCCAGTGCCTGTGGGGGCTACATGACTTCTGCCATGGCACAATGGGCCGGGGGGTATGTGACTCTAGCTTCTGGCCTTTTAGCAATGCCTGACCTTCTCAATAGCTATATAGAAGGTCACACATAGTTTGTAAAAAGATAAAGAAAACCTCAATGCCTTCCAATAAAGAATCAGTCAAGTTGATTAGACATTAGTTTCTCAACAGGATATTATTCAACCACTTAACAAAAGTAACCATCCATGAGTCAGGCATAGTAGTACATGCCTATATCCCAGGACTTGGGAGGCTGAGGCAGAAGGACCACAAGTTCAGGACCAAACTGGGCTACATAGTGAAAACTTATCTCAAAATAATAATAATAATAATAATAATAATAATAATAATAATGATGATGATGATGATGATGATGTGTGTTGGTATGCTCTTAAAATCCTATTTCTCCTATTTTAAATATAAAAATAAACAACAATGAAAAAATTGTCCTACTTATACTTTCACACTTTATCTTAATCAAAAGACAAAAAAAATGATGTATTTATTCTTTATTAAAAGTGAGCTGGGCATGGTGGCATATATCTGTAATCTCAGTGTTTGTAAAGTGCACATATAGGGCTGATCATGGTGGCACATGCCTTTAATCCCAGCACGTGCAAGACAGGCAGAGGGATCTCTGTGAGTTCAAGGCCAGCCTGGTTCTACTTTGAACCAAGATGGCCATCCAAGATGGCCAAGATAAAATAGTAAGACCCTGTCTTTAAATACATATATATAGCCCTCATTTCTCTCTACCAGCTACAAGAGAAATAAGGGTGGAGATCAGATCTGGGGAGAGTGGGGCCAGGAGGACAGAGAATCTACAGGGAGAACGGAAACTGTGCATAGGGGCATCTCTGTGACAAGCTGAAGCTCTAAGACACAGTAGGCTTTGGGGAAAATATGGGGGTGACTCTACCTGAGAGTCCTAATAGCAGGTGTCATGAAGACTGAAGAAAACACCCTCTAACTAGGATGGACTCCTAGTGGAGGGAAGGGAACACCAACACACCCACAAAAACTTCAACCCAAAATTAACCCTGCCTACAAGATGTGCAGGGATAAAAATACAGTAGAGATTGAGGGAATGTCCAAGCAATGCCTATCCCAACCAGAGACCCACCCCATGGGAGACAGCCAACCCCTGACACTATTAATAATATTCAGCTATGCTCACAGACAGGAGCCTAGCATAGCTGTCCTCTGAGAGGCAGATCAAAACAGATGCAGAGACTCACAGCCAAACATTGGGGGAAGCAATGTTGTGGAAAAGTGAGGGGATGGATAGAAGGACCTGGAGGGGACAGGAGCTCCTCAAAAAGACCAACAGAGCCAACTAACCAGGGCCCAGAGGGGCTTGTGGAGACTGAAGCACCAACCAAAGACCATGTACAGACTGGACCTAGGCCTCCTACACAGATATAGCTGATGGGCAGCTCAGCTCAGGTTTCATGTGGGTCCCCTAGCAAGGGGAGCAGGGACTGTCTCTGACAAAAACTCTGTTGCTAGGCCACAGGGGAAGAAGACTCACTCAGTCCTGATGCATCTTGATGAGCTGGGGTTGGAGGGAAAGGGGAGGCTCTCCTTTTCTGAGGAACAGGGAAGGGAAGATGAGGGAAGAGAGAGGGAAGGTGGGACTGGGAGGAGAGGATGGAGGGGGCTACAATCAGGATGTAAAATGAATAAATAAATTATATATATGTATATATATATATATATATATGTATACACACACACACACACACACAACCAGGCAGTGGTGGTGCACGCCTTTAATCCCCAGCACTTGAAAGGCAGAGGCAGGTGAATCTCTGAGTTCAAGACCGGCCTGGTCTACAAAGGAAGATCCTGGACAGCCAAGGCTACACAGAGAGACCCTGTCTTGAAGAAAAAAAAATTATATATATATAATAAAATATTACATATTATAGTAAGTCTAAGGGAAAAACATGAGCCTTTAATCCCAGCACTCAGGAGGCAGAGGCAGGCGAATCACTGTGAGTTTGAGGCCACTCTGGTCTACAAAGGGAGTCCAGGACAGCCAAGGCTACACAGAGAAACCCTGTTTCAAAAGAAACAAAACAGGAAAGCACATTGCCTCAGGGAAGTTTTAAGAGACACCTGCTCTTTTGAGTAATTCAAATTGTTCCCACCTGCATATGAATTTTATAATTTAAGAACGTGGTCACTACAATATCCATGCTTGCACAATTGTTTCTATTCCAATCCTTAAAAACAGGTTAAATTTTTTAAAGCTAAACCTAATCAGGTCATATTTCTTGGAGCATGAAACTTTATGTTGTTTCTCTACTAGAAATGGACGCTGAAGTCACCTTCCGGCTGTGACTCAACTCAATGGAATCTCTACCTAAGGGCTCCAGAACAGGTAGGGTGGACAGGTGAGGCACACACACTGACTCCAGCTAGCATGAAAGGAATCTCCTCAGAGGCTTGCCAGCTGTGTTTCCTGACTCACTGATAATGTGAACTATTATTCAAGAGGTATCAGCAATTCTGAATGAACAGGAAACAGTACATTAAAAAGAAGGACAAAAGGAAAGGGTGTAGCCTTCAGATATTTATGGGGAGTCACGGCCCAGCCCTACTCGCTCTTTAGTTTTGCCTCCCTCTCTTGGAACACCATCATTGCCACTTCCCTCATGTACCCCCATTAGAAGTAACTTCTCCATCACCTGCGACTTCCTCCTCCCTGGACTCATTGGTGTTCTTTCTCTGGCAGCTTGTCTACAGAAAATATTTCTAGTCAGTGTAGCTGAGAGAGGCCCAACTACTCCTAAAGCCTTTTTCATATACATATATATTATAATATATTACATCTTCTCCTCGGTATATCTATTTTCACTTCACTATACACATAAACACACTCGTGTTCTCCTTGCTTTTCTCTATGTCCTTCAATATTCTCACTTGTCCCAACTCTAACACAGACCCAGTCCAAGTCAGAAGTATATTTATATATCCCTCGAAAAATGTTTCTCAGCGGGAAGCTCGTGCCCTGGTTTCCAAGGGATAACTGACTCCATCTTTATAACTCAAACGACCCTGTGGTCTAATCTTCTGCAATCTTTTCTTTCATGCATGGAACTCCAAGAAAATGCAGAGCTGAGAAGGGCAGGACCTTTTCAGGTAGGGTTGTCTTTGTCCATGTTTCTCAGATCCCTGAAAGGCGGCAGCAGATTTTAAAGCTGTCTTTTTGTGTTGGGTTGGCTTGTGGCCTCTTACAATCTTTGATATTAACTAGACTTTTCAATCTAGGGAGCCTTTTGTCTCTCTCTAGAGTCATCAAAGTTATTAATTTTGTACTCAAATATGGCACGCCTCCTAAGTACATAGGGATCTGGCTCACAGGGTTATGAAAGCCAGCACCATCCGGAGTAATAAAAGGCCTGGCTGGCATGTAGTGGAATTCCAGACGGTGAAGTGGCTTCTTGCCTAGCAGTCCCTTCTCCACAGACCTGTTTCCCATGCCCTAAACTCTCCTCAAAACTGCCACCCTCAGCTTTTTGCTTCTCCTGTCCCCATAGCCATCATGCTTTTGGGGGAATGAATATAAGCCCAGCCTGCTCCGAAAGCAAACGTCTAGGTAAGACTGAGTCTCCTTCTTGCAAGCTCTCATAATGTATGCCTTTCCACCCCAGTTGCTCGGTACCGGTTCTGAGGTAATGTGATAACATTCTGGGATCGCTAGGCCTCTTTGTTTGTTTGAGGCAGGGTCTCATGTAGCCCAGGATAGCCACACACTTGCTAGCATTACTGATGGGAGCCACTATACCCAACTCTCATTAGACCCATTTGATCAGGATAAGTTGTCTGACTTGGCCAGTCTCCTCACAATTCTAAGTGTATTCTGTAACAAGTTCCTTACCCCGCTGCCTTGGGCCTGCAGTACTCTTCCAGGTTAGGAGCTGCCAAGCTGTCAAGTCAGCTAAAGTTAATTCTAGACTATGTCAGTTGTTCCTTCAATTGTCTGTTCTTCACAACACTTAAATTTATACACACATCCAATGGTTGAAGGAGAAATAAACATGTTTTTGTTTAGATCCCTAGTGTGGCATGAGGAACAGACTTGTGAGAGAGCAGGATGTTTTTCTACTTAGAAGTCAAATCACTTTGTCAGGGAGCTTGGGTGTTGCCAGCTGAAAACATCCTAGTAGAGACTCTGAAAGGAGATATATGCACCCAAAACAAGAGGCTTGAGAGAGATGACTTGGGATTGTTTTGGCTGTTTATCCCTGCACTTCGAGAGATGCTCTAGAGAGAACTGCTCCAGGGAAGGCTTCAAGGCTCTGGGCTTCCGGCTGAGGCTCTGGGCCTCAGCTGCTGTTCCAGGTTCCATCAGCAACCTTGGTTGAATTGCGGGTTAGCTGAGGTCCTGCTGACTACACCAGGAGAATCGTTTCTCGGAACTGATATCCTTAAGGGTTCATTATTGTGTTCTTTAATCTCCTTTTCCTATTGTTTGGGTTAGTCTGGTTGTAAGTGAGATACGCTTTGTTAGTGAGTTCATAATGAAGTATAATTGTTAAGAAAATTGAGTGCACAAATGGTAATACCTAAAGGGATTTCACAAAGCAGAACAGTCTACACAAGCCTCCTTGGGCTGGTTCCTAGCCACACGAATCTGCCTGTTTCAAGGTGAGATACAGCTTTAATATTATGCCAAGTTTGGCCCAAATTTCAGCTCCTCTGAATCTAAACTAAGTTCCTGTCAAAACTACCGTATTTCTCCTTGGTTTTGATAAGAATGTACACCGTCATTATCAGTATTGACTTCCAAGGGAAAGCATACAGGTTCCCGGCGACGGGCTGCCGTTGGTGGGAATCAGGGGGTGGAAGAAGTTGTGGGTGGGAGCTTGGGCAGTGCCGAATGAACAGGTGCAAGGGCCACTCTTTAAATTTAGCCACTGCACTTGGCATCTTGTCTCCCATCCGTCATTTACGGCAACTGCTGCTGATTTGGAAAGGATCAAGGGGGTGGATAACAGAAGGGAATCATCTTTCTTAAGGGACAAAGCGGATAAACTTAACTTTTAAAAAACTAGCCTAAGGAATGAAAACACCAACTTTTGGAGGACAAACACAGTTAAGGGGAAGGAAATTATTCAAAGAGTCATTCTTAATAAAGCATTTTAAAAGTCATTCTTAGCTGCCAGGATATGGGAGCAAAATCGTCTAAAATTTGGATGGAGAGAATAATTTCTAGCAATTCAGAGTTTAGATGAAAGAAGGGGAAATGACTTGGCTAGGCGCATTGCATGCCTCACCTCATAAGCCAGTCAGTCCATTGATATCACATGACATCATTAATCAAGAGATAGTCAGTGACCTGATAGAAGAGATAAGCACGATGCACAAAATTTCTCCAGATTCTCAGTCTTTATACTATGTATCTCTTTTTTCTGAGATATTCATTTAACTCTCCTAACCTTAACCTTGAAATGGAATCAATTTTTCCATCTAACATTTACCCACTATTGAAAAGAATGAAAAATCTTATTCATTGTCTCTCTTGGCAGCTTGGGGACCATGACCATCATGAATGAGACAATAAAGATCCAGCCCAGGAAATCCAGGCCTGGCCATCTGCTTCAGAGGAAACAAATGGCCGTTGATGTCCTTCACCCCGGGAAGGCCACAGTAGAAAAGACAGAACTTCAAGGAAGGCTAGCCAAGAAGTATAAAACCACACCAGATGTCATCTTTATTTTCTGAATCAGAAGCACTTTGGTAGTGGCAAAACAACTGGCTTCAGCGTGATCTATGATTCTTTGCACTGTGCAAAATAAGAATGAGCCTAAACACAGGCTTGTAAGACACCCCATATTGCCTTTATTGAATGAAAATGAGGGCATGAGTGTCCCAAGGCATGGCTGAGGAGAAGGGTGTTTATTGTTCAGCCAGAGGCATCTGGAAGGGTCCAGATTGAACTGAGCCATGAGGACAGAAAGTGGGCCGGGGAAGAGAAGAAAGAGTGGAAGAGGTAAGGATGAGGACAAGAGAGAAGGCCAGGAGCCAAGAGCAGGAGACCAAGAAGAGAGAGAAGAGCCAAGAGGCCAAGAGAGCAGGTGACAGAAAAGGCTAGGCTATATAGGAATGAGAAGCTGGGGAAGGGATGGCCTGTCCCTGGGTTAGAGAGGTGTAGGGTAGTGGTGGGAGGAGCCACAGGCACTGAGTAAGACTTGCCCAAGGTTTCTTTGGGACCTGGCATTTATGAGACGAAAGACCTCCAGAAAATGGAGAAAGGAATGTGAGAACAGAATGAAGAAGGTCCAGGGAACCACAAAGGCCAACATTGGTGCTGCTGAAAAGCAAGGGGAGATGGGCTGCAGCCAAAGGAGAGGGGTTTCAAGGCATCATTTGAGATCTGCTGTCGTGGTGCCAATTTTAGGACAGGGCTACTAAACTAAAAGCTTGCATGTGCCCAAAAAGAAAAGAATGGGAAACCTCTATAATGATTTTTGAGCGTTAACGCAGCATCAATTTCAAGCATACTACTAATGTAACACTCACCCATTCAAGGTTCCAGCGTTGGCTTTGTTGCTGAGCCTTGTTGCTGTTGCTTTGCTGTTAGTTTTGTGCCACAGAGTTTAATTCTACTTAAATAACTTCAACTGTTTCATCATGCAGAGGACAAAGTAACTCAAGACTCAGAAAATAAGAAGATAGATGGTTTTCATCCCTTCTTCAGACTGAGCTTCTCAACAGTAAGAAAATTGATACTGGTGGTCTGTGTCGTAGAGGAGAGGCCACATTTAACCTAGTTATCACTTATGGTGAGTGTGACTAAGGTGACTAAGTTCCAGTTTGGCAAGTGTCTTGAGGACACAAATACTGTGTGCACATTCCTAGCACACAGTAACAATGGTTTCTCGGATTGTTTAGGTTCCCGCAACCCAGGCTCATGTTCCTGGGAGTGACTGCGGCACTGAGGACTTTGAGATTAAAGCTATACAACTTTTAAAAAATGTTTTCCATTCATTGTTTTGAAATTCTTATACAATATATTTTGATCATATTCTTCCTTCTTTCAACTCCTCCCAGATCCTCCACCATCTCCTTATCCGCCCAACTTGTTCTTTCTTTAAAACAACAACAAAAACACACAAACACACACACAAAATAACAACAAAAACAAAAATATAAAATGTGATTTGTGTACACAAAGGACTTCTGAGCATGGGACCTATACAACTTCACATCTTGGCTTTTAAAAAAAATACAAATAAAAAGTACCTTGTAAACAACATACTCCTGTTATTTGATTGGATCTCCTGGATTCCCAAAATTAAGGCTACCCTCTGACGTGAATGTTTTGTTCATAAACAAGCATTAACTTAGTAAAAAAAAAAAAAAGTAGACTAATACTACCACTGAGTGTAAGGATTTGATGAACTCAGACCTGGCACATGGTGTTTTTATGCAGATTGGCTCATACACCCTCTAACCTGTGCTAGAATACAGGCATTCCTCTTTCTGTATGGGGAAACTGAGGTTAAGTCATTTGTCCAAATTGAGTACCCAAACTCAAGGGCCCTAGCTCCCACATCAGTAGCACAGTCCTCCTTTCTGGAAGCCACGCTCTCAGCAGACAGTCCAACATAATTCTCTTAATACTACAGTGTAGCACGGCCTTTTCGTTTCAGCGCTCGGGACTGAACCTAGTCCCTCACGTGATAAACCCATGGTGTACCACTGAAAGGCACCCACAACCCTAGCAAAGCCTGTTTCCTCTCCAGGACGTTCAGTTCAAAGCAGAGGGGGAAATCAACACTGAAGATTTGAGCTGAAAAAGACTTCAGAGTTTCTCTAATTCAGCCTCTCTGGCCGCAGAGGACCCATTGAGGTCTAAGCGCATCACTGCCTTTCTTTCTGTGGGCCACAAGGCTACTTAATGGAAGGAGGCAAGGCTGAAAGAGGTTCCTGGCTCCCAGGGCACTTCTCTTTCCTACACCATAAACCCTGCCCCTCCCACCGCTTTGTCTTTCCGTGCTTGCTAGTATAGGGTCCAAAGTTCTTGTTGACTCTAAATGGAGTGGCCAAGGTGGCAAGGGAAGGATGGGTCATTTGGGCAATAAATGCTTACAGCTTCCTGATCTGTATTCAAAGCCGATTGCACACAGTCAGGTGCTCAGCACTGGGCTGCAAAGTCTCCTCTGTTTTCAACCCACTTCTCTACATTAGCTGTGTCTTGACACTACAAATCCTGACATAATTTGCTCCTTTGGGCTGGAACACTGGAAGCCCCTGTTAAAATATTAATGACTGACTGTTTAAATGAAATCCTGCCAATACATTCGCTGGGCTTTATTTCTGGAATCAGCATTTGTCTGCTGGGAAAGTCCCTAAGGAGTGCCTCTACTGAAACTGTCTTGGGAGGGCGGGGCTGGAGAGGTGGCTCACTGGAGAAGGGCACTGACCTCTCTTCCAGAGCACCCAGGTTCAAATCCCAGTACCCACATAGCAGCTCACAACTGTCTGTAACTCCAAGATCTGACACTCTCACACA
>OU015751.1:22805031-22835912 GCA_907169655.1 Acomys percivali | reverse complement strand
AGAAGAAGAAGAAGAAGAAGAAGAAGAAGAAGAAGAAGAAGAAGAAGGAAAGAAAACAGCAAGAAAGGCAATAAGAAAAATTACAGCCTTGCTCTCCAGTTTTCTGCAACTTCTCCCACTTTAATGACTTTTGCATATCTCTAAAAACTACACTTTTCCCGTTTTCCTTGGATCTTTTTGTACTTTTCCCATGAGTCAAGATGCAAAGCTCTCAGCTGCTACTCCAGTGCATATATAGCACCATGCTCCCCCCCTTCATGATGGTAATAGCCTAAACATGTGAAACTGTAAGACAGCCCCTACTTAAATGCTTCCTTTAATAAAAGCTGCCTTGTTCGTGCTGTCTCTGCACAGCTCCTAGAGCTGTGACTAAGACATGTCCAAAGGCATTCCTGTTTGCCACCTTTATGACACAAGCTGAGCATGTACAAAGTGTTCCTGTTCACCATTTTAACCTTTGGAACAAATATTCATGACCCAGAGCGAAGCGCAACAGGAAATCTTTCCTTCTTCAACTCCGACCTTAAATTGAGACGGCGCAGGATCGTGCCTGCCTCTAAAGTAAGGTTGTTCAGGCTCCTGACATGAAATTCTCCTGTTTCCTTGTTGTGGGGTGGGGTAGGGGGTGGGGGACACATTGCTTTAGAAATGGCATCTGTGTTCTCCCTACTTGCTGCAGGTACCAAATCCTCCTCCTCCTCCTCCTCCTCCTCTTCCTCCTCCTTCCTCTTCTTGTTTTTCAAGACAGGGTTTCTCTGTGTAGCCTTGGCTGTCCTAGAACTCTCTTTGTAGACCAGGCTGGCCTCGAACTCACAAAGATCCGCCTGCCTCTGCCTCCTGAGTGCTGGGATTAAAGGCGTGCGCCACCACACCTGGCTACACCTTCCCTTCTTGACCATGCTTGTTTTTGACTCTGCACTCACCAAGATTTAGTGAGCCTCCTGCTTCAGACTCCTGAGTACTGGAGTTATGCACATACCTGGCCTACTATGTGCTAAGGTTTTTGGAATGGTTCTTCCATTCCTTAATTGTAGTATGCATGGCATTTGTTCATATAGTGGTACTGTTTCTGCTCTAGCCTAGTTTTTGTAGTTGTTTGGTTAGGGTTTTTTGTTTTGTTTTGTTTTGTTTTTTGTTTTTTCAACACAGGGTTTCTCTGTGTAGCCTTGGCTGTCCTGGACTTGGTAGACCAGGCTGGCCTCGAACTCACAGAGATCCACCTGCCTCTGCCTCCCTGAGTGCTGGGATTACAGGTAGCTTTTCATTTGTACTTTTGTTTTAGTGCAAAGGTTTTAGTAGGCTATTATATTCAATTAGCTCAGTCCTTCTTTGAAATTAAAAAGATGTTTTGAGCTAGTGAGATGGCTTCGTAGGTAAAGATGCTTGCTGCTAAGCCTGATGGCTGAGTTCAATGCCCAGTTTCACATGGTGAAAAGAAAGAACTGACTGCGGAAGGTTGTCCTCTGATCTCCACATGTGCCCTGTGGAACAGACATGTGCTACACGCCGTAAATAAAGGAATGGAAGACATTCCATTACTCTCATCTCATTCTCCCAGACCAGTTTTTACATTGCTTGCACTTAGTTCAAAGATTCTGACACTAATCACACTCCTTTGTTCTTTGATAGAACCATGCCCACTCCCCCACTTATGTTAACAACTACTAGTTAGGTTCACAATAAGGGAAAGGTACCTAAAGTTGACTTACGGCAGTGTTGTCTGAAACCCTGGCAACGTCCCTGAGTCTGCTGCAGAAGGATTTGTTTTTTAAGACTTAAAAGTAACAAAACATGTATACAAAGTTCTCCCTGGGAAGCTGCTTGATGATTGGGAAGAAGAAAGATTTCTCTTTGAAGCAAATAAATACAAAGACTGTGAAGCCAAAGTGATTGAAAATATAAATTTAATGTGCCCTTGAGTGTGTTATATATCTTGCAATAAACCTTTCACGGTGTTCTCAAAATGTAAGCCATGCACTGACAACAGCTTGACAATCCAGCCCCTTGTGCGTGCTGTCCCTCCCAAGTTACTTTTCATATACATTGTTTTGCCTAAGAATCACTTTGAACCTTGAAGGAAAAAGGAGGACAAGGTTTATTTCTTTAAAAATCATTTTAAAAATTGAAAGCTTCTATCTTTTGTGATAAATATTTTTGGTAGAAAGCAAACATTTTTGTTGTCGCAACATATACAAAAATGCAAAAGCTTTCAGATAGAGTTGTGTACCTCACCAATGTCACCTCTAATATGTAAGTGTGTCTCAGATGACAAGTAGGCATTTTCCTTCCCCCCCCCCCCCACTCTCTTTTGTCAGTTCTGGGCATGAAAAAAAAATAATAGAAAATTTTGATTTCAAGTATTTTCCAAGGATCCACTGGCACAGGGGTGGAGTCTCGGTCGTAATGGTGTGCACCGATGTTGAAGTCTCTTTATTATGAAACAAAGGCTCTAAGCGCGCCAGGCTCAGGCTCACCCAGGAGCAACAGGGTGATGATCTGTACGTGGGAAGCGCAGTGTGTGTCTGGAAACTTAAAGTGTTCCGGTGTTCATTTCAGCTCATGGCCTCAGAACTTCCAGTCTATGAATGTACCTCCCTGTTACTCAGGCTGGCATGGAAACTCACTATGACTACTCTCCAATTCACAGCCCTCCTCCTGCCTCAGCCTCCCAAGTCCCAAGACTACAGGCATGAGCCACCATGCTAGGTAGGATTCCTACACTTCTCTTCAAAATCATTATGCTGGCTAGTTTTATGTAAAGGTGACAGCAAGCTATCTGAAAGGAGGGAACCTCAGCTGGGACAATGCCTCCATAACATTTGGCTGGACGTTTTCTTAATTAGTGATTGATATAGGAGGGAGGGCCCAGCCCATTGTAGGTGGGGCCATCCCTGAGATGTTGGTCCTTGGGTTCTGTAAGAAAGCAGATTGAACAGGCCTTGGTGAGCAAGCCAGGAAGCAGCACCCCTCTGTGACTTCACGGCCCCTGCATCATCTCCTGCCTCCAGGCTCCTGCCCTCACTGCTTTTGATTACAAACTGTTATGTGAAGACAATCTCCCCACCAAAGATATTTCATCACCCATCTTCAAGTTCTCTGAGCTATGAATCCCATTGTTCCCCTTGCGTTTTATAATGACCCTCTTGCTCATAAGGCACTCTATCCCACTTTTGGACTGTCGTGTTTGCTCAAGCTGAATGCATTTCTAGATCTCTATTGCTTGACTCCCTGTTGCTTTGCCTTGTTGTCTTAGTGAAGCCTCAAGGGTGACTTGGGTGGAAGTGTGTTTACGGGTATGACTGGGTAGCCACACCCAGTAATTAGAGACTTGATTGCCATTCACAACTAGTACAGTCATAAGTGAAACATTACAACATGGGAGCTTAAGCCTCACTGGGCTTAGTGAGTTTGGAAACTACTGCAGAACTTCAGCGAACATGATAGGTCCCTGAAATTATTTTATAATTTCACATTTTTATAAGAAAAGATGTCACGGATACAAGTTCTTTCTTTTCAATAGCTTACAAAAGTCTTTCTCCTCTTTTTTTCAGCCCGACCGATGACCTGCAACTGCTTAGAGGCTCGAAAATGTGTAAGGGAGATTCGGAGTTGGGAATTCGCAGAGGAGAGTGTTAAATCAGTCAATGTTAAGATTTACTGCCTTCTCAGAAAACAATCAGGAACGTTTCATGATGGGGGTGGTTAAGTAAATGCACACCGTGGGATAGCAGCCTTTAAAAAACAATGCTGTAAATCTGTGGTCTTTGACATGTGTTGGTTAGTTTTCTGTCGCTGTAACAAACAGACAATCAACTTACAAGGGAGATGTTCATCTTGTCCATTTCCGGCTAGCAGTGGTCTGCGGCCTGTAGGGAACGTGATGCTGGGAGCGCGTGGAGGAGCAGAACTGGTCACCTTCTTGTTGGCTGATGACAGAGAAGTAGCTTTGAGGGCACACAGCCCTCCTCATAGGCCACATCCAGGCTCCACAACAGCACCACAGGAGGCGCTACCCAAACACAGCCACATGGGAAGATGGTTTAAGAGGGGAGGGAGACCACAAAAATAATTCCTACTTTTTTTTTTTTTTTTGAAGTAAGGGAGAAAGAAATAGATAAGTAATATGTAGTTTTTGTGTGTACACATTGGTGAGTACACATCAAAATGATAGTGTCCGGGTGTTGAATTCAAGATAACCTTTGTATTTTCTGATATATATATATATAATATACATACATATATGTATATAATATATACATATATAATATATACATATAATATACATATATATCACAATGAATGCTTATTTCACAACCAGACAAAACAAGAATGACGTTTCTAATAAAAATAATAATAAATGAAGTGTCATAGAAATGGTAAAGCAGGTAAAGGCACTTACTATCAAGCTTAGAGACCTGCCTTTGATCCTTAGAACAAGGGAGGAAGAAAGAACTGACTCCTGAAAGCTGTCCTTTAGCCTCCACACTTGAGCCACAGTATTTGCATCCTGCACACATCCACCAAGAAGTCACACATGTAAAATTGCTTAAAAGAGTAAATGAGTTGGATGAAAAGAATCCTCTCTCCCCTTCTCTCTCTCTCTCTCTCTCTCTCTCTCTCTCTCTCTCTCTCTCTCTCTCTCTCTCTTTCTCTCTTTCTCTCCCTCCCTCCCTGTCACTGTGCCCCCCCTCCTCTCCTCCATCCCCTTCTCTTCTGCTTCCCTCTAATGGGTTTGCTCCTACACACGGATTCTAGCCTCGATACAGGAAAGTTGACAACACCTGGCTCCAGACTCTGATCAAATCATACGCTAGCAAACAGAGGCAATGTTCTTTACGAGCTGCATCAGGAAGGTCACCGAGTAGATTGTCTTCAATCAGGACTCTATTACACCGTTAGAAGTGAGTGGGCTGCAGCAGAGAATGGAATTTTCTGCTGGGACAGGTCTTGGTCACTATGGTCACCGAGAAGAAAGAATCTCCTGAGTTGCTTCCTGCTATAGTTTAGACCCTGAATGTCACCCAAAAGCCCGTGTGTTACAGGCTCGGTCCACACGGTGGGGCTGCAATGAGAGAGGGGGTAGAGCCTATAGAAGTGGGGACTTGTGGAGATCTTAATCTTAGGGCATGCCCTTAAAAGAAGTGTGAGACTCTGCCCCACCCCTCCCTCTTGCTTTCTGACCACAGATGGACAATTTTGCTCTGCTACCTGCTCCAGCCCTTATGAACAACGAGGCCACATGATCCTTATTAGAATAAGCCTTGAGCGAACTCTGCCAGACCTTGATCAAGGTCCTATGTTGAAACTCCAGCCCCTTCCCTGTCACTGCCATTGCCAAACTCAGCCACCCACTGTGACCCTCATCCTGATAGCTGGGGCAAGGCAGTTTCTAAAGATAAAATGACCTTGGACAAACAACTCCAGGAGAGAGGAATTGCAGGCTCGCACATTGCTCCCTGAAGTGGTATCAACTTCCTGTTCGCCAAACTCCCTGTATAAACTGCAGGTACCCCCCCCCTCCCCTTTTGGCAGACCCTTACCTGCTGTGTCTGCCTCTTGCTATCTGAAATACAAACAGTCTGTCTGCTGCAGTCAGCCTGGTCTCTTTCTACCTTTTGTCTCTTTAAACTGCCCTGGAAACTTAACATGATGCAGCTTCAGAAAGCTAACAGTCATAGGCCAGGGACCGCCAAACTGTGAGTCCAAATAACCCTTTTTAACAAATTACATTTTTTCTCAGATATTTCGCTATAATGAAAAAAGTGCTGCCACATTTTCAGGTGAAGAAGAGAGAATGGGATGCTAAAAGCACTGAGATAACAGAAAAACAATATTCACCATGGAGTCTCAGAGTGAGAATAATGAATTTTAAAAGGGGTTCACACCGGGTTTCTTGGTATTTCAGAACTGGAAAGCCACCGTTGAATTTCTAAAGCACAAAACAAATCCATTCCGCAAATATTTCCCAGGCACCTCTTCTGAGTTCAGGGGGTCTACATTATGCTGGGAGGAGAAGCAAACACAATCAAATCATGACTCTCACGTGCCCAAATGTCGGAAACAGATCTACGCGATGAACGTGAAATTGTCCTCAGGCTTGAAATTTGGTTGAAAGCAAAGAAAGTCCAAGGGCTAGGGAGATGGCTTAATAGGTAAAGTGGCCCCCAGCACCCACATAAAAAGCTGGGCTTGACAGCCAGAGCCTGTCACCCAAGCTCTGGGTGGGCAGAGATAGGCGGATCCCAGGGCTTTGCCAAAACGGTGAGCTGCAGACTGGGTGAAAGACTCTATTTTAAACTTTAAGGTAGAGAAAAGTCGAGGTCAAGATATCCAAGCCCATCTCTGGCCTCTGCAGGCACACGCACAGGTGAGCATACCCACCCCTGACACACACACACACACACACACACACATGTACACAAACAAGTGGACACACACCTGCTCTAAAAGAAATACGAAAGAAGATGCCTGGCCATGAAATGCAATCACCCCGGGTTGAGCCCTGGAATCCACATAAAGATGGAGGAGAGGGAAGGAGAGAGCTGGCTCCACAGAGCTGGCTCCTGGCCTCCACATGTGCATGCCTCCACTCTCCACACACAATAATAGTAATAAATGACTTTTTACACAAATGCAACTTAGCATTCATGTCATTGGGTTTTCTTGCCTATGAGCACACTGTTAAGATACCATTCATGAAGAGAACAAATGAGCCATGTACTTAACAGGCACGAGGAGAGAGGTCCAGGCTTGTGTGCCTGGCATGTGTGGAAAGCTGCATTATCAAGACACACACACCTCCAAGCATTGTGCAGTATCCCTGAGCTCTGACCTGTGTTCTTTAACCTGCCCTTTCAGTGACAGAGGGAAATCCAGTCTCCTGATGCATATGTAATTTCAAGAGGAAAACAAAAGTTGTTTTACGCTGATTCTGCACTGAATAACCACCCCTCCACCTCCACCCCACAGCCACCCAAGGCTGGTAGGTGAAGCTCTATAGAGCTGACCAAGACTTGTATCCTGGTGGTGTTTACCTTGGCATAGCAAATATTTAACACAGAGCTTCAAATCTTGGAAACAGGCTCAAAAGCAAACTTGGGTTAATGGATCTTTGTGTTATTTTTTTAATCACTAAGATCATAAGGCTGAGAAGATTTGGGGACATAGTTCAACAAAAAGCTTGCCTGACAAGTGCAAGGCAGCACTATGGGGGGGGGGAGTTGGGGAGGGAAGGAGACTACACATGGTGGAGTAGCCTACAAGGCAAGCACTTGGGAGTCTGAGACAGGAGGATCACAAACTTGATGCTAGCATGGGGCTCAAAAAAAAAAGAAAAAAAAGCAATTCCCTCTTCTGGACTCTGTATGTACATACATGTGTGTACACACCTGCACAGCTAATAAAAAATAAATCTTTTAAAGACTGTAACAATAAAATCCCCAAACATGGTGCTTCTCAGTTGGCTACAGAGAATTACAGTAAAACAAAAAAACAAAAAAACAAAAACAAAAACAAAAACAAAAACAAAACAAAACAAAAAACTGGGATGAGAGTGCAGGGTAGCATGGTGATTTGAATGAAAACCAGCCCATAGGCTCAAACGTTTGCATATTTGGTCACAGTTGCTAGAACTGTTTAGGAAGGATTAGGAGGTGTGGTCTTGTTGAAGGTGCATCACTGGGGGTGGGTTTGAGGTTTCAAAAGACTCAGGTCATTTCCAGTGACTCTCTGTCTGTCTCTGTGTTTTCCTCCTCCTCCTCCTCTTCCTCTTCCTCATCCTCCTCCTCTCTCTCTCTCTCTCTCTCTCTCTCTCTCTCTCTCTCTCTCTCTCTCTCTCTCTGCCTCCAACTTGTAAATCAAGATGTGAGCTCTTAGTTTTTCCTGCCACCATGCCTTTGCTCCACCATCATGGACTCTAAGTCTCTGAAACTGTATGTCCCAAACTAAATGCTTCCTTTTATAATTTGCCTTGATGGTGGTGTCTTGTCCCAGCTATAGAAAAGGAATTAAGGCAGATGGGAATTGGGCATTGCTGTCCTTTAAAAAGCATTGTACAGAGGGTGGAATGCAACTCAGGGTACGTGCTTAACATGTGCTCACCATAGGTCAAAGCCTTAGCACACATACAGTATACATTTATTGTGGTGGTTTTAATATGTGATTAGATTCAATAACTTCTTCAAAAGAAGGTACAGGCAATAGCAGGGTGGGAGAAGGGTGGAGACTTTGAGCCTGGAGGTCTCGACTCTAGTCATTTCATGCTGACCTGGATTTCTTCAGCCAATCATGCTAACTCTTACCATTTATCTGCTTTTAAAAGAGGAGGAGAATTGGGCACGGTGGCATGTGCCTATAATCTCAGTACTCAGGAGGCTGAGTTCAAAGCCAGCTTCAGCTACATAGTGAGTTTTAGGCCAGGTAGGCTACATGAGGCCCCCATCTCAAAACAAACAAACAAACAAACAAATCTCTTTTCTTTCTATCATTTTCTCTTTCTCATCCATTAATTCAATCATTCATTCATTAAGAAGTATTTGATAAGAATATCACACTAGGTAATAAATCAAAAATAAAATTGATACTTTGAGTATTACCATTTTAGGAAGGTAATACATTTGATAGCACATATAAATTTTCTATCTTGGGATTCTCAAGTAAAGATGAATTGGTAAAATTTTTTTTTGAAACAAGGCCAGGCATGGTGGCTCATGCCTGAAATCCTAGCACTCAGGGAGGCAGAGGCAGATAGATCTCTGTGAGTTCGAAGCCAGTCTGGTCTACAAAGTGAGTCCAGGACAGCCAAGGCTACATAGAGAAACCCTGTCTTGAAAAAAAACAAAAAAAAAATTGTTGTTGTTTTTTTTTAAAAACTCTACAAAAAGTACACAGTCATCCTGTTCTGGACTTATTATGTTAAAAGTTGTGTTGAACCTGAGTTGTTTCGAGCAAACACCAATATTCTTGACCTCACACAATTTCAGGAGTCACATAGTAGGCTATGGTCTGTTACTTGGCAACTGTCTATTTCATCTTGAATGAGAAAACATAAATGCCTACAATTCATCAGGGCCCACATAAGAAAAGACTCTGAAATCCCATCCACTTTAGGAGCTATCTGAATTTCAGCCTTTTAGGTGTCCTTGGAGTATCCTGTGATGTCCTGTTACTTTGAATTTATCAAATCTTCCCAGAGAGTCCAGCAATGTAGCTTGATGTTTAGATTCTGTCCTATCCCCAAATCAGGTTATTGCCTAGGCAAAGGAAGGAGCTCGCTTTATTTCACGGTAAACACTCTCCTCTGGTCATGCTGTTTTTAATTCAAATTGCAGCTTCACAGCTGGCTAAGAATCAACTTAGCGCATACTAAGCATGTGTGAGTCCTTCGGCAATAAAATGATTTTAAAATACTACTTCAGCCAGGCGTCGTGGCGCATGACTTTAATCTCAGCACTTCAGAGGCAGAGGCAGGTGGATCTCTGTGAGTTTGAGGTCAGCCTGGTTTAAAAGAGAGTTCCAGGACAGCCAGGGCTATTACACAGAGAAACCCTGTCTCGAAAACAACAACAACAACAAAAAACCAAACTACTTCATGGGGCAGGGGATGTTGCTCAGTGGTCGAGCCCACACTTAGCTTGTGTGAGGCCCTGGGTTCAATCCCAGACACCAGAAACAAATAACGACAGCAAATAACAACAACAAAACCCTCACATACTTCTATGAGTAGTCCCAAGACTAGGACTGTAGCTCCCTCCTGGAGACCTGGACATCATCATACTATAGAATCAGTCACTGATGTAGTAAAAACTACAAACATGCCCATTGTGGGGACATACTCATTTAATCCCAGCACTCAGGAGACTAGGGCAGGTTTGGAGGTTCAAAGCCAGCTAAGATTATATAGTGAAATCCAGGTCAGCCTGAGCTGCATGGCTGGACCCCATCTTAAAGTGACTTAACAAATGGGACAAACAAAGAGATAGTTCAGAGCTTAAAAGAATGCGCTGCTCTTAAACAGGACCTGAGTTCAGCTCCCAGCACTCCATCAGGCACTTGCTCCAGATAATGGGTACCTGGATTTACATACACTGGATTCACATACACATATCTCCACCACACATACATATAGCTTTAAAAAAAAAACACTAAATATTTTTTTTAAAAAGAACTGAACAAATAAATCCAGGTAAGAAAAAATGGAGGCTAAATGGGAGGGAGGAATGGGAGGATACAAAGGATGGGATAACAATAGAGATACACTATGAATACATTAATAAAATATATTAAAAATAAAATAAATTAGAAGAAAAAATGGAGGCTTGTTTTACCACAGTTGTTCCTGGTATAATAGCATACCCACTTCAAAGCAAAGAGCAAGAGCAATACTTTAAAACTAATTTCAGAGGGAAACAGTACATGAGTATGGAAAGAGACCAGAGACCCATCTTTTTGCAAAAAATAAAACCAGGCTGAGAGCACCTGAGAGACTCAGTTTTATCCAAAACATAAAATTCCCTGTAATCAAGCATTTTTATTATAACTTTTTATAGAATTATTACAAAGCGTGTTTGCTCACAAGTATCAAAATACAACCAAGGACGACGAAAGAGAGCCCACGTGTGGAGAGCAAGTAATGGGAAGTTTGTGCTGTGATTTCTGAATCTTTTTTTCTCCCTTGAAAAGTCATACAGTGGCAGGGCGCGGGAGTAGAAGAGAGAAGCAAAGGAGAACCAAGGATAACGGTACAAATGCCCAAAGATGCCATGATGGAGACTCTTTGTATGCGAACTTAAAAAACTAAGGAATGCAGATTCTTTCTTATTGGGAAAAAAGAAAATCAGATGTTGAAAAATATCTTCCTGGTGTGGTACTGTTTAGGGGAATTAACAATAGAGTGTGTCAGGGCTCTGAAGGAGAGTCGTATCGTATGAATCCGGGCTGACCCTTGCACATAATCTTGGGTCCAATCTTTAGTACCATAAAAAACCTGATATATGGCAAATCTGCAATCCCAACACTCCGAAGCCTGAGGTAGGAGGACTGCTGTGAGCTAATGTCCAACTTGGGCTACCCAGTGAGTTCCAGTCTAGCCAAGGCTACCGAATAACACACTGTCCCTCAAGTAAAGGGGAGAGAGGAACACTCCTTCATTGCTGGTGGGAATGCAAACTAGTACAGCCACTTTGGAAATCTATCTGGTGCTATCTCAGAAAACTGGGAATAGGGCTTCCTCAAGACCCAGCTATTCCACTCCTTGGAATATACCCAGAAGATGCTCCAGCATACAACAAGAAACTTTGCTCAACCACGTTCATAGCAGCCTTATTCATAATAGCCAGATCATGGAAACAGCCTAAGTGTCCCTCAGTTGAAGAATGGATAAAGAAACTGTGGTACATATACACTATGGAATACTACTTAGCTATTAAAAACAAGGAATTCCCGAAATTTGTGGATAAATGGATTGAGCTAGAAATGATCGTAATGAGTGAGTTAACCCAGAAGCAGAAAGACTCAAATGGTATATACTCACTTATATCTGCATACTAGCCCAAGGGGCATGTCCCACGAAAGCCTTCACTTACCAGGAAACTGGGACAGAGGGGAGGACATCCTATTGAGACTCTAGGTGAGAGAAGCATGGGAGAATAGCAAAGTAGAAGGATCCAGAGGGTCCTAGAAACCTACACGTAGAACATTATGATAGGCAGATTTGGTTTGGGTCAAGGGGTCCCCCTCAAACTAAGGTACTAGCCAAGGACAATACAGGCGGTAAAATTTAAACCCCTACCCTGATCTAGCCCATGGACAGGACAGTCTCCACACTTGAGTGGAGAGAGGGATTTGACTTTCTCATGTACTCTGGTGCCTCACATTTGACTATGTCCCCTGGTGGGGGAGACCTAGTGGCACTCAGAGGAAGGACAGCAGGTCACCGAGAAGAGACTTGATACCCTATGAGCATATACAGGGGGAGGTAATCCCCCTCAGGAACAGTCATAGGGGAGGGGAGTAAGGGGAAAATGGGAGGGAGGGAAGATTGGGAGGATACAAGGGATGAGATAACCATTGAGATGTAACAAGAATAAATTAATTATATATATAAAAAAAAGAGCACCCTTTGGGATTACAGTTCTCTGGTTGAGTACTGAAAGTAAAACTCAATGACATAGACTGCGGTAACTACAGAAAAACTATTGTCAAGATTAGCACTCAGAGGAAGGACAGCAGGTTACCAAGAAGAGACTTGATACCCTATGAGCATATACAGGGGGAGGTAATCCCCCTCAGGAACAGTCATAGGGGAGGGAAATAAGGGGAAACTGGGAGGGAGGGAAGAATGGGAGGATACAAGGGATGGGATAACCATTGAGATGTAACAAGAATAAATAAATTCAAAAATTAAAAAAAATTAAAAAAAAAGACTAGTTACTCTTTCTTTACAAATAAAATAACCGAGTCGTGAATTGTAAAAAGCCATCCTTTTGCGACTGGAGAAATGGCTCAGTGGTTAAGAGGTTGCTCTTCCAGATGTCCTGAGTTCAGTTACCAGCAACCACTTGGTGGTTCACGACCATCTCTAATGGGATCTGATACCCTCTTCTGACCATGTGGGCCTATATGCAAATAGAGCACTCATATACATAAATAGCCCAGCGGTGGTAGCTCATGCCTTTAACCTCAGCACTCAGGAGGGAGGCAGGGGCAGGCAGATCCTCCGGCCTCTGCCTCCAGAGGGCTGCGATTTAAAGGCTGTGCCACCACAGTCTGGCAACCGTCGGTAGTTTTTACCACTACTAAAGGGATGTATTTCCTATGGTAGTTGTGGTTTTGGGAAACCGAACGCTACACGGTAAGAGGTGATTCTGTTGCTAGGTTCCCCAGTGGTGTAATGAGCCACGGTGTGTGAAGCCCCTAGTAACCGCGAGCGAACCCAAATGGAGCTCCTGATGCTTTGTGACACTTCAAGAACCACTGGGAGAGATAGACAATAGAGATTCCCTCCACAGATTCAGATTACAATGATGTTCGGAAACGTTTATTTCTGCCAAGCTCTTAAGTGAGATGGAATCTGCCACTCGAGGACCACACACTGAGGTGAGATGGTCTAAAAGTATCAGGTAAAGTTCAAGGTTCCCAGTTGGTTTTCAGTCACATTCCTGTTTATGTATATCCGGTAGCTGTTGAAGGTACACTCTGGAGAAAGTAAAAATTGGCAAAAGGAGTACAGCCCCTGGCTGAGCTCTTAGAGGGAGGCAAACTAATCCTTTATAAATGTGGCATTGCCATCAGGAACCTGCTGCTGTGAGAAAGAGGCTGTTAAAAGTCTGATTTGTGAAGCATGTTTCACTGAGGCACATGAACTTTGGAGGACCCATTTAGTCCCTAGCAGAGGATGCATAGAGAAATTAAATGGTATGTTTGCTAGTCTGATGGAATTAGACGTAAATAAAAGTAATTCCTCTCGAAGCAAGTACCTGATTCCAGTCACTTCATGGACCTAACATGATGTCACTGGACCAGCATCAGCATCACCCAAGAATTGACAGAAACTGAAACCCGTGGGTACCACTCTGGACTCTGCTGCATCTTTCCAGCTTATTACAACGCACAATAACTTCTGTGATAACTGACAGCTCACAGAGCTCAGGATTTCCATGGCCTGGTAGCATTTGTTTGCAAGACAAATAACCTATCTCTCGGTGTCAGCCTGAGGTTCCAATGTTTCAAGGAATTCCAATGTAGGCAACATTTTGAGAAACACTGTTCTAGACAAGAAGCTATCAAAAATGTAGGCCTGGACCTCGTATGTTAAATCATGGCTGACAAAATATGAGCATATCTATATCTAATACAAGGGTCTGACAAAACATGTGTTCTTACACGTGCAGTGAGTGCTGATGCTTCCTGTTCTTCGGTATTTACGTGCAGTCATACCACTACACTGATTTCATGACCCACTGTAATGGACTGCAAGTGCAGCTTGAAAAACAAGTCCCGGATCATTGCTCCAATGCTGGAGTACTTTTATAACACTATTTTCATTTTGCGTTCCTTATAGGTCTTTCTCCCTACTCCACCCCAATCCCTTCTAACACCCCAACATCAGGTAGGAGAGAAAGAAGGTTAATGGGGAGAGGGGACATAGCTGTCCTCAGCTACTTCCTGTGGCTCAGGGTCATTGGGTTCCTTGAGGCAAGTCCAATCCTCATTTTAGGATATCTCCAACGTCTTCTCATAAAACTGTATCAACAACAACCAGGAGCAGCAGGGGGGAGCACCAGCAGCCTTCTTCTTTCTCGGAGCCCCCAGTCTCTCTAAGTCTCCCTGTCTCTGACTCTGTCTCTGATTGTCTCTCTCTCTCTCTGTCTGTTTCTCTCTCTCTCTCTCTCTCTCTCTCTCTCTCTCTCTCTCTCTCTCTCTCTCTCTCTCTCTCTCTCTCCCTCCCCTGCCCTTTGACTTTTATTCCCACTGACAAAGACCATGCCCCCGCACAAGGTAGTTCACAGCGGACAAACATCATGCGCCCTCTCATGAGGCAGTTATCAGCTGTGGACAAACTGGAGCAGCCCCTATATCCCACACCTGGAATTAAAACAAAACATGTTTACATATAAACCAAAACTTCCACAACACTTCTCAGATTTTCCAATGTGAGGTTCTGCAGTTCTAGTGAGGCTCCAAGTACTGCCGCTGCCCCTGACCTATTTGTTGCTTTTTTGTTTTGTTGCTGTTGTTGTGTTTTGCTTTGTTTTTGAGACAGGGTTTCTTTGTGTAGGCTTTGCTGTCCTGGACTCGCTTTGTAGACCAGGCCGGCCTCGAACTCACAGGGATCCACAGGCCTCTGCCTCCTGAGTACTGTGATTAAAGGTGTGTGCCACCACGTCCGGCTCATTCATTGCCATTTTAACGGCAAGGCACCACCATAAGGAGTGCAAAAGGTGAAAGCAAACTTGATGCCAATTTACAGCAGAAATTTGCCTCTGCTTGTGGCAGTAAACTTTAGAAGAACTTGCCACTAAGCTGGCAGGTATGGATGAGGAGACACCCACCTTTGATTGTAGCACTTGAGAGGCAGAGACAAACAGAGCTCTGTGACATAGAGGCCAGACTGGTCTATATGATAGACTCCCAGGCCAGTCAGAGCTACACAGTAAAACACCATTAAAGAAGAAGAAGAAAAGAAAAGAAAAAAGAAAGAAAGAAAAGAAAAACTAATTACAAGTAGCAACTAGACCAGTAGACAAATGGTATTATATTATTATGCCCTGATACATTGACCAGTGTCTGTTTTTAAGATCTTTGCCATTAAGCTGAGGGTAGTAGCACATGCCTTAAATCCCAGCACTCCACCCAGAGGCAAATGGGTCTCTGTAAGTTCGAGGTCAGCCTGGTCTAACAGTGAGTTCCAGGACAGCCAAAGCTACATAGTAAGACCCTGTCTCTAAAAACCAAAACCAAGAAACAAAAGAAAAGAAAAAGAAAAAAGAAAGAAAGGAAGGAGGGAAGGAAAGAAAGAAAAAGAAGTGGACACCTTCAGGCATTCATAAACCTCACGATTTTATGGGTATGAGCAGTGGTTTCAACAGATGCCAAGTTAGTGTATTTATAAAATCTTGCATTTATGAAAACTTGCAAAGAGTCTTTGACTTCATCATTTGTCTGAATTAATCCTACAGAATTGTATCTGCTCTTTATTATATATCAGAATTGGAAAGATTATTTAAAAAATCAGATCAGGGCTGGAGAAAAGGCTCACTTTTTTTTTTTTTTTTTTTTTTTTTTTTGGTTTTTCGAGACAGGGTGTCTCTGTGTAGCCTTGACTGTTCTGGACTCAAACTCACAGCGATCTGCCTGCCTCTGCCTCTGCCTCCCAAGTGCTGGGATTAATGGTGTGCGCCACCACTGCTCAGCAGGGCTCACATTTAAGAGCACTTGCTCTTGCAGAGGATTCAGGTTTAGTCCCCAGTATCCATGTGGTGGTTCACAATCATCCCTGGCCCTAGTTCCAGGAGCTCCATGCCTTATGTCTTCTTCTAACCTCCACAGGCACCAGGCATGCATGCGGAACACACATGTATACATGCAGGCAAAACATAGGCAGATAAGAAGAAATAAATTAATTAAAAAATTTAAAAGCAGATCAACTAGTTTTAAGACAGTAATGTATGCCTAGCATTGCAATTAAAATAGCTCTTCACAAGTGAAGAGATTCAAGACATGAACGAGAGAGAGAGAGAGAGAGAGAGAGAGAGAGAGAGAGAGAGAGAGGGAGAGAGGGGGAGAGAGGGAGAGAGAGAGAGAGAGAGAGAGAGAGAGAGAGAGAGAGAGGGGTCGGGACACTGTCTATGAAGGGTGACTGACTTCTCCAGGCATGCCCCACCTTACTGAATTCAGACTGCCTGTCAGTCTTGCAGGCTCAGACACCTGAAATGTCAGCCGTAAAATGGTGCCCAGAGTCTCAAGAATGTCAGCTGGCATTAACCTAGATTACAGGCACTGCTGACATTTGAAATAAGAATGCTGGCAAGGGACGGCGGCGTGTGCCTGTGATCCCCGTGCTGGGGCAGGAGGATCAGAAGTCCAGGGCCATTTAAAACGAAAAACAAACAAACAAAAGGAGGTAAGATTTCTGGGGGGTGTTTGTTTGACAATGAAAAATACACAGGTGCCAGGAGGATCTACATTCGTACCCTGTGTTCACCCCTTACCTTCTTGTGAGAGTTGTGAAGGGGAGAGGCAAGGAAAAACCATGAGGCAGCTGGGGAGTATAGGGTCTGCGAAAGGGAATTTGTAAATATCTCGAAGATTAGGTCATCACCCCTAATATGGGATTTACCAGCTAAATAGCACCATTCCAGCCTGGTGTGGTAATGCATGCCCTTACTTCCTGCACTCTGGAGGTAGAAACTGGAGGAGTGCAAGTTCAAGACCAGCCTGCACTCCCTAGTGAGTAACAGGCCATCTAGGGCTACATAGCAAGAGCCTGTCCTCTCTTCTCAAAAGTGAACCAACAGCAGACTACTCTCTCTAGGTGTGGTGGGACACTCCTGCCATCCCAGCAATGGGAGATGGGAGAAGGCATGAGGGTGAGCTCAAAGTCAGCCCAGGCTGCAGAGCTGAGTTGAGTTTAAGGCCAGTCTGGGCAACATGGGACTCTGACACAAGACAATAGGCAGACAGACGGACGGACAGATGGACAGATGGACAGATAGACAGACCTATGGATTGATTAAAAAAAATGAATAAATATGAGATACCCTTTCCCTTGGCGAGCCTTGAGCTAGTCCTCATCAGTCAGAATGTGCCTCTGACATCAGCAGATCTCTAGACACGGCAATGAGTGTCCTGCATCCTGAGTGACCCTTCTGACCCATGCGTATATTTAGTGAGCACATCGAGTGTTTGCAGCTTGTGTCTTAACATATCTCTGCTCTAACCTATATTATGTATAATTTGTGGAGTCCCTCAAAGAGGAACACAATTTTTATACTTTTAAAGGACATGTTTCTTGTTTGCCATCAATTTAGGGATTAAGGAAATAGTCTCCCTCCACTGCGGCTTAGATATCTTAACCAAAGTTATTGTTACGCTTTTCTTTTTCTTATGTTTTTGGTTGTGAGCCTACCCTTTAATGGCTGAGTTACCTCTCCAGGCACAGAATGTCATTTGGTAACCCAGACTGGCTTCAAGCTCATGACCTCCCTTCTGTCTTACTTATTATAAGTGCAAGCCACCGGGCCTGGCTTTACACAGATCTTTAAATACCAGAAGTGCAAAACATAAAAATAAAATAAAAAATAAAAAAAAGAATAAGAAAGAAAGGAAGAAATAATCCTGTAACAAAACCAGCACACGGTCCCTCTACTCCTAACACTTGCCCCCAAAGCAGCTACTCAGATTTAGACATGTTCAAGTGTGTGTGTGTGTGTGTGTGTGTGTGTGTGTGTGTGTGTGTCTCGCTGTCAGCAGGTACAAGACAGAGGGTGGCTTTGTGGCATCTCTACCTTATTCCCCTGAGACAGGGTCTCTCTCACTGAACCAGAAGCTGTTGCTCCCATGAAGCTTTCTTATGCGGTGCTGGGGATTTGAACCCAAGTCCTCCTGTCGGCACAGCAAGTATTCTTACCCACGGAGCCATTTCTCGGCCCCCATGTTCAGCTTAATCCTTTTAAAATCTATTCGCTCATTTATTTATCGTGGTAGTAAAGAGGACATGCCGTTGCACTTGTGCTGAGGTCCGAGGACAACTTGCAGGAGTTAGTTCTCTGCTTCTACTATGTGGGTCCCAGGGCTCGAACATGGGTCATTAGGCTTGGCGGCAAGCGCCTGTACTCGCTGAGCCATCTCACTGACTCCTGCAAGTAACTTTTATTTTTGCAAGTAACTTTTAAAATGTTCTTTTTGTTTTTTTCTGGCTCTAAGCTCTACCCATGTCACACCTTTATGATTTTCTTTTCTCTTCTCTTTGAGACAGAGTCTCACTACGTAGTTTAGGCTGGCTTCCTGACAGCACCTCTCGAGAGCTTCCGGGCATGTACAGCTTCTGCTGCTAAATCCACAGCATGTGCTGCTACACCTGCCTATGCTGCTGTTTCCTGAGATTTCAATGTGAGACATCACTTACTGACTTCCTTCCTCTCATCACTTACTGACTTCCTTCCTCTGGAAAAAGGGAGACACCTAGGTATGTCTTTCTTTCTGAATCTGAGACATTATTATTACATACATGGAAAAAAGGAACATGTACGTTAATACTAGTAGGCATGGAAATTAATCCAACCACTAGGGAAACCGATGTGCCTCTAAAATAAATAAATAAATAACATTTAGATGATCTTAGGAATGCACCTAAAAGACTGTTATGAACATACCACAGGCAGAGTTCTGGGTCTACGCTTAGTCACAATGGCTGAGCCACAGAATCTAATTATTGATCAACAGATGATGGATAAAAATATGAGGTATACATACAATGGAGTATGTATATGTGTTTTATTCAGCCATAAAAAAAAACAAAATTATGTGACTTATAGAAAAATAAACACAACTTGGTGATCATCATATCAAACACAGAGAGTCGGACCCATAAGTACAAGTACCATTTGGTTTTGTTCCCTTGTAGATCCTAGATTTTATATAGATGCAGAGATTTGCTTATATACGCATGACAGTTGAAGCAAGACTGTTCAGGGAAACTAAGATGGCTGGTAGGAGAGGGGAGAAGGAGGGAGCGGGCGGTGGCTACGGTGAAGTGTGTGATAGACTTCCTTCCCAGCGCCCTCGAGATACCCTACACTATGTACAATGGATGTGTACTGATGATTTTCCAAGCCATCATTTTTTGATGCTGGAAGTTGAACCCAGGGTTCTGGGACTTGGAGCCACCGCAGAGCTGCAGCACAGACACCTTTACTTGCCTTTGTAAATGGCTGGTTTTGTTATGTCACTGAATTTAGTTTAAGTTGTGTAAGTAGTATTTTACATTATTAGGCTCATAAATATTTCCTCATTAGGCATGCAGTATATACTTTCTAAACATTTTTCCTTTTAAAATTAATAATGTATGTGCTTGTGCATGCACGCGCACACACACACACACACACACACACACACACACACACCAGAGCAGTCTTACATGTACAAAAGATCTGTCAAGTGTGCACAGAGCATCCTTATACACTCCATATCCAGTTTTAACACTTTGCTAATGCTACATTTTACCAAGGTGCTTTACTGTAATTAGTGATCCCGTGCTGGTGCACTATGACTACCTGGACTTCACATTCTATTCAAATTTCCTTAGTTGTTGTTATTGTTGTTGTTGGTTTTTTTTCCTTAACCTGTACTGGCTTTTCTGTCCCTTCTGTTACTGCTTGTTTATTTTTAATCTTCCAAAGATATTTCTTAGGCAAGCATTCCACTGAGCTACAGCACAAGCCCTCCTGGTGGCGTTTCTTCGGGAAGCCTCTACTCTTTCTGTTCGGCTCTCTGTGGCTGCACTGGTATCCTCGGATGAGCCTTTGCCAGCTTCCTGGAGAATCTCTTAACATTTCTTCTGGGTTGGATTTCCCATCCCCTGCAACTCTGCTCCCTGGCTTAGTTCCCTCCTTGGGTAGGGTGTATGTTTCCGGAGGCCCTGTGGGAAAGGACGCATAGGCCGTGATTTTTATGCCTATCATCCAATCACTCTATATAACAGTATTCTGTTATACCCGATTGGTAACTTTAACAAGCTAGTTATGTTACTTAATAATTTCTTCCCAATGTTCTCATGGTTCCTTCTCAAAGAAAAAAAAAAACCCTCAATAAAAGCCTTTTTATGTTCTGTGGTGAATGTTTATGAACAACTGCTCCTGTTCATTTTCTCTCTATCTGTGTGTCGGCCTCCCCACCTACTCAACCCCCTGCCCATCCCCCGCCTCCTGACAGGACATAATATGGTGCCCAGAACACAACAGACAGCTAACATATATTCAGCCCCTAGGTACTTTTTCCTTCATAAAAATTTTTGCTATACTAGGTTGCATAATGCCATGGTCACACAAGTATACAGTGTACTTAGAAAATAGCTCCCTGCTGCCTTTCCTCATCCTTCTTCCCCTCTCTCACTAGTCCTTCTGTTCTCCAGAGTTTTCACGTTCTCTTCTTCTTCTTCTTCTCTCTCTCTCTCTCATGTATCTATAGAGTCTACAGCCCACAAATGAGAGAAAAACACGCACTATTTGTCTTTCTGCTATTGACTTAGTTCACAATATCATAATCTCTAGTTTCAGTTATTTTCTTATAAATACCGTAACTTTATTCTTTATGGATGAAAAAAAAACACCACTGTGTATGCACACCACACTTTCTTCATGCATTCCTCTGCTGTCAGACACATAAGCTGGCTCTGTTACTTAGCTACTGTGAACTGTGCTGCGGTAAACACTGTTGTGCACGCGTACTTAGGTTCTTACTAAACATTTGATGAAGAAATGAAGGTGATGCATAAGAAATCCCGGGACATCTAACATGGTTCACGCTCCCAGGACTTCCCCAAGTCCTAATTACAGCAGTGTGCACAGACACACTCACAGGCACATGTGCATTCTTTTATTGTAACTAATGACCAGAAAGACACACACACTCAGATAGGTTGACAGGCCTGACCCCAGGGTAATCTTAAACTGGCTGAAATGTGGTCCCCAGAAAGCAGGAATTGTTTTGTCTTTGCTGGCTGAGGCTCAGCACGCGTACATAGTAACTGCTTGTATTAGTCAAGGCTACCGACAGGAAACAGATGGCACACTCAAAATAGGATAACTCGAGGAGAGACCATTTATAAGCTGTAGGGGAACCACAAATGATGATAGTGAGGCACTTCGGTGTTTAACACATGAAAAGCTGTGGCCGCTGCTGAAGGGACTCTCTCTCTTCTCACAGATACAGGTGGCCAGCCCTGAGAAGACCGATGACCACTATTCACTGCCACCTGACCGTTGCAGGGCCACCCCTGCTGAGAGCAGCCTCAGGTCAAATCGTAGTGCTCAGTTTTAAATGGCTGCTACTAACATGGAATCTAGTGTGGGATTCAAGTATGGGGACTCTCTGTGACAAGGCTGGCACACTCCCAAATCTAATCTCCACGGCATGCCTTTCTAAAAAATCAGATTTTTTTTCCCTCTACTTTACCATAAAAAATACACACAGAGTGCTAAGGAATGGCTACTAATAAAGAGCAGGGTTTTTTGTTTTTGTTTTGTTTTATAATCATTTAGTGTGTGTGTGTGTGTGTGTGTGTGTGTGTGTGTGTGCGCGCGCGCGCACCCCCAGCCCTTGTGGGTGTATGTATGTGTGATACAATGTGCGTAGTATATGCATGCACATGTGTGCCATGGTGTACATGTGTGTGTGCATGCACAAATGTGCTACTGTGTACATATATGCCACAGTGAGCACATGTGTAGGTGAGTTCATGTGTGTTCATGTGAATGTGTGCCATGGCGTTCATATATGTTTATGTGTATCACAGTCTGCATGTATGCATATGTGTGCATGTGTGTGTATTTGCACATGTGCCACAATATATGTGAGCGTGTATATGTATATGGACACACATGTATGCCCAGTGTGCAGGTAGAGATCAGAAAACAATTTGTGGGCACCTGTTCCTTCCACCACCAAACTCAGGTAGTCAGGCTTGGTAGCCAGCGCTGTGCTTACCTGCTGAGCCATCATACTGGCCTCCTATTTTTTGGCTTTGTTTTGCTTTGTGTTTTTCAGTCTTGCCTGGAACTTGCTATGTAGTGCAGGCTGAGTTCTAAATCCTCCCTCTCTCAGCCCTGAGTGTTGGAATCACAGGTGGGTACAATGTGCTTCCTTCAAAGCCTGTCACCTCACAGAAGACCTGTTCGTCAAGCCAACTCTACTGAGTAGAAATAGTGGACGTTTTCTAGGTTGTTTTGGTTTTGAGTGTTCATCTTATTTTATGAGACGACTTCTTGCCATTTAGCTTGCGCCTCAAATGTCTGATTCTCCTGTCTCGGCTCCTTGAGAGCTGGGATCACAGGCATGCATGACCACACCAGGTTTTCTTGCTTACTTATTTATTTATGTATTTATCTATTTATTTTGAGATACAGTTTCACTATCTCTATATTTGAAGCCAGGCCTCAAATCTACAATCCTCCTGCCTTAACCTTCTGAGGCAAGTAAAGTGGAGTCTGGTTTAGGTCCTACTGAGAAGAGGTAAGCCCCAAGCATCACTTGGGGATACAAAAGTTGGCTCACTTCCTAGGTTCAAAGGACTGCCAAGTTCTTGACTAAGACAGTCCTTCCTCTCCGCCAGAGGCCCAGGCTGGGGAATTCCAGCTGGGATCTGATCCTCAGCAGTGAAGGTGAAATTTACAGGCTGGTCAAGCAGTGAGAGGGGAAGAGCACATAGTGAGCCTGCAGGATCTGTTGTCAGAGGCTGATCTCGGACAGGTGCTGACGAAAGGACACTCCCAGCATGCTGTTGAAGTTGCCCATGCTGTGGGTTGGAGAAAATATTTGGTATCATTGATCTTGGAATAGTTAGAGGGTCTTAGCCATCTGCAGCTCAGCAGAGCAAGATGTAATAAGCAGCTTTCCCCCTTACCTTTCCATTAACTTTTTTCTTTCTTTCTTTCTTCCTTCCTTCCTTCCTTTCTTTTTTTCTTTCTTTTTTAAGACAGTCTTGTAGCTAGCTGGGTAGCTCTGTGTAGCCTTGGCTGCCCTGGAACTCATAGAGATCCGCTTGCCTCTGCTTCCCAAGAGCTGAGATTAAAGGTGGTGCTTCACCATCACCCAGCTTGCGTTAACTTTTTAACTTAAACTAGGCTAAAGCTTAGGGGGTTTTGTTTTTGTTTTTGTTTTTGTTTTTGTTTTTGTTTTTGTTTTTTTTGTTTTGTTTTGTTTTCTGTAGCCCAGCCTCACTGAAAACCCACTCCCTGCACCAGCATCCCAAGGGCCGGGACTTCAGGCACACGCTACCTGAAAAGCTTTTGCTTTAAGTACTTAACTAAAATAAGCAAGACACAGATCACAGGATCTGCCCTGTTCTACTCAGCATCTCCCTCTTGTGCTTTAGGAATTTCTTGTTGGTCTGCACCACAACTTAGTAAGTAGATGTACTTGAACTGGACAGCTAAGGGCCAAGAAGTTTATCGTAACAAAGAAAATAACATACAACTTTAGGGTTTGAAGCCACCTTTCTGGGCTCCGAGACCTGTGTTACTTCTGTCTGATACACCAGCTGTCTGAGGTTAGCTGACAATGGTTTTAATCAACCTTAAGTGTTGACTTTCTTAGGGTCATCACAAATGATCAGGACAAGCAAGCTTAATATATTCAGGTCATGGGAGGATGCATATTCTCAGATTACCATTTACTTGCTTGGTTAAAAAAGATTAGGCTATTATATTTGTTGGAAGGACCCTGCTGTTTGAGGTTGGAGTCCTCCCAGTACGGATAGCCTTTCTGAGCTCCGGGTTAGATGGAGGACTCCCTCTCCCAAGCAGGGCCTCTGCCTCTCTGCCTAACTCCATCTGGAGAGTGTCTTTAGATAATAGATGCCCCTAACCACATTTGATACATAGCCCTTGACACAGCTCCTGCTAGCTCTCCTGTCCCTGCGCCTTGGGATAATTAGGTACTGTTCTCCTGTTCATATGATAGGAGCATGCTGCCAAACGTAAAACAAGCATCCTTAAACAGCCTGGTTTCAACCAGTATGAACACCTATCCCAGAAGCCCCCACCCACTTCCCAAGGCCTACATAGCCTTTGCTCTCCTTGAGTGACATTGAACTAGCTCCCTGAAGTGCTTCCTGGAGTGTTTGATCTCCGTCATGCTTGGGGCCTTCCAAGCTCTGTACCTAGCCTTCTGCTCCTCCTGCCTTGATGGGCTGGTTGGTGGCCAACAGCCACCCCTCCCCCCGGGGAAGAGGAGAACCATATTATTCATCTTTACATTTGTGTCAGTTGCTGTTCCCACCATGTTTTAAAACTTTCTATGAGAACTCATCTTCCTCACAGTTTCTCATGGCAGGGCAGTCTATGTGTTATACAGTGTAATTTCCCTCTTTCAGAATGCCCTGTCTCAGACATGTAACCCGGCGGACAAGCCCCTAGCCTAAGAGCTGCTAATCCTTACCAGCTGGTAACCTCCCACAAAGCCTGGCGTGACAAAAACAAATGGAAGCAACAGCCTGGGCTCTTTCCTTCTGATGTTGGAACCGGGCAACACAGATTCTCAGGCAACAGAGTAGACATGAAACCAGGTCCAATCAATGCTGGCTGGGCGTGGTGGCGCACACCTTTAATCCCAGCACTCGGGAGGCAGAGGCAGGTGGATCACTGTGAGTTCAAGGCCAGCCTGGTCTACAAAATGAGTTCAGAACAGCCAATAGTACACAGAGAGACCCTGTCTCAAAAACCAAAACAGAAAACAAAAACAAAACAAAACAAAAAAACTAGTCAATGCTGGATCCAGAGCATAAACAAACAGCACCAGTGGTGCCCTTCAGTGGTAGATGGCATTCCCAGCATGTGTGCAACCCTGGGTTCATGCCTGGCACTGCCAAACAAAGAAACAGTTTGGACTGATTCCTTTTACCTCATCACAGTACAAATGATACCCACATAAACAATCTAATTGTTATTTTCACTGTAATGTTCAATAACTTATGTGAACTACTCAGTACTTATAAAATAGGCTGTGGTAGATATTTCTCTCCATCCTGGGCTAGTGCAATTCTGAGTACATTTAAGGTAGACCAAGCTGTAATATTTGGCCCATTAGTAATGATAAACTCATTTTTAAAAGTGTATCATGTTTTCAAGTTGCAATAGATTTATTAAATTGGAAGCATCATCTAACTCAGGGTTCTAAGGGGGGAAAATATAGCACGTGGAGATTGAGATAAATAAAATGGAATTGATTACAAACCTGTGGCTGAGCAGGAAGGAAATGAAGGTATGTAGAAACCCACCCTAGGCAGGAAGGAAGCTAACACCACCGTACACACGAAGGGCTGAGGGAGTCTACGAAAGGTGAGTTGTATGAATAAGCCATCTTGAACAAGCCTTGGTAGAGGGATACAAGCTACCTTCTGTGGAGGGGGCTGAGGAGAATAAATACACCTGGGTCCGCTGATAAATTCCACACAGGCCAAGCATCTAAGGAGAGGGAGCCTCATGGAGAAGGGGGAAAGTGCGTCTGGTGGGGCATATTGAAGATATTCTGGGCATAGCAAGATTTAAAAATAACTAAAACAGTAAGCAAAGGGACAGAGCAGTCCAGGCGCAGAGTAAAGGTTCTCTGTAGAGCAGCTGCCTAAAAAGGATGGAGGGGAAAGGTTTTCCCGGAGGTGTCTCCATATCCGGGACCTTGCCTTTTGAGGCTCTGGCCGCTTTCAGCCTGGTGTAACTTTGTATCGGAGTCTTCCTTTAGAGAACTCTGTAAGTAACTCTCTGTTTTCTTTATGTAAATCCAAACGCCTAGGACAATTCTGGGGACAGTAAGAAGAGTTTAGCCCTCTTAGAAACCCTACAAACAAAGGTGTCAGCCACTTACTGAAAGTGAATTATCACCGTCACCTCAGCTTTGTGTAAAGTGTCCAAATTTAAAAATAAAGGTGCCAGAGTCATGAAAACCACTTACTGTCAAAATCAAGAAATCAGAAAACTGACCTAATTAGGAGGGTTCCCGGGTAGGAGAAAGCACGGCCAGTTTTTGAAAGAATGTATCTAAAGGAAATTAAGACTTAATTTTTTGTTTGGTTTGTTTTTCTTTAGTTGCATTTCCCCCGGCTGTCTTCCCCTCCCCCCCCCCCTCATGCCCTTCCAGCCCCACCCTCCCTTCTTCTTTCTGTGATGATAAGGATTAAACACAGGGCCTGTGCCTGCTAGCCCAGCAAGTGCTCTACTACCAAGTATCTCCCTGGCCTTCTTACTTGATTTATTGATGCATCAGACTGCATGCATTTGAAGTCTGTAAGTTGATCGCTTTTGACACAAATATTCCTGATTATAATTGGCATAATATCCCCCATCTGTTCCAAAGGCTTCTCTGTACCACTTTGCAAACCCTCAGGCCTATCCCCAGCCAAACAGTGTTCTATTTTCAGCCATTACAGATCAGGTTGCGTTCTCCAGGTTTTGATGTATATAGGTAAAATGGGACATATTCTTTTCTTGCCCTTTTGTTTTGTTTTGTTTTGTTTTTGGAGACAGGGTCTCGGACTACCAGCCTTGAACTACAAAGCCCAGGCTAGCTACAAAAGTTAGTGTTTATTATGAACTTGCTAGAATCTAGACGCACTGAGGAGACAGATTTCTAGGCGTGCCTGTGAGGAATTCTCTGAGTTAGGTGGGTTGAGGTGAGAAGAGCCACCCACTGTGGGTGGCATCATTCCCTGACTGGGATCCTGAACTATGCAAATGAAGAAAGAGGGCGGAGCAACGAGGAGGCAGTCATCACTCTGACCCTGATTGTGGCTGCAATATAACAGCTTCTTCTACAACGGCACTGACCTTCCTGCTGCAATACACCCTGATCTGAAATAAACTCTTTGCCCATTAAGTTGCTTTTTAAAGAGTATTTTATAATTAAAACTAGAAAAGCAGCTATGACATTGGCCTTCAACTCCTGACAGTCCATTTCTGCCTTGGTCTCTGAGGCACATAGACACACCCGTTCTCCTTGCCTGTTTCTGTTTTGTTTCCCACTCAGCACTGTAATTTTTGAGATTAAACTATGCTGTTGCACATTTTATTGCTGAGTAGCGGTCTTTATAGAAATGTACCTTAATTTGTTTGTTTGATCACGTATGAATGGATTTTGTTTCCACTTTGGGCTTCTCTACTGTCGATTTTAAGATGCAAACAGGAACGATATTTTTATGGATGCATAGATGTTAGTACTAATTGCTTCAGTAAAATGAAAGTGAAAGAGTCTCGGTCTCCCAAGATCTGAGTGGGTCACTGTGTTGGTTTGAATAAGAATGTTTCACACAGGCTCAGATATTTGGATATTTAGTCCCCCCGTTTGGTGACACTGTTTGGGTAGACTTAGGAGGTCGTGACCTTGCTGAAGGAACTATGTCACCTGTGGCAGTCTCTGAGGTTTCAAAACCACACACCTTTCCCAGTTCACTCTCTGTGCTTCCTGCTTGCAGTCTGAGGTGCGAGCTCTCAGCTCGATGCTCCAGCTGTCATGTCTGCCTGCTGCCATGCTTTCCCACCGTCATTCCTCTGGAAACATAAGCCCAAAGAAACCCTTGGTCATGGTATTTTATCACTATAGTAGAAACATAATTAATACAGTCATTTGCTGGCTATGGCATTCAGGGCCAATACACCAAACTTTCTGAATGTTGATTCCTTCAGCTACGAAAGAATACTAATAATACCTTCTTTCCCATAGTGCAGCAGCACTATTTACAACAGCTAAGATGTAAAATCAAGCAAAATGCCCATCAACCCATTAGTATAGTGAATATAGTAATAGAGAATATAGTAAAAGTATGAAGAATAAACTCTTGTAATTTTTATTTATTTATTTATTTTTAATTGTTTCTCTCTCTCTTTCTCTCTTTCTCTGTGTGTGTGTGTGTGCGCGCGTGTGTGGTGTGTGTATGTGTGTGTGTGTGTGTGTGTGTGTGTGTGCTGTTTACATGCACACTGGGTTTTGAGTCCTAGTGAATGAATATATGTCATCGGCCAGTCTTAATGGCAAGATCCTTTACCGACTAAACCATCTCACTGGCCAAAACTCCTAAGATTTTTTTTTAACAAAATAGATGGTACTAGAAGGCATCATGTTAAGTGAAACAAGCAGGCACCAAAAGCAAATACTACACATTCTCACCCACGGTAAAAGCTAGAAAACAAATCAACCTCATGGAACAAGATAGTTGGTAGTAGCCACTGGAGACCAGGAAATGTAGTGTGATGTGGGGACAGAGAGAGAGAAGGTAATGTGTATTGAAACATAGTAAGAGAAAGCCAGGCATGGTGGAGCGTGCCTGAAATTCTACCTCTTCAGTGAAGGCAGGAGGATTAGGAGGAGTTCAAGATCATCCTCAGCTAAATAGCAGGCTTGAGGGCAGCCTGAGTTATGAAAATTTGTTTCAAAAAATAAGATAAAATAAAAAATTTACAGTAAAAATACAGTTAAGATGGGGCTGGAGAGATGGCTCAGAGGTTAAGAGCGCTGACTATTCTAGAGGGCTTTGGTTCAATTCCCAGCACCCACATGGCAGCTCACAACTGCCTGTAACTTTTTTTTTCCAAGACAGGGTTTCTCTATGTAGCCTTGGCTGTCCTGGACTCACTTTGTAGACCAGGCTGGCCTCACACTCACAATGATCTGCCTGCCTCTGCCTCTCGAGTGCTGGGATTAAAGGCATGTGCCTCCACGTCTGGCATCTGCCTATAACTTAAAGATCTGACCACCTCACACAGGCATACATGCAGACCAAACACAAATCCATATACAAAAAATTACAGTGAGAGAAATGGAATTAGATCTGATGTTCTATAGCACAGAAGAGTAACTACAATCTATTATAATTTTATGATCTAATAACTCTTTAACACATCTAGAAGAGTCCAGAGTTCACCTAGGGATGATAAATAAATATGTGAACAGAAAGAAATGCTAAATGCTCTGACTAGATGATCACACATTATAAACATGCATTAAATTATGCTGTGCCTCTTAAACTTGCATAAATATTTTGGTTCAGTTTAAAATGATAAAATATAATTCTCAGGATTATTATGAAGATTCAGTAATAAAACTCACCCATTCAACTTTTCATTCAAACATTAATAAGCTTTTACTACTGTGGAAGTAGAGGTGAGAGTTAATGTGGACTAAGTAGCTTGGATTACCATAACAGAATATATATATATCATTTTGGAGGCTGAGATGTCCAGGAAATGGGTTTCAGCATTGTAAAGTTCTGGGAAGGGCTTTATTCCAGGCATTCAGGTAAAAAATTGTCTATGTCTTTATGGTGTATGGAAAGAACAAGCGTGTTTGTTCTGTGATATGTCTTGTTTTGTGAGGGGGCCAACCAAACCAGGCCACCACCCTCTAGACCTCATCTAAACTGAATCACCTCCCAAAAGCCCCATCTCTGAATGACCCTCCCCTTTAATGGATGTTAAGAGTTCAACATACAAATTTAGTGTTCCTGATTGGGGACACAACTCAAAAATCACACCAGCAGCTTCTTTACTTTTCCAGGCCTTATTATCACCTTTATATTACAGCCTAAATGATGCTGTCAAATATTATGGCTTTGAGCAACAAGAGAGTCTGATTGGGCTGGATGGTAGAGTACTTGCCTGGCATGTGTGAAGATCTGGAGCCCCGCCCCCACCCCAGCACTATTTTTTTCCCTTCTGGAACTAACCAAGAATGCCGTCCTGTGTGTCTGTTTAAAACTCTGGATTGAGCCGGGCATGGTGGCTCACGCCTTTAATCCCAGTCCTCGGGAGGCAGAGGCAGGCGGATAGCTGTGAGTTCGAGGCCAGCCTAGTCTACAAAGTGAGTCCAGGACAGCCAAGGCTACACAGAGAAACTCTGTCTCGAAAAAACAAAAAATAAAAACAAAAAATAAATAAAACTCTGGATTATATTTCTTACTTTCTTTTCTTCTCTTCTTTTTTTGTCTTTGTGTGTTTGTTTTTGTTTTTCTAGACAGGGTTTCTCTGTATAGCCTTGGCTGTCTTGGACTCACTTTGGACCAGGTTGGCCTGGAACTCACAGTGATCCACCTGCCTCTGCCTCCCCGAGTGCTGGGATTACAAGTGTGTGCCACCACGCCCGGCTTCATATTTCCTACTTTCTAAACTATTGGGGTTTTGGTTTTTTGTGAACAAAATAGACAGTAAATCAGGGAATATTTTTTAAAGTAGCTCCCAAGAGGCCACTGTATTGGAAGCAAATTTTGATGTATTACTACATGTTTACTCTTTTCCATTATTAATTCAAGACTCTTGAGTATGAGGTACCTCTAAATTAGAAAACCTTATCAAGTTATCGCTTTTTGATTTGTTGGCTAGTATCTCATAGTATTAGAGGCTATTGTTAATACATCTGGTTACCCTCCAGAACATGGCAGTAAGACCCTATTGCTGAAAACATCCCATACTTAAGTCACAGACCATGGAAAAAGCTGATACTCACTTGGAAATTTCATCCTTACTGGAAGGGTTTCATAGTACTGAGTACTGGAAGATGCTATGCACTCTACCCAAGGAAAAAAGTTATCATCTGTGTCACCTTTAGCTATGATCCCTGAAAGATACAATAATGAAGATATGTATGTTGGTGCAATACAATAGTGGCATGGATGTTAGGGGAGT